>CM076569.1:527877605-529077605 GCA_034641835.2 Pinus albicaulis
TGTTATTATAGTATTTTTTTTAATCCCATAAAGAGGAGGTGGGATAAAATATGTATTTCAAATTCTTATTATAAAAATAGTTATTGTAGTGGATACATTCTCCTAAACATTTTTTTAACCTTCTATGTGACATATATTTAGCTCATGAAAACAAATGTGTAGATGTTCCTTTTTCAGAATCATCTACTTCCATCCATGAGACCATTATTCTTGAAAAGTCAACCTAGCCACCTCTTTAAGATAAGACTTAATAACAAGCTCCTAAATATGTGTAGGTTAGAGTTAACAACAAGATAATTCTAAGGAATTTTAGCCAAATTTCCTTCTTCTTTGAATGAGTTCAAATAGCTAGAATTATTCTTTGTGGATTAGCTAAATAGAAATAAATTATTATTCTTCATTTGTTTCAGCAAGACGCTTCTAAATTCCACTTACTCTAAGATTTTAACCAAATATAGCTACTCTTGCAATATCCTTAGTCACTCTATTTCACTCTTATGTCATGGAGTTCATTGGACTCACCTCTAGCTAAGTGTAGTGCATAACATAGAATATCAATAAAATATGAATTGTTGAGTAGTTAGAATCATTTTAGTTGGACACCAGGCATGAAATCTACAATTATGATACCAGATTATGGAAATATTGAGTGAGGTTTAATGATATTTGCTAATATTGAACACTCATTGTGTTGAATTATGTACTCAATAATATAAATAGATTAATTTAGAAGCTAAATTAACATAATCCTTTAAATTCACATCAGAGAAATTGAATAATATAAAATAAATTATCACTAGTAAAAAATGGCGAAAGTAATGACTAGGTGACTAAAGATGTTAGTCACTGCAATTATTTCAAGTGAATTACCACTAAGTTTGAGCAATTTGAAGTGACCGAACAAAACATTACTAACTTAAATGACTAATTTAGTCCAGGAATAGAATATACGACTAGATAATAAGTGACTAAACTAAAAGCGACTAACATAAATGACTAATTTATTCTAGGGATAAACATAAATGACTAATTTAGTCTAGGGATAAAATACATGACTAAATAATAAGTTACTCAACTAAAAGTGACTAACTTAAATGACTAATTTAGTATAGGAATAAAATATATGACTAGATAATAAGTGACAAAATTAATAATGATTAATGTAAATGACTACTATAGTCCAAGAATAAAAATATGAAAAAACAATAAGTACAACAAGTATATGAATTAGTCATTTATGTCAGTAATTTTTTATTGTGTCACTCTATAACTGGAAAATTGCAATTTTTGTACCGAAGTGGTACATTTCCCTATAGGTGTCTATGAATCCATCAGCACTGTTAAAATTTAGAGACAAAGGGGTCCCTGAATGTACAGTGTTAAAATTTTGAATACCCTTTTGTCTCTAAAGTTTAACACTATAGATGGATTCATCTATAATTAATGTAATTGCATGTATCATGTATCGAATTTACACTAATGCCTTCATTATAATTTTAGTAAAGGTAATATTTAGATAATCAAATTAATATTTATATTTATATTTAATCTTTGGCCATAAAGTTTAAATATTAGACTTCATTGATTTGTGTTAAAGTGTGAGTTGTTTTAAGTCCGACGTAAAATCTTCATATTTACATTTAATAAATAGATAAATATAGCATTGCTTATGTTAAACATGTGAGCTCATTTAAATCTAGTATTAAGTCATCATATTTGTATTTGATAAATACTAAATAGATAATCCTAAAATATATATTTATAGACCTATAAGTAAATAGGTATGAACCTTTATTAATTTATTTATGAACCTCAATTAATTTTTTAATGATGTATGAACCTTTGTTTTTTTGTAAGTCAATGTTCTATTCATATAGTAAAAAAGGAGTACGTATAGTGACTTACAAAATAGGTGGTCTCACCCTAACCAGGTTTGTTGTCCAAAATTTCCACCAGATGACAAAATACAAAAGAGAGATTAGGGACATTGTCCATAAACAGTTGGAACAAAGGCACAAAACAACATATAAAACATAAATAACACCAAATAGCATACTAGTCATCCAACATGATGGATTCAAGGATGTCAAGGGCTACTCCTAGAGGTGGTGGAGGACACAAGTCACACTAAACGTGCCATTCAAAGTGCGCCAATGAAGTCTCAAACTTTTTGACTTTCTTAGTGAGTTGATTTTGGCCTCGCCAAAATACTACCAGTCTCTCCGAGACTTGGCACTGTAAATAGTGCATTTGGTCCAATGTTTCCATCTGCTCTTCATGCTCCTCACTATAGTCTCTCTCAGTTATGTACACTCTTTCCATCAGGTTTTTGATAAGTGCACGATAGTTCTCCAAGAAGCAATGTTAGATAGCCTTCCCCTCATTTACCTTAGATCAATCAGACCCACTATTCCCCTTAACACCATAGGATCCTCCACTCTGATGACTCTGCTTTTGACCCCTCGAACCCCCACCCCTGCTATCCCTATGCTTACCTCCTCCACGGCCCCATGCGCACCCACAGTAGATATCCACGCATGCCCTAAAATTTTTCCATCCTGGCATGGAGCTGCCATGATTATTTCCGATTATTCCACTCCCACATGGCCACGGATGACAGGGGAGGGAGATCCCCCACACAGTACCGAGGGCTTCATAATTCACCAAGGTCAAGGAACCCCGTTGTGTGTAGTTTCCAAAGACGAGACCCCCCACCATAGAAAATAAACACTACTAGAAAAGGTGCCAAATGTCATCGTCCAGCACCGCAGGGAAGCACAAAGCCACTTCCACTACCAAATAAATATCACCACCACCAAGAAAACTAAATACTATCACCCAAAATACCAACACAGGAAATTGAACAGAAAATGATGACAAAGTAGTCGACGCCTAAGCATAACTTCCCCCAGGGCAGTAACCAACCTTAAAATTCTCCACATAAAGACCACACAACAATCCACCAACTCCATCGCACCCACATCAAAGGGCACAAAATTGGGAAAAGAAACTAGTTTTCCAGCATTCCCCTTGAGGTTTCCTGGATTGAAGATTCTAGCTTCCTCTCTTGGCATTAATAAAAATGCTCACCAAAAGCCAAGAAAAATTGAAACGAGTGAGCTCACTTCCCTTCAACTTCATATCCTCAACCCAGACACATAAAATGGCTAATAAAATAATCAACAGGGACCTGTTGAGTGCACCATACCAAAAAATGGCCACGAAAATCACACACAAGCCACTCCCTCTGCAAACCTTCCTGCAATGTTTAAGCTTATTCTTCAAAGGCCACCACCAAGATCAACACAAAACCAGAGTGAGGAGTCGAATGTACGGCTCCCTCATCTTCCCTCACCTTATCCATTCACCACCTTTGAACTCTAATGCACAATTTGTTTTCACATGAATTTGCAACGTGAAGCCAATACCTCTCCCACTGCATGCATTATGGTGAAGGGACCATGAGTATTATGCCTCACCCTCGCTCCACTTGTATTTACTCATGTGAGGCACCTTCCATGTGTTGCTTAGACCTCAACCCCATTGGGATGTATTGTATGAACCTTTGTTAATTTAGATATGAACCTTAATTATTTTTTTAATGGTGCATTAACTTTTATTAATTGTTTGATATGAACCTTGGTTAATTTTTAATGGTATTATGAACTTTTGTTAATTGTCTAGGTATGAAATTTATTTCATTTTTTTATAAGATATAAACATTTATTAATGATTATAGTTTATTGGGGACCGAAGGCCAACCCAAACTATACCAAATGGGATCGTTTTTCAATTTCGATAGATCTAGCAAGTTTAAAGTTTTCAGGAATGGTAAGCATGAAAGAGCCTAGGAATTCCATCCCCCATAAGAAAGATTCCACACATTCTAAAAATAATAGCTTCGATTTGTTAAGGCACCAGGCTTCCAGATGTTGTTTGTAGAAAATGCTGAGCCATAAGAGAAGCCTTATGACCCAACATTCAGAGAAAGACCCCCTCGCATCGTACGGTTACTATAAACAAGGATATTCCCTCCAATCAAAGTGTTAAAAGAGGAATAAACTCCTTGGTAAGGGTTCCAAGAATTATCGAATGGAGAAAATCCCTGAGAACCACCTACCAAAGGGAAAGGAACATTCCCTTGCTGACTAGAGAAAAAATGACTCCCATCTCCTAGCCCTCTAAAAGCAGGATTCCATTCCGAAAAAACATTAGAGCCCTGACCTACAGTGAAAGGATTGAATCCCTGATATTAAGAGGTAAAAGGCATAGATCCTCAGGAAGGGTTCGAATAAGGAATATTCCCACTTCCAAAGGTGAAACCCTAAAATGAAGTTGATCCACTGGCCATAGAAGGTATAAGTGCGAAGATAGCTGAAGCAGTGGAAAAGGAGACAGAAGGAATCACACTGGAAGGCATTCCAAAAGAAAAGGGGCTAGATTGAGAAGCATATGCTTGGGTGCTTCCACTTAAGGATGGAATAGAAGTAGAGCCAAACATAGCAATAGTAGAAGTGATTTTCAAAATGGAAATGGTGACTCTTCCTTCGACTGAAAGAGGAGTACAAACACTTTAAGTGCTCATAGCCGAAGTTGTGTTCCTAGCCATGGCCATCGAAAGAAAGGGATATAAAGGAAAAGGGCTAGCTTGTATTTGAGACTCATGCCCAATGTACAAAAGGATGTTAGGAAAACTAGTAGGAAGAGGATATGAAGGAGTCTCAGGAGGCTGAGGAACTTCTTCAACTTCAACTTCTTTTGCTGGAAGCAAGACTCTAGATATGAGTGGAGTACTCCTCTCTACAATAGCACTAGTAAGAGGGCCACCCACAGAAACAATAAGCCCAGACAGAGGATCACTCTCCATTATGTTAGAAACATTGGATAAAAATCACCCACTAAACTACTCCTACACATTCTTGAATAAGGCTTGGAACTCATAGGGGAAAGCCTACGAAGCCTTCTCGATCGATGAGGCGATCGGTCAGCCACTTTATGAGATAAATTAGACTAAAAAAATATAAGAATCTAAGAAATCTAGCAGTAAAGAGAACACTCTAAAAGGTCCATAAGATACATCCAATCAAACAGACTTCAATATTTCCTCTCCTGATGATTAGGACTGGACACCAAAATACAAGAAATTGAAATAAGAGGACCTTTCAAAAATAGTCTGGGGCAATTACGCCCCAGGCCTACTAGCAAAGGCAACAGAAACAGTTACACTGACCTACTGACAACACCATTTTCCAGTGCAAGTCCCAGATATTCACAAGGGCACCCTCCAGAAGTACTGATGAAAGTGATGCACCATGTGTCTCAGGTACCATAGGTATTCCCCCTCGCAGTCACCTGTGTGGTCCTTAGGAGAGGCAACTAACGGTAATAATTTGTATTAGCAGCCAGGCGGAATGGTCTTAGGTCAAGATTCAGCAAATAGGAGAGGGGGGTATCTATCTTCTCTACCTTTGCTCTCCCTCGTGCTTAGGTCTCTCGAGGTAGAACTTTCCCGGTCCACTTAACAAAATTGGATTTCACTCATTAATAAAATTTCTATGTTTGAAATTTTTGAGTTCCCTTGGAGAGTTAACTGTCAACTCACCTATTCCAAGGCCCTATGACCTAGTTAGTTGATGTATGATTAATGAAAAATACAAAAAACTTCTAGTTAATTTTAATTTTAATTCTTTATTTTAAATTTGATATTACTTAAGTCAAAGGTATACAGAAGTGAAACTGATCGTGTTTATCGACGCAAAATAAATCAATCAAAACCTACTACATGCAAATGCAATATTTTTCTTTCGATGAAAATAGATTTCTAAATGGGTTCTAAAAAACTAAATAAGAAAATACTTGTTTTTCTTTTCAGTTTCTCACTCTTCACGCACTTCATAAAACTATCAAAAAGGACTAAAATTCTTCAGTGCAACTAATGCAAAAACTACCAATGATATGCAAATTATAGGTGTTGAGCCCCAAAGATGTCCTTTTCTTTCACCGAATTGCACTTCATTTCCTTTGTCCTTTATCAATTATAGGCTTAAAAGATCAATAGGATTGATTAAAGTCACTTTAAGAATGCATACAATGACTAACTTGCTATACTTTCATGGTTTTGTTGTTGTAGTAGTTTTTTACTAGACTTAGCTACAGAATGTAGCCATTCTGTAGCTGGTCGCCTATTCCACAGCTATATTCATGTTTACATGGGTTACAGGTGTCACTTAAAGGAAAAACGCATATGGTTGAATTCCAGAACTCACCTACATCATTCCTTGCCCTCTACGAAGTCTGAGCAAAAATATGCAAGTGGTTATGCATGTGGAGGAAACCAAAACTAAGTAGATTCCTACCAGGACAAGGACTGTACAGATGTCTTCAGCAAAGTATGAGGCCTCCACAAGAGTTCTAATTTGATTTTAATTGAAAAAGACACTTATCAATATTTCTTCTCCAGGGCAGTTATGTATTTCTCTTATAAGAATAACTCGGGAAATCAAGAGATAGTTAGTTAGTTGATGTTTTATTGTTAAGTTGTCCAAGACTGTAATACTCTGTTTTTGAAGTGTTTTCCTTTAATGAAAGAAGAACAACTTTAATACATGATCTGAAGCAATATTGAGGAGATTCGTGTGCTAATATGGTGGTAGAGGGCCCCTAATGCCCGAGAGGCTATATGCATATTGTTTAGATAAGTAACTTTAGCTCTGTTTCATTCCTAATTTAGGCAGTTTTCTCAACTTCATGTTTTATGCTCACATACATTGAATGTTACAGCTAGTCTTGTTCTTATTAATTGTTCCAAAATATTACTAACACTGAATGAGATAGAGCTATAGTATTTCAGAGATTAATTGCATTTTAGTTCAGCTGTAGTATTTCGGAGGTTAATTGCATATTATTTCGGTTCTGTTTAATGTATTTCAAGTTTTATTAGCTAGTTGTATTCCAGTTCTGTTAAATTAGACTTAAAGGCCTTCATTATTTACAAACCTCTCTTGTTCTTAGTCTCTTCTAACACATTGTTATCATATGGACAAGAATTAGTAGTGTCATTTTGAAGTATTGACTATTATGCAATTTCTCATAATTTTACAAACTTCCTTTTTCCAAAACTATTCCAAAAGATTTTTAACCCTTGAATGAGGCTTAACAGTGACATTTTGAGTTGCATAATGGATTAATTTTAGTGTCATAAGTTAATTTACAGTAGGGTTCCTTACTATGTTGCAAATAATATTTTCCAAATGTGTTCCAACAAATTTCTAACCATGGATGAGATTTTCTCTGTGATATTGTAAGTTGTTGTTTACTTAGAAGAACCTCATTGCATTAAACTTATCCTTTTCTCAAGTTGTTCCAACATACCTCTAATGAAATTAATTGGACTGAGTTCATGTTATGAGTTATTTTTCTTGTCAAGTTTTGTAATCTGTGAATTAGCATTTTCTATTCTTAGGTGCCATACATAGTTTAGAATAGATTTTGCTCTGTTTTAGTGTGACCAATAGCTTCTATTTTCCAACAACTTAGTTCTTTTCCTCTTAGCATAAAAACACAAAACCAAAAACACTAGAAAAACACTAAACACAATGAAGTAGGAAGAAGATACCTAGGCACATATAGTGCACTTCACTTCAACAGTTTACTAGCCCTGGTTGACAATTTATGACATCAATTTAGAAACACTAAGTTGAATAGACAATAGGATGACTAACTAAGGAAGAAAAAATAGTTTCTAGGGAGAATCAGTTCAATCACTTTTTCAGACAAGCAAGGTAAGTCCCAACAAGAACTCCTTTGCATACAAAATGCCAAAATATATTTGATATAAAAGACTAGAGAGAAATCTAGTGAAAGACTCCTTTCAAGACCGAGCAAATGGACCAAAAATAAGAATCTGATCAAACTCCTTCAAAATGTATGAAAACATAAAAGGCAAACCAAAGAAAAAGCAATGGAAAACAAGAAATGTTTTTTGGCTTTTCACTTATAAGGGAAACAAAAATATTTCAAAAATACAGGCACAAAACTACTCAAGAACTAAAATCAAGAAAATGAGCCACAAAGAGACTTCAAAATGCATAATCCAGCTATGCTACTTTCATAGTAGGACTCAAACAAGAAATAAGAAAAAAAAGACCCAAGAAACTGATTCAGAATAGTAGCACACACTTCCAGCAAAAAAAAATCAGAATTCCAAGAAAAGGTCACTTCAAGATTTGCTAAAAGGCTAGTCCCAAGAAGTCAATAAAACCAAAGAAGTAAAAGGATGAAAATAAAATGTGAAGCAATGCATCAGACCAAGACAAGAAAACAAGTAGAGGCTCACTATTTTGAATGGTCAGAATAACCAAGAAATCTAGGAAGAGGTCTTGGTGCTATAGTCGCAATTGTAATTTCACAAAACAGGAAAAACCATAAAATGACTAGGTCTTCAAAAGAAAAGAGAGGAACTAACATACAATCACAATAAACACAGTCTAGACAACTAAAAGGCACCACAGGAGTGGCCAACCACATACAATAAAGGATTTCCTCAAAATTCATATTTTCAAATTTTCCTAGGCATACGTGCGTTCGCTGTGTGCAACACACATGTATACGCAAATGTAACCAAAGAAACACACATATACATGGGTTCTTTCAGAGAAAACAAAGGGCATATACGACTGTGTAGAACTAAAGTAGCATATATAAGAATAAAATAGGAAAAAAGAAAAACTTAGGCATGATCAAGAGATCAGGGCTTCTGTCTGGTTGGGAACAAGACTTACTAGACTGCAAATGTGATTAACCTCTCAGGGAACCTACAAGACATATAAAAAAACCCAAACTAGGAATTACACAGATGTAATCCCCAGTGGAGTTTCGAATTATGTTATGGGAAAAGTTAACCTAAGTTCCTGGGTTGAAATATCTAACATAGCAGGGGCATGTCATCACAAGAAGGACTCAAATTACCAGCTTCTATGCTTTAAAATATCAAGTGAGGATTTTCATATCTTACCTATTTATCCTTCATTTGTAGTAGATCTCATAGGGTTCAAATAGCTTGTAACTCCTCGTGCTTTAGAACCTACAAATAAGTCAAGAACAAGAATAAAAACCTAGTTGTACGACATATATGTTCTATATGTCAGCAAAATAGCATACATGATCTCATAAAGATAACATGAAATAAACTATTCAAGATTATTAAGCAGCATCTATAAGAGACATAGAGCATATGAAAATCAGGAATAGGATGGTACTTCTTTTATTTATAACATGTACATAAAATATTGGTGGATAAATCACCTAATATTTGCCACGACCTTGAGAAAAACTGTCCTCCGGATTTGTCCAATCCTAGCCTCGCAAATCTTCTTCCATAAATGGTGCACAAAGGATGTCACATAGAATGAGGGTGATCATGACAAGGAAACAAGCGTTTCCTAAAAAATCTAGGAAGTGCAGGAGGCACAGGGGAAATATCAAACTTGATCAGGGGTATAACAGGCTATAATATCAATAATATTCTATCTCTCTTCCAGGCCATTCCCTTGAGGAATATTTATACTTCCTCAAATTAGTTTTTTTAGTTGGGGGATAGTTAGTCCATAGGCTGGGGTAGTTAAGTGATAGAATAAATTGTAAACCCCACCTCTATAATAGGGAAATTTTATATTTTTTAATATTTTAAATAACATACGCAGGTTAGCTATGGATGGACCCACGTGTAAATGTGGAAAAAACTGGGCAGAGTCACACATGGATTTTAAAATACTGTTTTTTGAGAAATGTGACCAAGCCTTAATGGAAGGGATGCTCAAGGGAAATGCATAATTATCAAGTATATAGAGGTGATAAATGATGCTATAACAGCTAATCAGATGAAAATGGTGTGGGCTAAATTTTGTTATTAATTTTAACTTTTTAGGATTCAATACAAGTAGAATAAAGTCGAAAAAAATCATTATCATGTGATAAAATTCAACATAAATTTACTACTAAAAACTAGAAATTTAGGAAAAGTGGAATAATAAGGTCATCTATGTACCCAAATCCTTAGCTAATGAGGTGAAAATTCTATAGAGTTAGCCTCTTTATTAATTTTAATTCTTTTATAATTCAATCCAAGTAGAATATACTCAAAATAAGTTCACTGACATGTGCCAAAATTCAATAGAAATTTATTAGTAAAACTAGAAATTTTAAGATTATGAACTAGTAATCTAATCAAGTAACTCAGTGATGAATATGGATTTGTAGGGATATTACAAGGATGAATCATAATTATAAATATATAAAATATATGAAAAATAAATCAATTCAATAACTTAACCAATATAACCTACAACAAATGAAGCTTGAATACTAAATACATGAATGGGAAATGCAGGAATAAGAGATGCATGTGAATAAGAAATGGAAAGAAGATATAGAAATTATACACCATGGCTGTGAGGCTCTTGGGATTGCCAAGATTAAGTATATTCATAGTCATATGAAAGAAACACAACCTTATAAGCTAAAACTTAAACCAAACCTCGTTCTTAGAATCAATTCAAGTACATCCCTACTGAAAATGAAAATAAAACTGCTAAATAAGAAGTTTTCTCCACAAGAAGGCTAAAAATACAAGCCCCTAGAGGCTAATTTGAATTGGTATATCAAAAAATTGATCATGAAGCATACTCTTTGAGAGGAGATAGCTTTCCCCTACAAAATCCCTCTAAAACTAGATCGGGTACCCAATAGTATGAATCTTCATTAAATATTGAGTTATTTCTTCGCTTTTAACAAGGAACACAACCATAAATTTTCTATATTAGAAGATATTCATAATTTACTTAATATTCTCTAAATATTATGTAAAATAAATAATATCAGGTACATAGTATGAAATTATATCTAAAATTTCTACATTATTAAGTGTAGAAACAAAGATTTATATAGCCCTTATGTGCTAGGGAAATTCTAAACGGGCCTTAATTTGTACCTAATTTTGAGACCAAAAATAATAATTCAATGAGATGTATTATCATCGACAATTACTATTGTGGGGTATTAAAAGAATAGGTGAGGAAGTGGTGAGGGTTTATCAAGTAGTGGCAAGAGAAGTTTTGATAACAAAATAAATGGACATGGTGAGTACATTGACAAGGACTCCTAAAGGGAGAATATATTTAAAATTTTTAAATTATATGTAAATGGGAATAATACTTGCAATAAATGCAAAGCTCAGTTAATTACTCATAGAGTCTAAACATATAAGTATGTGATAGAGTGGGCACACTATATTACTATATATATAAACATTAAAGGGGAATAAGAGATGGATAATTAGCCCAATTCATGTTTAAAGTGGCTAATATTAACTTGAACTTGACCTGATAAAGGATTCAATGAGTGAAAACCTTTTATGTCGAAAATTGCATTTTTTAGGGCCATGATACTGGGAACGCAAGATGTTTTTCACATGGATTACATGTAATGGGTATTTAAAAGGATTTTGATATTCCATTGTTGTTGGATTGGATGTGAGCAGTGAGCACTCACTTGGATGGGTTGTCTAAGTGTACTCAATTATATTAATAATTTATTGATGCTTTCCTTACAAAATTTGGATTTCTAGGGGTAAAAAAGTGTTTCTTCTGATATTTTTTCTTTCACTCTTTCATATTTATTCCTAACAAAAATATGTTTCTCTAGGTCCTATAAATAATATAGGGAAGAATTCGATTCCTTACATTTTAATGAAATATTTTATCCATAAGTATCCATGAAAATTGACTTTATGTACCACACATGACTTCTATAGGATATCCTTGGCTTCTAAAAAAGGGTATCAGTTACCTCAGATTGTTTTAGACATTACATATGCATCTTAATCCACTAGTATATTCAAGGGGGAAGCATAAGCCTTAGTTGAAGTAAAAATATTCTAGGAATTGAAGGAAAAAAATAATACTTAAACCACCACATCATATGACTCAATGTTTTTAACATCTTCTAGGCCTCGAGAGTCATACATGACACATCCCCTCTTGAGGAGACATTCAACCTTTACATTTATAAATAAACATCACTAGCATATTTTAACATTAGGAATTGCTCAATGGCTCTTTAGTATGATCAAGAAAGGAAGCCAAGGCCGTAAGTCTTGGGGGGATATTTTTGTCCTATATGTCCAATCAAAACACGTTAAACTACCAAAAAGGATGTTTCTAGGATAATTCGTCTCCAGGTAGAAATGGTCAACATTATGAGGTTTTCAACTTGAAGTGTGAATATGTAAATCGTATAAATGGTTAGAGAATAAAATGCAAGTGTTGGGCCTTAAAATAAACTTCTAGAATTTTGTGATCAATAATTTTACCTTAAAGCACCGGAAATGAACCTTTAAGGGAATCATTTTCCTCTAACTAGTCATATATGTACCGTTAGAACCTTTTGGCCCTAAAAATTCTAAAGGGAATGCTCACATGATATAAAATGCATTTTCTCTCTTACTTAGTAACATGATCATGGTCTTACATAAGAATGTGGGTTCATCCTAAAGCATATGCATAGCCTTTCTTAGGAACACATACATGCCCCTGAATCATCTACTATGGAAAGCATGCAAGGTGATTTAAGGAGCACCAAGGATACGATATTAAGAACATGCACGTTTTCCTATGTATCTAAGTTCTTAAAAAAACAACTACCATAGTTTTTTACCATCATATTCATATGAATTGTAGCATGTTATTTTTTATTCTTCAATAAGGAATGTACTATTATATAATTATGAATGGATAAGAGAAAAGAAATATGATATGTAAGCATTTTATATGGAAAATAAAATATGAGATTAACCATTAACTGCAAGATTTCCATATACTCAGTCATGAGGCTCTATGATTCCAGAAGAAAGGGGGTTGAATGGGTGAATCAAGTGGAAATAAAGATGGTTATGATTCCAAGTCATTTTTCATAAATTAACTATCATTTCCATGTAAATCCTTATTTTATATATTAAATACTAATGATGGAGTGCATCCGTGAGGTTGGTATAAGAGTCACCTCATTTAGTTATTAAAAAATTAGGTTAAGTGCACTGATGTAATAGGTGAGTGAAGAATTCATATCATATGGTTAAGATAGCATGGGATCAGTACAATAATCCTTCGGGATAATGATAATCAAGTAACTACACCTCAAATAAATTTAAATTTAAGTGGAGGAGGTAGATAGTTTTTATATAATAGTGGATCAAATTATGAAAGTAATAACAAGTGAAGAGAGAATAATTTTAGTGCCCAGCAATCAAGTATCCATGAACGAAGGTGGAGTTAGGAATTATGTTGAATCTAAGTGAGTATGCACATGAGGAAATTTCATTGAAAACTTCCCAAAATATTATGTAAAGTATATTTTGAGCACTCCTATCTCAAAGTAATTTCCTAGAGCACCAAACTAAAAAATGCTTGGATACTTTTGGGTTGGAGCTATGGAGGGGATAGACATCGTCTAAGGGAGTATGTTATAAAGAAGTAAATCTCATCAATTGGGTTGCGTAGGGTAATGGGGAATATGCATGGGAAATTAGAAATGGTGTATGTGTCATATGATTATGCTTTTACTTAATATTGAGCTATATGAGTGGAATACAAAAACACATGATTATACCCATTCTAGTGGTCTCATTGACCCAACTAAAGGGTGACTTTATGGAAAGATAAATGTTGCAATAGAGTCAATGTTGGGGTGAAATGTTTGATGTCAATAGTTGGTTACATATATAGTTTAAAATGATGATTGATCTATGCACTATATTTGTATTATTTATGTCCCATGCTAAATACCAAGTTTGATTTCTATTTTATGTGGTAAACACTACTCTACATGTTTAATTAAAATTATGTTCACAATTTTAAAGAATTACATAGAAACATGTGCATATATTTGTTATGATGTGCATATTTATACATTTTACTTAGTATTAGAGTCATTTTTGTCAATAATGTGGCCAAAAAAAGTGGTAATATAGCCAAAGTTTAGCATTGGACTCATATGGGATAAATACTAGAGAAGATTTGATAAAATCAATAGTTTAGAGTTTCCATGTATGTTGAGTTTAAGGAATTTTTTCTAAATAGTATAAATCCTAGAATTTAATAATGTTAATGATAAAATTTTCTTTAAATCCATTGAGAAGATGAATGAGGTAATTGATCTATAATCTATAGACTCAAATTTGTTTCGGAATATTAAATTTTCTGAATCTACGAGAATGTGAATTTTTTAGATTAGATGGTCAATATTAGTTTGAAGTTTGGATAAAATGGATAAGATTAACTTAAATATTTATGGGGATAATATAAAAAGGAAGAGTTTTTGAGGTCATTAGTGGAATAAATGGGTTGGTTTTGAATGAGGGTCTTCAATGGAAATCATCAATGAAGAGTTTTATAAAAATCACATTTGGATCAATGGGCACTTTTAGCAGAAATAATTGATGAAGAGTTCTAGTGAAATCATCAATGGGCCAATGAATATGGAATAATCAGGACATTCAAGAAAAAACGTTATTAGAGAACTTTGGAAGAAAATCTAAAAGAATAGAGTAGTTTATAGTTGAAAAAGGATCACACCAATGCATGATGAACTCCTTTTTAACATTTAGTATGGTTGCTTCATATTTTTACAAATTATGACGTGATATAGTACATATGGTAGTATGGATAGTGATGATGATTTAGTGTTATGCACCTAGCTCACAAAACAATTATAGAAATAATAGTTCAATGACGTAGAACATATCCTCTTCGAGGGGGAAACCTACTTTATATTACATAAATGAATAATTATTGGATGATTCAAAGGAAAAAAACTCCTTTCTATATATAGAAGTCTAGGGGTTCACAATATAATCAATGCTAACATAACAATAATAATGTAAGGGCACAACACTACCAATAGTGGGCTTCTATGGGGAACACTAATATCAATATGGGGACTAAATGGGTAGACAAATCAAAATAAGGGGGCTATACTAATAATTACAATAAGGGGATACAGTAGTATTATAGCACCTTGACATGCCCCTCTCCTTGAAAAGAGTGTTGTCCTAAATTATTCAGTAGTTCTGGATGCTTTTGTATACAATTCTCATCCTCCCATGTCAGATCTTCAACGAGTAAGTTCTTCCACTTGATGAGATACTTTGAAATTGATCAATTTCGTAGCTTCCAAGTTCTTTTTTCTATGATTGCTTCGTGTTCCAATATGATTTTTCCTTCCTCTTTAGGTTCTAGAAATATTGTTTGAACTACAACCTTCTCACCTATAACGTTCTTTAAGCATGAAAGATGGAAAATTAGGTGCATTCAATAAGATACAAGAAGTTCCAATATGTATGCCATAAGAGCAATATTTTGCAACACCATGTAAGGACCATAATATTTTGGTGATAACTTACTATCATTCTTACCTTTCTTGAGGGACATTTGTTTGTATGGTTGTAGCCATAAGAATACCTAGTCACCTATATCAAAACTTATTTCATTCTAATGTTGATCTTCCTATTGTTTCATTCTATTTTGCGCAAAAGTGATGTTATCCTTTAAGAGTTGGAGAACTTGTTGTTGATGGTCTATCTAATCTTCCACTGCTTGAACCTTATAATTTTCTCTTAAATATGATGTGATGGATGGTGGATGGTATCCATAAGTGGCATAAATGGGGTCATTTTTGCTACATTATGTATGGAAGTATTGTAGATACATTCACCCATAGGTAACCACTTTACCCATTATGGTTGTTTAGAAGATAGATAGCAATGAAGATATCCTTCTAAACATTTATCTAGTATCTTATCTTCCGATCATATTCAGGATGATAAGACTAGCTATGAGCTAATTGAGTACGCATACAAGAAAATATTTCCTTCCAAAAATTTCCTGTAAAAATGGGATCTATGTCACTTACAATAATCTTTGGGTTTCCATTTAGCTTTTGAATTGTTTCCATAAATGCAGTAGAAACTGTGATGGCTTTAAATGGATGAGATAATGCAAAAAGTGTGCATACTTGGTAATTCTATCAACTATCACCATGATGACATTTTTTCCTCCAGACTTGGGTAAACCTATGATAAAATCCATTGAAACCTCCTTGAAATGTTGACTTTGAATGGATAAATGTTGTAACATACTTGGGGTATTAATTTTCTCAACTTTATTTTGCTAGTAAACCAAGTATTCCACCACAAAATTTTGAATATTATATTTAAGGCAATGGAAAAAAAATTCCTTACTAACCCTGTGGTAAGTTTCTAAAAATTTTTAGAGCCCATCTAAGGAAGAGATGTGCAATTCCAACATAATATTTTGTTTGAGTTGGGAATTCTTACAAATATATAAGCGATAATTGTACCATAATGATTTATTTTTCCAGCTAAATATATCAGATGTACTTGGATCTTGTTGCAAACTTTGAATTATTTTCAACACTTCTTCGTCATTCTTCCATTCATCCCTCTCTTCAATTATCCAATCCAATTGGGTAATAAAAATGGTACAAATAAATGCTTCCACATCCTCATCCTTTCTTGAGAGTGCATGTGCAACAATAATTTTCTTCCCTTTTTTGTAGATGCTTTGAAATTCATAACCTAACATCTTTGTGACCCATTTTTTCTACTCTTCTGAAGATAATCTTTTTTCCATAAATTATTTAAGACTATTACGATTTTGTTTTACCTTGAAGTGTCCTCCCATTAGGTAAGGTAACCATTTCTTTAGTTCATGTAGTATTTCCAACATTTCCTTCTCATAAATAACTTTGTGTAAATACTTTCATTTGATTGAATGAAATTCAAAAGCAATGAGTCTTCCTTCTTGCATTAACACAACACCAATTCCATTTCCTGAGGAATCACATTCCAAAATAGATGTTTTTGTGAAGGCTGGCATATCTAAGACTAGTGATTGTTACATTGATTCTTTAAGATATTCAAAGTCCTTAGTTGATTTTAAAGTCCATGAAAATTCATATTTCTTGAGCAATTTTTTGTAAGTGTTGTTATTCTCCCACAATTCTTAACCAATTTTTGATAATAACCTCTCAACCCATGAAATCCTTGAAAATTCTTTATGGTTTTGGGGATTTTCCATTTCTTAATGGCTTTAATTTTGTTAGGGTATACCTTAACAACTTCATGACATACAATATAACCCGAATATTCCACCTCCTGTAGTCTAAAGAAACATTTGGATGTTTTTGCATATAATTTTTTCTTCTCCAATAGTTTGAGCACCCTTTCAACATGTTGAACATGATCCTTCCAAGACTTGTTTTAGATTATTATATCATCAAAAAATAATAACACAAATTTTCTAAGGAAGGGTTTGAAAATGGAATTCAACAAACTCTGAAATGTAGAAGGTGCATTGGTAAGGCCAAAAGGCATGACCAAAAACTCATAATGACCCTCATGAGTTATAAAAGTTGTTTTTGAAATGTCTTGAATCTTCATTCTAATTTCATGATATGTTGAACGAAGATCAAACATGGTGAAGTAAATTTCTCCATGTAATTCATTTAATAATTCATCAATAACAAGAATGGGAAAATTATCTTTAATAGTGAGCTTTTTGGGCTCCCTATAATCCAAACACATGTGCCATGATCCATCCTTCTCATGCACCAATACTATTGGAGAAGAGAAATTATTTTGACTAGCTTCAATTATCTCGACCTCTAACATTTTTGCAACCTTGCGTTCAATTTCACTCTTTTGGGCATAGGGATATTTGTAAGACCTGATGTTTGGAGAAACACTTCCTAGAATCAAATGAATAGCATGATCATGAACATGGATAGGTGGGAGGCCTTTGGGAGTCTCAAATATCTTGGAATGATTTTCCAATACATTTTGGAGAGATGGATAAATAAATTATTTCGATGTTTGAATCTCTAGTGAGCATAATAGTGGAATTACACCCCATTTTTATTTCCTTAGAAGCTTTTTCATGCCATTAGAACTGATTATCTTTCCTGGTTTCCCTGCGATACCCCTTAGTTCAACTTCACTTCCTACCGAAAAAAAAATAAAAAAAAAATTCTTGAAAATTAAAACCCATCATACCCAAATATTGTAACCATTAGACTCCCACTACAACATTAGCACCACCCATTGGAATGGAAATAGTTGGAGTATTCAATGCATATTACCCCATGGTTATATTGATATTATGGAACCTTTAGATAAATTCATAGTTCCTCCATTTGCAACCATCACTTGACACTCTGGTGTTCGATATAGGAAGAAATTCAAGTCCTTTGCTATCTTACAATGAATAAAATTATGGGTACTACTGGAATCAGTCAACACTATTACCATTTTATTCTTGATATGTCCTTCTATCTTGAGAATTTGAGGACTGGTGATTCCTACCAATGCATTACAAGATATGGTTAGATTCATTTGTTCTTTCTCTAGGGTTGATTCCTGGTGTATATCCTCTTCTTTTGAGTTTCTTGTTCCTTTTTTTCCTCCTCTTCATCATCTATGTAAAATAATTTCTTCTTAGCATAGTAATGAAATTTAGTGTATATTCTCTTCTTTTGAAGTTTCTTGATCCCTTCTATTTAAGATTAATCAATTGGCTAAAGAAGGTGTTACTCCTTCTATCCTCATCATGTGCTATCATTTCCTCCATAAAAATTGACGAAGTGATAATTTTTTTATGAGAGAAAAGACATCGATACCATACAAACTGATTGGGTTCTAAATATAAATTTTTAATGCGTACCTTTTTTGTGTATTTCACATTACGAAGATAAAATATTTCTTCATATGTAGTCTCCTACTACAACATTAGCACCACCCATTGGACTGGAAAAAATAGGAATATTCAATACATATTCCCCCATTGTTAGCTTGATATTATGGCACTTTATAGAGAAATTTATAGTTCCTCCATTCACAACCATCACTTGACACTCTCGTGTTGGATATAGGAAGAAATTCAATTCCTTGGTTATCTTACAATATTAAAATTATGGGTACTACTTGAATCAATAAACACTATTACCTTTTTCTTCTTGATATGTCCTTCTATCTTGAGAATTTGAGGATTGGTGATTCCTGCCAATGAATTAAAAATATGGGTGGATACATTTATTCTTTCTCTAGGGTTGGCTCCTCGTGTATATCATATTATTTTGAATTTCCTTGTTCCTTTTCTTCCTCCTCTTCATAATCTATGTAAAATAATTTCTACTTAGTGGAGTAATGACATTTAGTGTATTTTCTATCACGATTGTAACAAATCCATTTTTCTCTTTTACATTCCAAATATTTTGTGTCAACCTTGTAGGTTTTGGAAGGCAAGGAGTAGAAACACTTCCATATTTATATTTGTGTGTGGAAGGATTCCTTGTCTCCATAATCTTTCTTTCAATTTTTCTTACCAACCTGAATTCCTTCTCCAATGAATCAGGTTCCCGAAGGTGAGCCTCATGTTGGATGTTATCATTTAAATTCCCTATGAATAAATCATTCCTATGTTCCTCTAGAATATCATTTACCCTTATATTCAATTTTTGGATGTCCTCAATGTCCTCCACCATTCATCCCTTTTGTTTGTGAATTATCAATTCACTAAAGAAGGTGTTGATATTTCTATCCTCATCATGTGCTATCATTTCCTCCATAAAAATTGAGCAAGTCAAAATTTGTTTATAATAGAGAAGCCATCGATACCATACAAATTGATTGGGTTCTATATATAAATTTGCAATGTGTACCTTTTGTGTGTTTTGCACATTACATATATCAAAATATTGCTCCATCTGTAGTATCCATGATCTATATTTATGTAGGAATGAAAGAGAATATGAATATAACCATAAACAAAAATATGTGGTGGAAATATCACTTCATTTCATTTATATCAAATAACTCAAATATACTTATAGATAGAATGGAAATAAACTATCTAGGGCACTGGTAACTTATCTACGATAAGAGATGTGGTAGATACATGCCTCTAAACTATGTTACAATGAGACTCCAAGGCCTATTTATGACTGAGAAATAACAAAAAATCCTAAACATCCAAAAACGTAATCCTATAAGACGAACCACCAAAACTATGGGCCATGTTTAGGTAAATTGGTACATCGACTTCCTAAGTACATAACTCTAGCATACAATCTCTATTTGACACGCACAATACCTCATTAGAAATATCTATTCTAGGAATATAAATTTTGAGTAACCACATCATCCAAAGATCCATGCTGGTCTCTATTTTACAAAAAAAATGTCATTTAGGGCCTGAAAATGGCTAGAGAAGTTCAAGACCCAAAAAATTGCTAAAATTAGTAAATTGTGCTATAATTAAGGAAACTGAAAAGATGAAGGAAAAAAGGGTGGGGGTCTAAGTTAAAGAGGTGAGTTGCCCCCAATATCGATGTGGGTCATTCCTCCCCCTTAGGAAGCAATGTTCCCCATTGCGTTGATTTCCTCCATGAGATGAGGAAACTTTTGCTGAAATCAGTCCTTAGTGAGACACTTTCCCTGATGAAGGAATTGGCCTAATTTAACAACCTGTTATAGTTGGATCCTTTATTATTGGGTGATCTTGATCGATGTGTCCATCATCCAATATTTTTTTGCTTCTTACCTGCAGATGGGGTTTAACTCTATTTTTGTGAGTTGTTTTACAATTTCTGATGTGTCCACAATGGTGGAAAATAGGGCCAAAGGCGGTCCATATTGAGCACTAGGTGTCGGCAAAGAAATAATGGAATACATAACTCGAAGAAATTGTCACCTACCACCTTGGTGATGGTGTATGGCCCATATCGGAGAGGGTGAAGCTTCTAGTGGGGCCTAGTGAGGTGCTCATTTTGCAAAGGTAGCCAAAATTTGTTACCCACCTAGAACTTGTGTGGCATCCAATGTTGGTATTGTCACTCGTTGTACTTGGCATCAGATTTCAAAAAGATCTCATCAAACTGTCGGATGTGTTCAATAAATCTGGTTGCTTTATCACCCTCAGACAATACACGTGTGGATTTTATTTATGTGGACGTTTCAGGTATGGTAACTCAGGAAGTGACGCGCATGGGGTTAGATCAATGGAGTGCTTGACCTGATAATGTAAAGCAACCTTTGTGGGTGAGGGGGAAATGTCCTTGTATTCCTCCACTTATTTTTCCATCTGCCACTGTCTTTTACGGGAGCCCTATTTGGAGGCTGCAATGACAATATTTTTCTTTCCCTATGGGTGAATCGTAATGAAATTTTTTTTCCTAGTTTGGGAAATAATCTTACTAAATTTCTTTGTAGTACCCAAAGAGATGGCTCAAGGAGGAACTATCTCTAGTATATTGTAAAAATTATTTCCCAAAGTATTAATAATAGAACAAGGCCTAGAATCATACATATCATGTCACTTCCAGAAGTATTGTTGGCCTAATAATATATCAGACATGTAAAGAGGAGAAACATATCACAATACCTCATCTGTGAATGGCTTGATGCTATATGGAAGGCGACATTATCGGAAGGCGGAAAGATCTCTTGTGATCTAGGTGGATATTTTGGCCACCCACCTATTCCACTTGGACCCCCACCATTGTTGCTTTCAGTTTTTTAGTTTCATTAGTTGTAGCACAATTTACTATTTTTGGCAGTTTTTTAGGTCCTAAACTTCCATAGCAGTTTTGAGGCCCTAAACGAGGTTTTTTGGGCATGAAAAATATGGAAAATATGAGTGTTTCAAACTCAATATTCATTGTCAGCATGTGTATTCCTTAGATAGATCTTTCTAATGATTTATCATGTGTGTCAAATGGAGATAGTATGCCAAAGCTACGACCATAAAAAATTGATATACCAATTTACCCCGACGGGGCCCATAATTTGACGTTTCATCTCCTAGGGTTGCCTTGTTGTATGTATTGCATTTTCCATTGTTTCTCAATAATATATAGGCCTTCGAGCCACATTGTAACAAAAATTTCAGAGGCCTATATCCACCAGATCTCTTCTCAGAGATAAGTTACCAACGCCCTGCTAGTTTATTTCCATTCTGTCTATAAACAAATTTCAGTTCTTTGATATTAATGAAATGAAGTGCTATTTGAAATGAATCTTTGTATTTATGGTTATATGTGTATTCTGCTGTATTCCTGCATAAATTCATATCAATGGTATCAGAGTGGTATTCTATTTCTCTGTATTTCTTTGCAAGTCCCCAACGAGGTCGGGGTATAAGGAGTTAGGGCTCTATTTGGTTGAGCCTTTGTAATATTAGCCTCGCAAACTTTGACTTCCTAACATGGGTGATGAAAATAAATATGAGGCACCAGGAGATCCTATCAAAATATTGCTCGAGGAGGATCACGAAAAAAAAGGAACACAATGATGGATAACTTTTCTAAGATCCTTCAACGACTACCCACTGGCGATGCATTTTCATCCAGTAGCCACTCTGGAAGCATAACCCCTTTTAAGGTACAAGTAAACTTTATCATTCCCATATTTGATGGCCAAATATACGCAGACTCCATATATATATGGCTGAATCTATTAGAAGGATTTTTTCAGTTCATGACATTTCTTACTGGGAGAAGATTATGTTTTTACTCCTCAAAGCTGCCCCCCATGTGAAGGACCTGTGGGAAACCTACTGTGAGAAAAGGGATGAGGGGGAATCCTCTCTATTCTTGGTTGTACCCACTTGGAATTATTTCTGGGATTCCATCAAGGATCAATGTTATCCCGTGGGGAGCTATGACGACATGTACATATGATGGACTATGATGCAGTAGCAAAGGGATAAAGACGTGCATAAGTTGAAGAATTTGTTCCATACCATGAACAGAATGTTGGGTATAAAAGATTTAGAGAAACATTTGGTGCTGAAGTATTGTAGTTGTCTTCATAGATACATTCGCGAGGAAATGGAGTTCCTCAACATCTACTCGCTTGGTATGACATAATGGTTTGCTACCAAGATTGAGCAAAAATTCAAATAATATAAGCGAGACTTTGGATCTATGAATAAAAATCAAGGGATAGGTACCCCCAAACCATAGAACAATGACAAAACCCAAGGCATAGCAGCCCAAGAAAACGTATGGGGACATGCCATCAGGACCAACACATAACCAAGGGTTAGAGAAAAATGTTGATTTGAAGCAGCAACATATCACAGCACAGAGGACCCTTGATCTAATCAAGGAGGGGATCAAGAGCTATCCCAGTTCATCATTGTTGTGCTTTATTCAACCCTTTGAATTGAAGTGTAGAGTTTCAGAAAAGGGGATTTATTGGAGCATTTTGAAGGTATCTTTGCTTATAAAGCAATCAAAGTTAAGATGATAAATGGTAGACATATTTAGATGAGAAATCCTTTCTCCTTTCTATATGACACTTTCTCAATGAGCATCTCACATCTCGAATAGAAAATTATACCTACAACAGATCCAGAACCTCACTAGTTTTGGAGGGCCATTGATGAGAAGAAGGTCTCATTAAGAGATCTCAATGGAGGTGCACATCGAAATTTCATGGACTGCAAATTTATTCATCAGTTTGGGGAGGATGCTATTCTACAAAGGGAGGATACCATGTTTATGTAGTACATAATTCATCATCCACATTGGGGTGCGTGGGTGAGGATGATAAGTAGGGGGTTTCATGACCACTTGTAGATATTGACATGGGCAAGCAAGAAGCTTGGTTATGCTGGATTCTCTTGGGTGAGTTTAGTTACTACCCAAACGCTTATATTTCTTTGATCCATGCCTTGAAGAACAATCATGAAATGAAGAAGGAGGAATGGTTGCGCTGGTTGCTTTTGGGCGAGTCTGGTTACCACTCAATAGGTCATATTTTTCTAATTAATGCCTTGTGCATCAATGATGGAATGTAGCAAAATAAGGCATGTTCACTTTGGTTTTCCTTGAGAGAGTTTGACCATCACATGAAATCTCCTATGTCTATGTGTTTTGTATTGGGTAAAACTTGGCATGATTCTCCCATGATGTGTATTGATGGTGTTTGCTTGTATTGGGTTGATGTCACACTCCACATGTCTATCAGTATGTTTTCTCTCCATGATGCACATGAGGAGGAGAGGAAGAAGCAAGATCTCTTGTTGATTTGGTTGCTTTTGGGGGAGTTTGGCTTGTCCATCTTGCATGGGGGAGATGGAGGATGGCAGTAAAGGGCCCTACTCTGGAAGCTACTACTGGGAGAATATGGTTTGAAGTCTTTGTCTACCCATATATCTATATTTCTTCTTTTGCATAATGTTGGAGTGATGTTTGGATCCAACAAGGCCAACAGGGCTAAGGATGAGAGAATTTCAATGCCCAATTTAATTCATAAAGCATGGGATGAAGAGATGTATTGTGAGATGGAGCCTTTCCTTTGTGAAAAGAGCCACTTTATTTTATGTATCTCTGGTATCTTGTAAAAATTATTTCCCAAAGTAATAATAATAGAACAAGACCTAGAATCATACATATCATGTCACTTCCAGAAGTATTGTTGGCCGAATAATACATCAGACACGTAAAGAGGAGAAACATCTCACAATACCTCATCTGTGAATGGCTTGATGCTATATGTAAGGCGACACTATTGGAAGGCGCAAACATCTCCTGTGATCTAGGTGGATATTTGTGGCCACCCACTTATTCCACTTGGACCCCCACCATTGTTGCTTTAAGTTTTCTAGTTTCATTAGTTGTAGGACAATTTACTATTATTGGCAGTTTTTCAGGTCCTAAACTTCCGGAGCAGTTTTGAGGCCCTAAACGAGATTTTTTGGGCATGAAAAATCTGGAAAATAGGAGTGTTTCAAACTGAATATTCATTGTCAGCATGTGCATTCCTCAAATAGATCTTTCTAGTGATCCATCATGTGTGTCAAATGGAGATAGTATGCCGAAGTTAAGACGCTGAGAAATTGATGTACCAATTTACCTCGACGGGGCCCATAATTTGAAGTTTCATCTCCTAGGGTTGGATTTTTGTATGTATTACATTTTCCATTGTTTCTCAATAATATATAGGCCTTCAAGCCACATTGTAACAAAGATTTCAGAGGCCTATATCCACCACATCTCTTCTCAGAGATAAGTTACCAATGCCCTAGCTAGTTTATTTCCATTCTGTCTATAAACAAATTTCAGTTCTTTGATATTAGTGAAACGAAGTGCTATTTGAAATGAATCTTTGTATTTATGGTTATATGTGTATTATGTTGTGTTCCTGCATAAATTCAGATCAATGGTATCAGAGTGGTATTCTATTTCTCTATCCTTCTTTTCAAGTCCCCAACCAGGTCGGGGTATAAGGATTTAGGGCTCTATTTGGTTGAACCTTTGTAATATTAGCCTCGCAAACCTTGAATTCCAACCATCAGTGATGAAAAGAAATGTGAGGTGCTAGGAGATAGTATCAAAATATTGCTCGAGGAGGATCACGAAAAACAAAGGAACGCAATGATGGGTAACTTTTCCGAGATCCTTCAATGACTGCCCACTGGCGGTGCATCTGCATCCAGTAGCCACTCTGGAAGCACAATCCCTTTTAAGGTACAAGTAGACTTTATTATTCCCATATTTGATGGTCAAATATATGCAAACTCTATATATATATGGTTGAATCTATTAGAAGGATATTTTTTGGTTCATGACTTTTCTTACTGGGAGAAGATTATTTTTGCTATCCTCAAAGCTGCCCCCATGTGAAGGACCAGTGGGAAACCTATTATGAGAAAAGGGATGAGGGGTAACCCTATCTACTCTTGGTTGTACCCACTTCGAATTATTTTTTGGATGCCATCAAGGATCAATATTATCCCATGGGGAGCTATGACAACAAGTACATATGATGGAATATGCTGCAGTAGCAAAGGGATCAAGATGTTCATGAGTTGAAGAATTTGTTCCATACCATGAACAGAATGTTGGGTATAAAATATTAAGAGAAAAATTTGGTGCTGAAGTATTGTAGTTGTCTGCACAGATACATTCAGCAGGAAATGGAGTTCCTCAACATCACCTCGCTTGGTACGACATAACGGTTTGCTACCAAGATTGAGCAGAAATTCAAATAAAATAAGCGAGACTTTGGATATGTGAATAAAAATCAAGAGATAGGTACCCCCAAACTATAGAACAATGCCAAAGCCCAAGGCATAGTGTCCCAAGAAAACCTACCAAAGCCACAAGCAAACAACAACGCCGTGAAGTCAAAGAAAGACATGGGAAATTGGTGTGAGTTCCATAAGATCTCCACTCACAACACAAGTGAGTATCAAGCCAGGTAGTCACTGGTGGTCGAGATGAATGCTTCTCAATCAGATGCATGCTCCAACTTTGAATTAGAACCTGAGAAGGGGAATGATAAAGGGAAGAAGATTATCGATGCAGAGACCAACGCCACTGTTTCTACCATTGAGATAAAAATGGAAGAACCAGAAGATCCAGAGGAGGAGGAGCATATCTTCCACTCCCATATGTGGGTAAAGGGTTATTTGTTGTATTTTATCAACAATGGGAGTCAAAGGAACCTCATTTCAATAGAGGTAGTGAAGTAGTTGGGCTTGTCGACCACAACAAACCCACAACCATACACCATCGGGTTGTAATATTCCTAAATTTTCACATGATATGTGTAATATTATAGTTCTTAATAAAATTAATTAATTAATTAAATAAAATGGTGGAGGGACCCACAAACATAAAATATGAATAAAATCCACTTTTAATATGTGCATGTGGATATTCTAGTTATAGATCTAAAATCATGGAGTAGTGGAGCAACTCCATTAATGGAGATCATGTCTCGTTTATGACATAGATTATGGAGGATGAAATAGTCAAATAAGATCATGGATCCTAAATGAAAAATCATGAGGATCTTTGATAAGGTCAATTGAGATCATAGTGCATTCAAAGAATATCGTAAAGAACTTATGATAAGATAATGGAGGAAGTGATGCATTTAGTGCACACATGATGGAGAGGGTGATCACCCCATGTGAACATGATGGAGGACATGGAGAAACAATGCAGTCAACCATGGAGACATATGTCCACATGTACAAGACAGTTTTGGAGTGATCCTAGGCTATGGAAGGCTCATATATATATAATGAAGGTGAAGGCACAATAGAAGGCATGATTTGGATTATTCATTTCTTGATATGTTTAGATCTAGATTTGTCTCAGGAAATTTCTATGCATTCTTGAGCTGTTTAGCTAATATTACAGTGTTGTTTACCATAGGGTGTTCACGAGCAGGAATCCCTCCCCTTTCATTGAGTAGCTCTTGAAAGAGAGTTGTACTACATTCCTTATTAGGCATTGGTGCCATATTCAGGAGTTTGTTTCTAGCATTCAGCTAGGAAACCAATGGCAGATTCATCCTACCACTTTTTTCTTCACATTAGTCTGCCAAGAGCAGCAAATCTATATCTGATATTAAGGCCATTGGATTTTACCTTCATGTAGTAGAAGTCCATTCAAGGATTGCACAGTTAAGTCCTATAGATGTATTGGAGGAAGGAAGTTTCCATTATTTCATATGGAAATCTTGTGAGGGATCATCTCCTCACATTGGATCTATTGTTTCCATCACTCAGGAGCTGATTTGACACATCTAGCAATAGGCTATTGAGCCTCCCTCTATTACAGTGTAGTTTTCCGAAGTTGTTGTTCATCCAACAACTATTTTCAATGGAGGAGATTGGAGGAGCTAGATCTTGAGCCTTTAGCCCAGGGATCTAGTGAAGGGATCAACCCTTCTAGCATATATCTAATTGTACATCATTGTAGCCATCATATCATCAGACCTAGCTTCAGATATGCATACCCACCAGTATATATGTGAAGCCCTAAGAGGGTGGTTTTCTTGGATTGACAGATATGAGAAACCCTTTCTAGGTTACCTTGGGTATCCATCATAAAGCTCGGATCTCTGTTTTTAGCATCATCGGAGCTCCCATTCTGCCTAGATATGAGTTTCTATATTTCAGGAAGTTGTAGTCCCAATAGTTGCAGCAGGGACAACACAGTTTACCTTCCATCATTTCAACAGTTACGCAGTCCCTCTTTTGGGATCATTGTAGGGTCATTCTAGGCCATCCCTTTGGCTTCAGTGTCTCACACTTTGAGAACTATTGTACTTGATTTTTCACCTCCTATATAATAAAATGGCTCAGTTATTTCTATTCATTTTGATGTGTATTT
The DNA here is from genome assembly GCA_034641835.2 of Pinus albicaulis. NCBI lineage: Eukaryota > Viridiplantae > Streptophyta > Pinopsida > Pinales > Pinaceae > Pinus > Pinus albicaulis. The sequence goes on from CM076569.1 coordinate 527,905,869, forward strand.
AGATTTATTGTTTACGTTACTACAGTTTTTATATTATGTTTTAGTATTATTGCATTCTCCCTTTAGGGATATTACAGTGGTATCAAATCATGACCTTTGGCTCAGCTTGTGGGCACTTCATCTTTTGCATCAAAATAAGAAGCAGATAGATGTAATCTATCATGAAGGAGGATTGCAGTTTTGCCACTCCTCTCTTTAGATCCATGTAGGAGCTCTCGAAGGAGGTCAATCAAATGAAGAGAGAAAGGAAAAAGGAGGATCCAAAAAGAAGATTTGATGAGGAAGTCCCAAGCACTTCCTATCAGCAAGAAAGAAGACTGGAGAACCCTAGATCTCCTCATAGATATACTATGCCCACTTTCTTTAAATAAGATGAATGGTATAGAAATGGAGAAAGAAAAGAACCTTAGACTCATGAGACTCTCAGTCTATATCTTGAAGAGTACAAAGCATAGTCTAGAGAATTCAAAGAAAGTATAACTCTCCAATAATTCTTCTTCCAAATCAAAGAATAAAGAGGATCCTATAGCAGCAATAGAAGGAAGAGGCACAATAGATTCTATTTTCCTACATTTGATGGATCTTCCTCAAGCATTGTTAAGGCTTGGAGGGAAGAACTAGATACATTTTTTAGGTTACATCCTGTAGATGAAGGAGAGGTTGTCCAAATTGAGCACTTCATATTTTAGGTGAAGCCAATGATTGGTGGTTTGGTCACGTGGAGCATGCAAAGGTGACTAAATATTCAAATTTCTTTCACCAATTGTGAAAGAAGTTTGATGTCAGAAAACTAGAGATGTGTCACAAAGACACATTTCCTAAGGAAAAAAAGGAGGATGTCATTCTTTTCACTTTGGAAAAGGGGTCACTACATTCACCACCAGCTGCAGAAGGAATTGCATCCATAGAAGAGACACTTGTATCTTTGTAAGATAGTCTTGAGCTCGTGACGCATAGAGTCCCATGCATGATTTAGGAGATGCATGAGGAAGAGGAGGATGATTCCAACACTTGTACACATGGAGAAGAGCAGCCATCACTCTTACCAGCAGTCGGAGACACCATTGTCCTAGTTGGAGGAACTCTTGTGGTCTTGCAAGATGTTCCCACAGATCAGTTGATCCAAGGTATGCATACACCTTCATCTCATATTGTTTTAGTACCTCTTGTTGAAACTTATGGGGACATGCCATCAGGACCAACACATAACCAAAGGTTAGAAAAAAATGCTTATTTGAAGCAGGAACACATCACAGCACAGAGGACCCTTGAGCTAATCAAGGATTTGATCAAGAGCTATCCTATTTCATCATTTTTGTGCTATATTCAACCCTTTGAGTTGAAGTGTAGAGTTTCATAAAATGGGATTTATTGGAGCATTCTGAAGGTAGCTTTTCTCATGAAGCAATTGAGGTTAAGATGATAAATGTTAGACATATTGAGATAAGAAATCCTTTCTCCTTTATAGATGACACTTTCTCGATTAGCATCTCACATCTCAAAGAGAAACTTCTACCTACAACAAATCCAGAACCTCACTAGTTTTGGAGGGCCATTGATGAGAAGAAGGTCTCATTAAGAGATCTTAATGGAGGTGCACTTCAAAATTTCATGGAGTGCAAAGTTATTCATTAGTTTGGGGAGGATGCTATTCTACAAAGGGAGGATACCATGTTTATGAAGTACATAATTCATCATCCACATTGGGATGAGTGGGTGAGGATGATAAGCAGGGTGTTGCATGACCACTTGCAGATATTCACATGGGCCAACAAGAAGCTTGGTTACATTGGTTTGTCCTAGGTGAGTTTGTTTACTACCCAAACGCTTTTATTTCTTTTATCCATGCCTTCAAAAAAAATCCTGAAATGAAGAAGGAGGAATGGTTGCACTGGCTGCTTTTGGGCGAGTCTGGTTACCACCCAAATAGGTCATATTTTTTTAATGCATGACTTGTGCATCAATGATGGAATGTAGAAAAATAAGGCATGTTCACTTTTGTTTTCCTTGAGAGAGTTTGGCCATCACATGACATCTCCTATGTCTATGTGTTTTGTATTGGGTAAAACTTGGCATGATGCTCCCATGATGTGTATTGATGGTGTTTGCTTCTATTGGGCTGATGTCACACTCCACATGTGTATCAGTATGTCTTTTCTCCATGATGCAAACCAAATCAACAAGAGATATTTCTTGTTGATATTTTTTCTTTTAGGGGAGTTTGGCTTGTCCATCTTGCATGGGGGAGATGGAGGATGGCAGTAAAGGGCCCTACTCCAGAAGCTACTACTGGGAGAATATGGTTTGAAGTCTTTTTCTACCCATATATATATATATATATATATATATATATATTTATTTATTTATTTATTCTTTTTCATAATGTTGGAGTGATGTTTGACTCCAACAAGGCCAACAGGGCTAAGGATGAGAGCATGTCAATGCTCAATTTAATTCATAAAGCATGGGATGAAGAGATGTATTGTGAGATGGACCTTTTCCTTTGTGAAAAGAGCCACTTTATTTTATGTATCTCTGGTATCTTGTACAAATTATTTCCCAAAGTAATAATAATAGAGCAAGGCCCAGAATCTTACATATCATATCATTTCCAGAAGTATTGTTGGCCTAATAATACATCAAACATGTAAAGAGGAGAAACATCTCACAATACGTCATCTGTGAATGGCTTGATGCTATATGGAAGGCAAGAATATTGGAAGGCGCAAAGATCTCTTGTGATCTAGGTGCATATTTGTGGCCACCCGCCTATTCCACTTCGACCCCCACCATTTTTTCTTTCAGTTTTTCAGTTTCATTAGTTGTAGCACAATTTACTGTTTTTCACAAATTTTCAGGTCCTAAACTTCCGGAGCAGTTTTGAGGCCCTAAACGAGGTTTTTTGGGCATGAAAAATCTGGAAAGTATGAGTCTTTCGAACTCAATATTCATTGTCAGCATGTGTATTCCTAAGATAGATCTTTCTAATGATGTATCATGTGTGTCAAATGGAGATAGTATGCCAAAGCTACAACCCTAAGAAATTTATGTACCTATTTACCCCGACGGGGCCCATAATTTGACATTTCATCTCCTAGGGTTGGCTTTTTGTATGTACTACGTTTCCCATTATTTCTCAATAATATATAGGCCTTCGAGCCACATTGTAAAAAAAAATTCAGAGGCCTATATCCACCACATCACTTCTCAGAGATAAGTTACCAACGCCCTAGCTAGTTTATTTCCATTCTGTCTATAAACAAATTTCAGTTCTTTGATATTAATGAAATGAAGTGCTATTTGAAATGAATATTTTTATTTATGGTTATATGTGTATTCTGTTGTGTTCCTGCATAAATTTAGATCAATGGTATCAAAGTGGTATTCTATTTCTCTATCCTTCTTTGCAAGTCCCCAACGAGGTCAGGGTACAAGGAGTTAGGGCTCTATTTGGTTGAACCTTTGTAATATTAGCCTCACAAACCCTGACTTCCGACCATGGGTGATGAAAAGAAATATGAGGCACCAGGAGATCCTATCAAAATATTGCTCGAGGAGGATCACGAAAAACAAAGAAACGCAATGATGGATAACTTTTTTGGGATCCTTGAACGACTGCCCATTGGTGGTGCATATGCATCCAGCAGCCACTCTGGAAGCACAACCCCTTTTAAGGTACAAGTAAACTTTATCATTCCCATATTTGATGGCCAAATATATTTAAACTCCATATATATATGGTTGAATCTATTAGAAGGATATTTTTTGGTTCATGACTTTTCTTAGCTATACCCACTTTATTCTTGGCTATACCCACTTGGAATTATTTCCTGGATGCCATCAAGGATCAATATTATCTCGTGGGGAGCTATGACGACAAGTACATATGATGGACTATGCTACAGTAGCAAAGGGATAAAGATGTGCGTGAGTTGAAGAATTTGTTCCATACCATGAATAGAATGTCGGGTATCAAATATTCAGAGAAAAAATTGGTGCTAAAGTACTGTAGTTTTCTGCACAGATAAATTTAGGAGGAAATGGAGTTCCTCAACATCTCCTCGCTTGGTACGACATAACGGTTTGCTACCAAGATTGAGCAGAAATTCAAATAAAATAAGCAAGACTTTGGATCTGTGAATAAAAATCAAGGGATAGGTACCCCCAAACCACAGAACAATGGTAAAACCCAAGGCATATCGGCCCAATAAAACCTACCAAAGCCACAATAAAACAATAACATCGTGAAGTCAAAGAAAGACATGGGAAATTGGTGTGAGTTCCATAAGATCTCCACTCACAACATAAGTGAGTATCGAGCGAAGCAGTCACTGGTGGCCGAGATGAATGCTTCTTAATAAAATGCATGCTCAAACTCTGAATTAGAACCTGATAAGGGGAATGATAAAGGGAAGAATATTATTGATGTAGAGACCAACGCCACCATTTCTACCATGAAGATCAAAAAGGAAGAACCAGAAGATCCAGAGGAGGAGGAGCATATCTTCCACTCCCATATGTGGGTAAAGGGTTCCCTATTGTATTTTATCGACAGTGGGAGTCAAAGGAACCTCATTTCAATAGAGGTAGTGAAGTGGTTGGGCTTGTCGACCACAATAAACCCACAACCGTACACCATCGGGTTGTAATATTCCTAACTTTTCACATGCTATTTGGAATATTAGAGTTCTTAATAAACTTAATTAATTAAGTAAATAAAAAGGTGTAGGGACCCACAAACATAAAAGATGAATAAAATCCACTTTTAATATGTGCATGTGGATATTCTAGTTCTAGATCTAAAATCATGGAGTAGTGGAGCAACTCCATTAATGGAGATTATGTCTCATTTATGAGATAGATTATGGAGGATGAAATAGTCAAATAATATCATGGATCCTAAATGAAAAATCATGAGGATCTTTGATAAGGTCAAATGAGATCATAGTGCATTCAAAGAAGATCATAAAGCATTTATCATATGATAATGGAGGAAGTGATGCATTTAGTGCACACATGATGAAGAGGGTGATCACCCCATGTGAACATGATGGAGGACATGGAGAAGCAATGCAGTCAACCATGGAGACTTATGTCCACATGTACAAGATAGTTTTGGAGTGAGCCTAGGCTATGGAAGGCTCATATATATATAATGAAGGTGAAGGCACAATAGAAGGCATGATTTGGATTATTCATTTCTTGATATGTTTAGATCTAGATTTCTCTAAGGACATTTCTATGTGTTCTTGAGTTGTTTAGCTAAGATTGCAGTGTTGTTTAGCATAGGGTGTTCGCGAGTAGGAATCCCTCCCCTTTCATTGAGTAGCTCTTGAAAGAGGGTTGTAATACATTCCTTATCAGGCATTGGTGCCATATTTAGGAGTTTGTTTCTAGCATTCAGCTAGGAAACCAATGTAGGATTCATCCTACCACTTTGTTTTTCACATTTAGTCTTCCAGGAGCAGCAAATCTATATCAGACATTCAGGACATTGGATTTTACCTCCATGTAGTAGAATTCCCTTCAAGGATTGCACAGTTAAGTCCTATAGATCTATTGAAGGAAGGAAGTTTCCAGTATTTCAGATGGAAAACCTATGAGGGATGATCTCCTCACATTGGATCTGTTGTTTCCATCACTCAAGAGTTGATTTGACAGATCTAGCAACAGGCTATTGAGCCTCCCTCTCTTACAGTGCAGTTTTCTGATGCTGTTGTTCATCCAACAACTATTTTCAATGGAGGAGATTGAAGGAGCTAGATCTTGAGCCATTAGCCCAGGGATCTAGTGAAGGGATCAACCCTTCTAGCATAGATATAATTGTACATCATTATAGCCATCATATCGTCAAATCCAACTTCAGATCTGCATACCCAGCAGTATATATGTGAAGCCCTAAGATGGTGTCTTTCTTGGATTGACAGATATGAGAAACCCTCTTTAGGTTACCTTAGGTATCCATCATAAAGCTCGAATCTCTGTTTTAGCATCATCGGAGCTCCCATTCTACCAAGATATGAGTTTCTATATTTCAGGCAGTTGTAGTCCCAACAGTTGCAGTAGGGACAACACAGTTTACATTCCAGAATTTCAACAGTTATGCAATCCCTCTTTTTGGATCATTGTAGGGTCATTCTAGGCCATCCCTTTGGCTTGAGTGTCTCATACTTTGAGAAATATTGCACTTGATTTTTCACCTCCTATATAATAAAATGGCTTAGTTAATTCTATTCATTCTTATGTGTATTTAGATTTATTGTGTACTTTACTACAGTTCTTATATTGTGTTTCAGTGTTATTGCATTCTCCCTTTAGGGATATTACAGTGGTATCGGAGCATGACATTTGGCTCAGCTTGTGGACACTTCATATTATGCATCAAAAGAAGAAGTAGATAGATGTGATCTATCATGAAGGAGGATTGTAGTTTTGCCACTCCTCTCTTTAGATCCATGCAAGATCTCTCCAAGGAGGTCAATCAAATGAAGAGAGAAAGGCAAAAAGAGGATCCAAAAGGAAGATTTTATGAGGAAGGCCCAAGCACTTCCTATCAGCAAAAAAGAAGACCGGAGAACCCTAGATCTCCTCATAGATCTATTATGCCCACTTTCTTTAAAGAAGGTGAATGGTATAGAAATGGAATAAGAAAAGAACCTTAGACTCATGAGACTCTCAGTCTATATCTTGAAGAGTATAAAGCATAGTCTAGAGAATTCAAAGAGAGTCTAACTCTCCAATAATTCTTCCAAATCGAAGAAGAAAGAGGATCCTATAGCAGCAATAGAAGGAAGAGGCACAATTGATTCTATTTTCATACATTTGATGGATCTTTCTCAAGCACTGTTAAGGCTTGGAGGAAAGAACCAGATAGATTTTTTAGGTTACATCCTATATATGAAGGAGACATTGTCCAAATTGTAGCACTTCATATTTTAGGTGAAGCCAATGATTGGTGGTTTGGTCACGTGGAGCCTGCAAAGGAGAGTAAATATTCAAATTTCTTTCACCAATTGAGAAAGAAGTTTGATGTGAGAAAACTAGAGATGTGTCACAAAGAGACATTTCCTAAGGAAAAAAAGGAGGATGTCATTCTTTTCACTTTGGAAAAGGGGTCACTACATTCACCACCAGCTGCAGAAGGACTTGCATCCGTAGAAGAGCCACCTACAACTTTGCAATATAGTCTTGAGCTCTTGACACATAGATTCCCATGCATGATTCAGGAGATGCATGAGGAAGAGGAGGATGATTCCAACACTTGTACATTTGGAGAAGAGTAGCCATCACTCTTACTAGAAGTCGGAGACACCATTGTCCTAGTTGGAGGAACTCTCGTGGTCTTGTAAGAGGTTCCCACACATCAGTTGATCCAAGGTATGCATACACCTTCATCTCATATTGTTTTAGTACCTCTTATTGAATCTTATAGGGACATGCCATCAGGACCAACACATAACCAAGGGTTAGAAAAAAATGCTGATTTGAAGCAGCGACATATCACAACACAGAGGATCCTTGATTTAATCAAGGAGGGGATCAAGAGCTATCCCAGTTCATCGTTGTTGTGGTATATTCAACCCTTTGAGTTGAAGTGTGGAGTTTCAGAAAAGGAGATTTATTGGAGCATTTTGAAGGTAGCTTCACTCATGAAGAAATTGAGGTTAAGATGATAAATGGTAGAAATATTGAGATGAGAAATCCTTTCTCCTTTCTAGATGACACTTTCTCAATGAGCATCTCACATCCCAAAGAGAAACTTCTACCTACAACAGATCCAGAAACTCACTAGTTTTGGAGGGCCATTGATGAGAAGAAGGTCTCATTAAGAGATCTCAATGGAGGTGCAGTTCAAAATTTCATGGAGTGCAAAGTTATTCATCAGTTTCAGGAGGATGCTATTATACAAAGGGAGGATACCATGTTTATGCAGTACATAATTCATCATCCACATTGGGATGAGTGGGTGAGGATGATAAGCAGGGGCTTGTATGACCACTTACAGATATTCACATGGGCCAGCAAGAAGCTTGGTTACGTTGGTTTCTCTTGGGTGAGTTTGGTTACTACCCAAACACTTCTATTTCTTTGATCCATGCCTTGAAAAAACAATCATGAAATGAAGAAGGAGGAATGGTTGCACTGGCTACTTTTGGGCGAGTCTGCTTACCACCCAATAGGTCATATTTTTCTAATTCATGCCTTGTGCATCAATGATGGAATGTAGAAAATAAGGCATGTGCACTTTGGTTTTCCTTGAGAGAGTTTGACCATCACATGAGATCTCATATGTCTATGTGTTTTGTATTGGGTAAAACTTGGCATGATGCTCCCATGATGTGTATTGATGGTGTTTGCTTGTATTGGGCTGATGTCACACTCCACATGTCTATCAGTATGTTTTTTCTCGATGATGCACATGAGGAGGAGAGGAAGAAGCAAGATCTCTTGTTGATTTGGTTGCTTTTGGGGGATTTTGGCTTGTCCATCTCGCATGGGGGAGATGGAGGATGGCAGTAAAGGGCCCTACTCTGGAAGCTACTACTGGGAGAATATGGTTTGAAGTCTTTGTCTAACCATATATCTATATTTCTTATTTTTCATAATGTTGGAGTGATGTTTGGATCCAACAAGGCCAATATGGCTAAGGATGAGAGCATGTCAATGCTCAATTTAATTCATAAAGCATGGGATGAAGAGATGTATTATGAGATGGAGCTTTTCCTTTGTGAAAAGAGCCACTTTATTTTATGTATCTCATGTATTGATGATGATGTTGGACATCATATGGTTGTCACTTGGTACTTCATGGTGGAAGGAGGAAACCTAACCATACAGTTGGAGGTCATTCTATGCATTTATTAGAGACAACTTTCAAACCAATCATACATGACACATTGCAGCAAATGGAGGAGGCCTTCCTTATGTAGATGCCTTTTGGAGGGGAATGGATGGCTTTGCATCTAATTTTGTAGTTGCTTGAGGACAAGCAACATTTTGGTGGGGAGGACTATAATATTCCCAATTTTTCACATGATATTTGGAATATTAGAGTTCTTAATAAAATTAATTAATTAAGTAAATGAAAGGGTGGAGGGACCCACAAACCCCAAAGATCAATAAAATTCACTTTTAATATGTGCATGTGGATATTGTAGATCTACATCTAAAATCATGGAGTAATGGAGCATCTCCATTAATAGAGACCATGTCTCATTTATGAGATAGATTATGGAGGATTAAACAGTCAAATAAGATCATGGATCTTAAATGAAAAATCATGAGGATCTTTGATAAGGTCAACTGCGATCATAGTGCATTCAAAGAAGATCATAAAGCACTTATGATAAGATAATGGAGGAAGTGATGCGTTTAATGCACACATGATGGGGAGGGTGATCAACCCATGTGAACATGATGGAGGACATGGAGAAAAAATGTAGTCAACCATCGAGACTTATGTCCACATGTGCAACATATTTTAGGAGTGGGCCTAGTCTATGGAAGGCTCATATCCATATAATGAAGGTGAAGGCACAATAGAAGGCATGATTTGGATTATTCATTTCTTGATCTATTTAGATCTATATTTGTCTGAGGACATTTCTATGAATTCTTGGGCTGTTTAGCTAAGATTGCAATGCTGTTTAGCATAGGGTATTCCCGAGCAAGAATTCCTCCTCTTTCATTGAGTATCTCCTGAAAGAGGGTTGTATTACATTCCTTATCAGGTAGATTGTTTCTAGCATTCAGCTAGGAAACGTGTAGAGGATTCATCCTACCACTTTTTTCTTCAAATTCAGTCTTCCAGGAGCAGCAGATCTATATCTGGCATTCAAGCCATTGGACTTTACCTTCATGTATCAGCAGTCCCTTCAAGGATTGCACAATCCAGTCTTGTAGATCTATTGGAGGAAGGAAGTTTCCAGTATTTAAGCTAAAAATCCTATGAGGGATCATCTCCTCACATTGGATCTAATGTTTCCATCACTCAGGAGCTTATTTGACACATCTAGTAGCAGGCTATTGAGCCTCCCTCTCTTACAACACAGTTTTCTAAAGTTGTTGTTCATCTAGAAGCCATTTTCAATCGAGGAGATTGGAGGAGCTAGATCTTGAGCTTTTAGTCCAGGGATCTTGTGAAGGGATCAATCCTTATAGCATAGATCTGATTGTACATAATTTTAGCCATCATATCATCAGATCTAGCTTCAGATATACATGCCCAACAGTATATATGTGAAGACCTAAGAGGGTGGTTTTATTAGATTGACAGATCTGAGAAACCCTTTCTAGGTTACCTTGGGTATCCATAATAGAGTCTGGATCTCTGTTTTCAACATCATCGGAGCTCCCATTCTGCCTAGATCTTACTCTCTATATTTCAGGCAGTTGCAGTCCCAACCGCTGCATCAGGGATAGTGTAGTTTACCTTCTAACAGTTACGCAGTCCCTCTTTTGGGATCATTGTAGGGTCATTCAAGGCCATCCCTTTGGCTTGAGTGTTTCATACTTTGAGCACTGTTGTACTTGATTTTTCACCTCCTATATAATAAAATGGCTCAGCTATTTCTGTGTATTGTAATGTGTATTTATATTTATTGTTTACTTTGCTGTAATTATTATATTGTGTTTCATTATTACTTCATTCTCCCTTTAGGGATATTAAATGGGTGGCTTCACCAAGGACGATATCTCTTCGTCAGCTAGCAGTGCTTCGTTCCCTACAACATCAAGCCCTTCACCGATGAGGTATTATGTGAAATTTATCCTCTTGATGTTTGTGATGTATTATTAGGCCAACCATACTCGTGGAAGTGACATGTTGTGTATGATTCGTAACCTCATGCTATTATTGTTACTTTGGGAAATAAGTTGTATAGGATACTAGAGCTACTGTCGCCTGTCGCTATTTCTTTGGTTACTTCAAAACAATGTAGTAAGCTAATTTCCAAAACTGAAAAATTTGTTTTCCTCATGATCCTCCCTTAGGGAGAGAATAATATTATGGCCATGACCTCCAGAAAAGGCTCCCCCACATGACAAAAACAAATGGACAAGGTTTTGGAGGAGTACAAGGGCATCCTCACCTCACCCACAGGGGTACCTCGACACTGTCAGGTCAAGCACCCCATCGATATGACCCTAGGTGTGCTGCTTCCCAATGGACCGATATATTAGCACTCTATTTTGGAGAATGCTGAGACCAAGAGGTAGATTAAAGAGCCATTGTAGAAAGGTCACATCTAGCCAAGTTCATTTATGTAATATTTCAAATTCGGAATGGCTAGCAAGGCATCACTGGAAAATTCATTTTCCAGTAATAGCTACTACAAGAATTGAAACCAAGACCTGGATCCCTTATATCAATGCATATAAGACTGAAATCCAAGAGATGGATCCAAAGAAATCCTTCTAGAGTGGTTAAACAGATCTCCAAGTACTAAATTTCCTCAAAACATGCTCGATGAGGGACTGCAACAATTGTAAGCAAATATAATGGAATGAAAACATTATTCTATAGCTGTGAACACATGAAGATATTTATAGCCAACAAATATATGATATAACAGAAAATTTATACAAGGTGTGGAGGAATCACTCACTCTAGCTAGGCAATGGAAGCCTCAATAGAGCATATACAAGAAAATACAAGAGCACTGCTGCACATGAAAAGCCCTGGCTAAAATAACACATTTTATAGAAGAAAATGCAAAAAAAATACATGATAATAGAATTATATATCAATATCATCTCAAAGAAATGAGGGGGAGCGAGCTACCAACCCCTGAAAACACTAATACAACAATCCTTGAGAGGATTGGCTAGAATACATGTACAAATGGAAATTCTGCAGAAATGTCGGAGTTGCTGGGCAGAAACTGCAACTCAAAACTATAATAACATGGAGATGATGAATAAGATGTAAAATATGAAAGAAACCTTCTCCAATGGATCTCTCAATGCAAGGATGATCCCAGCACTAAAGATCTTTCCCTCCAAGAAGCTGGTGCAACCTCCCACCGCATGTGTGCACTGAAATAACGTAGTATGGAGGCTGGATTGCGCTCTCTATGATGGGAAATGTTGAAATTGATGCCAAAATATGAAAATATGCTCTGTAAACCTTCCTTACTAATCTTCTCGAGGAATAGAAGCTCTCTCCTCTGAAAGATGAGACAAGGTATGGTGTTGTGGAACCCCTCCATTGCAACACACAGCAACACTACGTTATACTTTAGCAGAAATAATGCAGTGACTGAATAATGTATTTTTCCTTGAGCTAAGATGTGGAGAAAATGAATTGAAATCCTTCAAGAGGCCTCTTAATAAGGAGAGGAAATCCTAAACAGAAATCCCTCGTGCTAACCAGCACTGCAACTCAACTGAACAGTCGGATTATGCAAAATAGTCTTCAGACTAAAATCATATGCTTAAAGATGTCCCACTATGGCTGCCCCTTCCTCCTTTTATTTAAGTGAATGCCTCTTTTCCCCGAACCCCACACATTGGGGTTTCTTCCACAAAGAATATTTCTCCCTCCAAAACTGCGTTCTCTTCCGAAGCAAGCTACAGCTCTTAGGCAGCGCTGTTGACTTGGTCAAACTTGACCTTGTCCTCATGAAAATTTCCCCTTTTCACACTGGAAGGTGCAAAATAAGCTGATCCAATGATCATTTTCAGATTATGAAGGATCTTATTCCTACTCATGGGCCTTTTACCCATTTTATTCATCTCCTAGATGACATAGGAAAAAATTAATATTCCAATTTGCTGCTTGCAAATTTTTGAATATTACAGTCCTCCCCTCTCGAAGATTGCTTGTCCTCAAGAAAGTACAAGGATATACTAAATTCATTTCTCCTCCTCTCCTTGTAGAATCTGTGTATGATGATCTCCTACAAAGAAAGTGATGCTATCCCATCAATCAAGCCTCCACATTGCCCCTCCTCAGCATGTAAGTGAACTATCAAGCCATCATCATGTAAAGGTGAAATACTCAAGAGGATATAAAAGTGATGTCTAGAGGTCCCCTTGAAGAATGGGATTTGAAAAAAAATGGGAAATATCTTCCCAATATGGATCCTCAATCTCCAACCTATGAGCCATGCAAAATGAGTCACCTCCCAACTAGGCAACTCCTGAAAGCTGTCATCCACCTTTGGCTTCGGCAAAGTAGGTGCGATGGAAGTCTGCACATGGTAAGAAATGTAGCCTACCCCACGATGTCCATATCTCCACTTATGATAAGTTTAGAGAAAGTGTTGATCCTAGGCTGCAAAATACTTTCCCTCATGTGGCAATATGAAGAATAGATCTCCAAAGATCTCTCCTCCAACGCTACAAATCATGTTGGCCCAACTATCCCCATATATGATAAGTTGGAAGTCATCATCATATGGCATCATCTCCATCATATGGCTCACCTCATAAAGTGACAAATTTGTTGTTAAGGTAACCATATCATGTCCCATGTACCCCTTAGAACATGTAGTGCAAAAAGTGTGAGGAATCTCTCCCTTAAAGGACACATCCACACAATGTGTCTCTCTCCCAAGCATGCTCCTCATAAGAACAGAAACAATAGAGCCATAGGGAGCAAAGATGAGAATCATGCTTGCTGCCATATGCAACAAATGAGAGGGAAAATGGTCCCTCAAGTGCAACCAACACAGCTTGACCCTCAATTGCAATAGAGACTGATGAAATAAGTGGCTTCTCAAACACTTTCCTGCTGCTCGAATATCCTCATAAGCATGGTGGAAGTGAATGGTGTAAGATGTATAATGAGCATGTCCTCCATAGTGTATCTCTTCCCCAAGTCTCCCTAGGGAATGGCCATCAATTATGCTCATGGCCTCATCTAAACCATATGGTCTAGAAAAAATAATTCTCCTCCTTGGAGCATCATCCTGCACATGTATGGTTAAGGAAAATATACATACGTCAAATAAATGATCATGTAAACAAAAATGAATACCCTTACCATACTCCCTACTCATACAAATGGAGTGGCTCATAGATGAGTCTCCTCTCATCCTCCAAGAGAATAGAGGTGGGTGTGCTAACTCTCTCAAAGAGTCATGTCTCTCCTCCATCTCCATCTAATCCATACACCTACTCATATGCTGATATATAACCTCCTTAAAGCCCATCCAGAAATACCCCTCCATGATGGTGTGGTATGCTCTCATAGAAAAAGTGGGGCTGAAAAGGAACTCCTTATGAGCTGCATGTAACAACTTCTCCTTGATCATGGAAGCTCTAGGAAATAATATGCTACCATGATAAAATATGACACCATCTCTGACTGAATATCACTCCTCATGCAACTGGTCATCCAAGATCATGCAAGTGAAAAGGTCCTTGGAATACTCCACCAACAGGTGGGAGCTCCAATATGGATCTAACCTCCATAGTGACAACGTTGATGATCTCCCATGAAGAACATCTGTCATATGGCTACCCTCTCCTTTGAAATATCCCATTTCAAAGATGAAAATTGGAAGGTTGCTATCCTTCCTCTACTGCCTCTGCCACAACATAGAATCTGAAATGGAAGGGGGTAAAAATGATGTTGAGGGAATGCTCCCTCTCTCCTCGAGTCTACCCCAGACTCGCAATGTTGTATCAAGTTCTACCAAGGTCTCCACCCTCCTGAAATCCATGAGTGGTTCCCCAACATGTGAAGCATCCATCCTCCTCTGCTGATCCAATGGTCTCCTCAGCAAAATGTCTCCATGAAATGAGACATCCTCAAAAAGAGATGATTGAATATATGAATGGATAAAACCCTTCATGCTTCCACTATGCAATCCAATCACCTTCTTAGGTGAATCAACCTCCAGAAATGAATAGGGATGTATACTCCTCATCTCAAGATGCTGGGTCTTCTCCCTACCTCCTCCTTGTGTCTCCATGGTTTCACACCTCCTCATCAATGGCACATGAGTTGTGCCTTGATCTCTACACACGAGATCCTGGGGACCTCCTTGCAAATATGCAAGCATCCCTCTTCTTGGAGCAAGAGCTCCTCCTCCCTCTATATGAGGTGCTAGATCAACTCCATATATCATAGCGCTATTGCCCTCAATCTATGCAACATGAATGGGAAACCATCCAATAATTGGATCCCTCTTTGAAAAAGAGACCTCCATGATCTCCTGCTCAAAAGTGTGAGAAGAAGGTTTCTCCTCCAGAAAATTATGGTGCAAGTTTTCATGAAAGGGTTTTACTTGATTTTTCTTGTTTACTTCTACCATGTGTGTCTCATGAATCTTTTTATCAAATATTTTCACTAATGCCTTAGTGAAATTTGCATAAGATGCAATGTTTACAATTCTCAAATAAAAAGATTCAAAGATCCACCAGGCATAAGCCTTACCTCTCAAATGCAGCACTGCAAATTTGATGGCTTCATCCTATGGAATTTGGTGCTGGTGCAAAAATTTCTTGAACTCCTCCACCCAAGCTTTGGCTAAAAATACAGGTGAACCTTCAAAGGTAGATAGATGAAATCTATCCTGTTTCTCTCTCTCATTCACCTTCATCTTGTAAAACTCTGAAGAACTGAGATGATCTCTGAATTTCTGAGTTTGAGACTCATACTTCTTCAAGAAATCACTAAGTGTTTCCCTCATATAAACCTCTTCTTCTCTTTTCATCTCTCTTCAGAAAATCCTGGGCATGTGACTACGTTGTACAAGATGGTGTGTAGCTGCTTGCTTACACTCCTTATGTGCAAATCTAGAGTTTGCCTTTGGTACCAACCCTCTTGGAGATTCTTCATACATCTCCCTCCAAATATCCTTGAAATATTCATGAATCATATGTACAGATATAGGAATAAGCTTTGTGAGCTTATTCCCTTTTTCTTTTTCTTCTCCAAAAGATGGAGTCTTTCTCTTGCTTATTTCTCTGTCTCCTTGATGAGAATAGGAAGTGTCGGGTTCTTCCTCTTCTTCCTGATTATTATCCTTTGGGAGGTTCTTCATGGATATAAAATATGAAGAGATAATTCCTATCCTCTTCAATATTATGATCTTCTTGGGCTTAGACTCACAGGGTGAGCCAAGAAAGAAGCTCTGATACCACTGTAATATTCTAAATTCGGAATAGCTAGCAAGGCATGACTAGAAAATGAATTTTCCAGTCATGGCTACTACAAGAATTGAAAACAGGACCTGGATCCCTTACATAAATGCATTTAAGATTGAAATCCAAGAGATGGCTCCAAAGAAATCCTTCTAGAGTGGTTAAATAGATCTTCGACTACTAGATGTCCTCAAAAAGTGCCCGATGAGGAACTGCAATAATTGTAAGCACATATAACGGAATGAAAACATTATTATATAGTTGTGAACACATGAAGATATGTATAGCCAAAAAATATTTGATATAGCAGAAAATGTATACAATGTGTGGAGGAATCACTCCAGCTAGGCAATGGAAGCCTCAATAGAGCATATACAAGAAAATACAAGACCACTGCTGCACATGAAAAGCCTTGGCTAGAATAACACAGTTTATAGAAGACACTACAAAAAAATACATGATAATAGAATGATATATAAATATCAGCTCAAAGAAATGAGGGGGAGCAAGCTCTCAACCCCTGAAAACACTAATACATCAATCCCTGGGAGGATTGGCTAGAAAATATGTACAAATGCAAATTCTGCAGAAATGACAGAGTTATTGGGAAACAATTGCAACTCAAAACTATAATAAAATGGATATTGCTAAATAATATGTAAAATATGAAAGAAACCTTCTCCAATGGATCTCTCAATGCAAGGCTGATCTTGGCACTAAAGATCTTGCCCTCCAAGAAGCTGGTGCAACCTCCCACTACAAGTGTGCACTGAAATAATGCAGTATGGAGGCTGGACTGCACCTCTATGATGGGAGATGTTGACCTTGATGCTAAAATATGCAAATTTTATTTGGAAACCTTCCTTACTAATCTTCCTGAGGAATAGAAGCTCCCTCTTCTGAAAGATGAGACAAGGAATGGTGTTGTGGAACCCATCCACTACAACAGCCAACAACACTACGTTATACTTTAGTAGAAATAACGCAGTGAATAAATAATGGCTTTTTCCTTGAGCCAAGATGTGGAGAAAACGAAGTGCAATCCTTCAAGAGGCCTCTCAAGAAGGAGAGGAAATCCAAAATAGGAATCCCTCGTGCTAAGCAGCACTGGAACTCAGCTGAATAGCTGGCGTATGAAAAATAGTCTTCAGACTAAAATCATATGCTCAGAGATGTCCCACTATGGCTGCCCCTTCCTCCTTTTATGCAAGTGAATGCCTATTTTCCCCAGACCCCACAAATTAGGGTTTCTTCCACAAAGAATCTTTCTCCCTCCAAAACGGTGTTGTCTTCCCAAGCAAGCTACACCTCTTAGGCAGCGATGTTGACTTGGTCAAACTTGACCTTGTCCTTATGAAAATTTCCTCTTTTCACACTGGAAGGTGCAAAATAAGCTTCTCTAATGATACTTTTCACATTATGAAGGATCTTATTCCTACTCATGGGCCTTTTACCCATTTTATTCATCTCCTAGATGACATAGGCAAAAATTAATATTCCAATTTACTGCTTGAAAATTTTGGAATATTACAATTTCCCTATGGGAGCTTGATCATATTGGTGCAAAAGAAGGATGGGACTTGGAGACTCTGTATTGACTATCGGGCGTTGAATAAGATCACTGTCTAGAATGGGTACCTAATACCACAGATCGATGATCTTCTGGACCAACTCAAACAGGAGAAATATTTCCACAATATCGACTTGAAATATGGGTATCACCAGGTACCAATCGAACTGTCCAATGTGTGGAAGACTGCCTTCAAAGCCAAGGAGGGCCTTTTCGAATGGGCAATCATACCTTTTGTATTGACAAATGCTCCTGCAACCTTCATGAGGTCGATGGATGACATAATGTGCCCATTCACCAACTCATTTGTAGTAGTGTACCTAGATTACATCCTGATCTTCAAGCAGTCTTGGGAAGAGCACCTCCACCACATCCCACAGGTCCTCCAAACATTGCAGCAACACATGTTGTGTGCCAATTTGGAGAAGTGAAATTTTGGCATGACTCAGGTTTAGTATATGGGATACATTACTGATGAGTGGGGGGTGCATGTGCATCCAAACAAGATCCAAGTCTTTCCAGATTGGCCAACCCAAACCACTCTAACAGAGCTTCACAAATTTCTAGGTCTTGCTAATTTCTACCGCATGTTCATCTTGGGATTCTCTCATATCACTTGGCCCTTGATTCAAGACACCAAGGGAGGATAAAAAGAAAAAATTGTTTTATTAGAATCTCAACAGAAGGTGTTTGTATAATTAAACATTGTGTCTTCTCTGCCCTAATTCTCACATTACTAGACTTGCAAAAACCATTTGAGATCGAGACAGATGCCTCTGACTATGCTATTGGGGTAGTTCTTACTCAATAGGGGAATCCAATGGCATATCACAATCATACATTGTCTGACACAGTCTAGTGGTATCCCACTTATGAAAAAGATGTATTCCATTATGTACGCTTGCCGACAATGGAAGCATTACATTTTGGGGAAGGAAATAATCATCCACACAGACCACTAACCCCTACAGTTCATATAGACATAAGGAAAGTTGCAGAACAATTTCCATCATAAGTAGTTGACATATCTGCAACAGTTTCATTTGAACATCAAGTACAAGAAGGGAAGCAATAATAATGTTACATATTGCCTCATCCAACCACCGATCATGGCGATAACCATCGTGCTCAAATCTTGTGGGCACGATACTTTTGATTGGTTGATTTTCTATAAGAGACATCTATAATTTGGTTAGACATACAAGACGCTATTGGAGGCTAATCGAGTTCCAAAATTCTACCTCCAGGATGCACTACTATGCCACTTGGAACACCTTTGCATTCCTTCAAGCGAGTGTGAGAAGGTAATTTTGGAAGCGCATTATAGTCAGGTTGTTGGGAATTTTGGGGTCAAGAAAATAGTGGCAGTACTACAAAAGTATTTCTATTGACCAAACCTTCGAGAGGATGTTAGGAAGTAAATTAGATCCTGCACTCCCTACGCCATTGCCAAACTGACCATCAAGAAGTAAGGCCTCTATAATTCATTGCCTTCCCTTAATCGACCTTGGGAATCCATCTCCATGGATTACATTTCAGGCCTTCTGTATACTACGCATAGCAACGATTTGTTTTTCATGGTCGTCGACAAATTCTCGAATATGGCCATTATGGTGGCCTACAAGAAGAATATCACAACTGAAGCCACTGTTAAACTCTTCTTTGAATGAGTGTGGGTACACTTTTGGATCCAATAGTCTATCATCTAAAATTGGGATAATAGGTTCCTTAGTACATTTTTTTCCAGCCTTCAGTCAATGTTGTACATGAAGCTCACCAAGCCCACAACTTTCCATCCTCAAAATGATGGCCAGACAGAGGACGTGAATAGGATGATCGTACACATTATGTGCATGTACAACTCAAAGCATTCACACACATGGGATGAGAGCCTCCCCTATATACAACATAGCTATAACAAGGCCCTCCACAGATCAACCGACCACAACCCCTTCCTGGTTGGCTTGGGATTTCATCCACTATGTCCCGTTGATGTAGCCATGCCATTTGTAGCTACTCAGGCTGATTCGGCTCATGTTTAGTCCAAAGCTGCCAAAGTGAACAAATTCATTGAGCACATTAAGAAAATATTCCAATAGGTTAATGACATATTTGACAGAGCCAACGCTAAGTATAAGCAGTGGCATGATCAACATTCAGTGCCACACAACTTCTAGGTTGGCAACAAAGTCTGGCTATATTTGGAGAAGGAGCACCTCGATGTACCCCACTGTAAGCTTCACCCGATCTGATATGGGCCATACACCATCACCAAGGCTATAGGGGAGAATGCCTTCAAGCTCAGTATTCCACCATTCCTTGGTCTGCATGTAGTTTTCAATGTGGACTACCTTTGACCCTACTATCCACCTCTATTGGACACATCTGACATGGTAGAAAAACTCACACCAAATGAGTTAAACCCAGAATACATGGAATAAGCCAAAACTCATCCGATTATGGACACACAAATTAATAACAATCATTAGCAAATGATCCATCTATATCGAATTTTCAAAGTAGGTCAACTCCTTCACAAGGGAAAGTGGCTCACTAGGGACGAAGTTCAACAGATGTTTCCTCATCACATCGAGGAACTCAATGCAATGGGGACCATTTATTCCTCAGGGGGGAGGAATGATCCAAGTGAATATTGGTGGCCATCTGACTATTCCACTTGGACCCTCACCATTGTCTCTTTTAGTTTTTCAATCTCCTTAATTGTAATAAAATTTACTATTTTTGGTATTTTTTCTGGTCCTGAACTTTCAGAGCCATTTTGAGGGCCCGAACGATGTTTTTTTGTCATGAAACCTCATGTAAATATGAGAATTTCAGACTTGATAATCACTGTTAGAAATTTTAGTCCTTAGATAGACCTTTCTAACACTGTATCATGTGCGTCAAACAAAGATAGTATGCCAAAGTTACAGCTCGGGGAAATTGACGTACCAATTTGCCCCAATGGGCCCCATAGTCTGGTGTTTCATCTCCTAGGGTTATGTTTTTGGATACTTATAGTTTTCCATTGTTTCTCAATAATATACAGGCCTTCAAGCCTCATTGTAACACATATTTAAAATGCCTATAATGGCCACATCTCTTTTCAGCGATAAGCTACCAATGCCCTGGCTAGTTTGTTTCCATTATGTGTCTAAACAAATTTGAGTTATTTGATATCAATGAAATCAAGTGATATTTCCATTGCACATTTTTATTTATGGTTAGATGAGTATTATGTTGCATTTCTGCATAAATTTGGATCATCTTCCCTGGTGAAGCCACCCAATAGTATATGGTTGTGAGTGTGTTGTTGTCGGTCGGTCGAGCCGCTTCACAACCTTTGCTTAAATAGGGTTCTTTTGGCTTTCTCTATCAACAAGGAATTGCAGTGGAGAACCCTTCACCCACATATCAGAATGGAAGAGGTTCTCACCCTCCTCTTGATGTTCAGGCTCCTCCCTCTTAAGCTTGGTGGTGGAAACGATGGCACTCGGTTCCACGTCGATGATTTTCTTCCATTTTTCATTGCCCTTGTCCAGTTCTAACTCAGAATAAAAACATGCATCTGATTTGGATGCCTTTAGTTCGGACACCAACGACTCTTTGGCCTAACACTCGCTTCTGTTATGAGTCGAGCTGTTATGAAATTCACACCACTTCCTCGTGTCCTTCTTTGGCTTTGTGGTGTTTTTATGAGTCACCCCGCTTTGGCTTTTCCCCTTTATCTATGGTTCAGGGGTGCCTTTCCTTGGCTTCCGATTTGGGGATCCAAGGTCTCACTTATTCTGCTTAAATTTATGCTCGATCTTAGCATCAAATTGATATGTTGTGCAAAGCACGGTAATGTCGAAGAACTCTATTCCCTCCTGAATGTTTCTATGCAAACAACTGTGATACTTGAGCACAAAATTTTTATGTGAATCATTAATATGCAAATTTGTGTGCAGGGTATGGAAAAAATTCATCAACTTGTGCACATATTGATCCCTTTGTTACCACGGCATGGTCCATTGGATGTACCTATCCTCATAGCTCCCCACAATGTAATTTTGTTCCTTGATGTCGTCTCAGAATAAATTCCAAGTGCGTGCAGGCAAGAAAAGATAGGGTTCCCTCTTATCATTTTTCTCACAGTAGGTTTCCCACCAGTCTTTGACATGGGGGTGACTTGAGGAGTGAAAAATTAATATTTTATTTATCAGATAAATCATGGACTGAGAAACACCCTTCCAGCAAATTCAACCATATATATATGACATCTACATCTATATATCCTTCAAATACAAGAATGTCAAATTTGACCTATACCTTGAAAGGAGAGGTTCCTCAGAAGTGGTTGCTAGATGTAGATGTGCCACTGGTGGGTATCTGTTGAAGGATATGGGAAAAGTTATCCATCATCATGTTCCTTTGTTTCCCGACAGCCTCCTCGAGAAATATTTTGATAGGATATCCTTCTCCCTTGTCTTTCTTTTCTTCCACCATGGGAGGTTGTCAGGGTTTTTGAGGATGACCTTACAATGGTTCAACCAGATCGAGCCATAACTCCTTATACCCTAATCTAGTTGGGGACATGAAAAGAAAAACAGAGAAAGTGCAGACTCGTATGGTTCCACTTATCTAGATTTATGTAGGAATGGAACATAATAAAAATATAACCATAAATACAAATATGTAGTGGAAATAACACTTCATTTCATTAATATCAAATAACTGAAACATGTTTACATATAGAGCGGAAATAAACTAGTTAGGGAACTGGCAGTTTATCTCTCAGAAGAGATGTGGCTACTACTAGCCTCTGAACTATGTTACAATAAGGCTCCAAGGACTATTTATGATTTAGAAATAATGGAAAACCCTAAACATCCAAAAACCTAACCCTAGGAGATGAAGCGCCAAAACTATGGGCCCTATTTGCATAAATTGGTAGGTCAACTTACGTAGGACATAACTTTGGCATACGATCTTTGTTTAACACGCAAAATACCATGTTAAAAAGTTCTATCCAAGGAACACAACTCTCAAGTGACCAACATGATCAATTAGAGGGCTATGTTGGTCCCTGTTTGACCAAAACACGTCATTTGGGGCCTCAAAATGTCTCTAGAAGTTCAAGACCCAAAAAACTACCAAAAATAGTAAATTGTGGTACAAGGAAACTGAAAAGATGAAATAAACGATGGTGGGGGTCCAAGTGGAATATGCAGGTGGCCATGAATATCCACCTAAATGAATCCATGTTATGGGATCCTCTCCATAAAACTTCCTCATATCCATATTTGGAATATATGGATCTTCAATGCAACATTAGGTTCTATGAAATCATGATTAACATTTATTTTTTTCTCAATATGAGTTTCCTCTACTACTGTTTCACCATTAGGAAGATTTTCTTGTAGCTACTTTGTCAAACCCTCCTTCAAACCATCAAGTTATGATTCTATACCATTGATCTTAGATTCCATGCCATTATTCAAACTATCAATATTACCTTTCATGCCATTCTTCAAACCATCCATATTAGCTTCTATTATTTTTTGTGAGAGTGAAATTTGTTGCACTTGGTCTCATAATTTTAATATATCATGTTGCATTTCTTCTTCTTCTTCACGCGTCATAGTAGAGCTTATGGGTTTCTTACTAGGTGTTTCTATTTTCATTCTTCGAGGAATAAATTAATGATATTTATGCTTCATTGTGATCGCTGAATTAATTCAAACTTTTTTTTAAAATAAAACTTATGCAAATTTTAAAAAATACACACATTTTTCTTGCTTTGTAGTAGCTCGATATTGAATTTGTTGTGTCTCTGTAATTTCAAATCTTCAAGGTATGAAATTTTTTTCAGTAGTAGCCCTTTGAGTCTTCTTTCCAACCCCACAAGTCAAACAAATATTTGTATCTTCAATAAAGAGTTATGCCTAATCTCCTATAATGAATTGATTATAGACTATTTCCATAGATAAAAATTATATGGAGAGCCATGTGTCACTGTTTCGACTTTCGACCCAAAAATTTCTACCATAAAAACTACAATCCATTCACCTCTCGCTACCTTTTAGAGAATTCAAATCTGATCCGTGAAACAAAATTTATGACTATTTTCCCTAGGTCACCTATTTGAGAATAAATTTTGAGCCTGCAAAAACTCTAACATCCCCAAATCATATCTCTGAAAATATAGCGAATCAAGATATGAAATTTTTACACAAAGTTCATCGATATTTTCGCTCCACGTGGTAAAACTTTAAACATTTGAATCCTATAGAAAAAACATTATACTAAAAATTCCAAGATGACCTGTTTAAAAAAGCGAAACCCTACAGTCTCAAAATCTCATAACAAATGTTATGCAACCAACTCACAAAACAATAGAAATAATAGATCAATGACTTAGAAAATATACTCTTCGAGGGCGAAACCTCATTTACATTACATAAATTAATAATTCTTGGATGATTCAAATGAAAAAGCCTCCATTATATATATAAGAGTGTAAAGGGTCTCAATATAATTAGAGGTGACATATCAATAATAATGCAAGGACACAACAATAGCAATCATGAGATTCTATGAGCTACAATAATAGAAATATGGGGACTACACAGGTATAATAATAACAATAATGGGGCTACACTAATAATGACAATTAATTTGATACACAAGTATTATAGGTACCTAGCATTTAGTATGCCTATTATGTGGCATATCCACATGATGGAGTACTAATGGAAACATGGTAGTGTGAGCCAATTCAATTGTATTACAATTTCATTACATTTAATTTATTAGTCTGATTTTGTAAAATTGCAAAGTGTACACCAAAATATATGTAAATAATTAGCTTTTAATTTTATCGAAAATAAATTGATGTCAAAGGAAAATATATTTTATGAAAGCATGTAAATTGACATGAAAAGAAGTATTAATATATGAAAGCGATATAATTTTTTATCTAGGAAAGCAATAGAAATCTAATCTAGCAAAGTGATAGAAATCTTAATATAGGAAATAAATCGAAATATAATATAGTAAAATGATAAAAATCTAATCCATGAAAGTGATTGAAATTTCATTAGTGAAAGCGGTAAAAATCTATTCTAGGAAAGCGATAAAAATTTTAAACTAGGAAAAAAAATGAAATTTAACCTAAGAAAGGAAAGAGTGTACATGCTTGGAAAAAGGGGGCCTCAATTTCTCAACAATCACACTAGAAGTTTAAAATTATAACAAAAACATATATTAAGTAAGATAAACTTGGATAAATATCCAAAAAAATGACCTATAGTTACAAATATATTTCTTCAAGTATTCTAACTACAAATTCTAAATTTCTTCTTTTTTCCCTTTGAAATGGAGAAATCACTACTATATATACATGAGTTTTGTTTTATAAGATGATACAAAACTAATAAATTCTAGATCCACTTTTATCTCAAGTAGGTACTATCAATTTTCTAAAATTAGGAAATCATTATGTCTATAAATATCTCAGATATATCTAATATATTTGATACAATATCTTATCGAATATTCCAAGATTTTTATCTATTGAATATGCTTGAATAATTATCTTCAAATAATTCTCAAATCTTCAAGAGTTCAAGAGGAACTTTGAATTTGAGGCTAATTGGTCAAATTTGACTTTGTTGGAGTCTTCAAATATACCTATAAACATAATAATTCTCATCCAAATTTTAATAATATGTAAGTGAAAACATGTGATTTTTATAATAATTAATTATAAAATCATTGAAAATTTTAAAATAAATGCTTTGAAATAATAATTATAAACTCATATGTAATCATGCAAATGGTCTTAATGAAATGTTATAACGCAGGGGAATGTGGCTAAAATTGAAGAAAAATAGGGTGAACATTATCACGTTTTGGTGAGTCAACATTTTTCTCCTATTAAAGATGTTTCATGTCCTCATTCAACTTTGCATTGATGCTCATGGATTGAAATCATCTCACTTTTCATAGCCCTTTGTTCTCTTCCTCTTGTCAACAATGATTGTGTTTTGTCAAAAAGTAATTTTTTGATACCTCTAAAAGACTTGCATCTTTCGTGAAGTATTATTCAATTGTTTCTCAAGAGCTTGTAGTTATCGAGAATTTTTTTTTACAAGTATTACAAGTGTTACAAGTGTTTTTTCTTGTGTTGAAATACTTTTGTTTTACTCTTATTCTCATTCAAACAAAGAGTACTTGAAAATACACTCAAAATGATGATCCACTCATATACATATCAGTAGATCCATGCCCATAATATGAATAATTTCAAATCATACCAATATTTGAACTGAAGAGCACAATAGTCACGTGGGAGAAACATGTTAATATGGAATTGGAAAATGGTAACGAGTATCCCCCCATAGCTGAAGGTGTTTTTTATGTTTTGAAAAGTAGGGAAGGAAATGTCACATAGGAAAATTTTCAAATACATGTCTTTGAACATTCAAGGAATTATTGATTAAAGGTTAGAAAACAACATACCTTTACCTACTTGAAATTCTCATAAGTTATGCATATGGAATATCTTGGTTGTTATTGTTGGATCATGGATTTTGAAGTGAAAGAATCTAATATGCCTCCTCTTTTTTCTCGATGATATGGACTATGTTTGTACCCTTTTATTGTTCGAACTATGCTACTATTGTTGAACTATGGAGCTAAATCCTAATTTATTGGAATACTATCGCAAGATGTTGAAACCATATAGTCTTAATTGATATCCAAATCGTGGCATAATTCTTATCTATATAAATAAACTTGGATAAGCTGAAACATAAAAATAAATTGTTGGATTACAAACCATTAATGAATGTTGTTAACCAACATGAGACTACTCACCATTAATTAAATGAGATTCAAGAAGCTAAAATACATCTTACTAGGTACAAATAAATGAGTTTTAGTTAAGTCACCTAGAAGATATGAAAAATACGATACATTAATTTATTCCTATTATTAATTGGTGAGAGTATTTTACAAGCATGTAAGCCTCAAGGTACAAGAAAGATCTATAGTCTCGATCTCAGATGATATGCAGAAGTTGATAGGACTTATTAGAAGTGGGGTCTCATCAATCCCTTGTCATCTAATCTGAGTGTAAATTAATGATTTAGAGGACCATAGAAAAAATATTTTCACTACCAAGTAGGCTTTATTTGGAAAAAGTAAGAGGAAAAAGAGGTAACTCAATATGGTAACTGAGTTAGGTGCCTTCATTGAGGAGTCGAGGGTGAATATTGGTGAGGCAGTAGTTTATCCAACTTGAAAATGGAAAATGGTTTTGAAGTCACGATCTAATTGTAGTAGACGATAAAAGGTTTAAGAACGACTACATAAACAAATGGAAATTCTCACATTAAAATGGATGGTTTGTTAATCTTATAATGAGGAAAATGAACATGACAAGAAATTTCAGCTTAAAAGTGGTCTCCTAAGGAAAAACCAAGAAATTTATAAAAAATGTCATGTAGACAATATTTTAATATCACTTTGATTTTATCTATGTTCCACAATATTTATTAGCTCGAGATTTAATAATTTTTTTAATATATTATTTTTAATTTGTTTCGTTTTTCGAAATACCCCAATCGATAAAAATAATTACCTATATGTATTTTATATTTAAATTTAAGTGTCTATATTTATATTTTATATTTAATTGTCTATATATTTTTTATATTTAACTAATTTTTTGGTGTTCTTTAAACTGCATCATCTACTAAAACCTCAATTTCACATGGAATATATATTTCCATGAAACTCGTAATTTCTACTTTATGGAATACATTTTTAAACTATTAACTATTTTTTTTTTTACTATTTAACTATTTTATATTTAATTATATTTAACTACATATTTTATATTTTTGGCTAGAATCATGTAACTTGTCCTTTTTGAAATACGTTTTTTAACTATATCATATTTAACTATTTTTGAACTCCCTATTATTGGACTCTGGACTTCAATTCGTTGATTCATTTAAGTGTGATTACTTTTTATTTAATTAAATAAAATCTTGTTGTCACTTGTTATACAACTTAAGTGGGACTAATGGTTAAGAGCATGTGTTTCCTCCTAAGAGGTCGCAGGATCAAAACTAGAGGGGTAGAGTATATATGCCTTCGTAGACTTTGCAATCAAATCACTGCGTGGAGGTGGGTCCCTTATCCCACAAGCAAGAGGGTCTGATACACCAATTTGGTGGTTGGCTTAGCCGTGACCTTAAAATTAGATAATAATAATAATAATATTGGACTTTGAACTTGTGTCTATACCAATTTGGTGGTTGGCTTGGTCGTGACCTTAAAATTAGATAATAATAGTAATAATATTGGACTTTGAACTTGAGTCTCTTGATTCATTTAAGTTTGATTACTCGGTCTTTATTTAAAGAAAATGTTAATAAATGAAGAATATTTTTGGATAGTTCTGTGTTCTCATTGAGATGTCCCATGTTTACCATGAACACTTAACCCATATTCCAAGATAGAAAGTTTAATATATTTTAATATAAAATTTAATAATATGATTTAATATTAAATTATAAATCTATTTTTTTATTCTAAAGAAAATTAAAATAAATTTATTACTTGAATTCATTTTATATCTTCAATGATTTATATTAAAATAAAATAGAATTAATTAATTATTATATTATCGATGTTCAAATCCTTTTCACTATCCCTAATGGTGATATCATGTTTCTAACCGTAACATTCTACCATTATAATAAAACAAAATAAAACAAATATTATATCATCAACTTTCAAATCCTTTTAACTACCGCTAACAGTTATATCCTATCTCTAATAGTCACAGTCTACCACTATTTATTCACAATTAGGCACTCTTTGCATCATGAAATTAATATTTTTGTCCCTGAAAATGGTTGAATTTTTTGATTGAGAATCCAATATGGTAGATATTAAAAACATTCTCCTCATCCTTGATAAAAACTTGTGAACTTGTGTTAGCTTCTTATTATTTTTAGTTAGATTCTTTTCGTCAAACAATTATCGAGAGCTGAAACTATGAAGATTATGGAAGAAAATGGAAGAAAAATATAGACTCTAAGTAAGGGAAAACTCCTCCAAAGGGGAAAACCCAAAAATAATTGCTTGTCTTATTGAATCAAATCAAATAAGAAATCCAAGTCTCAAATACCAAAATCAAGATCTCCTCCAAGCACCAAGTCAACTCTCTAAGAAATCCTTCTTTCAGCAAGTCGAACTCTTCAAAGTCAATAAAAGCCAAGTATATTATAATAATATTTTTGGCACTCTACTTTAGAATTGCAGCTCGAAGCTCCAATTATCAACCTCCTGCAATAAAACAGAAACTATAATTTCACATGTGTGGGTAGAAAACATCAAATTTTGGTCTTCTTCTTTTGCTTTAACTTTGTCCTTCGCTTCTCGAGATATTTTCTTTATATTTTCTTATTCTCTTGTTGTAGATTCAATTTATGTTGATGGCAGTCGAAGTTCCTTCTATATATCTGCTTCTCAAGGGGTCAGATTAAGCCTCTTCTAGGATGACTTCCTCTAGCATGGCTGACTTAATCTTCGAGATCAAATTTGACTTTCCAGACTAAAAAATGATATCTTTTACATGTTAAAACTAGCCCAAATGGTTCTTATAAAAATGATAATGACTCTTTTGAATAATCAAAAATATTATTTTGACTTTAAAAACCCTATGAGCATAAAATGCATGCTTGACCTAGTGGACAAATCATATGAAGTATGAAACCCATCCTTGAAAATAATTTGTTTCTTTATTATTTTTCTTGTTACATAAGATATAAATAACGACACATGTAGAAAAATTTTGAATACTAAAAATAGTTACATTTTCCAACAATTCCTCTTTACTAGGGAGGTATTCATAATTTCACAACTGGTACACGGATATTCTCAAACTAAAGATTTCTCATAAGAAAAGTCAGATTGATAAGCCATATTTAAGCATCAAAATAATAACGAACATTATAAATATAGTAAGGCCTTAATTGAAAATCTCTATTTATATCATAACATAATGTTAGTAGCCTTTACATGAGACAACACACTACCACTTAAGGGACATAACCCATCTAGATGTTCACTGGGTATGTTCTTTTAGGAATATTATTATCTTGGATTACTAATCTTGAAATAATATCGGTGCTTTTCGACCACTCTTATATTGGATACATGTCCCATCCTCAAAGAGTGTTGCACTACATAATATCTTCAATTCTTTGTCCTCAAGGAGTATCAATATTCGATGCTTATCCAATCCTCCATTCTCCTTCCTAATGCCTTCACTTAGACTTATAGTTGTTAGTCCTAGTCTAGAGCATGACACGTGGATAATATGATGTCTAGCATTACTCTCTCTCAAATATGGATGATATATTGAATCCCTCTTGAATACATAATAGGTCCTTACTCCTTCTTAAACATTTAAGGAGACTTCTTACTCCCTCTCAAACATAGAGGAGATTACTTAATTCCTTTCAATTTGGAAGTCATAAACATAATATATTTTTATTTTCTTCATAAATACATCAAATACTAGTTATTTATGGATATCTTTGAATAGTAACTACATGGCTCCTTTTTTCCTTCGCATCTCATCAAAATTAGTTTTTGTAATAGAGCCAAAATTTCTTTATTTTGTGACATAGTTCAAGTTTCCAACCCTTCATATCAATTTCTTGTAGTCATCATTAAGAAAGGAATAATATTGAGCCAATAAAATTATATTTAATCATATATCCCTCTAAATATGAATGACATATTCATTTTCATCAAAACATTAGCATCAGGTTATCTTCTTGTAATACTACCTTACAATTCCAAGGTGATGTATACATATTAACCATATAATCTTCTAAGGACTATAAAATCCATCCAATCAATCAATAAATTCATTATATTTAGTCAAAAATAAAAATTTGTAGATACACTTTCCTCAACTGCCACTATGCACTTCTCCAACATTATTCCAGGGAGAAAAACTATGTACCAAGCAAATAACTAATATGAAAATATCAATATGATAATTACCTCATCATGATGGCCTTTCATAAAATTATAATATTTTCCTTCTACCCTTTGAGAACAACAACCTTCCTCATGGTATATAATCATATTATACAAAATTCCTTCTCCATGCTTTCAATTCTAATAAAATTTCCTATGGAGTAAGGTGCAGTATCTTCTTTTTTTTGTAGTTGTCATTTTCAAATCTCTTTCTTTCATCAGGAGACCATGTTTTATGTTGATAAATATTATCATCTCTAATTCATGCTATCCTATGGAAAAACCTTTTTCTTTACTCGTTCCAAAGCATACGAAACTTCTTTTTCAGAGCATCGAGTAATGACATGAAAGACTTACCGAGCACATTATTATAACCAACTCTTTCTGCAATATTCTTATCGATATGAATTATACTTTCAGGAGAATATTTACTTAAAATAATTCATACCTTCAATTCCATACAACAATATAATAATCCTTTCTTTGAATGATCTTGCTCCTTATCCTTATCGAAGATAAGCTTCCCTTCCTTGAGAGGTGAAGGACTTCAATTTTTCATTTCAAAATTCAACTTGACCATGACCATCCCATCATCCTTCAAAATAATTGATTGCATACAAAATGAAATATATTCAATTCATAATGTTTCTTTTAAAGAGGCTTCCCTAAATGATGATTCTTATTGGGCAATATTGATGATCCTTTCTGCAAGATGACTACCTCTAACGTTATGTTAGAAAATACTTATATGAACCATGATGTTAAAGATGGTCGAAGTATTTTCATTCTTGTCAACTATACAACTTCTTCCAGAATAAATTTAGTTATGTGATTTTAATTAATTTACTATAATATGTGTCCTCCTATGATTCCATGCTTTACAAAAACCAAAAATCTACTAGAGAATGCAATGATGGATGATAGTATAATTATACTTTATAATAAAAGAAATACGAATTGAAAATCAACCTAATAGAAGTGGAGGTCCTTCAATAGTAAATATCCTTAGGATCTTCTCCTTTAGGCTTCTTCTTAGGTTCTTCCTTTTTTCAACTATGTGAGCTCTACTCATTCCCTTCATTTTATTATTTTTATTGTTTGGACAACCCCTCTTAAAATTTCCATACTCATTGGATCCAAAGCTTTAAATCGTGGATACATCTTACTTTTCTCTGGACTTTTCAAACATTCCCTTCTTCTTCTTGGATTTTACAACAAATAATTGAGACTTCTCATTTTATTTTGTGTCATCTATTTCCTAAAATATTTTTTCTTCCAGGATACATTGAACACATAACTAATCGAATGGAGTGGTATCCTTTCTTGAGTAGACATTAGTTGCAAAAGTGAACTCTTCAGGGGGGAAAGAATTTAATACACATTGTCATATCTAAATCAAATATGACTTCCCTAAGCCCCTGCAATTGGTCCCTCAATTGTGAGATCTTCATAAGAAATGTGGAAATATATTCATTCTTTTAGATGATTGTTCTATATAGTTGATTCCTTAGGGATATTTTCTGACTTGATGTACCTGTAGAGTACAATTTCACCAATTTTTCATACATAGCTTTAGACATACTCAAATCAACAATAAACGGAATGATATGGTTCTTTATGGATCCAAAAAGAGTCCTTTGTTCCCTCACTTCTTCCTTATTGTAGTTTTCTAATTCTTCGGTATTTTCTTTGTCTAGTATAATAACTTGACCAATAACATATTCCATAACTTCATTTCTTGTGAGCACCAGATCGATCCTCTTCTTTCATGCTAATCAGTTTGTTAATCCATTGAGATTATTCCATTCCTTGCGAAAATTAGCGCTTTGATCTATAGATTGATACATGGAAGACAATATGATACTTACTTTTCAACCAAATGTCCTTCTTGATGATGCCTTCAACTATCTTAATGCCTTTAAGAGCCTTCAAAAAACTTCAAATATTTCTTTCTTAAAATGATGAAGCCTTTAATCAGAGCTTTATGTAGCAACCTTCCTTCCCTTATTGATAGCTTTATCCTTCTTAAGATGACGAGGTATTCTTCCCTATGCCTTTCCATGTGTCCTTAGAAAATGATTTCCTTTGAAAAGAAACCTCTTGTTATTCCAATAAGATGGTCTCCAAGATACCTTAGCTTTGTTACCATGTTGGAGAATCTAGTATGGAAACTATTAAAACCATTCTCCTTATCCTTGATTAAATATTGTGAACTTATGTTAGCTTCTTATTATTCTTAGTTAGATTATTTTGATCAAACAATTATCAAGAGCATAAACTATGAAGATCATAAAAGACAATAGACACGAAATATAGGCTCCAAGACAAGGAAAAACACCTCCAAAGGGGAAAACCCATAAAGCATCTCTTCTCTTCATATCAAAATAGATCAAATGAGAAATCCAAGACCCAAAGACCAAATTCACGATCTCCTCCAAGCAACTACTTAGCCCTTCAAGAAATCCTTCCTTCATCAAATAAAATTCTTCAAATTCAACGAACTTAAAATATACTCCAATTATAGTTTCAGCCCTCTACTTTAAACGTGTATCTCATACCTACAAGTATCGAGCTTTATTACTTTAGACCTATAATTCTTGGCTTCCTGCAATAAATCAAAAACCATAATTTCACACTTGTGGGTATAAAAGATCAAATTTTAGTCTTCTTCTTTTGCTTTGACATTACCCTTTACTTCCATACTTTTTCTCTTTATATTTTTTTCTTCTCTTGTTGCAATTATATATATATATATATATTTTATGGAGGTTGATGTTCCTTCTATATATATGCTTCTCATGAGGTCGAACTAGGCATCTTTTAGGCCAACTTCTTCTTGAACGGATAACTTGGTATTGGAGGTCAAATTTGAATTTATACACTCAAAAATGATATATTTTACATTTTAAAACTTTCCCAAATGGGTTTTATACAAATTTTATTTAATCTTTTGAATGATGGAAAATATTCTTGTGACTTAACAAACACTAGGATCATGAAATTCATGCTTGATGTAGTTGACCAATCAAATGAAGCATGAAAGCCATCCTTTAATATTTTTTTTTTTTGTTACATAAGATATACATAATGAAATGAGTCCAATGAAAATTATGAAGACTGAAACTAGTTACATTTTATAATAATGTTCAACCAAAACGTCGAACATCTCAATGAGAACAAATAGATATCCGAAAAACTTCTTCGCCATCAACATATGAAGTGTGAAAGTATACATGATAAAATAACACTAAATTATGTAAGAGTTGTTCGTTATTTTTTATTATTCACCACTGAATTATTAGACAACTGTTAGTTATCCACATTATTATGTTAATCTAGCTCCTAAATGACTAAATTGATGTGCTAATAAGTGGAAAAATTGAACCTTTACATTGGGTTAAATTTATTCAATCAGAAAAAAAATCTTAGCTTCTCATATCATAAAATATGTCAAAAGCATGACAACAAAATTTCTATAGTTAAATTTCTCATCAATAGGATAGAGCTATTATGTTAGACAATGTTTGCATTTTAAACATAATGACAACATTTTTTTTTTGTAAGTTGAGTAAGGCCTTCTTCATTCATTCAAATTTAAAAGAAAATTTCAATCATATAGAAGACGTTTGGTGACCACAACCTTTCCTATGGGAAACCAAGTCTATTGGATGTCGATACACATTATAATCCACCCAAAATATAAAATTTTTATGTTTCTCCTTCAAGGCTCTGTAATACTTCAAATCTACCCAATATTTTCTCCCTAGATATCTACATAATCATATTCTAAATGTAATCTTATTCATTTATTGGAGATCTAATCTCGGTCGTTGAAGTCTCAATGAGAAGACTATAAAGGAATACTTGAGGGTCATTTTGAAAATACATCGAAAGGATCGAGAGATCAATTTACTTAGTGAGAGGTTCTCAAGGAGAAACTTCGATCTAGAGATTCTTCGCGAAATTGTGGAGCGGAGACATTTTTGGCATGAGGATATTCCCCGAGGCCAAAAATACACAGTAGAGAGGCAGAGAAAGGCACATAGGCAGCAACACACTTACTACAAAGGGTGATGTAGGGCCACATAGGCAACAAATAGAGGCATCATAGCATTTCCAAACTATATTCCAAGATTTAGCTAGGATATCGAGATTCTGTGTCGGGAGGGATGTAATCAAATTTTTTGAGAGCAGGTGAACCAAACAGAGGAGGTGGCACAATTTAAAAATAGTTCCCATGCAGGCCTATGTAGCTAATGTGTAGAGGCAGTGCAGAGGGTGTTGGGGTTTTGTTAATTTAGCTACCAGATCAGCTGGGACTTGGAGTGTGAGGTAACCTCACTACTTTTCTCTGTCAGTATTGTTTGTAACCGAATTTTCTAGTGAGACATTCAAAGATGTATTTAGATATAACTGATTCTTAATAATAAAACACTCATATCTACTGCACCAGTTTTCCTGCATTGAGTTTTTTCGGGGACGTTTGTTCAAAAATAACGGTGTCTTGTGTATGTTATTTCTTTTTCCTTAGTTTCCTGTTTCCACATATAAATTAATTATGTGAATATTGCTTCACTAATTGCTTCAAATTTTTTAGAAGTAATCTACAAAATAACTTGTTCATGTAGTTTACAAGTACTAGGAGAAGTACTTTGGTTTGTTGCAGTAGGACTCCAAATCTAGGACTTGGAATTTTTACATGGTATCAAAGCCTGTGGAGTGTTGCAGGAGAAAAAAGAAGAGTAGATCGAGTGCTGAGCAAGAGGCTGAATAGCTAAAAAATGTAGCAATTCGAATCCCCAGAGGAATTGTGAATTTCAAGCCATAAGGGCTGAAGTTTCATGGAAAGTCTCTCTCTAAGCGAGTCAAAAAAGAGGTAGGGCTTCCATATCAAGATTTTATCGAGCCATAGGGAGAAATGTATAGTTGGTGGGACATAGTTTTCTGCAGGCATAAATTTTTTTTCCTGGGCAGAAAGACGTTAGAAAAGGAAGAAGCAGCAAAGTGACGAAATTTACTTCCTCAAGGAGTTCGTATCCGGGGAACTCTATTTTCCAATATCTAAGCAAGAAATCTAGGAGGAATATTTACAAGCTTCATCAAGAAGTGCATAATCCAGTCCAGTGTTGCAAAGAGGGGGAAGAGAGGAGGAGATTCAACATTCTTGATGACCATGGCACCTCACAGGCTTGGAGATCAGGACCAATTGGAGGGATCCTCCAACTATGTGATCTAGAAGGAAAGAATCACATGCCTTGTGGATGAGTATGATCTCATGATTTTCATGAAAAAAACAATAGTTGTCCCTACCAATCCAGATCCACTGAAAAAGTACAATTTCAACATGGTGAAGGCTAAAAGGTTGCTCCTTGAAGGAGTCAAAGATCATATTGTGTCCCATATACACGGTAAGAAAACTACTAGGTAGATGTGGGAAGCCTTGGCAATGTTGTATGAAGGATATTCTAAGAAACATAAGATGTACTTACAACATCAATTGAGGATGGCGCAGATGCAGAGAGGGGAGTGAATTATTCTATTCCCAACTATACTTTAGGAAATCCATGACCAATTGGTAGTCATGGGTTCCACTCCTACTCCTACAACAATGGTGAGACTGGCTTTTAATGCATTTACTGAACATTGGTAGATGTTTGTGTAGAGTATCCTAGGTACATAAACCTTGCAAGGCTGGGATGATGTGTGGGCTAGTCTTCAGCAAGAAGAGATAACGAGAGATTTGGTCAAGTGAAAACCTGATGACAAAAATAGCGGTGGGTATAAGTTGAAGGAGGAGGAAAATGAAACCCTTGCATCCATAGGGAAGTAGGAGCAACGTAGACATAAGAAGGATGTCTCGAATATAAAGTGCTTCAGGTGTGGTGAACTTGGTCACTATGCTACCCAGTGTCCTTTTAAGAAAAATGACAAGGACGAGAGGCAAGATTTAAGGTTGCGACTGTGAATATTGAGGACGATGAGTACACCGTGAATGCCCATGCATCTCCAAGAGGGATATGAGGTGATATTGAATTGTAAGTTCATAAGAAATTCAGTTGGGAATGATCCTTGAGGATTCTACCTCTTGTATCATGACCTTTCTACTCGTGCTAATGATCACAAATAACATGTTGGAGGAGATTCAATGGGGGAGAGGAGTGTTTAAGCAACCAATGCAATGGTTAGAATCATTATATCTATGCAGCGCTGAGTAGAGTTGCAGCAACATAGAGGGACACAGTGTAGAGCAGCAGCAACGTAGTGCTTCAAAGGGCCAAAGTGGGACAAGAAGTAGTTAGTGTTTTAGCATCAAGATCCATCCTGAATACTTATTCAAAATTTTGGATGTTTTCCAGTTGCTTCTCGCAGCAATTGAGTTGCAGTGTTGATTTAGCAGTGGTAGTGCTAGCGGCATATGCAACATTTTAGAGGGAGTTGCAGTATAGATGCAATGTTGATCGTGGTAGGATCAACAACAATATAGTGTAGTAGCAACATAGTTATTGGTGGATAGAATGTTAGACATCAGCAACGCCGAGGGAGATGCTTCATAGTGAGAGAAGATTGCAGCAGGGTATATTTTCTAGAGCACATTCGTCGCTAAGAGGGAGTGTTGATTTTGGGTAGGATTGGATGTTCTCTAAGTCTCAAACTTTGTGGAGAGGCTTAGACACATGCATTCGAGATAACCCATAAATTGTTTTGGAAAATTCCTCCGGGAAATAATTTTATTTGATAAAATAATTATTTTTAATGAGGACTCGATGTCTAACTTAGGAAATTAAAAATAATTAATGGGTATTAATCTAAACTGTGGGTGAAAATTCTAGAAAAATCAGATCAAGTATAAATGTAATCTTAGCCATTGATTTGAGATTGAAACTCAGTTGTTGAAGTCTCAACGAGAAGACTATAAAGGAATATTTTTCGGTCATTTGGAAAACACGATGAAAGGATTGAGTGATGGATTTCTTTACTAAGTAGTGCTTAGGGTGAAAATTAGATCTAGTATCCTTAACACAGTTGAGGGACAGAGACAATTTGAGCAGGAGGATATTCGCCAGGGCCAAGAATACTCACCAGAGAGGCAGATAAAGACAGAGAGGGTGAAACATAGTACTTAGATAGGGTGGAGTGACACCAAAAGAGGGTGACATAGGTTCATACAAGCCACATGTATAGGTCACACAACGTTTATAAGATACAGTATGAAATTTAGCTCGAAGATCGAGATTTTGTACCGGGAGGGTTGGAAACAGATTTTATGAGAGAAGATAGATCCATCGGAGGAGGTGATTCATTTCCAGAAGAATCCCAATGCAAGCCTATGTAACTACTTCACAAAGGAAGTGCAGAGGATCTTGGGGTTTCATTAGTACAGTGACCGGATCAGCTGCGACTTACAAAGTGAAGTAATCTAACTATTTTTCTCTGTTAATATTCTATGTAACTGAATTTTTAGGTGATACATTCAAAGATGTATTCAGATATAATTGTTGTTTAATAATAAAACCCTAAGATCTGTTGCATCGGTTTTCTCTCATTGGGTTTTTATGGGGACGTTTGTCTCGAAATAACGATGTCCTGTGTATGTTATTTGTTTTTTTTCAGTTTCATGTTTTCGCATCTAAATAAATTAAGTGAAGGTTTCTTCAATAATTTCTTCGATGTTTTTAGAAGTAATCTGAAGAATAACTTGTTCATGTAATTTACAAGTAGGACTTCAATGTTTTTTCTTTTTTCTCAGTTTTTTGTTTCTGCATCTAAATAAATTAAGTGAAGGTTGCTTCAATAATTGCTTCAATGTTTTTAGAAGTAATTTGAATAATAACTTTTTCATGTAATTTACAAGTAGGAGAAGTAATTTAGTTTTTTGTAGTAGGTTTCGAGATCTTGGACTTGGGGTTTTCACATCAATATTACCACTGTCACTTGAACCGTTGTTGTAACCAACACATACTATAATATCAAAGGTTTATTTATGCCACCAAACATAACATCACATGGCGAGCACAATAGAACAATCACGAGATGGTTTACACCACCAAAACCCAACACATTACATATCAGTAGATCTGATCTATTGTTTCATAGATGTGAGAGTCATCTTCTGACCAGAAGGCCATAAGGTCTTGCACCACTCCCATAAATATTAATTTGGACATTATCATCTCTGAAATGTTCCTATATAGATTAAGGATTCACCCAAATCATACTCGTAAATATAGACACCCTTAACAGACACTTTCTGCAAAAAGCATGATGAAAAACCCACCATTTAAGATAGCTTATACAACAAACAAGCTGTAAAGAGTCAGAACCTCCCTGACTGCAACAAACAGAGAAAACAAATTTCATGTCTTGACACCCACAGTCATAGGAAAACATTTCCATTCATGAGAGCATAATGCCAAAATTGACTGAAATAGGGATAGAAACATCCAAATTTAAATATATTATTGCATGCCTTTAACCTTCACACACACGCATTTCGTTCCAAGCCGGACCAAGCCAACCCATAACCCATTTAATTTCTCAACTGTAACCTACAATCACTAGATCTAGAGGGGAGGTAGGAGGAAAAACATACCCATACTCGCGTTGCGTATGGTTTGGATGGAGAACTGGAAGCAAGCAGGAGCACCTCTGTCACAATCGTCACATCGCCAATACCACTGAATTACTCAAAATATCAACACTGCAGAATTTCTAGAGGAGGAAATGCCCATCTCCTTCAGAGCCTATCACCATATCAAACTCCTCCCACATGTGGTCATTCTAGTGGATCCCCATATGTCCTTCTCCTTAAATTTCTTGTACTCTCGCACGCTCGGTGTGATGGTTAGCTTCCTCCCGGCCTTATCTCTATAAATCCCTCCCATCACCCAAATCCAAAAGTTTATTATCATACCCACTCTCACCCTGATCAGGGGAAACCATAATGACAACATTAGATTCAATGTGAACATAACAATTACAACAAAAGGAGTTTAGCGATCTCACTTACACAGAAGGCTCCGTGGAATTCCATAAGAGTAAAAAATTGTATTTATTTATTTATTTATTTTTATTTTTATTTTTTTTATATCTAAACTATTATGGGTATTTGGGTAAATACTCCAAAAAAAACCTGCAAAATTTGACAAATTTTAGAAAAAAAATACAAGGCCTGATATTTAAAAATAGTTCATCATCCAGAATGATCAAAAGAAAGAAGCTTAGATATTTTTGGTAATTAGAGTTTCTTTCTTTATTGTATATGAGTTCTTTATAATGCTTTTGAAATCTTTATAACACTTTTGAAGAAGATAGAGATGTGGAAGCATTGTGATATTCATTATTTTTTAAGGGTGCAAACTATAGAGTTTCTAATTATATATATTGATGGTTTATTGTTATTTTAGTTAGAAACAATTTAATATTCATGTTAAGAATATATTAATAAGTTATTGATGAACTGTGGATAATTATGATAGTCCCACATTTTGAGGGAGCACTTAACACGTCTTCAATAACATAAGCCTTAATATTATTTAATATAAATTTTAATTATATTATTTAATATTAAATTATAAATATATTTTCTAATTTAAATAAAATAAAAATTAAATTTATTTCTTCGATTTTTTTTTTAAAAGTTTGGTAGTTCCTTTCATTTTTCACTTTTTTCTTCTCTTTTTTTTTTTTTTTTTTTTTGCATTTTCATCAATATGTCCAAATACATCACCCGAATCGAGGAAGGGAATTGAAATTGTGATGAATGCTATAACAACCCGCCTCATCACTGTTTAACAAAAACCCGACAGACAATTTATTTATTTATTTATTTCTTCAATTTATTTTATATCTTCAATAAAATATAATAAAATAAAATAAAATAATTATTATATCATCAAAATTCAAATCTTTTTTTCTATTAGTAACCGTTATATCCTATTTTTAACAAGCATAATAAAATAAAATAAAATAATTATTATATCATGAACATTCAAATCCTTCCATTTCACTATCACTAACGGTTATATCTCTAACAGTCAAATTTGACCATTTCAATAAAGCATAATAAAATAAAATAAATTGATTATTATATCATCAACGTTCAAATCTTTTTCACTATCATATTTCTAAAGATTAGGTTCTACCACTATTTATTCATAATTACAAAAATTAATTATTATATTCTAAACATTTAAATGTTTTCACTATCTTTAACGGTTATATTCTAACGGCTAGATTTTACCATTATTTGTTCATAGTTAGGTACATTTTACATCACTTTTTTCCGTAAATATGGGTGAAGCATTCACCCAAAACATGAAATATCTCAGTGAGAACATATTGATATCCAAAAATCCTATTTCTAACTGGTTAGATACTTTTTACATCACTTTTACCCCAAATATAGGTATTTGTTCACCCAAAACATGGAACATCTCAATGAAAACATATTGATATCCTTGATATCCAAGAGTCCTCTTCCTCATCAATTTATGAATGTGAACATCTCCATGTTAAAATAATACTAAATTATTTTTGTTATTGACCATTATGTTATTAGAACAAGCTATTCTAACCAACTCACTTGCACAAAAGGCTTCTTGAAATGGCCAACGGATAAAAAAAGTCTAATTACTGTGATATCGATGAGTAAATACCCCAAAAGACTTGCAGAATATCAGAAAATTTAGAACACATACCAACACACAAACATGAGATTAAAAACCTATCAAGAATGATTAAAAGAAAGAATCATGGATATTTTTGATAGTTGGAGTTTCAATCATTAAGATCTTAAGTACCTGGTGTCAAATGAGGCTAAGATCTGAGTTTTTTTTTAACTTTAAAAAAAAAATAGAGATGAGAAAGCATTATCATCTTTATTATTTTTTTGGTAATGCAAAATAATTTTAATTATTTTTGGCGTTCTACACATGTAACTTCATTTTCACATTTTAAATAATATTTTAAAACTTGAAATATAGCAATAACTTATATAAACTCAAAATGAAAAAAATATCTTACTTTTAAATTCCAACCCAATACAAATTAAATATATATTCCAAAATATAAATACTATAATGGCTCTAATATTTATATAAAAATTAAGAAATCAACTTTTAAATTAAAACACAACAGCAAACACCAAATAATCGTATAAACCAAGGTATAAAAATTAGAATGGTTCTCAGCTGCTTCAACTCCCAAATTATTACTCTTACTCAAAATTAAACACACACATAATTTTAAGAACTGTTATATTTCATGGTTTACACCACCATTCTACAGCAGTCCGAAGTGAGTACTCATACTGAAAGCTACACATGTACATGAAATATATTTTTATACAACCATTCTAAAATAGTTTCCAAGTGAGTACTCATACTGAAAGGTAGACAACATGTAGATGAAATATTTTTTCAGAGCTCTTTTATTTCAAAACTTACAGCTTGCGCACATTGTGCATAGAGGCCGTTGGACCGACTAGAAAGGAAAAATCAGTAACCTAATACTGGACTCTCATTAGTGTGATTTAGGAAGAATATTACTCACACATCAGTATATCAGTATGTATATCTAATGTCCACGGCCATTTCTATTTCTTAATGAAAGTAATAAAAAGCAAACTTCATCAAAAAAGATACATCATGGGAGCATGATGTCGATGCGGTCTTATAAGAAAAAACTGTATTACCCCATGACCTATCCTTACCCTGAGCCTAACCCTACGTCTGCATCATCCAAGGGCTCCACACAGCAAAACCAATGGCCCATAGAATATGATTACTGTATTGTTTACCCAAACTTAATCTTCTATCTGACCACAACTTTGAATCCTCCAACCGGGCCCTGGTTAATCGGCCTGACCATCAGCATTGCCCTCAAGATTTGAAGTTGTTCCTTGCATATCATGTTTCGAAGTGCCGATCATATTCCTTGGACCAGTAGAGAGAGATTCCTTGCAGTAAGCAATCGCTTCCTCCAGGGAATTCTCCAAGTCCAAATTCTCCATTTCCAATTTGCTACTGCTCATGCTTCTTCTCAGGATTGCGCCACCGTCCGTTGGAGCTGCTTGGCTTGGAAAACT
This sequence comes from Pinus albicaulis, assembly GCA_034641835.2. NCBI lineage: Eukaryota > Viridiplantae > Streptophyta > Pinopsida > Pinales > Pinaceae > Pinus > Pinus albicaulis. The sequence goes on from CM076569.1 coordinate 527,948,672, forward strand.
GAATGGTTTTGAATATAGTTTAGATACCAATGAGATTTCTTTCCTAAAAGGAAATCTAGCAGAGAACGACTTACAATTACAATGAATGGCATGTAAGTTTTCTCTGCTAGTGCTTTTAGGGACCGTTGCTGCATCCTCTTCATCACAGCTCTCCCTTTGAACACTGTTCTGACAGTGATGGTTACTAGCCCTGCTTGTATTGGAGGCCTTTGAGAAAACAGATTTGAGATATGCTTTGGAGGCTTTCAACTTGCTGCCGGCGGGTGCCGGTTGCGAGGGACAAGAATCTTGTAGCTTCTTGATTTCCAATGCCGCTGCCGAGCCGCCGCTGCATGTCTCCTTGCCAAATTGATCAGGAGTAACTTCATAAATTTCCTGAGAAGCAGGGAACCGCAACTCCTCATAGTCTATTTTCTTCTTATTTGCCAGAATTTCGGTTCGAAACTTTCTGTCTGCCTCCAGAGCTCGATGCCGATGTAGTTTAGTTTCATATAATGGAAGTTCGTCCAGTTTATCCACCATATGAATACGAAGTGGGAGCTGCAGAGGAAGTAGCCAGCCTTTGTAAAAGAGCTCGTCTGCGGGAGAAGCAATGGACTCGAGCTCTTTTGAGTTTCTTCCATTAATACCAGGTATATCGAACTCAAATTCGCTCTCCATAAATATATTCGGAATCGGCCTTTACCTTCTCGGAGAAACCTAAGCTAGCATCACGGGATAATCATTAAAACTGAGATACATAAACCCAACATTCTCCAATGGCCCCAGTGAGCCCCGTTCTGAACATATCGATCAGTTGCACCGTTCAAGTATTTTGAATCTCTGCTATCTGTAGCTTGTCGACAGCACCTTCAGATCGCCATACTGGTTATAGTAGCAGCGCAGTTAATCCTAACATATATAATCTTTTCTACTCTCGCTATCAATCCCAAATGCTCATAAACCCTTGACCGGATCCGGGCTAATTACTTTACACCAAGGAAGTTTCGTGGAGAAGCATGTTTTAGTATTTTAGACGTTGAGATGGTTAAACAACTCATGGAATTCACATTCGATGAATACATTTAAAGAAAGCATGCAGCTATTTACTCTTGGCCTAAGTATGTATTCAAGAGGGAAACGGCATTAACTATTGGCGCGTATGCCTAGAATAACGGCCAATATAATGAGCGAGGCAATCTTGAATAATGGCCATTAGGCCGATCTCATGATCGGCATTCATTTCCAAATAATATTTATCATTAATTATTGTTAACGCATTGGTGGTTAATTGGTCGCTGGATTTTGATTTGTGTTCTTTAAATTTGTTTTTTTTATTAGATTCAACAAGTTTAAAAAACTTATTTGTGTTGTGAAGAGTTATGATTTAAATGAATCACTACCTAATTCAAGACAAATTAAATCTCAAAATAAATTAGATTTTTTGTTTAAATATCACCTAAAACTAATCATATTATATATATATATATATATATATATATTAAATGAAGGTTATAGCTATATATTTTATTTACCTAAGAATTATTAAACATTCATTAATGCTAAATTAAAATGTTTCATTGGTGATATTTCATTTATATTTTCAAATAGCATTGTTTGATGCATATATTATTTATTTTTAAATGATAATGATGATGATGATGATGGTTAACATCCATGGAGACCAAACTTTGGTCTATCGCACCTAAAGAAACGAATTACTTAGTTTGTTTTAAAATTGTACTCCTATGCTCAAAGAGGTTGGAGAGAAGCATCCAGAGCTCACTATAATTTTGACATGTAAAAAGGCTAGGAAGGTCGGTATTGAAACAAAGATATGAAACTGGTATCAAATGTGGGTGTACGCAAGGCACTCTAAGAGGAAGTGATTTTCATCCTCAATGTTCATATTCTCACACAGATGGCAGATCGTTTCCACCCATGGTGTTTTAAGAAATTCCCAACGACTTGTTTCAGTATGGAGCTCATCAGAGTTTGTTCTTATCTTGGCTATAATAGTTTTTTTCTTTGAGTGAGTTAAAATAGAGAGATACCTTTGATCTTCTAGATTAGGGTTGATGACCTCCTTATAATATCTTAATTTTGTTTTTGCCTCCAAATATTTCTCACAACATATTTTCTCTTTAAACTTAGAAGTACCAATACTTTTAATGTTTTTAATATTTTGCAATGCAACATTTTCGTCGATCTCCCAATGGTATAACCAGGTGCTGATATCTTTATACCAAACTTGTTTGAGCCTTAGTTGGTTTTGGCTCGAATTTAAAGCTAAGTTAAAAAGTCTATGGTCTCCCATGTTATTGATTTGGTGCTTGTACAATAGGAGCCTAGTGATACCTGGGCTCCCGATAGGGGAAATACCCACCTCTATAAAGAGAATAGGATAGGGTGTATTACTTTTAATTTTGAGGTTATACATTATGAAACACTTTTGTATTTGCTCAATCTTTCTCAAGGATTCTCTAGAGATGCTGCAACCCAAAATATCACATCCATAAAAGATAATAGGAGTGACTAAAGTTTCAAAAAGGAGCTTCTTTTTATCCCATATCATAAGGTTTTCTTCTTTAAAGCTATTTTCAAGACCAAAATAAGATTTCCACCCTCCATTAATGATTTTCTCAATGCCATAGTTCCAGTTGAGCTTGTGATGAATATCAATTCCTAGGTACTTGTAAGAAGAAAATTCCTCCAAGTTTCTATTGTCATAGAAAAAATTAACGTACGTGTCTTTCTTCGATTTGTTAATCATAACTTTTGTTTTGTTAGTGATAATAGTCATACCCATGGTATAACATAAATCCTCAAGAAGTCTTAGTTTCTTATCAAGATCAGATGGGCACCTTCCTAGAAGAACAATATCGTCAACATACAAAAGAAGGATGATGACTATTCTAGCTAAGATCATTTTAGCAAAGCCTACTTTCTCTAAAAAACCTTCTAGCTTGTCGATGTAAATGCAAAATAGGGTAGGGGACAAGGGCCAACCTTGTTTAACTCCGATATTACACTTAACATATCTCGACCACCCCTCATTTATCTTAAACATGTCAATTACATTCTTGTATAACTTTATAGCGCCAGATCTCAACTTGAAAGGAACCTTTAGCTCTTATAATATATTCCATAGGTTATTTCTGGGTATGGTATCGAAAGCCTTTACAAAGTCCACATAGCAACAAAAGAGATTGGATTTATCATTACGACATTCCTCCACAATGATCTTAAGTGTAATGAGGTGGTCACTTGTTGAGTTCCACCTTCTAAAACCCACTTGGCCTTTGACCCACTTACCTACACTTTCAAGCCATATTCTCATCTTCTTTTCCAAAATAATATCATATAACTTGTGTAAGAGAGGGCTAATCATAATTGTATGATAATTAGAGGGGTTATTTGTATCCCCACTTTTAAAAATAGGAATAATGAGGGTCTTAGTCCATGGTTAAGGGAACACTTTCTTGACTACTTGATTGAAAATCTTGTGGATGTGATGGATGAGGACAAGACCTCTAATTTTTAATATTTATGCCTGGTAACCTTCAATGTCATTATCTCTTCCATTTGCAAGGTGATTAACCCCAAAATCAATGTCTTTTAATGAGAAAAATTCTTCCATTGTGAGCATGGTTTCAAAGTTATCTATGATGTTTGGAGATTCATAAACATTTTTAAGATAGGAATTCGAGTCATGTAAAACAATTCTATTACTATCTTTACTTTTTCTAGTTAGAATATTCCTCCGAAATTTCTTAGGAGCTACCTTAGAGAGGTGTAAGATATTTTCTTGTCTTTTATGAATATACTGCATTTTTTTCCTTTTAGTTAGGGCTTTGTATATTTTTATCTTGTCAATTTTAAGCGACTCATATATAGCTTCCTTAATTTATCTCATCGCACTATTACAATCTTTATCATGCCAAGGGTTGGTTTTTCTATTTCTTTTATTACCTAAAACTTCAATTGAGAACTTTTTCATAGAGTATGAGAGGGTTGCAGTAAAATTATGATAGAGGTATTCTATGTTTTCTATACTAGGTAAAGGATAAAAATTAATTTTTAGTTCATTTAGAAGATCATTTTTATTTCTATCAAAGATTAAGTTCTTTTGGCTATCAGGATTATCTTGTATGGGATATCCATCCATGACAAAATTGAGAGTCACAGTTAAAGGTCTATGATCTAAGTTAGGCTTGTGGTTGTTTAACGTGTCAAAATTTATTATTTAGTTGTATAAAGGGATATCGGAAATAACATAGTCTACCGTGTTGCTATTAAGCCCATGGATACAGGTCATCTGGATAGAATTGGGCCACTTCTTTAGACCATTGCAAATTATGAGATCTTCAGCACTCCAGAGCTTGACTAGCTCAGACCATAACAAATTTCCCCTAGATCTTTAAAGCTTCTTTTGTACCAACTAGCTAGAGTAAGGATTTTGTCTAACCAAAGAGGATTAGGGTTGGAATACTTGCTAAGAAGAATAGCTTGGTTGCTTGAAGTTCGAGCATTAAAGTCACCCATTAAGAGGATATTAACTTCATTCCTTAGGGTAGAAATATCATTCTTTAAATCATTTTAAAGAATTGGTAGGGGAAAAATAACAGATTCCTATGTAGGTTTTTTTATCATTAATGTCAGTAATATCTATCCAAATATATTGGTTGTAACAGTATTTTTTATAAATACTAGCATGTGGGGAGATGTTATTCCTAATGTAACAATATATACCCCCAATGCCTCTACCGTAGGATTTCTTGTTCAAGATTGATCATAATAGAAAGACATCTATGTTAGGGACCTTAGATTATTCGTGCTCCCAAGTTTCAGCTAGCAATATAATATCAAATTCACTCGAGATCCAACTTAGCTTGGGGCCTTTGTTCCCTAGAAAGCCCCAACATTTCTAAGAAAGAAACTGGAGCATGTTGAATTAATATTTATTACTATATTTTTGGTTTCTACCTCGAATAACGACTTTTCTATTTCTGATTATTGCCCATTTTCTTTCCTTCCTAGCTTCTTTTACCTTTTGAACCTCCCCTCTTAATTCTTCTTAATATTTTGGAATGAGATCTTCATTTATAAATATTCTCGTTCCTTTTAGGCTGAAGGTTTTACTAAGTATGTCATACTTATGGTCAGTAGGACTCACCTTTATTCAAATCAACCTTCCTTTATTATCATTTAATTTCCCCAACCTTGTTGCTTCTGTGAGACACATTGTTTCAATTTGTAATCTATTGTGTAATTTTGTCTGGGCTATGGCTAAAGTATCCTCCTCTACCTCCACTTTCAAACTGAATATTATAAGGTTCAAGTCCCTTTTGTTTCGCTCATGGTCAAGTTCTATCAATTCTTTCGTTTCTTATTTAATGCGTTTAATATCTAATTTACCTGGCACACTATTTAGGGTGAGATTGTTATAAAAATTTTCTTATAGTTCTTTAATCATGTCCTTCAATTTAAGACTTTATAAAGTATCATCATCTCCTTGTTGGGATGTTTGGTCCGTATCTTAGCTTTTTTATTCTATTACCTGTAATCTAATCTCCATTGTCTCCATTTTATTCCCCAATAGTTTTATTTTATTTTCTATTTTCTTTTCGATCTTGTCTTCAAGAGATGTAAATTTATTTTCCAACATGGCTTCTAACTATGTTTGTAGTTTGGCTTCTCTTTCTTCTCTACGTTTCTCTAAAGACTCTGTATACTCATAAAGGCTTTGTAGAGTAACTGTGCTAGGTCTATCTTTGACAATCTTTGGTATATGCACTGAATTATTCATACTTATGAACAAATATATGAGCAGTAGATATGTATTAGAGAAAAAGATAAGGAATGTGTGCGCTTGATATAACCATTTCAGATCGCCTTCCATCTACAGAAGAAAGGAGCCTATGTCCAATCAAAAAACCTGGTTATCTCCCTAGCCACAGTATATCTTAATCATTCCTAAAGCCACAGAGTTAAAAGAATTCGAAGTCGTTGAGCCGAAAGAATCTGGAGCCGCAGAGCTGAAAGAATCCGAAAGAGCTGGAGAGCCAAAAGATTAATAATAGTTAATATATTATTTGAATATTTATAATCATAATATCGTATCTTATAATTTTTTTTGAATGTTTTAGTAAAATATTTTTCCAAAGAAATATATGAGATTTAATTAATAATGTGGATTTTATAATTTACTAAATTTGGCTAATAGAATCAAATTTGGAGAAATGAGCAAGTAGCTCGTATTTTAATTGATTATCCTAAAAATATGTGAAGAATAGTTTCTCTTAACATTTTAAATTAGAAATAAATGAAAATATTAAAAAATGAATATCTCTTCTAATAGAATTTATGTTCTAACCTATAAAGGAAGTTTCAGTATTCAGTGTGCTTTTGGAAGTTATTATGATATATTGGTCACTTCTGTTGTGTAACCAACTTCAAAAATAGAAGAAAAGAGATATCAACGCCTTAGAAATGAGCCACTTCGAGGGGGAAACCTCCAATACATTACATAAATGAACAATTCTTGGATTCTTGAAATGAACAAAACCTCCTTGTATATATAGGAGTCCATGGGGCCACAATATTATCCTAGTGGGGCCACAATGTAATCCTAGCCAACCTAACAATAATAATGTAAGGGCACAATAATAACAATATGTGGGTTACAGGGGTACAATAATAACAATAAGGGGGGCTACACTAACATAATAAGGGGCTACACTATTAATACAGGGACTTAACATGCCCCTCTCCTTCAAACAAGTGTTGTCCTCAACGCTTGATTATTTCTTGATGCTTCTGTATAAAATTCTCATCCTCCGATGTGAAATATTCTATAGGAAAGTTCTTCCACTTGCCGAGATACTCTGAAATTGATCGTACTTGTCGAGTTATTATTTCTATGACTACTTCATAACTTCTTTCGATGTGATGTTGATCTTCCTGTTGTTTCATTAGATTCTGCACCAAAGTTGGGTTATCCTTTGAGAGTTGGAGAACTTGTTGTTGATGCTCGATGTGATCTTCCACTAATTTATCATCCATATTTGCTATTATTTGATCCTTCAAACCATTCAGCTTAGCCTCCATTTCTTCTTTTAAACCATATATGTCTTCTTCGATTTCTCTTCGTAAGATCGAAATTTGTTGCACTTGGTACTGTAATTTTGATATTATCTCATATTGCAATTCTTCCTCCTCATGCGTCATAGTATAACTTTCTGAGGGCTTAATGGGTATGGAATTATTTTTTGGAGGCATAATAGAACCCATTACTGACAAAAATTATTCAATACACCCTTGGAATCAATTCAACTTGATTCTTCAAACAAGACTTATGCAATTTGGAAAAAAACAATACACACCTTTTTCTTTCTTTTGAGAAGCTCGATATTGAAATTGGATTATATATGTGATTGCAGCCCTTCAATATTTTAAATTCAGCACTGAAGTAGCCCTCTGAATTCTCTTTTGAATGCCAGAGGTCTGACCTGATCTGGATTCTCCAAGACAAAGTTGTGTCCAATCTCCCACAATGACCTAATTCTGGACTGGTTCAGTAGAGCGAAATTGTACAACTTGCCACGTGTCACTGTTTCGTCCTTTGTCTCTGAAATTTATAGTAAGGAAACTACAGTCTGTGTGCTTGGAAACAATTTTTACGGAACTCCAATCCGATCCCCAGAGACAGAGTTATTGAACTTTTCCCACGATCCCCTCTTTGAGATGAAATTCAGGCGCCTGAAAAAGCACTACCTTCCATAGATCATATATCCAAAAATATTGCGAACCAAGCTCTGAATTTTTTTTTGGAATTTCCTCAGGATTTCAGCTTCACACCATATGAATTTCAGACTTTGAACCTTTGTAAAAATAAAATTTATTGCGCAAATTCCACGATGACCTGTTTAGGATCCTGAAAAAATACCTAAATTCCATAGATGATATCTCTGCAAATATTGTGAACCAAGCTCTGAAATTTTTAGACAAGCTTCCTCAGGATTTTAGCTTCGCACCCTAAAAATTTCAGCTTCTGAAACTTTGTAGAAACAAAGTTATAGCGAAGATGCCACGATGACCTGTTTGGAGCAGCAAAACCCTAGAATCCAAAGCTCTGATATCAAATGTTGTGTAACCAGCTTCAAAAATAGAAGAAAAGAGATATTAGTGCCTTAGAAATGAGCCACTTCGAGGGGGAAACCTCCAATACATTACATAAATTAACAATTCTTGGATTCTTGAAATGAACAAAACCTCCTTCTATATATAGGAGTCCATGGAGCCACAATATAATCCTAGTGGGGCCACGATGTAATCTAGCTGACCTAGCAATAATAATGTAAGGGCACAATAATAACAATATGTGGGTTACAGGGGTACAATAATAACAATAAGGGGGGCTACACAAACATAATAAGGGGCTACACTATTAATACAGGGACTTAACAACTTCTGATTAACCTAAACAAACAAATATTTTTATTGTGACTAAACTAGACTTTATGTTCTAGCCTATAAAGGAAGTTTTAGTATTGAGTGTTCATTTCGAAGATATTATGATATATTTCTCTCTTCCTATTAACCTGAAAAACCAAATATCGTTATTGTGATTAAAATGACAATTTTTCTTTCATCTTCATAATGGGTTTAAAACCTCGAAGTATATGTATGTCTACATTCATGATATATTTAACCCCAATGTCAAGATACATTGAACATGAAAAAATGGATGATATTTTTAGTTGGTCTCCTGTTCCATGTGCATTATTTGTGATGTATGTGATGATTAGTCCCTAGAAATAGTGTTTGAGATAAAGACTTGAGTTAAAAAATATGAGCACAAAGTCTATGAGTGTTTTCCCAAGTATGATCAATAAAAATAATTCAAAATAAAAATATAAATGCAAAATAAAATATTAAGGTTAAAATAAATTATCTCTCATATTGAAATTAAAGTGTACCTTAAATATCCAAATAATTCAAAATCAAAATATAAATAAAAGATAAAATATTAACGTTAAAATAAATTAACTCTCATATTGAAATTAAAGTGTACCTTAAATATCCATTAGAAACTTACAATGGAGTGGAAATCATAGTTTATCTCCTGCAACCACTATATTTCCCTAGCCATTGATTTGTCTATGAAATATTTCAACACTAACAACCGTTAGTTTTAATCTACCAAGAGGTCTCTTGGAAGTCAATTTTTGCTGATATTCCTGCTGATATTCCTCCACACCAACCATAAGATATTAGGTGTCGAACATCACCTCCTTGACTCAAGGGGTGTACATGAGTCAAACAAGAGAGTTGAAATAAAAAATTGTATGAAATCCAAAGGCTAGATGTGCTTTTTAAAATGGTGGTTTAAATCATAACACAAACCAAATGACGTAGGAGAACCCAAAGTTTCTACTGACATTAGTTTAAGGCTGACCTCCAACTTTGGATTTAGGCACAAAATAATTCCTAGAATAATTTTGAATTTGACTAAAAGTTGAAGCTATATGAAAAGTGGAAGTGCTCCCTCGTCATGTTTTTAATATGACCAAAATCTAATGAGATGGGTAGAAGCTGAAGTCTTTTTTAAGCGGTGGTTTAATGCACACCGCCAACAAAGTCATCTTCATGGAACATATATCTGTCTTTAGATACAACTCTAAATTTTGATATGGATGACTCTTTCGCTAGGTTTTTTTAGTTGGGTTTGACTTAGGTTGGGGGGCAGGTTTTCTTGATATTTACTTGGAGATAGTAGTTGGACATCAATTCCCCATATGTTAGATACAAGGTGAGAAGACGAATATATATTCACTACAAGATGTGTCAATACTTGAGACTAAATTTGGATTTATGATCAATATATATTCTTGTCTATTGAAGACCATTCCCAAGAAATGTTCCACCAAAAGTGAATATTTTCTCTTGCAAGAGTATTATGTCTGAAATGTCCATTTGAATGATAACTAGGTTTTCCATAATGTTCACAAGGTTGAATATCAAAACACTAATATTTCACATGTGAGACAACCTATTCAAAATTTTGGCATTTGTCAATTTGGAGTGGCTAGGAAGAGGATAAGCTGAAGTTGGACTATCTTGAAGAAATTTAGAACTTTTAAATTGGATGGATTTAGAGTAGTTTGGGATGTTAAATATCACTTAATTTTCACATCCAACAAAATTTTAATTCGTGTTGATGTTGAGATATTTCAAAGTTCTGATGAAGGGCTTAGTAAGTGCAAGTTGAACATTTACATCTTCATGTAGATATTCTCTTCAAATGGCCTCACTGACATGATCGATTACTAGCTATTGATAGGAGTCAACTTCAAACTCAAAAAGGTGGTTGATATGTTCATAATGTTGATTATTTTTTTGTAGCTCATAATGTGGGAGCTGAGATTTGAGTTGGAAAAATTCAACCTAGTCTTATGCATGTTGTAAACATGTTCTAATATGAGTAAGAGTTTCTCTGCCAATGATAATCATATTTTAAATAGTGGAGTGTATCAGAGTATTCACTAACTCTAGTACATCATCAATTCAAGCCATCTAAATATTTTATTAGAACTTAAAGTTCTTTGTATAATACTATGTTTGACATTAAAGTGTTTACGAATCACATAGCCATAATACATGGTCACTAGTTCTAACCATAATTTTTTGGTGGTAACCATAAAAAAACAAAATAAATCTCAATTCCTATCCATCAATATTCTTAAAAATGTAAAATTTACAATCCAATCTTCTAAAGGTGCTTCCAAGATGTAACCTAAAAGAAATACTATTTTTTCATGTAGTGAATGCGTAGTATTATTGCAACAATGAACACCTTCTTCCAAATATGCCTCAACATTACTAACATGCCAACATTTCGTGCACTAATATTCTAGAAAACCTGATTCTCATTATTTCTCCAATGCCCACAATTGGTATTTGTATATCTTCAAGAAAAAATGCATTAGCAACATGAAAAAAAATTAAATATGACACCTAAATACATTATATGAATAAAACATTTGGATACAATAGTAAAAAAAAACTCAAGTTCCACCATGTCTATGCCATAATTATATAGGATTTGAATCCACAAATCGAGACCAAGAAAAAATCACCAATTGCAAGAAAAACCTTTTATTTCTTCTTCAACTTGAAAATGGATATAATGCCTAACAATGGAAAGTGAAGAGAAAGGATGAATGGTTAAAGCACTTGGGATTACACAACTAGTAAATTTATAGGTAATCCACACACCTATGTCAATTTTTTCTTGACAGATCTTTGACCAGTATATATGTTCCAAAACAAACTTGCAATGCTTCCCTTTATTCTTATCCTTTTGATCCAATGGATGGATTCGATCCTTGAACCATTTTTATCTATTTAAAAAATAGTTTCTTTCTAAAGTAGAATTTACAAACTCAGAGAAATGGGCATGGAAACATGATTTATGTTTCAATTTCTGACCATATCTTCCAACCTAAAAATACAAATAGATTCCATCACATGCGACTCAATGTTATTAAACTAAGAAAGCTAGAGAAGTTTGAAGGTAAAGAGTTATTGATTGGAATTTAGAAATGCTTTCTTGGTGTAATTATGATGAAAAATCAATATTTAAGGGATAAAAAGGGATAAAAAAACACACATATCCATTTCTCTCCAAGAAGAGAATAATGATAATCCTTGGGGATAAACATGTTAATATTGGAGCATATTTCAAATCTAAATTTGTAGATAAGATTACGAGGGAAAATCTAGCCATCCACATACATGGGCGGATATGGTTTTCGGAATAACATGAGTTTATAACCGATCAAGGAGATTAACATCTTAATGGTAAAACTGGATGCTAAAATAAAGTTGTCACCTTAATTTTCTAGACTAGGTTACACAAACAAGCCCAAATTTGGTTAATATTTCCCTGATTCTTGAAAGGTTTCTCCATCTTTTTCCATTGGATGCATTTGAGGGAGATAAGGATGTGAAAAATATAATACAAATAACCTAGATAATTTATCGTTGATCCATGTTATTCACTTGAGGCTTAATATGGCAACCCTCAATGAACAATTTTGGCATTAAAAATTGGCAAATCCATGCAGATATGTATTAAATTATGGTGGACTTCAAGACAGGTAATTCAAAAGGTGTGTAGATCATTTTAGACATATAAATACCAAAAATTATGTTTTGGATTAGATGTAGGTTCTTCTCAAATGTTTCTTTGACTCAGGGAAATACTAACAAAAAAACAAGCCAAAGCGATAGAAAGGAGATATAATGTACTCCCTCATGTATTTTTTCTATTAATAATATGGTTAAGAGTTATATTAAGCCATAGAAATGATCATGGTGGAAAGTTAAACATATAAATAAAATGATAGAGAGGTTAGTACATAGAGAATAAGCTCCACACACATGCAAAGAGGCCTAGCTAGATTTTGGAATTGCTACCATTGAGAGGAGGACTAGAAAACATATGGTTCATAAATCCAAAGGCCAAAAATAATTTGTTGGAGGAAGGCTGCACAACTATTAATCAAACACAAGTATGGTAGGAAAAATCCTACTTTGGTTTTGTGCTAAACTCACAAAAATGTCATCATAGGTGTGATAAGGTGTGAGATAGCTTCAACTAAACATAGTGCACACATAAATAAATATTTTAATGACCTTTGGTTTTCATATACTGAGAGGTATCTTGGACTTCAAAGACTACTGACATTCCTCCATACCAACCCTACCAAATTATTTTTCGAACAAAATCAATTGTGTGGATACAAGTTTTGACTATGACATTGTGAAAATATATAAAGAATTACAACACTTGAAGAAGGTTCTTAACCTTAATGATTATTAAGAGGAGTCTCTAGAGGAGGTTGAATATGATTCTAGCAATAAAAATGTTTAGGATAATTTACATGAAGAGGAGTTAGGAATGACTTAGCATTATGTAGAGAAGTTCATTCCAACAATAAATCCTAGTGAAAATATGGTTTGTCAGTACTCTATTATTTCACCCCATGAAATATATCAATATTGTAGTATATTTGAAGAAACACATTGTAGTTATTCTATAAAAAAATGAGTAATATCCATGATCAAATTAATATATCATCTCATACGAGTAAACACACATCTTGTAAAGAGGTAAAAATATCTATATATGTATATCGAAAACCGCATACTAGTTTTATGACACTTAAACAAAATCAAATTAATAATTTGGACTAGTTGTTGACTACCATAACCAATAAAGAATTAAATGAATAATAATAGTTAAGGAACATAGGTAATGGACCTATCATGATCTCAACTTTTGTTTCCATCAATAAAGAAGAAACAAATTTTTCTAGTGGGAAGATCATGCAAAACGTGAAGGATTATGTTAAGGTACATGTTAATATTTCTACTAGATAAAGGAATCCACCATGAATTCTACCTTTAGATGATATTTTCCTACATTACAATGAATGCAGTGATGAAGAAAATAGTAAAGCATCCCATAGATGATCATAGATAATTTCTTTGGTGTTTGCAAAAAATGGATGATATAATATTATATTGGGGGTTGGACCTAATAGAAAAGTAAACCATATATTTCGTAACCTCATCAAACATGCAAAAAATAATATTTTAATGGAAAATGGAGAATGATACGAAAAATGTAGCCCAAGACTATTATTGATGCATATTTTAATACCATATTGAACTTTTAGCAACAACTTACAATTAGGGGTCAAAGGAGGTCTATTATGTGTCTAATAGGGGTGTTATCTCTTCAATGATGAGGTATGAGTTCCAACATGCATGTAATGGATTCATATCATACAAAAAAACTTTCCGATGTTGGCCGCTAACAAGAAACATTTTTCAAATTGTGATCTTAACCAATTTAATATATAATCATCAAAAACTACATGGAACTGATAATCCACTCTAATAAAAACAACTCTATATGAATATCCCATCAATAATATAAGAACAACATGCAAGAGGATTCAAGGTAATGTGGGATTAGCCAATTCCTATGTACATAATCCACCATGATATGGATAATGCATGGAATATATTTACGAAAGTTATATCAATGTTATTAATACATATTATTATGTCAGAGATCATTCATGTGTTTTCTTAGAGTGTCGTTATATTTTTAACTAGTTCATGGGTCATGGTCTACAAGAAGTAATTGTCTATGATTTTCTCCATGATAGTCACTTCACTATTCAAAATTCAGATATGAATTATTATGATAGGATAAGGGTATAATGAGAAAGAATAAAGTTTGTGGTAAGAACCAAGTCTAATAAATTAGATCTCTAGATCATCCACCCAAAGTAGTAATATCTTAAGTTTGTCAAACATGAAACCAACTTAGTTGAAGTTGTAGTGGAAAAGGTGATTATTACACTTTCTCATGTAACTATTATGGAGGAATTTTAGAAAACTACAGAAAGCTTGAAACGACAAATTAATTCCCTAAATTGTTTGAAGGACAAATAAAAAATCATAATGAATTCCAAAAATGATCTAATTACAATCATAAAAACACAAGATGATAATTCAATTTCAAGAAAATGGGGTTATGCTGTCGTGCTAGAATGCATCACTAACATCTAGGGGACCTTCACAGTGTAGGTTCCCAATAATACTCTACACCGTTTGGTCTAGGAGTCCCATTGGGTATGTAGGCTCGGGTACCATCTCATTGATTAATACTTTCCTGGGATAATGAAAGTGTCAACTTAAGAGAGAACACATGCAACTTCAACAAATGAAAGTAACATATGAGAATCCAACGTTAAAAATACCACAAATAGAAAAAACATTAATTCAAAGCATGAATCCCAAGAAAATAATTGTTATACAGTCTTCAAATAAGATCCACACATACATATTACATAAATTTACCGATCGTGAATAATTTCACAATTTATAACCATATAAAAGAATAAGTGAGCTTATAGTCACACAATGATATAATGATAACATTAATAAAGTATTTTAGTAACATAAGAATAAGGTAAACACATCATATACTATCCATTTGATACAAGAGAAATCCCACAACACATGAAGACAAATGAAGAAAAAATACCCCAAAGTTAAAAGGAAATTTAGAAGCATTAAGTTGAGAATATCCATGGCACCATCGCACAAGATACATCAAATCCATAAGTGGAAATAGAAAATTACTTCTTGCATTGACTAAAAGATCCCTTGGTTCTCAAATAGTATGCACCAAAATAATTCCAACGCTAAAATCCCATTACAATGTGTCATGATGAGATATTTATAGAAAAGGGTGACTTTTCACATACCAATTACTTTTGATCTACCTCATGACCTTTCATATTCACATGATATTATACTCTATTCTAGTCTCTACCTTACTACACAGATGTGAAACAAATGGTTATAATATATTAATTTAACAATAGACAATTTCAGAAAATCTACATGTAATTCATGCACAAGATATGAATCCCAAAGCTTGTATTATGCTTCCATGTTGACCACCTTTTTCTTCTAATCCCTATGTGTTTGAAGGAACTCTAGGGAATATGGTATTAGAGTGGTATTTTTTTACCTTGATTTGATTTGATAAGGTCACCATCTTGGTGTATATCCTGAATAGTTCAATCAAATACTAAGAAATGGTTTATTTTCTCACCTATAAACTTTCCATAGTAGAGGAATATTTTATAGGATTGAGTAATGGTTCGATTTCCTAGAGAACCTCTTCTCGCTTCCTCACTTCCCCGATCAATATGATAGAAGTTACTTTGCATACTTGGTCATACATTCTAGTCCACTCATTAAATGCTTATATGAAGCCAGTATTCTGTCTACATCATTTGCCAACTTGTCTCATGATTGGACCTTGATGTGAATTTCTAGTTTATCATTTTGTGCAGTTATCCAACATTATTTCTGGAGTCACTCTAGAATTCATATATTTGGTAGTCCTTTCACATATGTTGTTTATATTTTTGGTGGCTTGTCTAAGTGTAGTTATATTGTCCTTATTTCCAGCCTACATGATTGAGAATGGTGCTATAGTATGATGAAACTTCAATGTATCTTCATAAACTATAGCCATAAATTCATCTAATGTTGCTACCTCCTACTCTATTGACACTTGCAACTCATTGGCACTGGAATGAGCTAGGAACATAATTTTATTATCTTATTTTGCCTTAGCATCTATTTTCTCAAGAGCATACAGAATGGCTTGAAGCTATGTAATTTATTTGTTTAGCCTGCTCACATTTAGATCTGTTGCAGTCACAAAGGAAGTTCCAGCCAAAGAGAGCATTTTAGGGTTCATCGTAGTATCGAAAACAACCTCCTTAATTATAGTTACTAATGAAGTCTTGGCAGGGTTCTTGGCATAATATTATTGTGGAACTGATCCAAATTCAATCTAGTAGTGTCCATTACTTCTTCCTCTTCCTCATTTGGAATGCCCAATTATTTGAGTCGAAGATGTCCGCTAGTAATTACGGTGGATAGAGGACTATCCAATGCAGAGAAAACAATATGAATCCCAGGACCTTCATCCTATTGTTGGTTAAGGTGATAAAGTTCAACTTTTTTATTAATCTCTTCCTGATGCCTCTCGATTTCCTCCTCTTCCAATCTCCTTTTATATTCTTCATTTTTCCTCTTTTGATCTTCTTCAATTATTTTATTCTATTTCTCCTCTGATTCTTTATTTATTTTGAATTATTGTTATTGTTTATTCTTTCTATCTAGATTCTTTTTTTCTCTTCACTTATTTGTTTATTCTTATTCTTTCCTTTTATTTTGTTTAGTTTGCTATGATTTATGTTCTTCCTCTTCCTTCATAATTCATTCTTCCTAAGCTATTATTTTTCCTCTTGCTTCCTCTTCCTTTCCTCTTCCTACTTCTATTTCTTGAATTCCATAACCTACTAATCTCTTTATCCCTATGATTTTGCAAGATATTCATACATTTTTCTCCTTATCTCCATATTCTTCCTGGAACTAGTTGGACTCCTTTCTTCTAGGGTTTCTTCACTTCATTTCCCTCTTGTTCATCCAACGGGTCCTTTTGTTAATGTAGTTGAAAGAATGTCCAATCATATGAATTTTTGTCATGTATGCCAATCATACACTACCACCTCTCCTATTGTCATAGAGGAGAGAGAAGGTCCTCCAAGGCCTGTTTTGTGACTATTTTCCTTTATAATTTCTTTTTGTTAAAAACTATCGGGTTCAAGACTTTTGTCCTCAACACCACTCCTAAGAATGTTTTGGTTTTGGGAGGTGTATTGTGAGATTATATTTTCTTCATTGATATGCGTGATCAACGGTGCAGGAAACCAATTCTCATGACCACAAATTCTCTATAAACAATTCTCTCTAGTCAGAAATATAGCACATGGCCTGACCCTTTCCTCTAGGCACTTATCCATGTGCACCCTACAAAAAATTACACAATACCATTATTGGGTGATATCCACTGGATCAATGCACCAAGACAATTTAAATTTATGCCATATATGAATCCTCCGGGGCACCACGGCTTAGATGGTGTCATCCCACTACTCCTATGGCCAATAAATATGCTTTCTGCTACTAACAAGTTTTCCATATTTGCTCGAAGATTCACATACAGGATTTACCATATTTTTTGTCAAGTTTTTCCCTTAATCCAAATTTTTCTATGCTCCAAAGACTCATCCAACCACCTTGAACTATGTTATGAAGGTCGTGGGGTCACTAAACTTTGACTAGATCTATATTTTGATCCAGGAGGCTTTTTTAGAACTTGTATATATTGTTGGAACTCCATTTCAAATCTCTATAATATTGGTGGCTTACACATGCATCTGATATGATCTACTGCTCCAAAACTGGCTCTATAGCCACTACATTCATTCTCATATTTTTCCCTTATTGTGTTCCTACTACCTTCTCCTTAAGGAATTTATTCGACACCTATTCCTTTTGCTGCCACTTGTTTCCACCTGTTGACATTAATGAAAACATATTTCAAATAGCTTCTAACCTTTTGAGCTACATATCTATGCAATCCTTGAGCCAATATCTCAGTCCATGACCAAGTTCCATATTAGTAAATGGTTTTCATTAAGCATGTTAGACTAGGGATTTATTAAACTAATGGCATCTTGCCATGAGTGGATTCTAGTTGCAAATATTATACCATGTCATGGTATTATGATGGTGGAAGATAAGAATAAGGATAACATTCTAGAAGACACCTTTGAAGCTAAAAGATAAGTTGATCAATGAAGGAGAAGTTGAAGGGACACCATATTGTGACAATAGGCATAGATCAAGATCATAGTGAAAAATCCCTATCTTTAAGCCGTATGGAGGAAGAAGAAGAACATGTACTATCTTTCAAGAAGACACAAATATAGTAGTAGAAAGAATGGCTTGACATTGACATATAATCATGCAACCCATTTCATCAATGTCATGTCATGTCTTGTTAAGGTGTCATGTCAAGATCTGATCATAGGGGCTTTACTCAATAAACCTCTAACATATCATGTGTGATCATAGCATATTAAAAAATACCCTTAATTTGAGTACATATTGGAAAATACCTCTAAAAATCACATTATTTAAAACCCTACCAATATAAACCCAATACACCTTCCTAATTTAAAAATCCCCTACTTTCATTATATCTTGTAGGTATCCATTTTTTTATTAACATATTTTATACCCCTTTATATTTTTTCATTAACTTCGAGCTCCATTTTTTTATACCCTGCAATATAAAAAACCTTTTATCCCCTATATATCCCTCAATATATTATGTCATTTTCTCCTCATTATATATCCCCCAATATGAGCCCACATGATATGGTATTGCTCTTGTAGTGAAGCCCCTGTGGATCTTATATCTATCATCATTTTCCACATCATTTTTGGATATAATTATGTATTCTTCAATATATGAGAAATTAATGTAAAGTGGAATTCCTAGATTCATCTTTATAATGTGAAAAGTCATGAAGGAGTCAAAAGGTCATATGGAAGTCAAAGAGTCATGAGGGAAATCCAAGGGTCACAAGGGAGGTGAAGAGTCACCCCATTTCTTATATATACACCCTCATAGCTCATGTAAAGGAATTTTCACCTTGGCTCCTCCTACTAGGAATTAGAGAGGAAGATAGTCCTTTTGGAGGAGAAAATGGTTACTCTAATGCTCCACTATTAGAGCTAGTGGTGTTCATTGTACTGATGTATCTTGGAAATTTTTCTTAATACTCAAAGCTTGTTGAGCCAACACACTTTCATGCGCATGTTGTAAAAGTTGTAAGAATATTATTTTAATGTTTCCAATATATGTTTTCTTGGAATGTACTAAATAAATTAAACTATTTTGGTGGATTTTGTGCTTATCTTGTTGAAGGTGTGTGTTAGGTCCCTATATTACTAGTATAGTCCCTTATTGTTGTTAGTGTAACCCCCTTATTGTTATTATTGTACCCTTGTAACCCCCATTTTGTTATTATTGTGCCCTTAAATTATTATTGTTATGTCGGCTAGGATTACATTGTGGCCCACTAGGATTACATGATGGCCCCATGGACTCCTATATATAGAAAGGAGGTTTTGTAAATTGTATCATCCAAGAATTGTTTATTTATGTAATGTATTGGAGTTTTCCCCCTCGAAATGGCTTATTTCTAAGGCATTTATATCTCTTTTCTTCTATTTTAGGAACTAGTTACACAACATTTGGTATCAGAGCTTTGGATTCTAGGGTTTCGCTGCTCCAAATAGGTCATCATGGTATTTTCGCTATAACGTTTTTTCTACGAAGCTTCAGAAGCTGAAATTTATAGGGTGCGAATCCAAAATCATGAGGAACGTCGTCAAAAAATTTTAGAGTTTGGTTCGCAATATTTTTAGAGATATGATCTGTGGAAGTTAGGTCTTTTTTCAGGCTCCTAAATAGGTCATCGTGGAATTTGCGCTATAACTTTCTTTCTACGAAGGTTCAGAATCTGAAATTTTTAGGGTGCGAAGCCAAAATCTTGAGGAAACTCGTAAAAACATTTCAGATCTTGGTTCACAATATTTTCGAAGATATGATCTGTGGAATGTAGTGCTTTTTCAGGCTCCAAAATTTCATCTCAAAGAGGTGATCGTCGGAAAATCTTCATAACTCTCTCTCTGAGCATCGGATTAGAGTAGCGTAAAAATTGGTCACAAGTAAATGGATTTTAGTTTCTTGGCTATCAGTTTCAGAGCCAAAGGATGAAAAAAGTGACACGTGGCAAGTCGTACAATTTCATCTATTGAACGAGTCCATAATTAGGTCATTGTGGGAGATTGGACACAAATTTGTCTTGGAGAATCCAAATCAGGTCAGACTTGTGGCATTCGAAAGATAATTTAGAGGGATACGTCGGTACCAAAATTAAAATATTGAAGTACTGCAATCACAGAGATAATCCAATTTCAATATCAAGCTCCTCAAAAGAAAGAAAAAGGTGTGTATTTTTTTTCGAATTATGTAAGTCTTGTTTGAAGAATCAATTTGAATTGATTCCAAGGGCATATTGTAGAATAGATATCAGTATTGGGTTCTAAAATATGCCCCGTAAAAATAATTTAACACCCATTAAGCCTTCAGAAGGCTCTACTATGACTCATGAAGATGAAGAATTGCAACATGATCTATCAAAATTACAAGAGCAAGTGCAACAAATTTCACTCTCACAAAGAGCAACAAAAAATGAAATGGAAGTTTTGAAGAAAGGTATGGAAGCTAATATGGATGGCATGGAAGCTGGCATGGAAGCTAATATGGATGACATGAAAGACAACATGGAAAAAAACATGGAAAACATGAAGAATGATCTAAAAGCAGACATCGAAGGTTTGACAAAGTTGATACAAGAAATGTTTCCTAATGGTGAAAATATAGTAGAAGAAACTCATGATGAGAACAAAATAAATGTTAATCGTGATTTCATAAACTCTAATGTTGGCGGGAAGAACCACCATATTCCAAAAATGGATATGAGGAAGTTTGATGGAAAAGATCCTGTAACATGGATACTACAGATGGAGCAATATTTTGATCTCCATAACGTGAAAAACACACAAAAGGTACGCATTGCAACTTTACATTTAGAACAAAATACATTTGTATGGTATCGATGGCTTTGCTCCCGTAAAAAAATTGTCACTTGGTCAATTTTTACGGAAAAAATGATAGCACATTATGAGGATACAAAGAGCAACACCTTCTTTAGCCAATTGATAAATCTCAAACAAAAGGGTTTAGTGGGGCAGCACATTGAGGACTTCCAAAAATTGAATAGAAGGGTAACTGATATTCTAGAAGAACACAGGATCGATCTCTTCATAGGCACTTTAAAGAATAACATCCAACACGAAGTTCGCGTTTTGGAACCGGATTCATTGGAGAAGGCATTCGAGTTGGCAAGAAATGTTGAATGTAAAATAATGGCGACAAGGAAGCCTACCACTCAATTCTATAAAGAAGGAAGTGTTGCTACGCCTAGATTTCCACAACCTACAAGGTTGACACCACAAAAATTGGAAGAAAAAGAGCAAAAGGGCTTTGCTACAGTTGTGATAGAAAATACACTAAAGGTCATAAGTGTGCTGAGAAGAAATTATTTTACATAGATTGTGAAGAGGAAGAAGAAAATGAACAAGAGGATATACACCAGGAACCAGCCCCAGAAGAGGAAGAAATGAATCCAACCATATCGTGTAATGCACTGGCAGGAATTACCACTCCTCAAACTCTCAAGATAAAAGGACAAATCAAGAAGAGAAAGGTAATAGTGCTGATTGATTCAGGTAGCACCCATAATTTTATTCATTGTAAGGTAGCCAAGGAATTAAATTGTTTCCTATACCCAGCACCTGAATGTCAAGTGATGGTTGCAAATGGAGGAACTATAAATTGCTCTGGAAAATGCCATAATATCAAGCTAACCATGGGGGAATATGTATTGACTAGTCCAATTATTTCCATTCCTATGGGAGGTGCTGATGTTGTACTAGGAGTACAATGGTTACAATCTTTGGGGACGGTAGCTTTTAATTTTCAAGAACTTTTCTTGAAATTTTTTTCAGAAGGAAAGGAAGTCGAATTACAGGGTATTGAAGGGAAGCCGGGAAGGATAATAAGATCTAATGTCATGAAAAAGCTTCTAAAGAAAGAACAACGAGGCGTAATTGCACAATTATGCTCACTAGAAGTTCCGACATCAAAATCATCTATTTCTGCAGATCTCCAACAAGTCTTGGACAATCATTCAAAGGTGTTTGAAACTCCCAAAGGACTCCCACCTATTCATGATCATGATCATGCTATTCATTTGATTCCAGGAAGTGTTCCTCCAAACATCAGGCCTTATAGATATCCTTACTTCCAAAAGAGCGAAATTGAACGTGTGATTGCAGAAATGTTAGAGGCGGGTATAATTCAACCTAGTCAAAGTTCTTTCTCTGCTCTCGTAGTATTGGTACACAAGAAGGATGGATCATGGCGAATGTGTCCGGATTATAGGGAGCTCAATAAGCTCACCATTAAAGATAAATTTCCCATTCCTGTGATTGATGAATTATTGGATGAATTACATGGAGCAATTATTTTACCAAGTTGGATCTTCGTTCAGGATATCATCAAATAAGAATGAAGACTGAAGATATTCCAAAAACAGCATTTCGAACTCATGAGGGTCATTATGAATTTTTGGTCATGCCTTTTGGCCTTACCAATGCACCTTCTACATTTCAAGGGTTGATGAATTCCATTTTCAAACCCTTCCTTAGAAAATTTGTGCTAGTATTTTTGATGATATACTAATCTACAGCAGGTCTTGGAAGGATCATGTTGAACATGTTGACAGGGTGCTCAAACTATTGCAGGAGAAAAAATTATATGCAAAAACATCCAAATGTTTCTTTGGAGTACAAGAGGTGGAATATCTGGGTCATATTGTATCTCACAAGGGTGTTAAAGTAGACCCTAACAAAATTAAAGCCATTAAGTAATGGAAAGTCCCCACAACCATAAAGCAGTTGCGAGGATTTCTCGGGTTAACAGGGTATTATCGCAAGTTTGTTAAGAATTATGGGAGAATAGCAGCACCTCTAACAACATTATTGAAGAAAGATGCATATTCATGGACTCCTGAAGCAACTAAGGCCTTTGAACGTCTTAAAGAGGCAATGTGCCTAGCACCGGTCTTAGCTACACCAGACTTCACAAAAACCTTTATTGTGGAATGTGATGCCTCAGGAAATGGAATTGGTGCAGTTTTAATGCAGGAAGGAAGACGCATTGCTTTTGAAAGTCGTCCAATCAAAGGAAAGTATTTACAGAAACCTATTTATGAGAAGGAAATGTTAGCAATACTGCATGCACTAAAGAAATGGAGAACTTACCTAATGGGAAGACACTTCAAGGTAAAAACTGATCATCATAGTCTTAAACACTTTTTGGAACAAAGACTATCTTCAGAAGAGCAGCAAAAATGGGTCACAAAGATGTTGGGTTATGACTTTGAAATAATCCACAAAAAAGGAAAGCTTAATGTTGTTGCAGATGCACTCTCAAGAAAGAATGAAGAGGTGGAAGCATTGCTTTGTGCCATTTCTATTATCCAACCAGATTGGATAACCGAAGCAAGAGATGAATGAAAGAAGGACAAAGATGTATGGACACTCATTCAAAAGTTGTAGCAAGATCCTAGTACATCTGATACATTTAGTTGGAAAAATGATTCCTTATGGTACAAAGATCGCTTATATCTTTGTAAGAATTCCCAACTAAAACAAAAGATTCTTATAGAATTGCACACTTCTCCTTTAGGAGGACACTCAGGATTTTTAAAAACTTACCACAGGGTGAAGAAAGAATTTTTTTGGGATGGCCTTAAATCTGATATTCGAAAGTTTGTGGCGGAATGTTTGGTTTCCCAGCAGAATAAAGTGGAAACAATTAAGACCCCAGGACTTCTACAACCTTTATCCATTCCAAGTCAACGTTGGGAGGAGATTTCAATGGATTTTATCACAGGTTTACCTAAGTGCGAAGGGAAGAGTGTCATCATGGTGGTAGTTGATAGACTTACCAAGTATGCACACTTTTGTGCATTATCTCATCCATTTAAAGCAAGTACAGTTGCTACTACATTTATGGACATAATTCAAAAGCTACATGGAAGCCCAAGGGTCATTGTGAGTGACAGAGATCCCATTTTTACTGGAAATTTTTGGACGGAGTTATTTTCTTGTTTGGGTACTCAATTAGCTCATAGCTCATCTTATCATCCTCAATCTGATGGTCAAACTAAGATAGTAAATATATGTTTGGAAGGATATCTTCGTTGTTTTGTATTTGATAAACAAACACAATGGGTTAAGTGGTTACCTCTCGTTGAATGGTGGTATAACACTTCCATACTGAAGCAAAAATGACCCCATTTATGGCACTTTATGGATATCATCCACCATCCATCACATCATCTTTAAGGGAAACTTTGAAGGTTCAAGCAGTGGAAGATCACATCGAGCATCAAAAAGAAGTTCTCCAACTCTTAAAGGATAACCTGAATTTGGTGCAAAATCGAATGAAACAACAGGCAGATCAACATCGCAGCGAGAGAATTTTTGATGTAGGAGATTGGGTATTTTTATGGCTACAACCATACAAACAAATGTCCCTCAAGCAAGCTAATAAAGATAATAAATTATCTCCAAGGTACTATGGTCCTTACAAGGTGCTGCAAAAGATTGGTACTATGGCATACAAATTGGAGCTTCATGCTTCTTCGTGAGTACATCCAGTTTTCCATGTTTCATGCTTAAAGAAGGTTATAGGTGAAAATATTCCAGTTCAAACAATATTGCCAGAACTTGATGAGGAAGGAAAAATCATATTGGAACCTAAATTGGTCACGGAAACAAGAACTCGACAACTACGAAATCGATCGATTTCAAAGTATCTCATCAAGTGGAAGAACTTACCCACTGAAGATTCTACATGGGAGGATGATAATTTTATACAGAAGCACCCAGAGCTACTCAAGCATTGAGGACAACACTTTTTAAAGGAGAGAGGCATGTGAGGTCCCTATATTACTATTATAGTCCCTTATTGTTGTTAGTGGAACCCCCTTATTGTTATTATTGTACCCTTGTAGCCCCCATTTTGTTATTATTGTGCCCTTAAATTATCATTGTTAGGTTGGCTAGGATTACATTGTGGCCCACTAGGATTACATGATGGCCCCATGGACTCCTATATATAGAAAGGAGGTTTTGTAAATTGTATCATCCAAGAATATTTCATTTATGTAATGTATTGGAGGTTTCCCCCTCGAAGTGGCTTATTTCTAAGGCGTTGATATCTATTTTCTTCTATTTTTGGAGCTAGTTACACAACAGTGTGTTGTATGTTTTTTAATAATCGTTGCCTCTATGCTAACTATTTTGATATTTGATGAAGGATTCATTCATATGTTTATGATCATGTGTATTTACTAGATTAGTACTATTACTCTTTTTTTAAAGGTTCACTTTTATTTCACCCTTCAATTAAAAAACCTTGATACATTCTACAAATAAACATTCCACAAGGCATACCCACTTGGTCATACAAAAGTGCATGTACATTACTCTCTTGTGTTGAACAATGTTATCAAGGAAAATCTCTAAGAAAAAATCGTAGTCAGGTCTTATTTCTGGAAGGGATCGCACACCAAATATTGTGAATTCTAATTGGGACTTTTCATCTGGAATACCCGCTTGCATGTTGGCAGGATCCATCATGGTCAACATTTTTGCACTAGGAGGGAAACCACATTTTTATGGTTGAAAACTCACAACATCATAACAGACATACTTATACAGAAGGCAGTAACATTCCCATTTCCACCCCAACTCATACTCTTGAAATAGAATAAACTGATCATTGTATTCTAGGAAAATTTTTTGAGGTTACTTACAATTAGCTCTTGACTATCTGGCCCATCACGTATGAGTTTGCAAGAACTCTTGGTTTACTCCTTGTTGATGTTATGCTACCTCATAAGCATGTAAAGGAAGAAACAAATCCTAGTTTCATATTGGTTTCTTCGATGGAATATTTGGTTATCAAAACCCTTGAGGAGTTGGCTGAACCTATATAAAAGCAAGGGGAGCTTCCACCCGCTGAGGAGAATCCATAAAGTGAAGGGGAAGTTTTCTAGTTTTTAGATGAGGAACATCTGAACAGTGAAGAAGAATCTTCTTCAAATTTATAAACAGGAGGAGGAAAGAGAATAAGACACAGGTGATGTTGAGTTGGAATGGATGGCCCAAGTTCCACTCACTCTTCAAGAAAATCTTTACAACGTGCGAAAATATTTGGAATTTTTTTGGTCAAAGTTTGACCCAAATAAAAATACCAAAGCGGAAGACCATATTCACAACTTATAAATGCGTTTACATAAACTGGAGGTATGCTTTGACGATGTTATTTGTAGGCTCCTTTTATAAACTTTATAAGGTAGAAAATATGTATGGTATCATATTCATTTGGAAAATTCAATCCATAGTTGGAGGGAGTTTAAGAATATATTTTTTGGAAAAAACATTTGATGATTAAACTCCCACCATGTTATTAAAACAAATTGAGAACTGGAAAATGAGGATAAATAAAGAGTTAAATATTTTCACCACATATTTACTCATCTTTTGAAAAATATTCCCACATACATACAATCACATCATGACATCACTAAGGGTACTACACAACTTCTTTTCCAACTAACATTTCTGCATTTCTCAAAAGAGATAGAAACAATAGTTTTTCCTTAAAATCTGTAGAAGCTAATGCTATTGAAAACTATTTGTGATCCATTGGAGTCATTGAAGGCACCAATGATCCTAAATACTCTAAGGAAGAAGGTAAGAAAAATAAGTTCTCTTCTAGTTAAATCTAAATACTAAGAATATTTCCATATGGAAAGCTTGACCAAGTCTCTAAAGCTACATACGAACAAAATATCAGAGTAACTTAAAGAGGAGTTGAAGTGAGGAATACACTACCAGCAATAAGTATTCTAGGCCACGATTCTTTGAAAACAATAAAAAAAATGAGCCAACCAAATCTTCTCAAAATTCTAACATAGTGTTCAATATCGAAATTTTGGGCATGGATAAATTTCATACTTTTCATCAAAAGAAAATTTTATAAAAGATGTGCCTATATTGGAACCATGATATGAACACTATGATGGCTAATTTTCTTGATACTCTATTAGTGAAAGAACAATAGGAGCAGAGGGAAGAAGAAGATGAATTTATCATGACCAAAGAAATTTTGATTGCTAGACAGTCAATGAACATGTTCAATGTTGTATACAACTCTGATAAAAATAGTGTTGATCTACTGTCAACAAGTGAAAATATTCACTAGCAGCCAACTCATCGTTACAAATTCAAGATCAAGGGAATTATTTATGAGTATGAACTTGAGAATAAGTTTCTACGTAGAGTCATACCACATTTAAATCCATATCACAATTCAAAGAACAATTCTGAAAGTGATCTTGCTGCTAAGAACAATTACACCAACAACAAGAACATGTCCACCACTTCTGAAGCTTCACATAAATCGACACAAATCATTAAGATAGAAAGTTTCAATTACAAAATTGTTGAATATATGAAAAGATCTCGAGCCAATATTTCAATCTTCGAGCTTGCAAAGAAAATGGGCTAGTGAGAACTAATTACCCATTCACTCTCATCACACTCTTTGGCAGGTGAAGAAGATTATTATCCTTGAATAATGTCTGATAGCTCTTGTAATATCGATGTAAATTTGAGTTATAAAACTCTTTTCCCTCCATTTTTGTTAACTTTAGAAATATTTAATTATAATGTTCCTAGTTGTTTGCTTGAATCTGGTGCATCCATGAATGTTATGCCATTATTTGTTGCTAATAAAATTAATGTGAAATGGGATAAAACTGATATACATATCATACAATTGGACATACCATTTTTCTAGACCATTAATGTACCCATCAATGTTATTATTCATTTTTCATCTAACGATAGAGTTCATCAGTCCATAAACATTGTAGTTGTGGACATCCTTGAGTTTTTTTCTTTCTAGAGTTTTTTCCAATAAATTAAAAATATATATTTTTAACTGACTGAACACATCTATGGCTTCCATACAAGGGAAGAAATATCTAGAATTGAGTTGAAAGCGAGCCTTACATGAAACACACCATCACACAACTTGGTGAAAAAAATGAACCAATGGGATTAGAATTTTCGGAAACTATTTTTTAGAAGTAGATCATGGATGTTATCTTACAAAAACATCACCTATCCCACCAGATACAAATTTTTAACTCCTTCCTAGACATCCAACTAGTAGAAATGACCTTTGTATAGTAGATGTAAATACTAGTAGTATAGGACATATCCCTAGAATTTATAATATTTGAACTTTGTACTTTGGTGGTTCAAAACTATAGGAGGGCTCTAGTGCTGGTTTCATTTTAATAGACCAACGGACAAGAAAACATTTGATCTATTTCCACTTGCAGTTTGGCTGCACTAGCAATGTTGTTCAATACAAGGCATTAATTTTGGGTTAGAAGAAATTCGTTAACCTCAAATTTGAGGTTATTAAAGCCATATGTGACTCTAAAATCGTTTCATAACAAGTACATAATATGATACACAATGTGTCACCTAATATCAAAAGTTATCAACTAGAGGTATAGAATTTAATTTCACAATTCCAAGCTTTCAACATTATTTATGTTACTAGAATTCATAATGTTGTTGCTAATATGTTAGGAAATATTTTTTCTAGGTTGTCACTATCGAAAGATGGATTTTAAATTGAAATTATTCTTATGCCATCTCATCCTAAAAATATCACTAATTTTTGCGTTTTCAATGACAACTAGCAGATACTGGACCTTATGGTTAACAATGATATATTAAAAGATGCAACTATCAATGAAGACAAATATGCGAAAGTGTTGCAATACAAAACTCAAGCAATAAATGGAAACCTGATGCCCAAGGTGGTGATGTAGATGGAAACATTCTATGACCCACAAAATCTCTTCAAAGGACCATTCAATGCGAAGACCTATAACTACCTCTTTGTCTCACAAAAAAATAAATCTTGGTATAGAATAAGATTCAAAGTTTTTCAATATCAATACTTGTTGTACACTACGTGAACTACAAACCTTTATCCACCTCTTTAAGTAGTATTGACATGTTTTCACATAGAAATATGATGTTCTCAAGATTTAGGACATGTGAATAATCCAACATGTAATTCCAATCAAGGAAGGCGCCAAGCCTTTTCAACAAAAACTCAGAAAATTTCATCCTACTCTTGAGCCCATCATATAGAAATAGTTGAGAAAATCGCTGGAGGCTTGGATCATTTTTAAAGCTTATCATCCAACATGGGTTTACAATCTATTTTTGGTAAGAAATAAGTCCCATGATATACGTTTGTGCATTTATTTTGGAAATCTAAATCGTGCCTCAAGAAAATAAAATTATCTAGTGTCTTCGATGGAAAACATTTTAGAAACAATATAGAGGTCTGAATTTTTTTCATTGCTAGACAGTTTCTTAGGATACAACCAGGTTATGCTGTCAAAACCAAAGTAATAGAAGATCATGTTTCAAGACAAGTGGGGTACATTTTCTTTTAAAATAATGGATTTTGGACTTGATAAGACATGAACTATGTTTGAACGTGTCATGGACATCACATTTCATAGTTTAATTGGATAGAGCATTGTAGTTTACATAGATTAAATGAAAGCTTTTTTGAAAATAAGATCTCATCACATCTGTCATTTAAAGAAATTTTTTTAGCGATGTCGCAAATACATAATATCGCTTAATCCCAAGAAGAGAATTTTCATAGTGTTCAAGGGAAATCTCTTGGGCCATATTATCGCAAAGAGTGGGAATAAGGTGGACCCGAAATAGATCAAAAGTATCACCTAGATCCCCTTCCTAGTAAGAAAGAAAGGTATGTATCCCTTCTTGGGGAAAGTTATTTTACTTCCCAAGTTCATCTCATATTATGCATATATAATTATACCACTACAAGAGATGATGAATGAGTATGTTAACTATAAGTGGGACAAAAGGGAAAAGGATGTATTCGCCTGTATTAAGAAAGCAATTGTAGAAGTGCTAGTTCTATACCGTCTAAAATTTAGCAATATCTTATTGTTGTAGCTTTCACTTCTAATACTTATTTTATTGTCATTCTTATGCAAAAGGATGGTCAAGAAAATGAAGGGCCTATATCATTCTTGAGTGTCATCTGGTAGGGACCTGAACTAAATTATTCCGCCATTCATAAATAAGATTATGTAGTGTAAAAGGAAGTAAAAAAATTTAGTTCTTACCTTTTGAGAAATCATGTCATTATCTTTGTGCCACACCCAACTGTTAGATTGTTGTTTGTTAAATTTAAAGATTTGGGTGAAACAAGTGCAAACTAGGTGACAAAATTACAATATTATTATCTTATATTGAAACGTGTTCACTTGATCAAAGGCCATCGTTTATGCCATCTATCAGCAGAAGAAACAAGTTCACCAGAAGATGATTCTTTAGAATGGGAGTAGGAAATATAAATGTATAACACCAAACAAGGTACCCCCACTTAGGCATCAACCTCTTGGTATGTATATGTGCGACAATATCTTGAGGATGGTACCTTTCCCTTGCATTTATCAATAAGATAGAAGAGAGCCATTATATTCAAACCACTATCATATCAGTTGCTACATAGAGTGATTTTAATAAATAATCATAATGGGGTCATGCTCAGAATCTTGGTAGCACTAGATTCAGAAAGGGTATTACGTGACCTCCATGATGAACTAACTGGAGGGAATTTCGTGGGTGACCTACTATGCACAACATTATACAAGTTAGTTTATATTTGCCCACACTTTTCAAGGATGCGCATTATTATGCATATAAATGTTAAGTTTTTCATAAATGCATTGGATAAGATAAGAAGCCAACTGCGCTTGTAGCCCATCACTAGAGAAGAAACATTCCAACAATGGGGATTAGATATTATTGGTGATATCTTTCCACATTCATCGAAGCAACACCACTATGTTCTCAGTGCCACATATTACATCACGTGGTGGAAAAATGTGGTTCCTCTCAAGCAAATGAATTATTAGGAAGTCATTAGCTTCCTCAAGTAGAACTTTATTACTCGTCTTGTCATTCCAACTTTAGTTTTTTTTATAATGAAGCTTATTTCTCA
The DNA here is from genome assembly GCA_034641835.2 of Pinus albicaulis. NCBI lineage: Eukaryota > Viridiplantae > Streptophyta > Pinopsida > Pinales > Pinaceae > Pinus > Pinus albicaulis. Next base: position 527,980,026 of record CM076569.1, read on the forward strand.
TCGCTTAAACAATTTTGCATTAGAAAATTGAATTGTATTGAAGTATTAAACTAATTATTATCCAGAAGGGAATGAAATTTATAATTCAACCGATAGTAACCTTATTTTTATCATCAACAATATTGTTTTCCCTAAACAAAAGAACTGTCACAGTGCTTTAGTGAACCCTCAATTGAATGATCGTGTCACACCTAACCCTTCTCTACAAACCCCACCTTACTTTCTGGTGTATGGAAATGAATCCATCCTGCCTCCAAACATTTAACTTTCTAGCCTTCAACTTTCACAAGAGTTTAAGGTTATTCCTTCTCTTATTTTTCAGAGTAGGATAAACACACTCTTGAACTTACATGAATAAATGAGGAAAGAAAAAGGAAAAATTTTTCTTCATTAGGACCATAACTGGAGATGGTTTGATAATAAGTCTGCGGGGAAGAAGGAATTTAGTGTGGGAGACATGGTATTGAAGTGGCAAAAAGCCTATGAAGAAAATGGGAAACACTCAAAGTTCTAGTCCCTATGGATCAGACCATTTTTTTTTCACGAAAAACATCGACACGAAAGTTATCATCTCCAATATTTGGATGGGAATATTAAATTTTTTCCTGTCAATGGCCAATATTTGAAACAATACTGCCACTAGCTATCTAGGGTTGTTCCCTAACCTATGTATATAGTTTATTTTTTTGTTTGGTAGTCTTTCATGTTCAGTATTTTCGATTCGTATTTTTTGTTTTTGTTTATAATTTTCATGTGTAAGTCTATTATGGGTTCCATTATATGTGGAAAAATAAAAAATGGCCTTGTGACACTACAACATTTGGCTAAAATTTATTCCTTGTTCTCTATCTTGGTTCATAACTTTTGGTTGATGATGTTTTCATGGAAAATACAATCCTTTCATAAGGAAAATTTTTGTGAAACCATGGAACCCATATCTATTTTAGGAACATCATTTCAATGCTCGATTCTTTATGTTTCAATGTTTTCCACACTAATTCAATCAAGTAGAGAAGGACAAGGGGAAAATCTTAACAAGGAAACTCATTTCAAAGGTTTTCTATATACTTCTATGAATGAACAACCTCCTCTGCCCTCGATATGTCTGGATCCCTCTTCCACCCCATGAAATAAATAATCGTTGGTGCATATTCCTATAAAATAAATAAATAAGGGTAAAAAAAGAGACGCAGGATTCGTGCGCAGGGAGGTGAAATAAGAAAATTTGTCGAATTATTATCAAGGCTCAATGGCAGTGAAGCAATGCTTGTGTTCCTGTACTAACTCTACTATGGTATTGTCTAGGCCTACTGGTGGCAGAGAAACACAGGAAATGAAAAATCATACTCTAAATATCTTAAGAACGTGAATTACATTACCCTTCTCCTGAATTGAAAATTTTTGATATGGTTAGCCTTATGAATGTGATCAGCCAAGAAATAAACGAAAGGGGACTATATCTAAAACTAGGTTAAGCAGTGAAGCCAAATTAATTTTCATAATGAATCAATACTTTCTAAGGAACTAGAACCTGCATGAAATATTAGACCATGGAAGAGAAGTTGGAATTAAACGAGTGTGCCACTAAGTTTTGTCGCTACTACAACACCCTCCAAAATTTTGTCCTACATCCAAATTTTAGAGCCTACATTGACCTTCTATCTTGCCTTTTCAAGTAATAAGTGTAATTCCATGTTTATTCTCTAAGTGTTCACGTTTCGTTTGGAAAAAAACCAAAGTGTCATCATTTATAATGGGCAATGTTTCATATCACATTCTTAGACTTATAATTTGTTTTAGGGGGTAACTTTGGTTCCAATGAATCTTGATTATAATGTATACATGTATTACATGCATTCCAAAAATTTCATGGATTATCACACTTTCCAATGAAAAGTATATCTTAAGTGTCGCACTTGGGGAAAGTTTTCTTATTTTCATCACATTGAGGGCATCATGTTATTATTGTGTTCTGAGTGATAAAATTTGCGTCATATATTGTTTATATCATGTGATCATGTTCAATTTTCTTCTTTATTCATATTGAACTCACTAATCCCACACTTAGTCAAATCTTGAAATGTCCCTATAAGAGTAACATTCGTTCAGTTAACCCTTTCGAAATGTCCATTGCACAACCTCACTGCTGCAGCTTAGACCTTACCTCTTGGATCTATGAAGTGAACAATTATTATCTCCCAAAACTCTGCATTGCATAGTATCAGGCCTCAACCTTGACCCCTTGAGCTCTAGAATTGTGTAGCCCAGCATCCTAGTTAGCTCCTTCTTTTCACTGTGTGGTCTAAATCCACAAGCTTCTTGTCTGACGCCTTGAGCTAGATATATACACAATCCTTAGGACTCTCTCTCTCTCTAGAACTATTTAGTGGGAAAATTCAAGCCTCAAGCCTGCCTCCTTGAGACCCTCAACTGCTCAATCACCCTGCCCTAGCCTTCTTGAACTACACACTGTGAAGTCTCAATCCTCATTCCTTGTTCCTGACCTCTTAAGATATGAAATTTTTAATATCTGAGCCAGTATCTCATTCCAAAACCATGTTATAGCTCAGTCAATGGTTTTCATGAAGAAGGTTAGGTTAATTTTTTATCAGACTGATGTCATCTTGTCATGAGGTTATTCTAGTTGCAAGTAGTATATCATGTCATGATAGGATGATTATTACAAAGGGGATGAAGGATACCCTGATATAAGACATGTTTGAAGCTGAAAGATAAATTGATCAGTGAAAGAGAATATGAAGGGACACTAGATTGCAATAACACCTACAGACCAGGATCATAGCAAAGACCCCCTATGTTCAAGCCTTATAGAGGAGGAGGAAGAAGAAATGTATCGTATCATTCAAGAAGACACAAATATAGTAGGAAAAATAATGGCTTGACATTTCCATCTATCATGTAGTCATTTTCACCAATGTCATGTCATGTCTTATCGAGGTGTCATGTCAACAAGTTATATGAGTCATCATTTCCCACATCATTTGTGGATATCATTATGTAATTTTAAATATATGAGAATGTGATGTAAAGTGGAAGTGCAAGAGTCATCTATAGAACATGAAAAATCATGAAGGAATCAAAATATAATATGGAAGTAAAAGAGTCATGAGGGTAGTCCAAGGGTCACAAGGGATGTGAAGAGTCACTCCATTTATTATTTATAGACCTTCATAGCTCATGCAAATGAATTTTCAACTTGGATCCTCATACTAGACATTAGGGAGGAAGATATTTCTTTTGGAGTAGCCACTACAAGAAAAAGGAAAATTAGTTAGGGTCGAAAAATGTCACCATAAGCAAATTGGTTACGGAGAAAAGAGTCTTTCTCACCGAAATGTGAACATCACCAAAGGAGATGTCACCAACTGTACAGGTGTTGTGGTGACATTCAAGGTTAGTCGCTAATAGTTATTTATAAGTATGGATAGTGATTGCCACCATTTCATATTAGCAATGGTTACAGACCTCAGCCTCCATAACCAAAAAATGAAACATCACCAAAAACAATGTAAACTATGAAACTGGAATTATAAACTCAAAACAATAACTCTAGAGAAAAAACCCAGAAATCCTGAAAAAATTGCTCCGAAAAGTGGTGATGCTGGAATAACATTTTTTTATGCGGTAAATTTTGAACATGTTTAAAAAATGGCAGTGAAAACCAATTTTTGTGTGCAAAAAACACCCTGAAAATGAAAAGTGAAGATGCTCGAATAACGTTTTTTTTTTTAAGGGTAAGTTTCAACATTTTGAAACACCATCTAAAAGATAAAATGTCACGACTCTAAAAAAACTTAAAATTCAAAAGAAAAATGAAAACACAAATTTACAGATAAACACAAAAGTTAAAACAATAAAAAACAAAAAACAAAAAACAAAAAAACAAACTTAAAAAAGAAAAATAAAAAGTATATATATATATATATAATTAAAAAGAGGAAAGCGAGAAATTTGATATGTAAAAATATATAAAAAAAGACAAAAATAAATATTACATTTAAAAAAATAAATAAAATTCCAAAAAAAAAACAAAACATAGTAAAAGAATTCAAAATAAAAAATAAAAAATATTCGACAACTAAATATAAAAAAATAGTTATAAAAAATATTTAAATAAAGTAAAAAAAATTAAAATATCAAAAATAAAACTAAAACAAATTAAAGAAAAAACATGATTAAAATAACTAAAAAAAATTAAAACGTTAACACAAAACAAATTATAATTAAAAAAATAAAATAGAATAACTTAATAAAACATTAAAAAATAAAAAATAAAAAAAATTCTTCAAACAAATTAGAATAAAAAATAATTAATAATAAATATATTAAAAAAAATAAAAATAAAAAATTTGTGGCCCTCAAGCCTTTCGGTGGGCTCAACTCGATTCTTAGAATCAGGTTGAGCCTGCCTAGGGGCCTGAGGGGCTCAAAGTTGATTCTCAAAATCAGTTGGGAAGCTAGCTATTTATGAGAATCAACTTTCCACCCCACCAGGTGGCCCGAGGTCCAGCTGTCATGGGCGGGCTGAGCTGGGCCACGACGATCGCCCCTCGAGCCACCTAACGGGGCTGATAATTGGATCAGCTCTGTCGGGTGGCACAAGGGGAGGAAACCATCATTTGGTCGAGCTTGTTGAACTCAGGCCACCCACAATTGCCACCCCTCGGGCCACCCTACCGGGTTGGATTCTGACAATCGGCTCAACCCCGCTGGTTGGTGTGAGGGGTAGTCATTGTGGGCTTATGGAGCTTGGCTAGCTCCACCGGCCCATAGTAGCCACCCCTTGGGCCACCTAATGGGGTTAAGCCAATAGAGCTTGGCCAACTTTATCGGTCCATGGCGTCCACCCCTCGGCCAACACATTTTTTTTTTTTTTTTTTTTTTTTTACTTCTTTTGTAATTATATGATTTTGTTTTTAATTTATTAGTTTTCCTATCTCTTTTTAATAAAATTGTATATTTTTTTTTTTAATTATGTATTTTTATGTTTATCTTTTAAAATTGGTTTTTTTTTATGTATTTTTTTTTCTTATTTTAATGTTTTTTTTTTAATTTAATTTTTTTTAATGTTTTTAATTTATTTTTTAATGTTTTTTTAAATAAATTAATATTTTTTTTAGTTTAAATATTTTTGTGTTTATCATGACATGAGAAAAATGTCTATTTTTTTTAATACTTAAAATTTTATTGAATTTTTTTTTTCAACTTTTATTTTTCAAAGGTCATCATTTTTTATATAAAATTCATAAAATTTGTCACTTTTCCAATTTTTTTATTGAATTTTTTCATTAATTTATTTTATTTAACATATTATTTTTAATGAAAAATGTCTTAAAATACATATTTGCTTAATTATATTATATGCAAAATATTTATTTTTTGTCAAGTTTTTAGAATTATTATTTTTTTGTGACAATTATTTTATATGTATTGAAATATTAATCAATGATATATAAATATCAAACAAATCATAACCTCAAGATATATATATATTTTTTAACTCTAAAGAGAAATTATAAATTCATTATAAAAGAAAAGCACTACAAAGGAAAAAAAAATGGAAGTTAAAAATCAAATATCTTGGAATGAAAAACATCAAGTCGATTAAGACAACTTGAAAAATGGTTAAATAATCAATATTTTTAAACCAAATATGACTACTTAGGAGATAAGAAATTTTGAAGTGTCAAAAGTATGCCTTAAAAAAAAATTAAATGATATTTCATGTGGATTAGTAGACATCTGCAGGAAAATCACCAACGTTTAAAAAAAATCTACACCTCATACATTAGAAAAATTTAAGTGTTAAAAATTAGCCCTCTAAAAAATGGTGTTAATGGTGCATTAACATTTTTCAAAATTAGCATGAAATTCACTAACATTTAAAAAAAAAAAGGTTCATATTTGATACATAAGAAAATTTGAAGTGTTAAAAATATGTTAAAAAAAAGGGTATTTTGAATCATCACTTTTCAAAATCAGATGACTTTTTTCTACCTCAAAAAAGTGGGTGCTCGTTTCAATTCTTGTTTCAAATTTTTCATTGTTCAAAGGTGGCATCACCAAAAGTATGCGTTATGGTGACATTCAAGGTCTCCCACAAATAATGGTTATAATGATGGATAATAACCGTCACCATTTTATATGAACAACAATGATTTATTGTGATGGACATTTGATGCTCGTGACTATTGATGCATATATATGGTGATGTTTTTTGATCGTCACCTTTTCATATTTTGGTGAGGGTCGAAAAAAGTCATCATAAGCACATTGGTGATGGTCAAAGAACCTCTGTCACCAAAAATAAAATGTCATCAAAGACCTCATAGATAAAAATATAGGTGTTGTGGTGGCATTCAAGGTCTCTCATGAATAATTACCATAATGAAAAATAGTGACGGTCACCATTTCATATAAACTCTATTTATTTATGGTGATGGACTTTTCATGACCATCACTATTGATGCATATATATGGTGGAATTCGTTGATCATTATTGTTTCATATTTTTGTGAGGGTTGAAAAATGTCACCATAAAGTCATTGTATAAGTTCAAAAAATCCTTTCTCACCAAAAATTGATTGGCATCAATCCATATGAATATCAGGGCATGATGGAATCGAACCACCAACCTCCTACTTGTAAAGAATATGCTCTTCCATTGATCTATCACCCTTTAAAGAATTAGGATTTAAATATTTAAACCTTGAAACTTTATAAATTGTAAATTCTACAACTTTTGATAAATTATAAAATTTTGTGCAGGAAAATATGTTATTAAACAGGAAAGATAACATTGAACCTAGAGGACCCTACCTAACAGTTATGGAAGTTATCAAAAGTGGGAGGGGAAAAATAGTTACGTATAAGACACTCAATATGTTTATTTGAATACTAAATTAGAAATTAAACTTTGAAGACATTTATTGCCTATAAATTACTTATAATTATCAAACCTAAATTACACCAAAAATTGATTTATCACCCTGTGAATCATGTAAATTTGTTGCGATAGCATAAAAATATGCCTCTAAAAGACTAATTTGCATGCCAAAAACTAAAGAAAAATGAATATATGTGATGCAACTATGAATAGTGAGCTACATGCTTAAATCCTACTAGCTTCGAGGTGTATAAAACTAATTGGGAGTGCTTCTCATTATTAATGAATCCAATATGTCAAAAAACAATGACCAATAACAATGATCCTGAAATGAAACCCCTAAACAAATGTTAAAATATTAAGCACAAAGTTTGGCTAATAATCATTACACCAAAAAAATATCCAAGGGGCATTCAAACACTTCCAAATCCACAGCAAAAATGAGTATCTAAATATGCAATTTATTTGATAAAAGGAAAACACTCTTTACCTCTCAATGATAAATATGTCCTCCTACAAGTACTTCAACTAGAAATTGGGTGTGAAGGAAAGAACCTCAAAGAAAAAATAACTACAAAATATAAAATTACAGTACATTCTCCCTCTACTTTTATAAAATATATCTAAGGAAATAACAAAATATCCATAGATAATAGGACTAGAAATTTCCCCTAAAGGTGCAAAGATATACCGAAGGAGTAGAATATTTTGTCTTCCCAGCCCAAATCTAAAAAGGGACACATTTGATGTAATTATGTTGCTTTGTCTCCATGTAGCTAAAGTGAGGTTAAATTCTCTTGAGAAAACTTTCCAAATCCTTCCACTCACATGCTTCTGATATGCTCTGGTTGAAGAAATTCTTGTTTCTCAAAATATTTTGGATTCTCTAATAGTTCCACTAAAAACATGTAAAGAGCATATCCATAATGGTAGATGTAATTTTTTCCCTAAGTTGATTGTTGGCAAAAAAATTAAAATTCAAGTTCAACCAAAATTGCATATTGGCCAAAAACAATTCGTGCATCGGTTAAGGAGGAAAATTAGTTATTTTGACAACTAAACCAATGTTTATCTCTCACACTAATTTGTGGTTTGTTTCATGATCTATTATGTTTACTCTATAAGGTCAATTACTACACCATCTTGTATTCTGTATTAATTTCTTGTTGAATACATATCTCAATCTCATCATGAAACAAAGGAGGATATATGATGTTGAACAATTGTCTACTCTCCACAAACTATAATATTTTTTCCTCTTACAATAACTATAGTTTAAATATCAACAAAAAACTCATTACACTGGATTATCTATTTAGTGGAAGCTTCCAATTGGGAATTTACATTTTACATGTGTCTGTCTCATCATAAGGGCCAAAAATTCCATGGTAGAATAAAATTCTACATCACTAAAACACAACTCAATAAAAATTGTTGAATGCAAAATGGAAGCTATGACAGAGTAATAAATTCATATATGGATAAAAAAATTACTAAAATTAAGTGTTCTATAAAACAAAGAGTGCACGATCAATATTTTACCCATGAAATAAACATGCAATGTAATGAGCTTATGCTCAGATTTGGAACATGCATTATTTAGAAAATAGAAGAGAGCGCTTTAACTTTAAAAAATTAAGACCACATTAAAATGATGTCCATCTCCATGAAAGTTTAATATATGCAAAAATGTGTAATAGAAATGACATATCACTAAGTAATTTCGCTAAGCACAAGCCTACCATAGGCAGATATTGGATGAATGACATTAATGTCATGTGAGATGTAAATTAGTTAAAAGAAACACACATGAAGCACTTTGAAAGCGTTGTTTTTTTCTTTTATATTATTACGAATTGATGTAGCTTCAAGGATTTTGATTTGGGACCCTATTTTGACATAATCTTGCTGAGAACATACTTATATCAGTTTTATTAAGTATTTTCTTATTGGCGCACTTGTATTTGCTAGTGCTAAAGCAACTTTTATAAAATTATATGGTATATTTACATTACTGCTAAATTCAAATTATTCTCAAGGAAATATAATATTTATGGATGGTATCATTTAGTGTGGATGTTAAGAAGGATTATGTTGCAAAATGTTTTATAGTTGAAGCATGCACTTCTCTAGTTTTAAGGAGTAATTATGTTCTTTTGTAGATTTTTGCACCAAATGGGAATACATATTACCTGTTTGTTTCTTGGTTGAAATGAAAAATCTCTCCTCATAATAATGAAAATGTACAACTCTAAACAATTTCATGTAATTACACGAAATTCTAGTAGGTTGTATCAAGATACAATACCTCCTCACACTTCTTCCTTGTAACTACATGACATAGTGTGTTCCATTTCGATCAAGTAGCATAACTACTATTGGGTCAAATTGAATTAGTTCCTTCACCACATATAAGAAGTTGGTTCCTTTAAATTCCATGTGCATTGTTTTCTAGCTCTTTATGTCTATTATTTGAGCCATTTGTGGATCCTTTGCTAGTAAATCTCTCACAATAGTTGTGTAACCACTTCTTGTAGCTAGATTCAGTTCATTCTTGCCATTTTTTTTGGAAATCCTTGTCAATTCTCTCTAGCAAGAAGCTTGTGGACCACCTCAACATGACACTTAGTTGTAGGAGAAACAAGAGGTGTTGTATTTGATAAATCCAAAGTTTTTTTTCAGATCAAGGTTGTAGTTCAAAAGCTCCTTGACAACACTTGTGTAAAATTTACCAGTGAAATTTGTATGAATTTATTATGTTGTGTATGTGTCTATCAACACTCATAATAGGTGATCTGAGAAACCAATTAAATGTCAATAGATCACAAAATGAATTCCACTATTTATTAGTCCACAGTTCACATGAATCAAAATATAAAATTGCATAGAGGTTGTTAGTATGAATCCTTTGTCGAAGTGTACAAAAAAGGACCACTTTAGCTACGCATAACTAATAGCCCTAACAACAAAAGTGGCTGCCAATATCTTCAGATCTGCGGTTAGTTGAACATAAAAGAGCTGCAAAAACCAGATCTATGCATGGAAAGACATTAAGCAGAAAAAACAAGGGTTTGCTCCATATACCAATAGACAAGACAAGAACGATTTTTGAAAGAATTTTTATATTAATTGGGCACCTGGGAGGAAAACAAGAAGGCGTATCCAATTCTCCTCAGTGGGATGGGTTCTTGGAAGTCCTCAGCACTTCAGATCTAAGATTTCTCTCTCTTGTTGGTGTAGAAAACCCAATACAAAGAATAGAGCTCAATGGGAGCTCACACAGCAAATGATGGAAAAATGTGACCAAGTGTATAGATCCAGAGTGATCTAATAGGCAACAAAAGGTGAAGAATGGTAGGAAAAACCCTCCTATTTATAACAAAATATTGGGTCATTCTAGATCTTGGTGCATGATTAAAATAATGTTAACCAAATCTAGATCCACCTTTTATGGAATACTTTATTATATTTGTTGGAGGGAAAGGGTATTTGACTTGGGTCAAATCCCTTGATTAGTCAAAAATAAATAAATAAATGATTTATTTATCTTTTTAAGGAAGTCATTGGAAGATAATCGAATAAATAATGATTTATTTAATTATTTAAGGAAATGGTTGAAAGATAATCAAATAAATAATGATTTATTTAATTATTTGTGGGTGATTTGGTCATATTTAACAAGGAATATTATCTAAATAAGATTTAAATAATTATTCCTAGAAAATAATAAGATAAATAAAGGTTTATCTAATTAATTTCTTTGTTTTTGGGTTAAACATGACTGGGAATAATAATTAAATTATGGTTTAATTAATTTTTCCATGAGGAAAATCAAACAAATATAGGTTTGTTTAATATTTCCTTTTGGGGTTTCCTATTTGGACCATAAACAACCTAATAAATGTGGTTTATTAAGTTATTTAACATAGTGAAAGAAATTTTACTTAGGGTAAAATTGGTCTTACATGGTGTACTTGGGTCCATCTAATGATAATAGGTTAGATGACCAAAAAATGGTGTAACAGATTGCCCCCCAGCGTGCGAGTGTCAGGAGAAAATTGTATGACCGAAGTACGTTCTAAGAGCTCAATCACTAGACAACAAAAGGGAAGTCAGAAAGAGAAATGCAAGGTAGATAGTGTGCTAAAGAACTAGACCCTGAGGAGACGAGACTCGCAGGTGCAACAAGTCTCTTTTTATGAGAGGGTACCTGTGCTAAAGGCGGCAGGGGAGGCATACCTATGGCCGCCGAGACAAAGTACAAAAGAATAGTGTGTCCAGTAAACAAGGGACTGAACCATAGAGTACAGCCGGCATAATCATGAGCCAGACAAAAATACAATGAGGAATCCCACATACATGGTGTGCCTGGGATAACAGCCAGGACTGGTACAATAATATCTGAGTACATGAGATAAATACAACCCAAATGCCCCTTGTAAATGGGGAAGGGCTCACAAAATCTTACTGATACATGCAAATCAAAGAGGCGCTGCAAGTGGCTAAGGCCAACATCATCAAATATCTGGAGCTGCATCGAAGGCTGCAAGGAGGAGGGCATCCGGGCATGTGGGGGGCTACCTGCAGGGCCACCCCCTCATGAGGGTTGATACATCTCACACACACCCAAGAATCATCAAGAGCTGCTGCCGTATCACTGAACCATCAAGTATATAGATCTCGATCATTTTGAAAGGAGCTGGAGTGGAGAAACAATCAAGTCAAAGGGAAATGAGAGATCCCTTTGCCTGATCCAAGGTACCGACCAAGAGTGGAAGCTGGAACCAAGGTACACCGCCCTCTAGACCTAGCTTCTAGAATGAATTAGCTGATGTCGACAGAAGGAGGTCCGCCATAGGTGAGGCAATGAGATATCCTCAACTAAGGCATGAGAGAAAATAGTAGAGCGACAGACAAACTGACACTAATGATGGTAGTGAAATGGAAAGGACTGAGTAGTGAATGGACGAATTCCCTTGTTAGAGCATAAAGGGCATGAACGACATGGCAGTGACTGACACAATATCATAAGGGATAGGGGACAGTGGGACTGAAGGTCATAATGTGCGACGCAAGAGAGAGACCAAGAAATGAAGGATGGAGGGCTATAGCGGGGTACAAAGGGATGCAGGATAGACTCCATGGATGCGATGATGACTCAACTTGGATGCTCTAAACAAGGGCAACTCGATGGTGCTGCCACACAGTAAAGGCCCCATGGGGGGACCATGAAAATATGAGTACAAGATGGGAACTCATGACGAAAATCGACATGAACAAAGTCAAGTAAGGAGGCAAAATGATGCCCCAAGTACAAGTGTTGTAAGTGAGGAAGTTCGATTTGAAGGAGAGGTGAAATGATCCTTCTTGGAAAAAATAGCTCCTGGCGAAGGATGAAAGTACAAAAAATATGCTGGCTATCTAACAGAACATAAAACACACATCTCAGAAGGGAAATGCTAAGGGTAATATTTCTTAAGATGGAGTGCATTGCAAGGATTAGGAAGAGGATTGCCTTCAAAGTCCTCTAAAAGGTATGCCCCCTTACCAAGATCCTTACTGATGACGTAAGGGCCTAGCCATAATGAGTCGAACTTCCCGTGACCAAGGACATCATGGGCTTGGTCATATGCTAGAACAAGGTCGCCTTTGTGAAAAGGACGAGGCTAGAATTTTTGGTCATATTGAGCTTTGGTGCATTTCTTGGCTGCTTCCATGGTTGGCAATGCAACACGGCGGTCTTCAGAGGCATGCTCAAGCAAGATAAGTCGTTGTTCTAGAGGTTGGGTGGTAGGGAGAAGTTCAACAGCCAGATGAAGGGAAGTGATTTCACACTCGATCGGTAAGACAGCCTCCTCTCCAAAGACGAGGTGAGGAGGGTTATGGTTGAGGGGCATGGGTGCCCCCGAGCATGGTGTGGTCATGCCAAAATGTATTTAGAAAAAGGGGAATCTAAACACATTTGAATGATGTGGTGTGCCATTTGGTCTTGTTATGGTTATGCAGTTTAAGAAAGGAAATGGAGGATTACCAATCTCTTTTGGTACTGCATATAGGGATCAAATGGTCTTTAAGTTTCCGAGTTGGCATACCTGGTGTCACTATCCCAAAAATACGATTTGGAGATAATGAACTGATGCTCTTGTAGAAAAGCTATAGGTTGGTCAACAATAATGTCTGAGAGACTAGGTTGCTGATGTAAGAGGAGGGAACGATAAGGGGTATCATCCCTAGAGTGATCTAAAGTGATATGGGACTCTAGAGGTTCTTCTAAAGGTGGAAGAATACTGGGACTAAAGTCAACATGACCAGATACACTAGGAGAGTTGTGGAGAATTTCTTCTCTTGGTCTCTCAAATTTGGGTGCCCCATTACCCAAACATTGGGTTTCGATATAATGGCCACAAGGTGGATGTGGTGTGAACGCATGGGTTCGATGTAAGGGGGAATATATAAATTTAGGGGTGCAGATTTCTTCCATAATGTCGTCATTGAGATAGAATATGGGGTGACTGGTGGAAGAAAGACCACATGACGTGGTGAAGTGACCTGAATCATCATCATGAGAAGAGAGGTTCACATGCGCATCGTCACAAGGGGTGACCGAAGAGTAAGTAGACAAAGGATCTACCGATGTTGAGCCCAAGATGATCGTTGAAGGAAGGTCAAGCGAAACAACAGGGGAGGATTCAGATGGAATGTTCCCCGAGGGTCTCATGGATGATGATAGGTAGAAAATGCTGGACGAAGGCTCCGTCATCTCGACATCTGGAGGGGGAATTTCAATGGGAGCAGTCATATCTGGTAGTTCTGCTGAAGCAGAATGTGCAAGTAGGGGAGAGGTGTACTCATTGCGCTTGGCCTCAAATTGGTGGACCGCGGCGATAGAGTTGCGAAATTCCTCGAGGCGGGGACAAAGATGGGTGTAATGGCCATGGAGATCACATAAAGCATGGGGGTGGTTGGTGTGAATATTCTTGGGGTTCTTGGCCGCGATCGTGGAAGGAATAGAGGCTTCTGGGACCGCGGACTCAGGGAACGTGACATTAACCATGGGCTTGAGATGAAGCAATTCAGGACAGGTATGGGAGGTGTGACCGACAACATCACACAAAGCACACTGGATGGTATGCTTTGGAGCCTGAGGAGGAGCAGGGTTTGTCAAGGCAGCCTTGTCCTTTGATGCCCCCTTGCGAGCTTTGCCCTTCTTACCCAAAGCAGTCGCAACAGGAGGTGGTTCCTGTTGAGGTGACTGAGGCACTGATGCAGCGGGAGAAGTCATGGGGATCGGTTGAACCGGGGTCAAAGTGATATAAGGTTTGGGCTGACCAGGAAAGGTGGGGGCTGGAGGATCAAGGTACCAAACGGGAATCCCAAGGGTTAAGTTAGGAAGAGAGAGGGTGGCCATGACTAGTACCGTGTACACTCCTGGTGGGGGAGCTAGGAACGGTATCTGACCAGAGGGGTAATGGCCAAGTGGGATGGCTCGTAAATGGCTAAGGCCTAGAGGAACCTTTCCGGGGGGATAAAGGGGCTCATGAATACCCACTGCAGGTGAAGGGCTAGGAGCAGGTTGCGGAGGGCAAGGTTGCTGACTAGCCGAAGTAGGTTGCTTGAGAGCAGCCCGAGACGATTGCATCATGAAAACATTCGATGAGCTGGGGTCAGAGATAGGAGGCAGGAAAAGTTGCAGCGAGGGGAGGAATCACTTGTAAGCTTGAGGAGACAACGGGAAAGGAATCGACGGTTTTCTTGTTGGCTACAGAAGAGATAGTCGTCTCAGGTGAGGTCTGAGATTTTGGCTCATGATATGTCAACTGGTCAATGGTGACTATCTTTCCATTATGGGGAAAAGACATCTTGCGGAAAATCGCGGATGGGACAGCAGACATATCATAGGTGTAGCTTCGCCCCAATAAAATGTTGTAGTCTAGCGGGGTGTCGATGACTTCGACGTCAACGCAAACAGTCTTACCGACAAGGGTGATAGGACAATTACAGAAGAGGACAATGGGCTGGGAGGCGTGGTCGTCCCACGCTCGAAGGGTGATCGCGGAAGGGGCCAGCTTAGGGGATCCGAGTTGCTTCCAAACTGAAGTGGACATCACGTAGGTGGATGCCCCCTCATCAATTATACACCGGGAAACGTTGGCGTTTCGGATTTTGACTGGGATTTGGAAGGCGATAGAAGGAGGAAGAGGAGGATGGTCCGATTGAGTGGCATCAAAAACAATCATTTGGTCATCAGTAGGATCTACAGTGCCCATGGTAGATAGCAGAGCCTTTTTTTGGGAAGGGCATGATTGGAGGAGTTCCAATGTGGAAATGGCAGCAGGAGATTGCGCCAAATCATCTACTATGCTATACGAATGAGCAGCTTGACCAGAAGCAGCATTTCGGCATAATGGTCATTTAGGAATCTTGGTATGAACCTCAACTTTGGGTTGAGGGATATGTAAGGGACCATTGGTTGTCGAAAGAGGCTCTGTAGAGCCAGAAGAAGGGGACTCGAGGGTAGACTGAGCGGGAGGCTTGGGGTACTAGCGAGAATGAGTTTGAAGGTTAAGGTCGATGGTTAGAGGTGGATCAGAGTTCATCATGAGGATCTGGTAATTGGAGGAACCAGAAGGGGAAGGTGAAGTGGCCACCTATCTGTCAGGTGGTTGGCTAGCCATGAATCCCTGCTGTGCATCCACCTGCTCTTGAGGGGGCGGTGACTACTGTTGCAGGCGTTGAGAAGGCAAGGGAGGCGAAAGCGCATATGCTGGAGGAGCTGGCGCACCAGGCGGTGGATAAGGGTAATGGTTAGGTTGGGCAACATTGAGGTAAGCAGGAGGTTGGGAAAAAGGATGAGGCATGCCGTATCCTGGATGCATGCTACCGAGAGGGGGAGAAGTGCAGGAAGTGGTGCCCCCTCCCCCAGGAAAACCATAGCTCATGAGAGGTTGAGCAGATGGATGAGAGATAGATCCAATGAAACTGTCGGGGGCATGAGGTGCCCTCGGTGTATGGGCATCACCGGGTCTAGGGAGATCAGGTAGGACAGTATGATCATAACCTGTCTGAGCGTAGATCAGGTCATACTTTAATGCCATTTGGAGGGCATCTTCTTCGGTTTGAGGAAAATGTGATGCGACATCTTTCCTAATAGGGGAAAAGAGAGATCTAAGGAACCAGTCCATGTAGACACGGTCTTCGAAGGTAGGAGATTGACAAAGGCTCTTTCTTCTCCGCCATTCCTGGACATGATCGGATAGGCGGGTCGCAGATGATTGACGGAAAGAAGTCAAAAGTTCGATACCAGTGTCATAATGAAGGGGAAGCTGGAAGTAACATAAAAAGGCCCGGGAAAGAGTTGCAAAGATGGTATGGGAGGAAGTGGGCTGATCAACATACCACTTAGAATCTATGCCTGTAAGCATGCGTTGGAACAATCTAAGATGAACAGAGTCATCAGTAATGGAGGTAGATGAACACCACATGTGGAAAGATCGAACATGATTTGAAGGATCTTCTCCAGCACGACCTTCAAACTTTGGGATGTCAGAAGGGAGCTTTGTTGGCATAGCAGGCCAACTAGCATCATGGTGTATAGGGTCGTTTATCAACTGGCCCAAATCGGGGAGGCTGAGGCCTGCCAAGAAGGGGAGCAAGGGGGTAGTCGAGGTAGTTCCTGTGGTGGTTCCGCTAGTAGTAGTCCCGGCATTAGGGCCGGGATTCCCGCTAGTGTTAGGCCTTGGACCAGACATAGTGGAGGTGACAGGGGGAGAACTAGAAGGAAAAGGAGAACCCAAAGAATCAGAAGAGGAGTCCGAGTGTGGACTCGGAGGAGGACTGGCTTGACGACGGCGGGACGGAGCAGGTCGGTCGACTGGAAACTGAGGGTGAAGATCAGGAAGTCTCAAGAAAGTGCACCTTGGGGGTGCAATGATGACAACACAAACACGGCACAAGGAGAAGAAGAGCAACCACAAGGGAACGGAGGGGCAGAATCAAGTGATTACAATGTCGAAACAAGGGCAGATAGGTGCAGTGTCAATTGATTTTAAAGTCTTTTCCTGGCGGTGTAAAACAGGCTCTTCTTCACTTAGGGTGAGTGTGTGGCGTGTGTTAATTTTAATTTTTAAACCCTTTTTGTTTTGAGATCAAGAGAAAAAGTGTGCTACGTAACTGAAAATAAATCTACAGAGAACAATATATAATGCTAAAATAATAGAAAATTAGCAGCTACTATTGCATTGATTCAACCCAAAAAGGCGGGTCTCTCAAAACTAATCTAAAAGAGGGAAAAAATCTAATCAAAACACACTTAGAAAGAGGCCAATAGATCTAGGGTCAAAAGAGACAGGGATCTAAAGGGTAAAGCTGCTGAAAAGAGGTGCAGATCACAGCCAAGAGACAGAGGCAAGGTGGCTGGAAAAAAGGAGGAAATCAGCAAAAAAGCGGAAAGGACAGGGAGGAGGTCCTAAAGAGAGGTCCAAAAAAAACGACAAGAGGTGATTTGAAAGGAATAAAAGCTGATCTAAAGGGATCTGAAAAGGAGGGATCAAATCTGAAAAAGAAATGGCTGAAAACTCTGAAAATTTAGACGCTTACAGCAGCTAAAACTCTTCCACAAAAAGTGGAGGGTACTGAGGCCCTAAGGGGCTAGATTCCCACTTAGTTGAGTAAAACAGAGCAATAATAGGTCTAAACGGGTGGAGACGGAGGTCAGACAACCCTGACAGAGGTTCAGAAAAAACCCAGAAAAATTTTAGAAAAATTCTAGAAAAAAGTCCAGGTCGTAGTTTTTGACCTGTTTTTCGCTCAGGTAGCAGTTTTTGGGTTGTTTTCCGCTTCCCAGGTCGCAGTTTCTGGGCCAAAAAGTGTGACCTGAAGCTCCGGGTGTCCCGGCGGCAGATTTCTGAAAAAGTTGCCGTCTCAGTTGTGGCTGATGTCAGTCACCTGCGCAATAGGGCCAGAAACACGCGGAAGTTAGAAATTTTAATGTTTTAGGGTTTTATAGGAGAAAAAAAACATAAAAATAGGAAAAAAAAAAGCTGAAAAGAAACCCTAGGGTCTGAAGTAGCTGGATATGCAGGAATATGACAAACGACGACGGTCGTAATTTAAAACCCGTGTGGACTCGCCATTTGTTAGTATGAATCCTTTTTCGAAGTGTACAAAAAAGGACCACTTTAGCTACGCATAACTAATAGCCCTAACAACAAAAGTGGCTGCCAATATCTTCATATCTGCGGTTAGTTGAACAAGAAAAGAGCTGCAAAAAACCAGATCTATGCATGGAAAGACATTAAGCAGTAAAAACAAGGGTTTGCTCCATATACCAATAGACAAGACAAGAATAGTTTTTAAAAGAATTTTTGTATTAATCGGGCACCTGGGAGGAAAACAAGAAGGCATATCCAATTCTCCTCAGTGGGATGGGTTCTTGGAAGTCCTCAGCACTTCAAATCTAAGCTTTCTCTCTCTTGTTGGTGTAGAAAACCCAATGCAAAGAATAGAGCTCAATGGGAGCTCACACAGCAAACGATGAGAAAATGGGACCAAGTGTATAGATCCAGAGTGATCTAATAAGCAACAAAAGGTGAAGAATGATGGGAAAAACTCTCCTATTTATAACAAAATATTGGGTCATTCTAGATCTTGGTTCATGATTAAAATAATGTTAACCAAATCTAGATCCACCTTTTATGGAATACTTTATTATATTTGTTGGAGGGAAAGGGTATTTGACTTGGGTCAAATCCCTTGATTAGTCAAAAATAAATAAATAAATGATTTATTTATCTTTTTAAGGAAGTGGTTGGAAGATATCAAATAAATAATGATTTATTTAATTATTTGTGGGTGATTTGGTCATATTTAACAAGGAATATTATCTAAATAAGATTTAAATAATTATTCCTAGAAATTAATAAGATAAATAAAGGTTTATCTAATTAATTTCTTTGTTTTTGGGTTAAACATGATTGGGAATAATAATTAAATTATGTTTTAATTAATTATTCCATGAGGAAAATCAAACAAATATAGGTTTGTTTAATATTTCCTTTTGGGGTTTCCTGTTTGGATCATAAACAACCTAATAAATGTGGTTTATTAAGTTATTTAACATAGTGAAGGCAATTTTACTTAGGGTAAAATTGGTCTTACATGGTGTACTTGGGTCCATCTAATGATAATAGGTTAGATGACCAAAAAATGGTGTAACAGAGGTTTCTCAAATGGCATGTCATATAAACAATCATGTAGAAAACATAAGATAGGAATTTGATTTCATATGCATTGTTGTTTTCATTTTGATCTAGGATTGTTTTTAGCATGTTGTCAAATGAGAGTGTGAGTATTATTGATCCTAATGTGTCTCTCCAATTGTTCCTAATCGAACATAAGCATCATGGAAAATTTCTAGTCCAAATGGTGATGCTAGCTCACCTTGGACTTGAGATCAGGAGGTTGTACTACTACATTCTTTGTTTGGTAGAGGGGCATTCTTTTTCTTGAAGGTTGCTTTTTAAGTGAAATTGGAAGAAGTATTTTGGAAAATGAACTTGGGCTATACATATGTACCAACCATTAGAGGCTATTTTTCTAGAGTTATTATTTTTTTTCTATGTTTACTCAAAGGGACTTCATGTGAAACAATGTTAAGAAAAGAGACCAACTAGTTCTTAGGAATTGTGTAAAAGAACCTGAAATTTATCATCAACTCCATCAACAAAATATGTATGGATACTTTGATCTTGACAATATGATAATTGAAAATGAAATAAAAAATTATATTCATAGTCAATGTTAGAAGTCAAAGTATAGCTCAGTACATAGCAATTGAGAACAACAAGGGTGAATGCATATGGATCATAACACTTTTATAGGTCCCTCTAGTGGAAGATCATAATAATTTTAGACACATCTAGTTGTTTTAACAACTACATAGCTAGTGCATATGTTTTTCACCTCCTAAGATTCTAAAAAGGGAGGACAACGCCCTTAACTTGGTACAAAATGACAAGAAGCTTTGAAAAATTTTCCAAACCAATATTTGTGGGGAAAACTAAAAAATATGTGGAGGAGGTTGTTTAAGTGCATATGATATGTAGATACATAGAGGAAGCTAGTGGAGAGGAAAAAAGAAATACTAACGAGACAATAAGAGCTATAGAGAATTCAAAAATCTAATGCTAATAAAGACACCTATAGAAAAATATATCCCAACAAGGCCACCTATAGAAAAGTATATCCTAAGGACACCCTCTTAGTATGTGCACTGATGTGCAGTGTGGGTATCAAAGTCCACAATCATATTTATTATTTTTCTTACAAAATCATAAAAATAATCTCAAATATTAATGTTGTAAAATCCAAGTGGAAGGATGAAGGAAAAGAAATGGCGAAGGAGAATTCATAATGCCCCAAAAAAAGAAGAAGAGGATGCAGAGACTAAATTTGAATAAAATAGGAGAGCATGAAAGGAGGCCTTAGGAGGGATTTCAAGAGGAGGTAGGGACCAGGATGACACAGGTCATTCAAAAACTAGGAAAAATAGTTTTACTTTACGGAATATGTGCAAGATGAACCTTGAAATTTTTTCTTGGCAATTACGAGAGAAGTTTTAAAAACTTAATGGGACTATGATAAATATATGGAGTACAATAATGCTTTGATTGGATGTGTGGGAAAAGGAAAAATAACAACAAAATTTGACGTAAAATGTGATTAAATAAAAAAAAAAAAATGAAATTGGGCAAGGTACTGGAAAATCTCGATGGGACATGATCAAAATGAGTGCATTGATTTACAATGTCAAGGGAATGAAAGAGAATTTAGACTATAGATGAGGCAAAAATCCTTAATCTACTGGAAAAACACCATATCCTTGACCCAAAGGATATATTCCCTTATAGAAGTTTTGGTTTGACCCAGTGGGTTATACTTGTAATTTTGGGGCTTTGGGGTTACAAGTAGCCCATATTCCCACCTGGAATTTCTATAGATATAAATAAATAAATCTCTTTTATCATTTAAAAATAAATTTTGTGACAAAACACTACTCCACTTGGTTCCTTTTGTAAAAGGACCATGGATGAATAATATTTTAAACCAATCGTGCTAGTTGCTTGTAATTAATACATTATCCTGAATTCTAACATCTAGGATTTACTAGACAAAAGATAACCATAGTGAACTAATTCTTTCACGACAAGAGAAGATATATGCATGGCCTAGTGATGGAAAATACCCATTCTTAGAGGGGATTTATCATACATGGTACACTAGAGGTGGGAGATCCCAAAAATTTAATGAAATTTTATCAATACATATCCAATGATTGTTTCAATAAGTTTGCATATTATTATATTTTTTTCATATATCTTTATCAAAGAGTCACGTCATTGTCTCTTTATTACTAAATATTAAAAAGTGTTATTATTATTCATTCAGGTGTGATTTTCCTATTCATACTTACCAAAATGGTACGTAATATCTTCACAAATGTTTCCGCTTATGCTTCTATTTTTTCTTAGAAGGAGAAACTATAAAATCTATAGTCCTGTGCCACCATACATTTTTCATAGCTTCCCATAATGGAATTCAAGTTTATAGTTTCTCTAGTGAGACATGTGACAAATATCCATGGCATAAGACATCAAAATAACCTATAAATTATGAATATCCTACAATTAAACGTGTCTAACTAATTATTATACTTAGAACTATCTAGAAGCCCTAGTGCACAAGCTTCAAAGTAACCTTAGTGACACCTTGATGAAAAATAATTTCCTAACTCATCTTTCTAATAATAGTAAATACCTTTTTACTCGCAAGAGACAACTATCCTATGATTGATTCCTAACTAATATTTACAGGAATGATATGGAAGTGTATTATCAGTTTCAATTTCCATATCAGTGCATGATTTTTTTACAAAAAATAACTTATCAAAAGGGGCATGTTAAAGGTAGTTTCTATATATGTTAACTAAAACACTTAAAATTTGGCATTAGATCAAATTGCATAGAGAAGAAAATGGACAGGAAAAAAACTCGTATAGACAGAACTGTGAATGAAAAACTTACCTTTCCAGCCCTCTAACAGTGTACGGTGAAATCCAACATGTAGTGCATGTAGAGAAGATTTCCATCTTATAAGTTTTTTCAAATCGATAATGTTCAAATCTCATGTTTCAAGTCGTAGTAGATGGTTATAAATCTTATGAATTGATAAATTTCAGCTTATAGGTTTCTAGGTTGCAATGTAAGATGCATGCTCAGGCTGCTACTACCATATACATTCCATCTGCAAGGTTCCAGATTTTCCAACACCTTGATCCATATCATATTCTCTAAGGAAATATCACCCATAACATACATGAGCAGTGCATAATGATTATGATTTTGAGAGTCACATTTGTATTCAATAATATGAAAAAATAATCATCTATGCTTCATAATCACTTTGTTGTAGATTTTAAGGAAAAAAATTTTGGTTCTCTTCTATATTGTTGCAATTTCCACCTACAGTGGGAACTACAATCAGTGGTTGGGTATGATCCATACAAGGATACCCACCCAAAGGGTTGAAATTTGAAGGCCTAAAACACTAGAAACTGCACACTGAATAAATTCAAACAAAACACAATAAATATAGATTCAATATAGAAGCGTGACAAAACCCTTATCCTCTATTGGCCCAAAGTTCATCCATGTATATATTAAATATTTTTTTCATAATAATGAAAGTTATTTGAAATTGAAAACAAAAATGAATCCATTTCATAAGTAATAGTTTTAGATCATATAAAATTTGTTTCACATTATAGGATATTGGCATTGGTCATATGATACTATAAAAAGAGATAACTTCTCATAAATTTTTTCATACCTAAGCACTCAAATACATGGGTGAAAAAAACCACATGATAGCATTAATCATTAAATAAAATAAAGAAATTTCCAAATAAAATACATGTATACCCCATGAGAGCTCTACTTTTGCATAAGTAGTTAAAGGTTTTGAGCTTCCCCACTCTCGAAATAGGCAGATTGAATCAGAAATATAACCCTTAGATGGAGCAACCTTTCTTCCGTTTTGAGTTGAATAAGTAGGCGAAATGGTAGAAGCAACACATGTAACCTTCTCTGCTTCCTTTTCTCTCCTAGCTATTCTTTCCATTTTTCAATTAGATATTTCCCTTATATTAAATAATGTCTTCTATAAAAGGTATACAAAAAATTTGGTTGAAACTTACATTTTGTTCATATATATTATGCTACCTTCCAAGTGCAGGAGTAGAACTGGTGGAGTTTGGAGATCTAGACTTTTGTTCCCATTCTGATTGAATTGCAAAACATTGAACTCTATTTGAGAGATTCATATCTTCTAATCGTTCCATTCCAATGAGTGTAGCCCTTCTAATGCTTAATAAGTTGGACTCGGAAGGAAATACATTCAAGTATTGACTTTCTAATGGTGTTTGACCTTATGATAAAGCAACTACCTCTATGGATGCCTTCACATCTAGTGGCGCTAGGTGACTTACCTCAACTTATTGCTTAATATTATTGTCAAATATTATAGAGCTAGCCTTATCTATTTTATGTTTCAAATTATGCATGTTTTTAAAATAAATCTTTCTACAAATGGAAGACTACCTTATTATTCGATATTTAATTAAAGGCACCTAGAAGAATGATATCCTCCTGCATATATAACTGTAAAAAAACTTGGTTACTCAATGAGCTTGAGTTTGGAAATATTATAAGTGATTGAACACTTTGACATATGGAAAAGTCAAATTGGTCATGTATTCTATGAAGTGAAATAAAAACCCTCTCGAAGGTAGTACGGTTGATATGGAGATTAAATATGGTATTCCATACATTCCGCAGTATGTTGATCAATACAACAATATAGACAAGTGGAACCTCTAGTTAAAATTTCCTAAAATTCTCATCTTATGGCTATATTATCAAGCATAATGTGCCACTCGTTTAGTGCTTCCTTCCTATCCTGCATCCATTATCTCTAGAATCCATTGCCTTTTCATTTTCCATTATCATAGTTGGCAGCATGCATGTGCTATAGTCTGCTAAAATACAAACCTTATCTTTCAAACTACCTGGATTTACCTCATGTGTTACAATATAATAGTAAATGATCTATAGTTATTTATTAAAGTCACTTGAAAACATCCCCACTCATCCAAGAGAGGTGGATCTATGCTTGTAAAAAATTTTATTTAAAATTATTTTAGAGGGGATCCTTAGTTGTGAAAATATTTCCATGGGCTTCCTACATGCACTTTTGGTTTTGTCATGTTAATATTGCTATGCTCACTCCCTTGGTTGTTGCTTTTTTTGATGATATATTTAAAATTTCATTTTTACAAAAATATAAGGTCTTGAGTTTTTTTTTATGGGATTGGAGCCCTGTGCACAAAACCTTATCAAGTGAGGAAGGGATTATATTTCAAGAAGCAGCGATGTTGATATTGAGAGAGTAGTCTTTTACAAATATTTCTAGATTCTGTTTAAATTCCATAGAATGTGTTTATCCTTACACTACAAGGAAAAGACCCTCTAGCGGAGGTTATAAAGAAGGTTTTTAGTGTTATAAAATTGGCCAAAATTGTCAAAAAAACATATTCTACCACATCTGTTTATGGTTACGGAGGTTTTGGAAGAGATTTTAACAGAAATTCAACACAACTAAAAAAATATGGGTGGATGGAGGTTATTACGAATGTTGTTTTCCTTGGTGCATTGATCAAGCTTTAACGCACTGGTGTGTACCTGTGGACGGCACCCTGGGGCGGTCGAAGAAGAATGCACTGGGCCGTTAAGGTATAAAACAATGTCGGGTGTAGTGTTGGTGATACAATGCATGGGGCCGTTATAATTAGTCTTGGGATTTGAGCGGTGCCCATAGGTCGTATCAATGCACCGGTGCATAGAATTATAGAAATGCACGGATGCGCCCTTTCACACAAATGTGCGGAGCTTTATAATTGGTATCAGTATTCGTGCGGTGAAAATATGTCATATAAATACATCGGTGCATATAGACTCTTAAACACCATGGTGTGCAGTATCACAAAAAATGCACCAACATTTATAATTGGTATCAGTATTAGTGCGGTGGCCATAGGTCGTCTAAATGCACTAGTGCGTATATACACAAAAACGCCTCGGTGCATAGTATCACACAAACGCACCGAGATTTATAATTGGTATTTGTATTCATGCGGTGCTAATATGTCGTAAAAGGACACCGGTCCATATATAGACATAAACACACTAGAGCGCCGTACTTCACAAACAGCTCGATATTTTTAACCGATTTTGGTATTTATGCAATGCCCATAGGTCTTAAAAATGCACCGGTGCACTTAAGAATACAAGTGCACCGGTATAAGTATACACACACTAGTTTTCATTTTGTATTTTTTAGAAACATTGAAAAAGCTTGAAATATCCTCCAACCTTGGTTAGGACCTATATCATTAGAGGGTATGTGTAGGCATATTTTATGCCCGCATATACCTATTTAGTTGCTCCTTTTTTTCTCCATTACATTCTCTCTAATGTTCCATTATGATATTTTTATTAGTGTTATAGATCCTACTCCTCAAACTTATTTTTCCCAAATAAAACCTAATAGGGAAGGATACCGACGCGTAGAACTATAGAAACGCACCAGTGCGCCCTTTCACATAAATGCACTAACCTTTATAATTGGTATCAGTATTCGTGCGGTGTAAAGATTTCATACAAACACACTGGTGCATATAGACTCTTAAACGCCCCAGTACACAGTATCACACAAACGCACCGTGATTTATAACTGGTATCGGTATTAGTGCGGTGCCCATAGGTCGTCTAAATGCAACAGTGCATATATACACAAAAATGCCCCGGTGCATAGAATCACATAAACGCACTGAGATTTATAATTGGTATTTATATTCGTGTGGTGCTAATAGGTCGTAAAACGGCACCAGAGTGTATATAGACATAAACACACCGGAGCATTGTACCACACTAAAGCGTTGACATTTTTAACCGATTTTGGTATTTGTGCAGTGCCCATAGGTCGTAAAAACGCACCGGTGCGCTTAAGAATACAAGCGCACCGGTATAAGTATACACACACTGGTGCAATTATTGTGATTGTTTTAAATTCATTATTCATCAACAGTTGACACATCTTATAAGAATATTCATATTAATTAAATTTTTATTAATGCATTTGAATGTGATAATTGGATTAATTTGTTATATCATATCATAATTATTGTGGTTTTTTAAAATTCATTATTCATCAAAAGTTGACACATATATATCTTATAACAATATTCATATGAATTAAATTTTTATTAGTGCATTGAGAACGACAATGGGGAATGCAATAGAGACAACAGAAAATGCAATAGAATAAATTAAAACATTATATATATATATATATATATATATATATATATATATATATATATATAAGACATTATTTTTCATACAAAATGGGACAGTTATTGGTATCCATTTATCTTTCAATTCAGATACTATGTCCATTACATTAAATAAAATGTCTGATTTCATAGACATTTTTCAAAAAATACAATGCATTGCTTTGATGTCCAAACATAGTGATCATCATTCTTTGCTTGAACTACTATCAGTGCTAGAGCTACTTCCATGACTTAGGTTATTTTCAAGAATGTTTTGTTCACAGTGTTGATTTTTTTCTTCTTCTTAACCTTCCATCTAGAAACATAAAAATAAATTGTAATGAGTGTATATAGATTGGTGATAATAGTGAAAATTGCAATATTAAATAATATACATCAATGTAAATTGAAAATAAATGACGTACCAATGCAACAATTGACTCATAAACTATACACATTCTTTCAAAACCATGTAACATGCCATCTTTCAAGATTTTATCTATTGGCGCAATGCCATAATTTGTTTCCTGCAAGTTTTATACCCCATACCAAATCATATATTTAATATAAAACAATTATTTTTTCTATTAATTATAACGGATCTAAGTAAAACAAGATCGATAGATTCTTAAAAATTCCATAATTAAGTTCTGATATGCCAACATATACTCAGAACCCATATTTAACCCAATTTCAATCAATTCCTCTGATGGTTCTTATTTGTATGTTAGCACCTATTTGAAGACATTCAATGATGATTTTTGTAAAACAACTTAAAAAATACAGAAATGAAATCTAGTTAAGTTGTTATAAGGAAGTAACAATTACTCACAAACTTAGTTATCAATCCTTTTCTTCCTTGTTGTCCTACTTTATGTGCTGAATGGGTTCCATTTTCTTTTCTTTTCTACAAGAAAATACTTGAAAATTAATATTTAATACTAAATTTTTTATTTATTGTACCTAATGATTGAAAACTTCAATGAATACATATTACATTTGAATCATTTTGTTGTTGATATGTCTCCTCCCGCAATGCAATTTTCTCCATTTCTTTGAACATATCCTTGTACACCTTTTTGGACATTCCTACTGGCATATTTTTGATATCGGCTCGTTCATCTTTTGAGATTTTCATAATCTTCCTAAAAATGTAACATGGTAATAAACTATATAATTTTTATATTGATATATAAAAAGTAAGTATAACAAAAGTGATATTTATAAATAATTCTAGACAAACATCTAAAGCAATATTACTTTTTCATTCTTTCTTTTTTGTTGTTGTATTTTTTTTCTATTAAATGTCTAACATGTCTCATTGACAAATTCTCTGGAAACTCTTCCTGTAGTTTAGATAAAATTTCGTTCTTGGAATCATTGGATTGGTTTTCGTATTCTAAGTGGAAAGAATGTCTACACATTCATTCCACTAGATCCCTCAAACTTTTGTAAAATTTTTTCCCCCTTTCGTTAACCTCTAGCACCACTCAAGATGAGCTAAGGAGCAATTCATTTTCATTTGCATGTTCTATTTTTTTTCTTTTCTTAGAACAACATTCCTTTTCTAAGTTGTTGGTCCCTGTAGAACATTAAATAGATGTAAATTAATAGACTGTTTCACACACGTTATCTAATAATTTCAATTATATTATTAATGAAAAATAAAAAAAGAAACTATTATTGGATCAATAATATTTTTTCATTCACTTGATTCATCCTTTTGCAATTTTTCCATCAAGATTTTACACTCTTCTTGTATTAGATCATAAATAATCTGATCAAGCTTTGTCATTTTGTGGCTCTGCATGATACACAATAAACAATACATATTAGTTAAACTTACATATAATTCAAAAATAATATTTTTTGTAAACAATTTATAAAGAACTTGCCTTTTTTTCTTTTCTTGATGTGTTATCAGTATTTTTGTTACTTTATCTCTTGTTAGTCAATTATTTATCAATCTCAAACCTTTACCATACCATTAATTAATATATTTATAAATAAATTGTGAACTTTTCAAATAAAAAAAAAATCTCAAGACACATGTGCGCCATTCATGGTGTATGCACTAACGTCGGTGTGTGGCTATCTTCCAAACGCACTACGCAAATAGTATAATAGACCGTATGGTGCTTTATGTCAACAAGGAGCACTAGTGCATTATGTGTCAATCACTGCACCTGTTAACCATGATAAAATAATAAAAATCATCGAGTGTTAATTTTTGTAGCATAAACCAATGCCATATTTTACATATGGGGAATTGATAAAAAAAATTGTTTATTAATTTTTTATCACATTACTTATGTGGTGTGCTTGGAAAATAGAGAGCACCTGTGCGGTAATATACGCAAGGCGCATCGATAAAAAAAAAAATCCATTTTTTTTAAAATTCATGTAAGGGCCCACATGGATTGGGTTCCAACTATGCTAATCGTCTCGTTGGTTGGATCCCTTATATCTATATTTAGCAATACAAACCCTATAAATATAAATTGAAAATACCTAATTCTGAAATCACAAAAAGAGGGACAAGAAAGGGAAGAAACAAAAAGAATGTAAGGTTTGTATTTTTCTAAAAGATTTTTTTCTCTTTTTTCGAAACAAAATGTTCGCGGTGCACCATAATGAAATAGTGCACTGGCTGCATATTTTACAAATGGTGCAGTGACATAATTTTTTGATCAATACTTTCGTGGTGCACTGGGATAATAGAGTGCACCGGTGTGCTCAGGAGCACAGGGCATACCAACAAAAAATCTTTTTTTTTTTTAATTTACACAAGGGCCGACATGGATTGGGATCCGACTATGCAAGTCCTCCAGTGGGTTGGATGTATTCAGATTATATTTGGCAATACCAACCCTATAAATATAAATTGGAAAGCTCTAATTTTGAAATCACAGAAAGAGGGAGAAGAAAGGGCGGAAACCAAAAAAAATTAGGGTTTGTTTCTAAAACAACACGTTTGCAGTGTGCCATAATGAAATAGGGCACTAGTGTCATATGTTACATATGGCACACTAATAAAAAAATATGTTTTTCTTTATTTTTTATTACATTACTTTCGTGGTGCGCTAGTATAATAAAGCGCTCCGGTGCGCTATGTTACACAGGGTGCACCAATGAAAAAAAATTTTTTTTTTTTTAGATCGACGCGAGGGCCAACATGGATTGGGATCCAACTATGCAAGTCATCCCATGGGTTGGATGTCTTATGACTATACAAACCCTACAAATCTAAATAAAAAAACCCTAATTTAGAAACAAAAAGAATATAGGGTTTTGTTTCTAAAAATGGATTTATTTTTTTATTTTGTTTCTGAAAACTGCAGATAAGGGGAAAAAAAAGTACAGTAAAAAAGTAAAAAAAACAATAAACTTTGATTTTGTTATTTTACTTCATAAAAAAACTACAAAAAAAGTTTACAAAAAAAACAATAGACTTTGATTTTTTCTTTTACTGCATAAAAAAAATTGCAGAAAAAATTACAAAAAAGAAATAAACTTTACTCACATCATTTGAAATTCTATGGTACATGGTTTGAATCACCAGAGGTTTGGAATTCTGATTGTCTGAATACTTCTGTTCGAATGTATTTTGCTACTCCATAGTGCTCTCGTGCTCTGTTTGCTCCAGGTATGTATCCTGCAAATCTTTGGCCGAAATTTTTTACAAAAATAGTGAAATAATGAAAAGTGTTTAGTATTTAAAGATATGTTTTATGAAATTATATTTCCAAAAATATTTTTCAGCCCATTTTTCAATTTATCACTTTTTTTTTCACTTAAAGAAAATAGGGTTTCACTTTCTTTATTTGCGGTTATTCATTTACGGGTGCGTCCTTTAATCGAAACGCACTGGGGAGTCAGGTTATAAGATGAAACCAGTGTGCAATACCAAAAACACATCGATTGGTATGGATGATTACTTAAGGGATACGACTGCCATGGAGACAATGTTTTTAGATTAATTCCAAAATGATACTCAGCTAGGGGATGATGCTCATATTGCTGACACCCTTTTTGAAAGCCTTAAATTTTCTTCTACCACCCCTCTCTTTGGACCTGGCAGTCAGTCAAAGTCTACCTAGTTGGGGAAAACGATGTTACTTTACAATTTGAAAGAAAATTTTGGCTTGTCGAATGCATGTTTCTTGGAACTTTTGAGGTAAGTTACGATAAAGTACTATCCTTATATAAATTTCAAATATAATTAGTACACTGCAATGAAAATTACAAATGGTAAATTTTATGAACGTTAATAATTATAACGACATTAATGTACATTTATTAATATATTTTTCCATAATTACCAACTACAAGTTATTCAAAGATAAGGTTCTTCCGAGTGATAATGTCTTGTCCAGTAGGTGCGAAGAGGCAAAGAAATTGTTGAAAATGTTGGGTGTTGAGTACATATCATATCATGGATGTCCAAATGATTATATTCTATATAGAGGAGAATATTTAGACAAAGATATGTGTCTAAAATGTGGGAATGACAGGTATGATAAATCAAAAAAGAAGGGTGAATAACGTACTAGTCCTCTTTTTAAGATATTGAAGCACATGTCTATAATCCCAAGGATTCAAAGGCTCTTTCATTGCAAAGAATTAGCTATGTTGCAGGGATGGCATGCCTCACACAGAAGTGAGTTGGGTGTTATGTGAATCCCAACTAATTCAATAGCCATGAAGCATATAGAGGATACATGGCCCGAAAAATTCAAGGATGAAGTACAAAGTCTACGACTCAGCATAGCCATGGTTGGCGTCAACCAATATTACCTCCAGAATGCCAACTATTCTGTTTGGATTGTAGTAGTGATAAATAATAATATCCCCCCATGGTTGTCCGTGAAGAATGAACATCTTATGTTGGCTCTCATAGTCCCTGGTAGAAGACAAGTGAAGAATATGGATGTCTACTTACAACCACTAGTAGAAGAATCGAAGGAATTATGGGATAGGATAAATTTATATGATGTATCAAGACCCATCACAGCAGAGAGGATTTTTATGTTGTATGGCATATGTGCTTACACGACACATGATTATCCAGGCTTAGGAGTTTTCTCTAGTAAATTACATGTTTAATTTATTGATTTGTTTATATATGTAATAATATTATTTCACATATTAGTTATTTAATTCATTGTAATATTTTTTCTGATATTCGTGATATTATTTAACGTTCCATGCTTATTAATTAATGTATAGAAATATAATCTCTCATGTCTTGTAACAAAAGGGTATTTTAGATGTAAATGTTGTGGACCTTCTCTCAAAGCTAGATGTTCCAAGGACCTACGAAATCCAGTGTATGATTGCTCCAGGGTATTCCTACCAAAATAACACCCTTACAAAAGAGCAGCATCCACTTTCAATGGTAAACGAGAGAGAACCCAAAGGCCTCCAATAATGACACCAGTTTAATGGCTTAGAGCATATGAGAGAGAGAAGGAGACGAAGTTCATAGAAATGTTCAATTCAAATGGGGAGCCTATGTTCGATGATCCAGATTTATTTGACACCTATGCTGAGAAAGTTTCCATTGGGATGAAAAGGAAATCTATCTTTTATGACCTCCAATATTGGGAGCATCTTAAGATTTCCCACTTATTAGATCCCATTCATATATTTAAAAATGTTTCATCTTCTTTATGAAGGCACATATCATCGAAACAAAGTGACACATTGGTTGTTAGGAAAGATCTTATTACTTAAAAAACTAAAAAGAAATATTGGCCAAGATGATTAGAAAGTACAGGATCAGAGGTAGGCACTGGTCCCTATAATTCATGGTTTTTCAAAGAAGGTGATGTCCCATGGATTTTAAAAAAAGATGATATATCTTTGGTAAAGGAAGTTATAATGGATGTGAGGGTGCCAACTTCATACGGGTCTTCACTACGATGCTGCTTCACTGTGGATGACCATTTATCGGGGTTGAAATCGCATGACCATTTGAATCTTCTAAGAGTACGTATCATCTCAAAAGCATTATTATATTATTTGTTATATTCATAAAACATAGCTAATTTTTCATATTATTTCACGTGTCTATAACTTTGTAGTGTAATTATCCCTTGTTTGTGCATGGGTGTGTGAAAAATGAATTCCCTCAAGACCTAAGAAATTTCATATCTGAATTATCTGCATTTTCTCATTGGATCACGTCAAAGGATATTCACATGGGTAGCATTCCATGGTGGCATCAAGAGATAGTTGAGATTTTTTGTATATTTGAGAAGGAACTACTAATGAGTTTCATGGAATTACAGGTTCATCTTCTAATCCACCTGGTAGACGAGGTTGAATTAGTTGGGGTTGTTTCTTGTCATTGGATGTTCTTCTTAGAGAGGTACATGAAGAATTTGAAAAGTTTTTTTCGACAAAGGGAAAAAACCGAGGGGTCTATGGAAAGGTGGTATATATCGTATGAGTATTTCTATTATTCTAGTGAGTACATCAAGCAGATCAACAATAGACCAGGTGCAGTGATTTGGGATGATGAAATGGGCGAACACAAAAGAGAAGGAGAGTTGCTCCAAATGAGTGGAAAAAAGCACTTGATAAAGAGTAACCAACTTATAATTTTTCAAATTTACAAAAAGTAATTAATATTCATGTTCAACTTCGATATAATGTATATTTTTACCTCTAATTACTATATAATGTTGGTTTGATTTCATCAGTGAATGAAGAAATGCAAGAAATCAATAAATTCATTCTTTACAATTCTGAAGCGACACAACCGTGGGTCACATTGTATGAACAAAACAGGATGAAATGGGATAGTGACACAAAAGAATTCAGACGGTTGAATGGTAGAAGTGTGCCTTATCTCGATCATTTAATTGAAAATATGCCAAAAATA
This sequence comes from Pinus albicaulis, assembly GCA_034641835.2. Taxonomy (NCBI): domain Eukaryota; kingdom Viridiplantae; phylum Streptophyta; class Pinopsida; order Pinales; family Pinaceae; genus Pinus; species Pinus albicaulis. The sequence continues at coordinate 528,013,269 of CM076569.1, forward strand.
TGCCCCAATAGTTGGGTTGCTAACCAAGTCAGAGAGAAATATGGTACTACCAGTCCTTACCCATGTGCTGAAGAGGATACGATAAATTTATGGATTGGGTGCAGGAACTCAATAATAATATTTTTAATTTATATGTAAATTTGAAACTTATATTAAGACATCTACATTTCATATTTTAACTATTGGATTATTATTTATAAGACACATGACACTATGATCTTTTTAAATTTTTTATAATAGTTGCATTTGTTTCCATATTTGTGGGCATATGGACACCATTTTCGCACAGAAAATGCCAATGCTGGAAACTTCACACAAGACTGTGGAGTGGAAGTCGAGTTCAATCAATCTAGTCGATTTAGCTACCATGATCAAAACCTAGTATGAGGGACATTAGGTTATGTCAGAAAGATACAAGAGATCATTGAAGTGAATCTTTCTTCTTTCCAATGTGTTATTTTTAGGTGCAAGTGGTCAGACACCTTTTATCATAATAATGTAAAGCAAGATCGCGATAGTAGGTTGATATGTACCAACTCTAGAAAGATGTGCGATGAAGCTAAGGAGACCTATTTTTTCCCTAAACAATGCAACCAGGTGTTTCTTTACCCAGATGTCTTGGATAGGGATTGGTGGTTCATATTTACCCATGACCCTATATCAAAACATATTTTTGAGAAAAATAGTGTTATCATGCCTTGCAAGCTAGAAGATAATGAGGGTGATCATGAGAACCAAGAGTGAAATGGTACATGTGTTATTTCATCAATATTTGTACTTTTTAAGGTGGGTTTTTTGAAATATTAATATAATATCTATTTTGAATTAATTGGTAATTTGCATTGTCTTAATGTTAAAATGAATAATTGACTTGATAATTTTCGTTAATTATGTTGATCTCAAAAACAATGGCGTACTGTATAAATTAATTCTTTTTTTTTGTATCTAAGATCATAATAAAATAATGGTAATTCTAAAATACATGAATTTATTTGCATTATTTTCGAAACTTTATTGTGTTACAATAAGTCATATTATTCTATATTTATTATTTTACAATTATTTAAAATTTACAAATTTACAAATTTAAAATTTTTAATAAATTCATTTCACATTAATACAATTAAAATTTTAAAAATATTTTACATATAATTAGAATTAGAATTAGAATTAGATTTTTACAATTTCACGTACAATTACAATTACAATTATAATTTTAGAATTTTACATATATACAATTATAGTTTTACAAATTAAAAAATTACAAAAAACATCGTACAGACATCAAATTTGACTAAAAAACACATTCTGCAAAATCGCTAACTGCATCATCGTGATCATGATCAACTAAAAAAACACAATTAACTTTATATATTAACATCATCACAACACAAACATCAAATATACATCTCATGTCAAATAACTCATGCTATCACATACACATCTATCTGCATGCTGCACATTAAATGAGCATATCTAACATAACCTAACAACATACACATCATGATGATCACCAACATGTAAATTAAGTACAACTACAACATGAACATAAAATACATGGATCGTATATATATATATATATATATATATATATATATGTATATGTATATATGTATATGTATATGTATATGTATATATATATATATATATATATATATATATATATATTGTTAAACACCATGTTAAAGCACACAGATGGTGTATGAGAGAGATGAAACACACACACACAAGACTCAACAAAATGAAGGATAAGCATGAGGCTTTCTTATTTTCCATTATACAAAGATGTACATTTATAGTACAATGGTGTGACTCTTGGTTTCATATTCCAAGGTCACTGGGACTCCATTGTGACTTTTCGCATTCCACACCTACCCATGTAGGATTAGGTGTTCCAACATCCCCCTTTAATCCGAAGAGGTATGTGTGAGTCCAAGAAAAGAGTTGTAATACAAATATAAAAAGTATACATGGCAGCACTTGGGCTGAATCAACTCTCTGAAATGTTAAAATTGTTAAAAGAGAGATGGTTTGCCTCTTACCAAAGAACACTCTAAATACAAAACTTGTTAGAAGTCTCTTAACTCGTTGTGTAACTAGCTTCAAAAATAGAAGAAAAGAGATATCAACGCCTTAGAAATAAGCCACTTCGAGGGGGCAACCTCCAATACATTACATAAATGAACAATTCTTGGATGATACAATTTACAAAACCTCCCTTCTATATATAGGAGTCCATGGGGCCATAATGTAATCCTAGTGGGCCACAATGTAATCCTAGCCGACCTAACAATAATAATTTAAGGGCACAATAACAATAAAATGGGGGTTACAAGGGTACAATAATAACAATAAGGGGGTTACACTAACAACAATAAGGGACTATACTAGTAATATAGGGACCTAACATGCCCCTCTCCTTCAAAAAAAGTGTTGTCCTCAACGCTTGAGTAGCTCTCGGTGCTTTTGTATAAAATTCTCATCCTCCCATGTAGAATCTTCAGTGGGTAAGTTCTTCCACTTGATGAGATACTCTGAAATTGATCGATTCCGTAGTTGTCGAGTTCTTGTTTCCATGACCGCTTCTAGTTCCAATATGATTTTTCCTTCCTCATCAAGTTCTGGCAATATTGTTTGAACTGGAAGATTTTCACCTATAACCTTCTTTAAGCATGAAACATGGAAAACTGGATGTACTCGCGAAGAAGCAGGAAGCTCCAATTTGTATTCCATAGAACCAATCTTTTGCAACACCTTGTAAGGACCATAGTACTTTGGTGATAATTTATTATCCTTCTTAGCTTGCTTGAGGGACATTTGTTTGTATGGTTGTAGCCGTAAAAATACCCAATCTCCTACATCAAAAATTCTCTCGCTGCGATGTTGATCTGCCTGCTGTTTCATTCGATTTTGTGCCAAATTCAGGTTATCCTTTAAGAGTTGGAGAACTTCTTGCTGATGCTCGATGTGATCTTCCACTGCTTGAACCTTCGAATTTTCTCTTAAAGATGATGTGATGGATGGTGGATGATATCCATAAAGTGCCATAAATGGGGTCATTTTTGCTATAGTATGGAAGGAAGTGTTATACCACCATTCAGCGAGAGGTAACCACTTGACCCATTGTGTTTGTTTATCAGATACAAAACAACGAAGATATCCTTCCAAACATTTATTTACTATCTCAGTTTGACCATCGAATTGAGGATGATAAGATGAGCTATGAGCTAATTGAGTACCCAAACAAGGAAATAACTCCGTCCAAAAATTTCCAGTAAAAATGGGATCTCTGTCGCTCACAATAACCCTTGGGCTTCCATGTAGCTTTTGAATTCTGTCCATAAATGTAGTAGCAACTGTACTTGCTTTAAATGTATGAGATAATGCACAAAAGTGTGCATACTTGGTAAGTCTATCAACTACCACCATGATGACACTCTTTCCTTCAGACTTAGGTAAACCTGTGATAAAATCCATTGAAATATCCTCCCAACGTTGACTTGGAATGGATAAAGGTTGTAGAAGTCCCGGGGTCTTAATTGTCTCAACTTTATTCTGCTGGCAAACCAAAAATTTCGCCACAAACTTTTGAATATCAGATTTAAGGCCATCCCAAAAAAATTCTTTCTTCACCCTGTGGTAAGTTTTTAAAAATCCCGAGTGTCCTCCTAAAGGAGAAGTGTGCAATTCCAGAAGAATATTTTGTTTTATATGGGAATTCTTACAAAGATATAAGCGATCTTTGTACCATAAGGAATCATTTTTCCAACTAAATGTATCAGATGTACTAGGATCTTGCTGCAACTTTTGAATGAGTATCCATACATCTTTGTCCTTCTTCCATTCATATCTTGCTTCAGTTATCCAATCTGGTTGGATAATAGAAATGGCACAAAGCAATGCTTCCACCTCTTCATTCTTTCTTGAGAGTGCATCTGCAACAACATTAAGCTTCTCTTTTTTGTAGATTATTTCAAAGTCATAACCCAACATCTTTGTGACCCATTTTTGCTGCTCTTCTGAAGATAGTCTTTGTTCCAAAAAGTGTTTAAGACTATCATGATTAGTTTTTACCTTGAAGTGTCTTCCCATTAGGTAAGTTCGCCATTTCTTTAGTGCATGCAATATTGCTAACATTTCCTTCTCATAAATAGGTTTCTGTAAATACTTTCCTTTGATTGGACGACTTTCAAAAGAAATGGGTCTTCCTTCTTGCATTAAAACAACATCAATTCCATTTCCTGAGGCATCACATTCCACAATAAAGGTTTTTGTGAAGTCTAGTGTAGCTAAGACTGGTGCTAGGCACATTGCCTCTTTAAGATGTTCAAAGGCCTTAGTTGCTTTAGGAGTCCATGAAAATGCATCTTTCTTCAATAATGTTGTTAGAGGTGCTGCTATTCTCCCATAATTCTTAACAAACTTGCGATAATACCCTATTAACCCAAGAAATCCTTGCAACTTCTTTATGGTTGTGGGGACTTTCCATTCCTTAATGGCTTTAATTTTGTTAGAGTCTACTTTAACACCCTCGTGAGATACAATATGACCCAGATATTCCACCTCTTGTACTCCAAAGAAACATTTGGATTTTTTTGCATATAATTGTTTCTCCCGCAATAGTTTGAGCACCCTGTCAACATGTTCAACATGATCCTTCCAAGACCTGCTGTAGATTAGTATATCATCAAAAAATACTAGCACAAATTTTCTAAGGAAGGGTTTGAAAATGGACTTCATCAACCCTTGAAATGTAGAAGGTGCATTGGTAAGGCCAAAAGGCATGACCAAAAATTCACAATGACCCTCATGAGTTCGAAATGCTATTTTTGGAATATCTTCAGTCTTCATTCTAATTTGATGATATCCTGAACGAAGATCCAACTTGGTAAAATAAATTGCTCCATGTAATTCATCCAATAATTCATCAATCACAGGAATGGGAAATTTGTCTTTAATGGTGAGCTAATTGAGCTCCCTATAATCTGGACACATTCGCCATGATCCATCCTTCTTGTGTACCAATACTACAGGAGCAGAGAAAGAACTTTGACTAGGTTGAATTATAACCGCCTCTAACATTTCTGCAATCATACGTTCAATTTCGCTCTTTTGGAAGTAAGGATATCTATAAGGCCTGATGTTTGGAGGAACACTTCCCGGAATCAAATGAATAGCATGATCATGATCACGAATAGGTGGGAGTCCTTTTGGAGTTTCAAACACCTTGGAATGATTGTCCAAGACTTGTTGGAGATCTGCATAAATAGATGATTTTGATGTCGGAACTTCTAGTGAGCATAATTGTGCAATTACTCCTCGTTGTTCTTTCTTTAGAAGCTTTGTCATGACATTAGAGCTTATTATCCTTCCCGGCTTCCCTTCAATACCCCGTAATTCGACTTCCTTTCCTTCTGAAAAAAATTTCAAGAAAAGTTCTTGAAAATTAAAACCTACCGTCCCCAAAGATTGTAACCATTGTACTCCTAGTACAACATCAGCACCTCCCATAGGAATGGAAAGCATTGGACTAGTCAATACATATTCCCCCATGGTTAGCTTGATATTATGGCATTTCCTAGAGCAATTTATAGTTCCTCCATTTTCAACCATCACTTGGCATTCTGGTGTTGGGTATAGGAAACAATTTAATTCCTTGGCTACCTTACAATGAATAAAATTATGGGTGCTACCTGAATCAATCAACACTATTACCTTTTTCTTCTTGATCTGTCCTGCTATCTTGAGAGTTTGAGGAGTGGTAATTCCCGCCAGTGCATTACATGATATGGTCGGATTCATTTCTTCCTCTTCTATGGCTGGTTCCTGGTGTGTATCCTCTTCTTGTTCATTTTCTTCTTCTTCTTCACAATCTATGTAAAATGATTTCTTTTCAGCACACTTATGAACTTTGGTGTATTTTCTATCACAACTGTAGCAAAGCCCTTTTGCTCTTTTTTCTTCCAATTGTTGTGGTGTCAAACTTGTAGGTTGTGGAAATCTAGGCATAGCAACACTTCCTTCTTTATAGAATTGAGTGGTAGGCTTCCTTGTTGCCATAATTTTAGATTCAACTTTTCTTGCCAACCTGAATGCCTTCTCTAGTGAATCAGGTTCCAACACACGAACTTCATGTTGGATGTTATCCTTTAGAGCACCTATGAAGAGATCAATCCTGTGTTCCTCTGGAATATCAGTTACCCTTATATTCAATTTTTGGAAGTCCTCAATGTGCTGCCCCACTAAAACCTTTTGTTTGAGATTTATCAATTGGCTAAATAAAGTGTTGCTCTTTGTATCCTCATAATGTGCTATCATTTCCTCCGTAAAAATTGACCAAGTGACAATTTTTTTACGGGAGCAAAGCCATCGATACCATACAAATGTATTTTGTTCTAAATGTAAAGTTGCAATGCGTACCTTTTGTGTGTTTTGCACATTATGGAGATCATAATATTGCTCCATCTGTAGTATCCATGTTACAGGATCCTTTCCATCAAACTTCCTCATATCCATCTTTGGAATATGGTGGTTCTTCCCGCCAACATTAGAGTTTATGAAATCACAATTAACATTTATGTTGTTCTCATCATGAGGTTCTTCTACTATCTTTTCACCATTAGGAAACCTTTCTTGTATCAACTTTGTCAAACCTTCCATGTCTACTTTTAGAAAATTCTTCATGTTTTCCATTTTCTCATCGATCTTAGCTTCCATTTCATCCATCTTAGATTCCATGCCAGCCTCCATGTCATCCATCTTAGCTTCCACGCCTTTCTTCAAACCTTCCATCTTCACTTCCACGCCATCCATCTTAGCTTCCATGCCTTTCTTCAAACCGTCCATCTTGATTTCCACGCCTTTCTTCAAAACTTCCATTTCAGTTTTTGTTGCTCTTTGCGAGAGTGAAATTTGTTGCACTTGTTCTTGTAATTTTGATAGATCATGTTGCAATTCTTCATCTTCATGAGTCATGGTAGAGGCTTCTGAAGGCTTAATGGTTGTTGAATTATTTTTAGGGGCCATTTTAGAATCCAATATTGATACCTATTCTACAATATGCCCTTGGAATCAATTCAACTTGATTCTTCAAACAAGACTTATGCAATTCGGAAAAAAAAATATAGACCTTTTACTTGCTTTGAGGAGCTCGATATTGAAATTGAATTATCTCTATAATTTAAAATATTCAATATATGAAATTAAACCCTGTAGTAGCCCTCTGAAGCTTCTTTCAAATTCCACAGGTCTGATCTAATTTGGATTCTTCAAGACAAAGTTGTGTCCAATCTCCCACAATGACCTAATTCTGGACTGGTTCAGTAGAGCAAACTTGTAGGACTTGCCACGTGTCACTGTTTCATCCTTTGTCTCTGAAATTGATAGCCAAGAAACTACAGTCTATGTATTTGTGACCAATTTTAACGGCACTCAAATCCACTTCCCAGAGAGAGAGTTATTGAAATTTTCCCACGATCACCTCTTTGAGATGAAATTCAGGAGCCTGAAAAAGCACTACCTTCCACAGATCATATCTCCAAAAATATTGCGAACCAAGCTCTGAAATTTTTTGACAAATTTCCTCAGGATTTCAGCTTCGCACCATATGAATTTCAGACTCTGAACCTTCGTACAAAAAAATTTATAGCGCAAATTCCACGATGACCTGTTTATGAGCCTGAAAAAATACCTAACTTCCACAGATGATATCTCCAAAAATATTGCGAACCAAGCTCTGAAATTTTTAGAAAATCTTCCTCAGGATTTCAGCTTCGCACCCTAAAAATTTCAGCTTCTGAAACTTCGTAGAAAAAAAGTTATAGCGAAAATGCCACGATGACCTGTTTGGAGCAGCGAAATCCTAGAATCCAAAGCTCTGATACCAAATGTTGTGTAACCAGCTCCAAAAATAGAAGAAAAGAGATATGAACGCCTTAGAAATAAGCCACTTCGAGGGGGCAACCTCCAATACATTACCTAAATGAACAATTCTTGGATGATACAATTTACAAAACCTCCTTTCTATATATAGGAGTCCATGGGGCCATAATGTAATCCTAGTGGGCCACAATGTAATCCTAGCGGACCTAACAATAATAATTTAAGGGCACAATAATAACAAAATGGGGGTTACAAGGGTACAATAATAACAATAAGGGGGTTACACTAACAATAATAAGGGACTATACTAGTGATATAGGGACCTAACAAACTCTTCCAAAACTGGAAAGAAGTTGAAAGCTTCTGCTAGAGGAATTGTCCCTCATAAAAAAGGGAGACCTTCAACCTAAAAGAAGGGAGGTATACTACCTATGATGGTTTTAGGATTACCAACAACTCTGGAATGCTTGAAGCATTTCCTGGAGCTCAACCAAAGCTGGTAAGAAGCTGAAGGCTTCTGCTAGAGGAAGTGTTCCTCATATATGAAAGGGAGACCTTTGACCTAAAAGAAGGGAGGTCTACTACCTGTGATGGTTTTAGGTTATCCACCAACCAAAGATGATGGTTTAAGGTTGTCCACCAACTGAAGGTATTCTCATGGGCATCCGTGTCTCTGGCTACATCTCTGAATCTGGAATGATGAATTGTGGCTCAGGCTCGCTTGAACTGCTGTGTCTCTGGCTACAACTCTGAACATGGAATGGGAGATTGTGGCTTAGGCTTGCTTGATCTGACGTCGAAGCTTGTACATGACCACCATTTTCCCCCCTATCAGGGACAAGGTGAGATGATGGCAAAAACTCAACTACAAGTTTGCTCAATATTCTTGAACAAGTTCTAACATGTGTCGTAAACATCTTCTTGGCTACTGATGCCCATTGCCAAGAAGCGATCAATCCAAGATGAATCTTGGTTCTTGCAGGAGGCTTGTTTCTAAAGAATCTGTTTGAAGAATGGATGTGCTGACCATAGTGCTTGCATGGATGAAGATCAAAACAGTGATCTTTCATATGGCCCACTCGATCACAGTGTTGGAATTTTACAATCTGATGTTGTTTTCGTGGAGAAGGATCTGGAACAGCTGCAGGTGAACTGTCATACAAGAATCCGGCACTCTGAAATATGATGGGCTTGGTGTAGTCTGGAATATGAAAGGACACATCCTTGTCATATCCAAGACCAGTTTTGTGCTTGTTGTGGACAAGCTCTTCCCAAGGTCTGATGATGGGCTTGAGAAGTGCAGGCTGAGCTGCTGCATCTGCATGTACATCTGCTCTTGTGCAATGAACTAAATGAGGATCAACTGCATCTTTATCTTCTTTCGTCTGATGAGAGTCCTTCACAATATTCTGAATAGAAATAGGTTCAGAATGGTGACTCTTTTGCTGAAGTTCGTCTTGTTGGAGCTGAGATTCCAACTGCAAAAACTCAATCTTTTCATGTACATCTAGCAAACACTTTTGAATGTTATAAAGAGCATGCTTGCTCATTTTTATCACATCATCAAGATTTGAATGAATGAGGTTATTCAACAACACTAATGCCTCATTGATTTTAGCCATTTTCAACAACTTAGGCTCAAAAATGAAAGGGTGTCAACTTCAACTGAAAATGCACCCATTTACAATGTGATGCAACAACAAATACAAATGACTCCAAAAAAATTCCAACTATGGAAATCTTAAAGTAAAAAATGTGCTCCTCAAATGATGGAGGGCAATCAACAATGACTTACATCAACAACTCAAATTCACTGATTCCAACTATGAATGAAGAGGAAAATTCCACTCAAAATACAATGTCAACTCAATACAATATTTCTGCAAAATATGTGCAGCTGAAAACACTTGTGCAAGAGGCCTTTAAGGCAGCTGAAATTTCTTCAAAGAGCTGTTTTCAATGATGGAAAACTTGTCTTCAAATGTCAAATTCTTCAAAAAATCACCCTCTTATATATGTCACAAATCATAAAATGTCAAATCTGCAATTTTCTCTATAGATTCAGTCCATCTTCTCACATGTCATTTTCTCTTCTTCTGTTGTTCATATTCTCTCTCTTCTCTCTCTGTGCTGTTTTTTTTTTTTTAATTAAAAAAAAATTTGAATAATTAAAAATGGGAAGAATTTAAAAGGAAAGGGAAAACTAAGGGAAATGTTAATAAAAAAGGAGTCATTAAAAAGGAAAGGGGGTTAATTTAATTAAAAAGAAAGAAGGTATTAATTTAAAAGGAGGGGATTTTTTTTTTTTTTTAATAATAAAAAATGAAAATGTGAAAATGAATTAAATGGAGAGGTTTTAATAATAAAAAAAATTTAAAGTGGAAATGCATATACGTAAGGGAAGGAGAGGGCGGATAGTATTAAATGGAGAGGAGGAGTATTATATGAGGAGGGGGAGTATTATAAAAGTTTTAAAGTTAAAAAAAAATGGAATAAAAATCTGGAACGATGGAGGCCAAGCGTATGTGTAGAGCATTGTGAGAGGGGTAAGGGTAGAGTGTAGGGATTAGGGGGCAGGGTTACGGTAAAAGGAGGAGTGAATGGATTAATAAGGGGCGGCGAAGGGTCGTGAGATCAACCGTGGTGGAGTGAGAGCAGCTATGGAGTGGCGTAAGAGAGGAAACAACGCAGGCGTGGGAGAGTAAGGGGGCTGTAAGGTTGGCCTGCGTAGGTGAGAGGGCGGAATGCTGTTGCAGGGGTAGGATGTGCGTAGCATAGGCTACGTATAGCAGGGGTTTGGTGAGAAGGTTGGGTGGGAAATAAGGGGGTATGCGCAGGTGCCATGGGTAAGGTACGTGATGAGGCAGAGCAGGTTAATGGGTTGAGGCCGGTGCGTTGGATATACAGTGAGGGAAGGGGTGAGGTCAATGCAGAGTGTAGAGAGGAGGGGGGCGTAGAGCATAGTGTTGAGATAGGTTGTGAGCGCTGGTAAAGTGAATGGGTTTGACAGTATGGGATGTAGAGGGGAGTTGCAGAGACGGGTAGTGCTACGTTAGGTGGAGTGATAAGGGGGGGTCGTAGCATAGGGATTAAAATTAAAAAATGGAATTGTGATGGGTGATGAAAAAATGTTGGAAAGGGGAGGTGGAAGAGTGGTAGGGAGGGAGGAGTTGAGTTGCAGAGTGAGGGCTGAAGGCCAAATTTAGAATTTTTTTTTTTAAATTTTTTTTTTAAACCAGCAGAGTAGAGTAGCAGACTTTAAAAACAGCAGTAGCAGATTTTTCTAAATACACAGAAGAATAATTTGTGGGAACTTGTAGACTTGCAAAAATGATTTTTCCAGCAGTAGAGAAACCCAGACTTGCAGAAATTTTCAATGAAAAAACTCAGAAATATTTCTAGGAAAAACCCAGAATTTTCCAGAAACTCATTTTAAACACTTTTCCAGCAGCTCCAAAATGGTGCATAAATTAAAATGCAGATATTTTTCAATGGAAAAATAAGCAGTGAGAAAACCTTCAGATGCACAAGGCTGTGTCTCCAAACCAATTTCTGAATGCTGCCAAGGATTTTGAATGTTGCTCCTTCTCAAAACCATTGCTGCTCTTCTTCAAAAAAAATGTCAGAATGCTACAAGACGTCTGCTGCAACAATTCTGAGTGCTGCAAAAATGCCAAGAATTTTGTAGATATGCACAGGCCATAAACACAAATGGCTCACTCAATTTTGAGCAGGGACAACAATCGCCCACTCTGATACCATGTTAAACACCATGTTAAAGCACACACATGGTGTATGAGAGAGATGAAACACACACACACAAGACTCAACACAATGAAGGATAAGCATGAGGCTTTCTTATTTTCCATTATACAAATATGTACATTTATAGTACAATGGTGTGACTCTTGGTTTCATATTCCAAGGTCACTTGGACTCCATTGTGACTTTTCGCATTCCACACCTACCCATGTAGGATTAGGTGTTCCAACGGATATATATATATATATATATATATATATATATATATATATATATATATATATAATGTTAAAAATATACAACTGTAATATAAATGTCATGGATCAACTGGTGAGTACAACATCAATATCAATACTAGTGGTTGATGGTCCAGCCTCATCTCCTACTATATGGTGGTATGTTGCACCTTGTATATTGTCCATCATGTGTTGTGGCTCGATATTAATGTGCAAGAGTCCTCCTCAGTCGCTTAAAGGCTGTCGTAACTCCTATTACATACCGCATCAAGTTGTACATGTCACATGGCATGCCTCTCCTATTGTGAAACCAGCTCCAAAAATAGAAGAAAAGAGATATCAATGCCTTAGAAATAAGCCACTTCAAGGGGGAAACCTCCAATACATTACATGAATGAGCAATTATTGAATGATTAAAATTACAAAACCTCCTTTCTATATATAGGAGTCCATGGGGCCACAATGTAATCCTAGCTGACCTAACAATAATAATTTAAGGGCACAATAATAATAATATGGGCGTTACAAGGGTACAATAATAACAATAAGGGGGTTACACTAAAAACAATAAGGGACTATACTAGTAATATAGGGACCTAACATACCCCTCTCCTTCAAAAAAGTGTTGTCCTCAACGCTTGAGTAGCTCTGGGTGCTTCTGTATAAAATTATCATCCTCGCATGTAGAATCTTTAGTGGGTAAGTTCTTCCACTTGATGAGATACTCTGAAATTGATCGATTCCATAGCTGTCAAGTTCTTGTTTTCGTGATCACTTCAGGTTCCAATATGATTTTTCCTTCCTCATCAAGTTCTGAAAATATTGTTTGAACTGGAAGATTTTCACCTATAGCCTTCTTTAAGCATGAAACATGGAAAATTGGATGCACTCATGAAGAAGCAGGAAGCTCTAATTTTTATGCCATAGTACCAATCTTTTACAACACCTTGTAAGGACCATAGTACATTGGCGATAATTTATTATCCTTCTTAGCTAGCTTGAGCGACATTTGTTTGTTTGGTTGTAGCGATAAAAATACCCAGTCTCCTACATCAAAACTTCTATCGCTGTGATGTTGATCTACCTGTCGTTTCATTCAATTTTGTGTCAAATGCACGTTTTCCTTTAAGAGTTGGAAAACTTCTTGTGATGGTCGATGTGATCTTAACTACTTGAACCTTCAAATTTTCTCTTAAAGATGATGTGATGGATGGTGGATGATATCCATAAAGTGCCATAAATGGGGTCATTTTTGCTGCTGTATGGAAGGAAGTGTTATACCACCATTGAGCGAGAGGTAACCACTTGACCCATTGTGTTTATTTATTAGATACAAAACAACGAAGATATTCTTCAAAAAATTTATTTACTATCTCAGTTTGACGATCGGATTGAGGATGATAAGATGAGTTATGAGCTAATTGAGTACCCAAACAAGAAAATAACTTTGTTGAAAAATTTCCAGTAAAAATGGATCTCTGTCGCTCACAATAACCCTTGGATTTCCATGTAGCTTTTGAATTGTGTCCATAAATTTAGTAGCAACTGTACTTGCTTTAAATGGATGAGATAATGCAAAAGTGTATGCATACTTAGTAAGTCTATCAACTACCACCATGATGACACTCTTTCCTTCAGACTTAGGTAAACCTATGATAAAATCCATTGAAATCTCCTCCCAATGTTGACTTGGAATGTGAAAAGGTAGTAGAAGACCTAGGGTCTTAATTGTCTCAACTTTATTCTGTTGGCAAACCAAATATTCCGCCACAAAATTTTGAATATCTGATTTAAGGCCATCCCAAAAAATTTCTTTCTTCACCCTGTGGTAATTTTTTAAAAATCCTAAGTGTCCTCCTAAAGGAGAAGTGTACAATTCCAAAAGAATATTTTGTTTTAGTTGCGAATTCTTACAAAGATATAAGCAATCTTTGTACTATAAGGAATCATTTTTCCAACTAAATGTATCAGATGTACTAGGATATTGCTGCAACTTTTGAATGAGTGTCCACACTTCTTCATCCTTATTCCATTCATCTCTTGCTTCAGTTATCCAATTTGGTTGATAATAGAAGTGGCACAAAGCAATGCTTCCACCTCTTCATTCTTTCTTGAGAGCACATCTGCAACAACATTTAGCTTACCTTTTTTGTAGATTATTTCAAAGTCATAACCCAACATCTTTGTGACCCATTTTTTTTGCTCTTCTGAAGATAGTCTTTATTCCAAAATGTGTTTAAGACTATCATGATCAGTTTTTACCTTGAAGTGTCTTCCCATTAGGTAAGTTCTCCATTTCTTTAGTGCATGCAGTATTGCTAACATTTCCTACTCATAAATAGGTTTCTGTAAATACTTTCCTTTGATTGGATGAATTTCAAAAGAAATGGGTCTTCCTTCTTGCATTAAAACATCACCAATTCCATTTCTTGAGGCATCACATTCCACAATAAAGGTTTTTGTGAAGTCTAGCATAGCTAAGACCAATGCTAGGCACATTTCCTCTTTAAGATGTTCAAAAGCCTTAGTTGCTTCAGCTGTCCATGAAAATGCATCTTTCTTCAATAATGTTGTTAGAGGTGCTGCTATTCTCCCATAATTCTTAACAAACTTTTGATAATACCATGTTAACCCGATAAATCCTCGCAACTCCTTTATGTTTGTGGGGACTTTCCATTCCTTAATGGATTTAATTTTGTTAGGGTCTACCTTAACACTCTCGTGAGATACAATATGACCCAAATATTCCACCTCTTACACTCCAAAGAAACATTTGGATGCTTTTGCATATAATTGTTTCTTGTGCAATAGTTTGAGCACCCTTTCAACATGTTGAAAATGATCCTTCCAAGACTTGTTGTAGATTAGTATATCATCAAAAAATACTAGCACAAATTTTCTAACAAAGGGTTTGAAAATGGAATTCATCAACCCTTGAAATGTAGAAGGTGCATTGGTAAGGCCAAAATGTATGAACAAGAATTCATAATGACCCTCATGAGTTCCAAATGTTGTTTTCGGAATATCTTCAGTCTTCATTCTAATATAATGATATTCTAAACAAAAATCCAACTTGGTAAAATAAATTTCTCCATGTAATTCATCCAATAATTCATCAATCACAGGAATGGGAAATTTATCTTTAATGGTGAGCTTATTGAGCTCCCTATAATTAGGACACATGGGCCATGATCCATCCTTCTTGTGTACCAATACTATCAGAGCAGAGAAATAACTTTGACTAGGTTGAATTATACCCACCTCTAACATTTCTGCAATCATACGTTCAATTTCGCTCTTTTGGACATAAGGATATCTATAAGGCCTGATGTTTGGAGGAACACTTCTTTGAATCAAATGAATAGCATGATCATGATCAAAAATAGGTGGGAGTCTTTTGGGAGATTGAAAAACCTTGGAATGGTTGTCCAAGACTTTTTGGAGATCTGCAGAAATAGATAATTTTGATGTTAGAACTTCTAGTGAGCATAATTGTGCAATTATGCCTCGTTTTTCTTTCTTTAGAAGCTTTGTCATGACATTAGAGCTTATTATCTTTCCTGGCTTCCCTGTAATGCCCCATAATTCAACTTCATTTCCTTCTAAAATAAATTTCAAGAAATGTTCTTGAAAATTAAAACCTACCATCCCCAAAGATTCTAACCATTGTACTCCTAGTACAACTTCAGCACCTCCCATAGGAATGGAAACAATTGGACTATTCAATACATATTCCCCCATGGTTAGCTTGATATTATGGCATTTTCCAGAGAAATTTATAGGTCATCCATTTGCAACCATCACTTGAAATTTTGGTGCTGGGTATAGGAAACAATTTAGTTCCTTGGCTACTTACAATCAATAAAATTATGGGTACTACCTGAATCAGTCAACACTATTACCTTTTCTTCTTGATATTTCCTTCTATATTGACAGTTTGAGGAGAGGTAATTCATGTCAATGCATTACACTATATCGTCAGACTCATTTCTTCCTCTTCTAGGGTTGGTTCTTGGTGTATATCCTCTTCTTGTTCATTTTTTCTCCCTCTTCACAATCTATGTAAAATGATTTCTTCTCAGCACACTTATGACCTTTAGTGTATTTTTTATCACAATTGTAGAAAAGCCCTTTTTCTCTTTTTTCTTCCAATTGTTGTGGTGTCAACCTTGTAGGTTGTTGAAATCTAGGAGTATCAACACTTCCCTCTTTATAGAAGGGAGTGGTAGGCTTCCTTGTCACCATAATTTTACATTCAATTTTTCTTGCCAACCTGAATGCCTTCTCCAATGAATCAGGTTCCAAAATACGAAATTTATGTTGGATGTTATCCTTTAAAGTACCTATGAAGAGATCAATTCTGTATTCATCTGGAATATCATTTACCCTTATATTCAATATTTGGAAGTCCTTAATGTGATCCCCCACTAAACCCTTTAGTTTTAGATTTATCAATTGGCTAAAGAAGGTGTTTCTCTTTGTATCCTCATAATGTGCTATAATTTCCTTTGTAAAAATTTACCAAGTGATAATTTTTTTACGGGAGCAAAGCCATCGATACCATACAAATGTATTTTGTTCTAAATTTAAAGTTGCAATGCGTACCTTTTGTGTGTTTTTCACATTATTGAGATCAAAATATTGTTCCATCTGTAGTATCCATGTTACAAGATCCTTTCCATCAAACTTCCTCATATCCATTTTTGGAATATGGCGGTTCTTCCCGCCAACATTAGAGTTTATGAAATCATGATTAGCATTTATTTTGTTCTCATCATCAGTTTCCTCTACTATCTTTTCACCATTAGGAAACATTTGTTGTACCAACTTTGTGAAACCTTCCATGTCTTATTTTAGATCATTCTTCATGTTTTCCATCTTAGCTTCCATGTCATCCATCTTAGATTCCATGCTAGCTTCCATGCCATCCATATTAGCTTCCATGCAATTCTTCAAACCATCCATCTTAGATTCCACGCCTTTCTTCAAAACTTCCATGTCAATTATTGTTGCTCTTTGCAAGAGAAAAATTTGTTGCACTTGCTCTTGTAATTTTTATATGTCATGTTGCCATTCTTCGTCTTCATGAGTCATAGTAAAACCTTCTAAAGGCTTAATGGGTGTTGAATTATTTTTAGGGGCCATTTGAGAATCCAATACTGATATCTATTCTATAATATGCTCTTGGAATCAATTCAACTTGATTCTTCAAACAAGACTTATGCAATTCAGAAAAAAAAATACACACCTTTTACTTACTTTTGAGGAGCTCGATATTGAAATTGACTTATCTCTATAATTGAAGATCCTAAATATCTAAAATTAGGCCCTGTAATATTCCTCTGAAGCTTCTTTCAAAATCCATAGGTCTGAATTTATTTGGATTTTTCAAGGAAAAGTTATGTTCAATATCCCACAATGACCTAATTATGAATTGGTTTAGGAGAGCGAAATTGTATGACTTGCCACGTGTTACTATTTTCTCCTTTGTATATGAAATTTATAGACAGGAAACTACAATCCATATGATTCCAGTAACTTTCTATAGAATTCCAATCTGATTCTTAGAGAGAGAGTTATGAATATTTTCCCACGAACACCTCCTTGAGATGAAATTTGAGAGCCTGAAAAGGACCTAACTTCCACAGATCATATCTCCAAACATATTGCAAGCCAAGAAATTTTGTGAAAATGTTCCTCAGGATTTTAGCTTCACGCTCTAAATATTTTAGCTTCTGAAACTTTGTAGAAAAAAAGCTATAGTGAAAATTCTGTGATGACTATTTTAAGTGAAATTCAAGAGCCTGAAAAAATACCTAACTTCCACCGATCATATCTTCGAAAATATTTCGAACCAAGCTCTAAAATTTTGCAACGATGTTCCTCAAGATTTCTACTGTGCTCTCTAAAAATTTTAGCTTCTTAACCTTCATAGAAAAAACGTTATAGCGAAAATTCCACGATGACCTATTTGGAGCAGCGAAACCCTAAAATCCCAAGCTCTGATACCAAATGTTGTGAAACCAGCTCCAAAAATAGAAGAAAAGAGATATCAAAGCCTTATAAATAAGCCACTTTGAGGGGGAAACCTCCAATACATTACATGAATTAAAAATTCTTGGATGATTCAAATTACAAAACCTTCTTTCTATATAGGAGTCCATGGGGCCACAATGTAATCTTAGTGGGGCCACAACGTAATCCTAGACGACCTAAAAATAACAATTTAAGGGCACAATAATAACAATATGGGGGTTACAAGGGTACAATAATAACAATAACGGGGTTACACTAACAACAATAAGGGACTATACTAGTAATATAGGGACCTAACATCTCCACATTCGTAATAGCCTATCATCAGCATCGATGTCTCTGTAATGAGCAAGCCTGATTCCCGCCTCAAAAATAAATGTAATGAGTTGGTGGGCCAACTCCATCCTATATCTAGCATCACCAAGTGGACCGTGTACCGACGCACCAGCAAGAGTAGGTCTTTGATCTGCACCAGCCTCCTGATGATCATCCTTGACATCTGGCATGCCCTCATCGTGATCATCAGGATCCACACTTGGATCAGGTGGTGGTGGCAGCATCTCCTTGCCATCAAAAGAGCCAATGTCTGCAAAATATATACAAGGACATAAAAATAGTTAGACAAATTAATTACAAAATTTAATAAAAAAAAGTTAAAGAACATGTTAGAATAAATTTAAATAAAACAGTAATATCACCTCTATCATCTGGCAGCTCATCAGCTGTGAAGAGGATGTTGGCACACCCTTTCCAATCCAACCCCGAATAAGGACATGGGACCATAATGAAGGTATTCTCATCAACACTGGCTAGCAACTCCAGTGCATCATTTGATATCCTCGCTAGAAAAAGGCTCTCCTCCCTCTTGGGAACCATCTACCCCCACATGTGCATATGTGCCTCAGTAACTGGCCTACGAGACTGCCAAAGAAAACTAGGTCTCACCTCTGGAAACCTCTCAAAAAATAAACAAAAAATCTCTGAATCAAAAGGGAAGTTGACCCTCCCTTGTGCATGAGCATGAAATCTATCTAATACTGTACATAACTGCCGCAAAAAAATGGCAGACCACCTGACAAGTCGTGGTTGCTGTAGAAAATAATCAACGTAATATAAAAGCAAGCAACTAATGCATTTCTTGTCATTGGTGTTGTACGAAATGGTCGAAAAGATAAGTGAGAGGCACTGGACCTCCTCATGACCAAATGCACCAATATGTAACTGCCCTCTAGCGACTTGAAAATCTGCAAGAGATACTAAATATTCTCCAATGTATCTCTAGGAGTAAACTAAATGACTCCCTACCACACAGCCAGCTCGAACTTCGGGGAACGAGGTAAAATCCACCGCTCTCCTTGATAGCCCTATAATAAAATATACATCCTCCTCAGTGGGCATGTACCGCTGGTCGATACCAACCTAGAAAGCCTATCATTGGGCATTCCATCTTCGGATAAGATGTCTCAAAAACAAACTATGGGACTTTAGGGAAGTAACCTCCTCATAGAACTTGAGGAGGCCTACCTCCCTTAGGATCCCTTGCGTTGCTCCTGTAATAGGGCAAGGGTACACATCTCTCTCCCTCTCTCTTTCCTCCCACAGGGGAACCATGTTATACTATTCTCCCTGTTGTTGTTTTGGTTGCCCTCTTCTCTCCTTTCACATCTCTGAGTGATTTACATATTAAAAACAATTTTTTTATTAAATGACACATGTATTTAGAAATATACGTATTTAAATATTTTCTGAAAAATAAATAAAACAACTGTTAGTGTGCCAAAAGCACAGTCACGCACCGATCCCACTGCATCTTTCAATAGAGCACACTGCATATGATGCCCCTCATGATATTTAGCGCAGTGGGAGTGACGCTCTAGAAAATTTATTTAGCACATTTTTCACTACATGCAGTGTTAGGAGAGCGGTGCGCTAACTACACTATATGCCTTGGGGCATATATCTAAGTCAGCGCACTACCATCTTGCCACCGCACAGAGTCATCGGTGTGGTATTGTAAAAGGCCGCACTGCTGATGCATGCCAAATATGGTAAGTTGTGCGCTGACAAGAATAGCCACCCCAGGATGGTTATATTGGTCAATGAACTACATCACCACTACTCAACTGGGTCAACAGTGCATCCAGGTAAGAGACCATGCCACTCTTTATAAGGAAATTTTACATAACACGGTGCACCTTTGGTACCGCCCCGGAACCAGTGCAGATACCATTAGCACTAGTTTACTAGGCTTAACCGTTGATGATGTTGAATTTTGGTATGCAGTGCACTGACCATAATACGCGCCCTGGGGAAAATATGCCCCTCAAAGCATCGTGTTTCTGCGATACCACATTGTCATCGGTGCAGCCTGGTAAACGACTACACCGTAGTTTTTAAAATTTTTTAAAATAACATGATGCGCCTAGTGGTACCACCTCAGAACTGGTGCAGATACCATTAGCACTGATTGTGGTGTGGCCTGTAAATTTACAAGAAGCACTGCAAACTGGTGTGAGCCAAACGGCTTAAGCGCGCTGCTCGACAATTTTTTTTTTTAATGGCTAATTTTACGGTTTTTTGAAATTCTAATCTGCTAAGAGGTTTAACTATGGAAAAATAATAAAAATACCTATACATTTACCCATCGAGGAGGCATATTGGCTGTAGAATTTTCATAAGAAAATTTGTCCACTGTTTTATAAAATTGAAGCTGGAGATTTGTGGCGATGCATAGCAGTAATGCATGCAATAAGTGCAATGGGAGCACGAATTTCGGGGTGGCTGAAACAAGGATAACTTGCACCAGTGATTGAGAGCTTTATAACACTAAAAAAAGTGAAAAATGCGGTTTTTTGGCCAGAATTTTTTTATTTAACCATGTTCCACTGCGCAGGGTTTTTACTAGCATACCAATGCATTTACTATATGTTTCCATGGGCCATTTATGTTTTCGTGCACTTTTATGAAGCACCAGGGAGGTGTATCTATCGTGCACTAGTGCTCTACAGTAATATGACACACTAGGAATAGTGTCCAGTGAGCTTATGATTTGTGTCGTTATTTTTCTGCAATATTTTTTTTTTTTATTTAACCCTTTTCTAATGCACAACATTATGGGGATCCTAATGCGTTTACGTCATTCCGCCCTGGGTGATTTTTGTTCTGTGCACTTTTTATGAGGACCAGGGTTGATGAGTTGACATGCACTGGTGCTGTTTCGTAATTAAACACATCAGTGATGTGTGTAGGGAGCACACAGTTTCCGGTGTGTCAATGTTTTGTGCAGTTTTTTCGCCATAATTTTCTAATTTAACCATCTACCAGTGTGCCGGGTTTATGGGCACCGCGGTGCGGTTGATTTATTCCACACTAAGTGGTATCTGTTTTCGCACACGTTTTCAAAAGCACCGGTGCGGTAGAAATGTAAGGAACCAGTGTTGTACAGGAATATGACGCACTCGGCAAGTGTGTTACGAGCTCAGGGTTCTCGGTGTGCCTATGTTTTCTGCAGCTTTTTGGCCATAATTTCTTATTTATTGAATGCTTTTCCGATGCACAGGGATTTCAAGGCAGACTGGTGCGTTGGGGACCCAATGCGTTTAATAGCGACCCAGGAAGTTTTCGTTTTCGCGCGTTTTTTATGAGGCGCAGGTTTGCAAGTTATGTGAAGTACCGGTGCTCTACAGAAATACAATGCACCAGGTGGGTGGGTACGAAGTGCGTGGTGTCTGGTGTGTCAATTTTTTAACTGCACCGGTGCTTTCTCGTGTTTAACGCATTGGTGCATTTTACAGTGATAAGAGCACTAGAATAAATACATCCGCAAAAACCTCCACCCACCAACCTCCTCTGGGAATTTCCGCTAGAAATGGATGTCTAGGGTATTTTTATAAGGGGTTCCTAAAAAAAATCCACTAGAGATTCCTTTCCTTGTACTGTTGACTGTAGTTATTTCAATTAATATATGATATTTTTCCCACTTCTTGTTTATCAATAAATTAAATTTTATATGACGATAAAGGATGTGGAATGACTCTTTGTTTGAAAACTAGAAGTGTGAAATGTTAATATATTATTCACTAATATGATATTGGAATTACTATACAATCTGCAGATGAACATGCATATTCCTTCACAGGTGGATCTTTTAAGTTGGATGATTGTTAAAAGTTGTGCAACAATATTCCACGCTCTTCTAAACATGGATAAATCATTTTACTGGAAGAAGGTACTTTGCTAGTTTATGTTTCTTAGATTCCTAATGTAGAAGCTCCAATAAATGCTCAATATATGGATAATAACCCTTTTCTCCAGTAAATTCAAAGGTTGGTGACACTTTTCAGATATGATATCCATTTGAATGGAAATTGGAATTAAAAAATGAAATATTACATAAACTAGAGAGAGATGAGAGTGAGTTTGATAGGGTGGAGAAGGAACTTAGATGTTTGAATTTTGAAACTTAGAGAGAGAATTTTTATTCTCACTTTTTGATGTTTATGTATATTGCTTACATAAAGAATTCAAAGAAACAAATGAAAAATAAATTCTGAAAAATTTAACTTGAAGTATTAAATCATCTTCTTCAGGGTACATAGATAAGGATATAGTTATGGTACCTTAGTTGGCATCAAAGTCAGGTGAAGTGGGGGATAGAAATCAATGTTGCATAAAATTTTCATTTCAATGCCATAGAAAAGGAACAGAAGATAGAAAACATTGTCATGTGGATTGTTGGAAGAAAACTGACTGAAACAGAGGATTTTGGTGTTAACAACATGCATGCTAATTTCGAAGATGAGGCTCTGGAAATCTAATTAGTAATAGCTGAAGATTCAAATTGACATTATTCTATCAAAAATAAATCTATGGAAACTTTTCAATTCAGTTCTAAAGTGGGAAGTTCAGTATTGTTTAACTCAAATCCTATGCCTAACATTTCTCTTGGTGGCACTTGTTATTATCTTCTGAAATTTCAAAGATATTATTATGGAAAAAAAATTTGGGGCTCATGAAATAAATATAAAGAAAATTTAAGAAAATATTTTCGAATGGAAATGTATTTTAAACTTCAAGGAGAAAATTATTTCTCTTAAGTTTATAATAGTTAGGGCACGGTGGCAATAAGAGAAACTTATCTTATCTACTATGAAATTCCATTGAAAGAACCATCAAATTGATGGGTTTTTTCTAGTGTGCATGTTCCATCCAAGGAAATTTATGGGGTTTTTCAGAAATACCTAGGAAAGTTTGTTGAAGTGTTTTCTAGATGACATTTTTATTTATTCATGTGTTCCAAAGGAGCATGAGGATAATCTAAGGTTTATATTGTAGTGACTTGGAGAGAATAATATTGATTTGAATTTCTTTAAGTGTTCCTTTCTTTAGTGAAGTATCCATTATTTGGGCCACATTACTTCTAGAAAAGGTGTAGACGTGGACCTTGCCAAAATAGAGGTCATTATGGAATTCCTAACAATAAAGGATGCTCACAAGCTACACTATTCTAGTGGATTGGTTGGGTATTATAAGATATTCATAGAATAATTCTCCAATATAGAAAACCCCATTACCAAGATCAAAAATAAGGGTGAGGTATTTAAATGGATAAATTAGTTTTAATCAGCCCTTTTGTGGCTCACAAATTTGTAAACCACTATTGTAGTGGTAAAAGTGCTATAAATGGACCAATATTTTTAGTATTTACATATGCTATAAATAATATTTTTATGTAATGAGTAATTTATTATCTTATGAAGTGCTTCATTAGTCAAGACAAGATCATTATGAAGGCATCAAGACACAGGCTTTATTAGTTGGGTAAGCACTTGTGTTTGTTGAATGTTGTTATCATTGATGACAACATCACTCCTTGAACTATCTTAATATTTTCTTGGATTGCATCGATTGAAGATAATATTATCAAGAATCCCTAGGCAACCCTTGATGCCCCACAATTGATAAGTAATTTGGGTAATAAAATCAATTTTCTTGGGCTCAAGATCATCATCAATCGATTCTCCCTGTCATGTTGATTCCAAGAGAAGATGGCATGTCAGATCGGTCTAATTGGTTTAGGATATATGGCTTTGTAAATATTGAAACCCCATTTAGTGGTCAAAGAACCTAAAATGAGGTGCTGAAAATAATTTTATTTCTTTGAGAAATTTAAAGAGGCCTAGTCAAAGTAAAAAAAATTGGGGGGGGGGGGGGGGGGTGGGGTTATTATATTTCTCTTTGGCTCCAAAAATAAATTTTAAAATTTGGTCCTAAGAATTTTTGGTTCCAATAGAGAAATTTTAAATTTCAATTTTTTTAAAGGTTGGCTCTAGGGTGATTATGCCATGTCAGCTCCTCCTAGAAGCCTCCATGACTACTATCAAAAGAAGCTTGTCTGCACTCCAAAATAAAGAATTGAAAATCATATGTCTTTTCTATGAATTTTTAAATTCAAGGGAAGAGTGCAAAACATAAGAAGGAGGCAAATCTTCTTGTTGTTTTAGGTTTCATTTTTTTTTTTGTGTATGGAGATTCACTAGAGAAGAGGATGAATTAATGCTAAGTATAAGGTAAATTTTTGTGTTTTTCTAAGGCTCACATCTATGTTATCTGAGGCAACCTTAGAGGCTAATGTTTTACCCTTTCTCATGCTAATCGAAGGTTGTTTACACATTGTTCCAAGGTCTACTACATGCACATTTGAGGACTTTTGAGTAAGGATTCAGTTTTAAATTCTTTATCAATATTCACTTAAGCATTGTGGCTATTTAAGTCTTGTCCCTAAGGGATATTATTTCTCTTATTTGAGACACAATATCAGCCTTTGACTGAGATTATTTTAGCCCTAGAATAGAAGGTATTCAGATCACCTGAGGCATAAACCTCGATTATTTTTTAGGCTGAATTCATCTACATTATTTACTATAGTATTTTGTTCTATCTGAATGGATAATAATTGACCTCTATGGAATGTTTCTAAGGCTCCTCTCACGTATTGGAGGCCCATCTTGGTACTTCTATGGAATATCACTGTGACATAAATTTGGGCTTTTGATCTCATAATATTCTTACATTGTTAAGACTAAGCATCACTTGAACCAAGACCAAATTAAGACTCTATCAAGTGTCGTTTCAAGGACTGATTGAGTATTTTTTTCATTAAAAATTTTTAGAATTGTTCTGAAGAATTTCTGAAAGATTATTTACACAAGATTATTCTAAAATATTATGGGTGATAGAGGACCTCTAATGGTGTTGGACATGGAATTCAATGAATTATTTCAAATCATGGCAGAGCATCGAGCTTCACCTAGTGAAGGAAACTCTTCACAAGAAGATATTAAAGAGGAATAATAGCTAAATATTGGGACACCTTCAATGGGATTAGACTCATGCAACTTCCATATCAATTGTGATCCCTATCTGCACAAAGAGAACTATGTCCAAATGACTAGTCAAATTCTTTTATCTGAAAGAGGCTGAATCCAAATTGATGTGAGATATTACAACCAGAAAAACTACGTGAAACTACCCTAACTTTCTTATTAGATAGTTTTCAAAAGTTGGAACATGTTCCAAGCCCTAGTTACTTGGGAACAATCTATCATGTCAACTCGAAAAGGCCCCAGCAAAGAGATATCTTGGTTTCGACATCACACTGGACCCGCCAAAAAAACATTGAAATAATAATGTCACACATATTTCCACTGTGAATTCAATGGATGTTGAAAGGCATCATAAAAATATGGTTTTATTAATGACGTTATTCCTATAGTAAATAAAAAAAATTAAGTACAAAAAATGTTAAGGAATATTTTTTAGGATGGGGTTTCCAAGTTTTAGCGGCAAGGGAGCTATTAGACCTCAATTTAATAGAAATCAATGATGAATATGTCAAAATCACCCTTAACCAGTTTGGATACACTTCTAAAAGTGATATTGTGAATTTTGATGCTCATAGAAAACATCCTGCTTGGGGTAAACCATTAAATAAAAACTCTAAAGAAAGGTTCATGGAAGATACCACGAAACTAAATCTAACCTTTCATATTGGAATTCTCAAAAAATGTAAACCAATACTGATGAAAGAAGACTAGTTGGGTTATGATTATAGGGGTCATTTTGAACTACATTGGGAGGAAAATTTATAGAAAGGAAGCCTAATATAGAAAACCCTTACCAACATTCATAATTTAGTGTTGAGCAGAACCCACAAGTCATGGAGGAATGTATAGGTTGAATTTTTTAGTAGAAGATACAAACCAAGGAGGATTTGATGTGTGGGAGTATTGAACACAATCCAAAAATCAAGGATTAGAAAATGCGAGTTTTGAATAGAAACCAAAAATCAAGAAGTGGAGTGGTGGGAGATTTAATTTTACTTGGAAATATGTTTCAGTAAATATTGACAAGGAAGTGATTGAGTAACCTAACATAAATGATATTACATACTGGAATGGTGATTTATATATAAAAGACAAGCCTGATTAAAACAATACATGGAGGCACTTTCCTTCTATTATAGGTTATGAAATATACTTAAATCCAACCGGTCCACTTGTGCCATCATGGCAAAAAATATTATGAAGCAGTGGCACTTGAAGGCATGTCATAGTACAATATTTGCCAAAAGTGGAAGCTACCCCTAATGATGGTCTTTATCAGTATTGTTGCTAAAGTACTAGATGATTCCATTGGATTGGATGGTTCTAGAAGGGGCAACCAACATGCACTATTATGGTCGTATTATTGCACATGATCAAGAGATTGGGAAGATTGTCTGAATGGTTGCTTTAATTTTGAAGGAGAGGCCTCCTAACAGATCTCTTCATCAAGATTCAAATCAAGTAAATGTTGATAAATCTATTGTAAATATATATGAAGAAAATGTATTATCAACATGTTTGCAAATAAATACATAACACTCATGATGACCATGTTTTAGGAAAGTCTCTGATGTCTTCTTTTTATTTTTAAGAATAAAAGAGTCAATTATAGTAGAATCATCTGGATTTTTTTAAACTTATTTATAATCATCTTCAAGACCCTGTTTGGTAACCCCCATTACTACGATGAAATAAGTAGTCAAAACAATTTCATTCTTTTCCAGCTCATCAGGGTCCTTTGTCTTGTTGCTTCAATGATAAAACAGGACAAACATATTGGATTTTGTGGTGCTAGGTGAGGTATAGAGGATTCTCTTCATGTCCCTGGAATCCACAATGTTGTTCTTCTAAGCATCTATGTCTCTCATTTGGGTCTTTTTCTCTTACTCCTTTATTATGATAAATTTTCTCTCAAACTATCAAATGCCAATGCCCTCACTAAAAACATTAAAAAAATGTGCCAAAGATATTAAAACTTAAACATACAAGTGTTGATGAAAAAAACATTGGATCTTGAACTAGAGACATGAGGTGTGTGTACTCATGTCTATGTTGAAGACTGACAATGGGGGAAATGAAGTGAAGTGAAAAATGGAACATACCTTCGGGCCATCAATGGACTAAAAATCTGATGGTGATGTTCAATATAGGGTTTTCTACTCATAATCCCTAATCCGTAACTCTCTCCAATATTTTTTTCACTCGTACCCTATGTAAAGTGAACAAATACTGCATGTTCTAGAACATAAACCAAGATTGGGGTTGGGAGGGATTTTGTAAAGAAAAATTAATGCTTAATTTTTTCAGATATGGTAAATTTTTTGTTTGTGAAAAAAAAGAAATACATTATTTTATTTTCACTTAAAAAAATTATCTATTGTTTTATTTTCACTTGGATGTTATGTTTTAAGTTGTATTTGAGAAAGTAATGCATGTGAGATGTTTTTTTTCTTATGTTTGAGATAAAAATTTATTTCGTATATTTTGAAAATTTATCATAATAATAATAATTTAATTTAAATATTGTCATTTTTATGCAAATATTTTGTTGCTAAATTTTATGGAAGTAGACATGTTGTATTTTTGGAATTTGAATGTGAGACCAGTCACAACGAAAATGTTCTCTTAACTTGGTTGTATTGAAAACATTTAAGTGTAATAAAGAAATATGTGCTCTTAACTTGCTTGTATTTAAAATGTTTAGGTGTTCTTGCATATTACGTGGGTGAAAACAAAACAGAGTATATAGTAAGTTGATTTAATAATTTAAAAAAAAAAGTGTTAGTTTCTTAAAAGTCATATAACAAATTTGGAAGGAGTAGGGTATGTACCCTAGGTTAAATATATTCAAAATTTTGTGTGAATGGGTTTGTAAGACCATATGTTTTTATATTCATAAAATGGAGTCCTCTCCAAGTCACTCGCATAGTTTAGGTAGCCATAATAAAATTAGGTGCTTTGCATTAAGATGTAAGCATTTCATTCTACACGTTTTGATGATGTGGTTTCAACGAGGCATTAAAATATGGAACAACATTTGGGATGATAGTGTTATGTTTTGCTTCGGGAATGGTTGCATGTCCAAGAAGAATCTAACAAGGGTTGAAGAGGTGGAATAGTTAGAGGGATTTGGGGGTTGTGGTCTCACTTAGAGGTGTAGAAAAAAAAAGTTATGCATCATGATAAGTTGTGAAGATAACTTAGGACATTTGACAAGTTTCAGAAAAGAAACTTTGTAGTGACACTACGTGAATATTCCTTTATCAAACTTGATACCCTCTCCTTGAACTATCAGTTTGCAAGATGAAGAAGAAATTTGAAATACATGTGGAACCCACTGAAGAGGTTGGAATGGTCGTTGAAACATATACAGGTGGTTCTTTTTTTGTAGAAAAGGAGGTGTTGGAACCTCGAATGTGACCATTGGAGTAGATTTATCATGGAGTGTTAAGGAGGTTCAAGGATTTTATAAGGAGTGAGTTACAAAAATATAACAAATAGGCCATATTGGGTTAGAATATTATTCTTTTCAGACATATAAAGTTGAAGTTGTATTTTATGGAGGTGTAGTCTAAGCATTTGGGTGTCGGTGACATCTTATGGGTATCTTGGACTTTTGGTGTGTGTTAGTGTATTTTTTTTTTAATGACCACTAGCTAGAATGTGTTCCATGAATCCAAGACAACAATAATTTTTATATTTCACATTATAAGGTTTGTTGTGCTCAAGATTTCAAGATAGAATTAGAACCATATTAGAGTGTGATGGGTTCTACCATGAACTTGGGTCCACTTGCATGGGTTGAGGTGTAAAGGTACCCCATGAGTTGAGGAAAATTATTCCAATTCTTACCTATATAGAGTGTTTATGATATAATACTAATGATTTTTTGGGATGGAATGGAAGAGGAAGATAATAAAGGAGAGGAACAAGTTTGTTGTAAAATAATCAAAAGTAAGGAAAAATGTCTCCTTTTAGCAAGATTTTTCTAGTTTCCTCTTCAATAGGACTAAATTTTACTTGGATCTGGGGAGTTGGCCTCAAAAGAATTGATTGGGTACTGCATAAATCCAAGACTTAATATCCAAGATATTCCATTAGATAGATTCTTCTTGGGAAAATGTTGCAAAGTCTATAGTGCAAATATCTCCTTTTTAATGTGGGTTTTAAACCTTCCATTTGATAATGCTAAAAACAATTTCATGGTCTTGGAAGGAGGTCCTTGGTTCTACCAAAACCTAATTCCAATGCTTAGTCCATGGTGTGATTATTTCTATATGATTTTGGCCTTAAATTTTTAGGTCTATAATTAGGTCTAGTTATCACTTTGTTTTTGCACTTATGTGTTGAGAAGGTCTTGAGGGATATAGAGGATAAGGCAGTTACTTTCCAATACCCCTCACTTTAAACCCTGTTATAAAGAGATGGTGGGCCCCATTTTATTTTCGTAATATTTCAACCACATGCTCAACCTATGAGGATTCCCTTGAAGGGAGGTTTTGTAAAAGAAGTGAAAAGAACAAAATTTCATGTTGAATCAAAGGAAGGGTATAAATTTGAGGTGTCTCTAAAGTTCTTAACAAAGGTAAAGGGGAATGGAATTTACCACCTATTGCAACACCTTTTATTCCGCCATTCAATATGTTAAAAGGCACTTACTTTAAGGGTCATAGGTGAAAGCTCATGGAGATCTTAGAAATGAGAAGGTAGGTGTGATTTAGTGTAGAATTTATTCTTCAATGGTTGACTTTTTGGGTGACATTTCCCAGTAAATGGAAAAAATTTAAGCCTTGCTACATATAGATTAAATAGATTATGAGGAAGTGTTTCCTACGATTCAAATAGTATATCCATCCTTTTTCCATGAGATCTATGGAATTTATGTTTAAGTGTCGATAGCTCGTGTTAAGATATAGTCTTTCATTCAGGGTACACATACTTCCTCAACTAATGGTGGATAATCCTACCAATCAGTAGGAAATTTTATTCATTTAAAAGGTTGGGATCAATCAATAATTATCCCTCTCTACCCAAATCTAAGCTGAGGGGTGTTCATAATGGACTTATTGTTGTAAAAAATTATAAATATTGGATTATCCTGAAGTTTTAGTACTTGAAGTGGTTCCCTCAAACTATAAATCTTTAACGAAACTATGTTTTTTTCAATGAGACCCTTGTGGTTAAGGAGATACAAAATGGTAAGGCCTTATCATTATTTTTAAGGGGCTAACCTAGGCTCACCTATGTACTAAATTATTTTTTCAAATGATAAATGAAACTTTGGTTATTGCTGCAAGAAACTAATTTTCTCTCTTCTCACTTATTTATAATGTATATTATTGATCCAAAAAAATTATGTCATGTGGTAAGAAAACTCTACTTGAAGGGTTTTGAGCAATTGTTCAATATTGTAAAAGTTTACAATGTTTATCATTAACTAAATTTATCATGAAGATGGCCTTCCAAAGTATTATAAACAGATAGTTGGAACAATAAATAACAATATTATGTTCTCTCTTTTTAGAGACATCCATGGAGAAATGTTATTGCTGATAACAAACATAGGCCACAATTAGTAAGTAGCTCTAAGATCTCCAAATGGATTGAATAACACAAAATTCATTCAAGGAATTTAGCTACGGGTGGTACTCCACTTATAGTTTCAAGTTGGTAGTTTAATATTCCATGGTCCTAATGAGCATATCATATAGAGAGGAATAAATAAGCCTTTTCTACAAGAATTGGATCCTTTTTGTCTAGGGATATATGAAGAAAAAACCATCTTCAATGAGGTGGATATCATCCCCAAAAGATTGTTCCATGCAATAGGTGTGTTCAATAATCATTTCCTTGGTTAATGTTTCAAATTACTTATGTTCTATTGCCTATTGGATTGTTATGTATGTTCTTTTAACCCATTACATAACATTTCCTTTGGGTTGTATCTAGAATGTATCTTGAAATCAGTTTATTTTTTCCAAAATATTTAAAATTTGAAGCATATTCACTACTTTCCCATGATCTGTAATGAATTTATTGCCCCACTCTATACTTATCTTTTAGAAGGAGTTCCTCAGGTTCTCCTGCACAATTGTGGTGTCCTTGGAGTTGATTGGTAATACATATATAACAAAGAATGGAATATATTATCACTCCACTGAATCTCAAAGGCTGAGAAGAGACCAACAAAGGTAACCAAAAACCAATATTTTGCCAAGTAGCTAGCCCTACCAGGTAGGAGAGGGTTCTCTCCAATGGATCTCAACCAATATGACTAGATCAATGAGATATTAGGCTAGGTATAGTAGCAAAGGGGTTTGATTGATTGAATTTTGAGGTGTTGGATGGTGAATATGTCAGGTAAAACAAGGATCAAAATTGCAGGGGTTTTTATGGAGCAAGGTAGGCAAAAAAATCAACACAAAAGGGTATCCAACAAGATGGTATAGACTGATAGGTTTTTGAGAAAAGAGTATAAAAGCTATGAATTATTTTCTACTAAGAAGAAAATGAGACAAACAGTAAATGTCTCTCCAAAACAGAGCATAAATTTAATGATTTTTTTCATTCTGACTTAGGAAACATTTACATTTAGAAATGTAATGAATATGAGTTACAATACATCCACACATTTTCATAAAAAGATAAGAAACAATGCTAAACCATTTACCACATGATTTCCAAAAATATAGCTACAACTCTGTCTATTATTATTAGCCAAAAGTTTGATTAAAAAAACTGTTCCAAGATGAATCAAACAAGATCCAACCATTGCTATGGGAAAATAAATGAGTAATATAGAACAAAAATGATTCTCCCTAGCTCAAGGGTCGAATACCTGACTTGTGTTACTGATCCACAAAATGCTCAACAGGAAACCAAAATATTAGGGAGGTCAACAAACTCATCCCTAACTTTGGCAAAATTGATTCATTTTAGCCAAAAATCCATTTTACCTAATGTATATACCCTCTAGTAAATATTTACGTAATAATTACATTTACAATGATTATTTACATAAGTAAGAACTCAAATATTATATCACCAACCGAGAAAAATTAAAAAAATGGAAAATATCAGAGAATTTAGCAAAAGAGAAGCACCTAAAGCAAGAGAATAGCGCCAACTTCAAGGCCACTTTTGGAGGCCTTCTTCAAGTCCAAATTGAGATCATGATATCTTTTACAAATATGTTCCTGTCTAGTTTCCAAAAATTTCCTTAGTTTATGAAAATGATGAATGTAAGTCCCCCAAACGTCAAATCACCCAAGACTGGTCAAAAGTGTAGTGCCAACTTGAAAATTGAGGTAGCAAGGTGATGTTTTAGGTGTTTTGGCCATTTCTCCCTACCAAAATGTTAAATTTTGGTGTTCCAGTAGTAAAAGTTTGATATATAAAGCATTTTGAATCCAATGGTTGTGTTTATTTTTCATTTGGAGGCTCCCAGAATAAGTGCAATGCCTTGGGCGCTGCACTTTTGACAACTGGACTGTGTTGAAAACTAGTCAAAACTTGTCAAAATGCACAAAATTTCAAAAACTCACTTAAAAACCTTCAAAATTGGTGGATAGAGTGTTGATGATTTGTCTCAAGCAATTATGGAAGCATCAACTATTGGGTATGTGTTATATTCATTCCATGACTATCCCCACGTGTTGTACGTTGCGCCAGGCGTAGAAGGGGTGTCACAAGGGGGGAGGCAGCCCCCACTCTTGGCGTCTGGGGCAGTGCCCCGACGAATTTTTTTTTGGTGTGCGGACCCACTCATAGGCGGACCCACCCATGTTTTGTGCATGAGTTTGCACATGGTTTTGGGGTACGATGGTTTTCAGCCCCTGGTATTTTGTAGATTCGGTCAAGGAAACTACGATTATGTTCTAATCCAGGGTTAATGGATTGGGGTTTATGTATGCTTTGGCATGTATATATATTTGTTGTAACACTAAAATGAATATAATGAAAAATCAAGTTGGTCGTCACGATTTCGGATCCAAGGGAAAATCTTTGTGTTTATCTATTTTATGTTTTATGCACTCGCTATTGTTTGTTTTTTGTTGTAAGATTCGTGTGTAGATAATTTTTGTTCAGGGTTAAAACCTAAATTTGGTATCAGAGCTATTTCAGCTTCAAGGGGACGCCTTTGTTGCTGAGGGTTTTTTTCTTGGCCCTGAGGTAGACCTTGTTCAGTGGGAGATCTGCGGGATTTATTCTTGCAGTGAAAGAAGATGGTGAGCGGCAGAAAGATAGAGATCGAGAAATTTAATGGTCAGAATTTTGAGTTGTGGAAGCTCAAGATGGAGGATCTGCTAGTGGATAAAGATCAATGGATCGCGGTAGATCCAGGTACTAAACCAATGGCAATGTCAGATGAAGATTGGAGGAAACTGGATTGGAAGGCTAAGAGCACAATACGGTTGTGTGTCTTAGATTCAGTATTGTTGAATGTATCTAGGGAAGCTACAGTGAAGAATTTGTGGGAAAAACTTGGGACTTTGTATCAATCTAAGTCTCTGGTGAATAAGTTGGTCCTACGGAAAAAGCTGTACAACCTGAGGATGAAGGATGGAGACTCGGTGACAGAGCATCTAAACGCCTTCAATACTGTGGTAAGTCAGCTGTCATCTGTTGATATTAAAATATCAGATGAAGATAAGTGCATCAGTTTGTTGTGTTCTCTACCAGATTCGTGGGACAGTCTGGTTATTGCAATAGGTAGCAATACAACTACCTTGAATTTTGATGACATTGTCTCACTTTGTCAGTTTGAGGAAATGAGACGGAGAAACATGGGAAATGAATGAGATGCTTTATATGTACTATAGCTGTCACAAACAAAAACAAGAATAAGGTTTCCGAGGGATATCGTGATCTAGAGGGAGATATAAATCTGAAAGTTTGTGAAGGTATGCTTGAATGGATACTACACCACAAAAGACGGAGATCTAAATTTCCGAGAAAAGAAAGGGATCTGAGGATGCTCCTTCTACAGAGGCAAAAACCACCTCGGATGAAGGTGGGGATGTGTATTTGGCTTCTTCTTCAAATACACATGTAGATCATGAGTCATGGTTGATTGACTCAGGTGCATCCTTTCACTTCACTCCCCATAGGGAGTGGTTCTGTGAGTATGAGAAATATGATGGTGATATCTTCCTAGGGGATGATAGGAAGGCCAGAATCGTCGGACGTGGAAAGGTCAAGCTGAAGCTGCAAAGTGGAAGGATTAGAACACTTCCTGGTGTTCTGCATATTCCTACATTGGCCAAAAATTTGATTTCTGTAAGCAAGATGGATGATGCAGGTTTAGAAACAGTGTTTGAGAAAGATGCCTGCAAGATGGTTCGAGGAGCACTGATAACAATGTGGGGAGTTCGGACTAGAACTTTGTACAAGCTACAAGGTAGCACTGTTATTGATGGGTGTAATAGTTATGTGGTTCTTGAAAGTGGAGTGGAAATCCTAGCTGTCTCTGGAGAAAATACCATGTTATGGCATCAAAGGCTTGGACATATTGGAGAGAAGGGCCTTTGGATACTGCATATAAATGGTATGGTAGAAGGTATGTCTAATTTCTCTCTGGATTTTGATTTCTATGAACATTGTGTACATGGGAAGCCGAATTGGGTGAGTTTTCCTTCTGGTGCTAAGAGGGGGAACAAGATATTAGAACTTGTTCACAGTGATGTGTTTGGACCTGTGTTAGTTCCATCACTGGGAAAGTCTGTGTACTATGTTTCATTCATAGATGACTTCTTAAGGAATACATGGATATATTTCTTGAGGAAGAAATATGAATCTTTTGACAAATTTAAAGAATTTAAGGCTCTGGTTGAAAACCAAATACAGAAGAAGATAAAGACGCTGAGGACAGATAATGGTGGGGAGTTCTGCAAGAAGGAATTTTAAGAGTTCTGTAATAAGTGTGGTATAGCACGACAGAAGACTACTCAATACACAACTCAGGAAAATGGAGTTGCAAAAAGAATAAATAGAACACTGATGGAAAAGGCAAGAAGCATGCTCAGTGGTACTGGGTTAGGACAAGAATTCTGGGCAGAGGCAGTGGAGACTACATGCTATCTGGTTAACAGATCACCTTCATCAGTGTTGGAGGATAAGACTCCACATGAGGTATGGATTGGTAAGAAACCCTCTCTTTCATATCTAAGGGTATTTGGATGTGATGCATATGTACATGTCCCAAAGGAGAAAGGGACCAATTCGGATAATAAATCTGAAAGGTGCATCTTTATTGGGTATAAGGATGGTTTAAAAGGTTAAAAGCTTTGGAACCCGGAAACAAGGAATGTTGTGTATAGCTAAGATGTGGTGCTTAGAGAGGTGAAAGATGTTGTTAAACATGAAATCATACCGAAGGAACCTGAGAATATAGAGTTTGAGATAAAGGAGTATGAATCAGACTCTACAGCAGAAGAAGATTCAGAAGAGGAAGAGCTACAAACTCCAGCTTTGAGAAGATCAGTTCGAGAAAGAAGGCAACTAGAAAGGTATAGTCCATCTGCTTTCTATTTAGGTTTTGTCTTAACTATAATTGATGATGATCCTAGAACTGTCAGGGAGGCAGTAGATTCAGAGGATGGAAAACTCTAGAAGGAGGCCATGGTTGATGAAATGGCATCCTTGCACAAAAATGAGGCATGGGATCTGGTGGAGTTGTCGGCTGGAAGGAAGCCCATCGAGAGAAATGGTGGCTTGAGAAGAAGATGAATGTGCACAAGGAAAAAGAAATACAAAGCTATTTGCAGTTATAGTAATAAGTTATTCCTGAAAAAGTGTGAATTGATTTTGGTGACATTTTTTCTCCTGTTGCCAAAGTTACTTCTATTAGATTACTTTTATCTGTTGTTGTTGCATTTGATTTTGAGATAGAACAGATGGATGTGAAGACAACATTTCTTCACGGGGATCTAGAAGAGGAGATCTACATGAAGCAACCTAAATGCTTTATGGTGAAGGGTAAGAAAGAACTGGTATGCAGGTTGAAGAAGTCTTCAGATATAAAAGTCCACAAGGATGCCGTGATCGTAAATTTGATACCCATATACGGGATTCGCTTTCACCGTGGTTTATGGGATCATTAGTGTAGTTTATTTTAAATTAATTGGTGACCATGTTATTTATTTGGTCTTGTATGTGGATGATATGTGGTTGATTGGAAATGACAAAAAAATTATCCAATATTTGAAGACCCAGTTGTTCTCGAAATTTGACATGAAGGATATTGGTGTTGCAAACTATATTTTGGGCATGGAAATTAAGAGAGATTGGGCAAAGAGGAAGCTCTGGTTAAACCAGAGGAAGTATGTCGAGACTATATTGCAGAGGTTTAATATGCAGCATAGTAAAGCGGTGAATTTTCCTATTCCTGTAGGTGTAAATCTATCTGTTGAACAGTGCCCCAAGACATAAGAAGAAGAGGAGGATATGTCCCATGTTCCATATGCAAGTGAAGTGGGTAGCCTGATGTATGCAATGGTCTATACTAGACCAGACATTGCACATGCAGTGGGAGTATTGATTAGGTTTATGTCAAACCCAGGGAAGGAGCATTGGACAGCAGTGAAGCGGGTTTTCAAATATTTACGTGGCACTAGTAATTATGGCTTGTGCTACTAGGGAAGACTATGATTGGAAAGAATGTTGGACATTCGTGGTTTTGTTGATGCAGACTGGGCTGAAGATCTAGACCAAAGAAGATCTACAAGTGGGTATGTGTTTAGTCTATTTTGAAGCGTAGTCAGTTGGATGAGTAAAAGAAAGTCTGTAGTGGCCCTTTCAACTACAGAGGCAGAATACATAGCAGCCGCTCATGCAAACAAGGAAGCAATTTGGTTGCAGAGATTGTGTTCAAGTATGGGGTTGGTACAGAAATCTATAAGGATAGACTGTGATAGCCAAAGTGCAATTTTCTTGGCTAAGAACCCTGCTTACTATTCAAAGACAAAGCACATTGATGTTCAATATCACTTTGTTAGAGATATGCTTGAGGCTAAAAGGGTGTTGCTGGTAAAGGTGGACACTTTGAAGAATGCTGCAGATGCATTGACGAAGTATGTGAGCACTCAGAAGTTCTCTTGGTGTAGAGAAACAATGGGTGTTGAAGAATTGGCCCAATGACTAAGCTCTCCTATGACCCCCTGTGGAAAGAAAACAACAAGTGGGAGAATTTTGGGTATGTTTTATATTCTTTCCACAACTAGCCCCACGCATTGTATGTTCTACCGGGCATAACAGGGGGGTTACAAGGGGGGAGGTAACCCCCACTGTTGGGGTCCGAGGCAGTGCCCCGGTGAATTTTTTTTTTGATGTGCGGATCCACTCATAGGCAGACCTACCCATGTTTTGTGCATGAGTTTGCACATGGTTTTTGGGTACGATGGTTTTCGGCCCCTGGTATTTTGTAGATTTGGTCAAGGGAACTATGGTTATGTTCTAATCCAAGGTTAATAGATTGGGATTTATGTATGCTTCGGCATGTATATATGTGTTGTAACGCTAAAAGGAATATAACGAAAAATCAAGCTGGTCATCCCGATTTGGGATCCAGGGGAAAATCTCTGTGTTTATATGTTTTATGTTTTATGCTCTTGCTATTGTTTATTTTCTGTTATAAGATTCGTGTGTAGATAATTTATGTTCAAGGTTAAAACCTACATCAATAAGGATCTCGATTTTATCTTCATCCATTTTCTTGATTAGGGTTTACTTGTGTTTTTTCTCCAACTGCTTGAGTTTGATGTTGCATATTTTATTTCTAGTTATGTACCTGTTAGACATGTTTCTGAGCATCTTCTTCTCTATGTTTTCCTTGTGGTGGAGCTTCTAAAGGTGGTGGTTTTCCATATCTAGTCATACGTCTCTATCACCTTCAACCTCCTTGGAAATCCTTTCTTCAAAACAAAGTTGCTTTGCCTCATGTTTTTGTTGTTGTAGAGCTCTCTTAAGACCTCTTGTTTTTGGTCTTGTACTATTGGTTTGAATGCCATCATGGTCGGAATCATCAAGTTCCATCATTGCCTTAACCATGGTGTCTTGTCTTTTTTATTTGAGCATCTCTAGCTCCGTGAGTACTTGTTGATTTTTCATGCTTGCTTTCATGTTCAAGAAATGATATGACACACTGAGCTCTTGCCATGTTGTCCTGCAATTCTTTGATCATGGCATCCTTCTCTTTGATGATCATCTTTGAGGCCTCCTAATCATCTTGATCATCAAAATACATCAATTCAAAATTTCTTTCTTCCTCATGAATGTCTTCCTCTTTATGGAAAAATCTCTCTTCCTCCTCCTCATCTTGGCATACCTGCATTGCGGATAAAGAAGGAAAGGTCCCTTCAACAATATATCAAGAAAACACTTGCATAGGTCCCCTCTAATAGTTTTTTACCTATTTTACTGTAGCCTTGATAGGTGACCCTGTTTGTTTTTGAGATACTAAAGCTCGTGGTGAAATTGATCTAGTAGGGTGAGGTGGTGGAGTATTGAAGACATCATTCTCAATGAAGGTTTCCCATGCAATTATTAATTGATTGAGATGATGAAGGAAAATTATCTTGATTAGAGAGTGATGAAAGAGTTTGTTCATCTGACGTTCATATTGTCTATTCTACAATATGTATGAAATTTTAGCAATACTCCTATACAAATAGTGAGGGTGTTGAGAAATTTCACCCTTATGAAGTGCATGAGTAGTTTGATGTGATAGGCATATAGCCAGAAGAATTTTCCGTCACAGATGAAATACTTCATGATGATATTTATCATGGGAGAAAATATGTCAAGTAGGTGGCTGAAAGGTAAGGCTTTCTTCTTATCATATTTGTACCTTGGCTTGAGAAATGGTTCATAATGTCGGGTATCTATATCTTTGGCATTAAACCACTTCTCACCCACATTAGGTATCCTTGTGGCTACATCAATACTATCTATGGAGATGGTGAAGGTTACTCCTGCAATTGTCACTTGATTGTCTTTGAGGTTTGAGATAAAAACTCTGGTCAAAGCAAGGTGATGTTGTACTCTTTGGACCATTTCACAGAAGTAATAAAAAAAAACCCACATGTTTTAAGAAATTTATTGTCATGGGTGAGGCCAACAGTTCTCTGGTGTTGGATGGCTCTGTTAGCATCGATCTTGTTATCCCTCCGTCAGAATCTGTTGGTGTGTGTCCAACCATTAAATTTCATCAAAGTAGATTTCACGTCATTTGACATGTTATGGATGGTCTTTGGTCAGCAAAGAGTCTGTTAGAATTTTTAGGTTTAGGGTTTTGACAATTTGTTTTGCAGAATGTTTAATAATACCTACAGGCTAGAGGAAGGTTCAATAATTTTTTTATTTCAAGAGTTTCATCATCAGTAATGCGCAAGGCTGATTCTTCTCTGAAACTCCGTTTTGGAGAAGAAAATGTCAAATTAGTTGTTTGTAATAAGTGTATTTTTAAAAGTTTTCCGTCATGAATAATTTCAAATTGCAGGCCCTGGTCACCTTATTATCTTCAGCAGCTCCATACCCTATAAGACAAACAAAATCCATCATTCATTCAATCAGAAGCACAATCATACAAAATGCCCAAAGCGAAGTTGAGGAAATAAGTCACAATGCAAAATATTCTAAAGATGGGTTTATACGTATATAAATTCACTTATTTGCATTCAAAGCAGTAGAATCAAATGAAGGGACACTTCAGATGGACCCTAGACTAGAGGCAATTGTAGAAAGAATGCTAGAGAAATGCAATTTGGAAAGCAAATTTCAGCAGGGAGTGGGCATCGCACTTGAATATAGAAAGCTTGATAAGTCCGAAAAGGCAATTGTGAAGAGTGACAATGTTTCTAGAATGCTGTGTTATTACATCAATGTCTCTCAAATATTTTTTCATATAAGAAAGTAAAGATCTGAGGTTCTTCATCTCCTTGTTAAAATTTATCAAAGTTTTCCCTCGCCTGACTATCTGAGTATCTACCAGTGTCTTATGTTCTTAGATGAGCCTGGAAGTGTTGCAAATATTTTGGAAAACTTGCTGGAGTACAAGGATAAAGATGGGGCTTTGATGGCTTTTCAAGTAGCTTTTGATCTTTTTGAGAATGAGTATTGGGCTTTCCTTCTGAAATTTAGAGATCAACTACCAGAGTCCAAAACTCAGTCATCCAATATCCCAAGTTCTAGTCAATCATCATTACCAACACGTGTTGAATCTAATGGCTTAAATGCTCTTGATGTTGGTAGCATTGCTTCTCTTGACACCTATGTTGCAATGGACACATCTGAGGATGTCCACATGGAAGATAATAGCATGGTGGAGATTGTTAGCAATGGGAAAACCAATCTAACAGACATAAAAGAGTCAGCTTGCACAGAAAGATTATTGAAGATAAAAAGAATTCTATCTGGAGAAAAACCCATACAATTGACTTTACAATTTTTATATAGTCACAACAGGGCAGATTTTGTGGTAGAGTTCAGCATGGCGCATTGAAGTGGAGCACGGTGCATAGAATGCGCGCGGCGCATTGGGTTGAAATTGTCAGTTGAAATTGCCACAGGCACGGTGCACCCAAAGGCCGTGGCGCATTGGGCCTGCGCACGGCGCATTGAGCCCCGGGCCCGAAATTTATACTTTGCTTCTCAATTTCATAAAATCAAACAAATCTTTCCGCTCCAAATATTATTCAACATGTTGATGAAACATATCATTGGTTTGGAGTCTAGAACTGCTGAGTCGCAGAAGCTGCTGAAGAGTTATTCACAGTTTATGGGAGTACTATAAATCGGTGACATTCACAAGCAATGTAATTATGGAGACTTTGCACCTATCAAACATAGGTGCATTTTTGTTTCGATAATGCATAAAGGAAACAAACATCAAAGGATGTCGGGTTCCCAAGGGCTGGAAAGTTTTTGCGTCCAATTCACCGGTGCATCTCAATCCATATATACACTTTGAGCCCTTATCCATGGAGATGACAGGAAAAGACATGAAACGCAAATGGCTTTCAAGTATTCGGAGGAGCCTTAGACATTGTTTGGGATGCAGAATCTAGCCACATTCGTACTGTTATATTTGGAACAGTCAATGGTGTTATCGGTGTCATTGTATCTCTTCCTCAGGAACAATATC
Organism: Pinus albicaulis; assembly: GCA_034641835.2. Classification (NCBI taxonomy): domain Eukaryota; kingdom Viridiplantae; phylum Streptophyta; class Pinopsida; order Pinales; family Pinaceae; genus Pinus; species Pinus albicaulis. The sequence goes on from CM076569.1 coordinate 528,054,710, forward strand.
AGTTTCTTGAAAAATTGCAAATAAATCCTGTCAAGGTGCGGGTGGTGCAGGGTTGACAAAAAGAACCTGGTTCATGATTCCCAACCCAAAGCTATTTCTGGTGCCATTCGCTCATTGGATTTAGATTATTTACCAAAGATTGCAGATGAAAATTGGGATGGTGATTCCATTGTATACTCTCACAGAGGGGAGAAACTTGTCTATCTTTCTAAAGGTGCAGGTTTACCAAATACTTTTAAAGCACGGGAGTGTGAAGTTTTCACCGTTGTTCCTCTGAAGAGGTTAGCCAATGGAATCTCTTTTGCTCCCATTAGACTGGTGAAAATGTTCAACTCTGGAGGAACTATTAGTGCATATATGTTCGCTGGTGTTAAAGGAGAAATTGCAGCTTGGACGGTGGATTATTACAGAACTGTAGATGTACAGGTTGAATTTTGGCATTCTTATGGCAATCAAATTCATGTCACCGGTGGATCTTCTGGTTGTCTTACACATATTTTCAACAGTGCTATGATACCTTATTCAGTTCAGAAGCGGAAATTATCTTGTTATCCCATTGGCAAACAAATTTTTATTGTATTATTCCCTTTTCTAAAGGCAAAGTCTTCGTTCAAAGGCGTGTTTTTGAAAGTTTGGTTTTCATTCAAATGGCAGATGGAAGGCACAAAGTCAAAAACCAAAAGCCAAATTAAAACGCAGAATACCTACCACTGTAGAAGAATAGGATTCGATTTCCTATTTATGACTTCAATTAATAATTCAAATGGATCTGCGCTCCAGTTTTTGTCTTTCAATTGGCCATCAGAGGAATTCAAGGGGAACAATGTTCTGTTTTTAGAACAAATGGATGAATTTTTCTATTCTTGTAATTTTAGTTGAAATAGCGCCCTATTTTTATCAATTTGTTATCACACCTCTGAGCTTATTTATTGTATTGTAAATCATTTTGTAAAGAGAGAGTTCTGGGAAACGTGTAGAGGAATAACAGAGAGCTTCATTATATAGTTTTGACAGAGATTTTAATGAAAAGATACATCTCTGGTTCATGAGATTCATGTGGTATCACGTTTGACATATGTTTCTTCTTAATTTCATATGTTCCTTGTTATGTTTACTGTTCATTTCATAATCATTTCTAGATGAATGCTTTTAAGTGAGAAAGGTAGAATCCATGTTAATTGCTCTGCCTTGGGAAAGCGTTCATTTTCTGTGTATCTTCTTCTGTCTGAGAAGGATTCATTATATATGCCCTTTTCGGCCTCTCAGCTGTCTTTCACTCCATATAATTCCAATTTGATTGTTAAACTTCATGCTTATCTTGCCTCATGAAACAATCTGCGTCTTTGATTTAATTTCCCTGCTCATACTGTCCTTTGTCCCATACAGCCCAGAAAATCCAGCCATTCATTATATTATTTCTTCCATATCTATTTACTAGCCTAAAAACAGTATCCATTTCTAGTCATCTCAAGCCCTATTGGACATATTTTCCTATGTTTTACCCAGAGAGAGCCCTCTCCTATCCTCGTAGGGATAGCTACGAGGCTGAGCATGGTTTGGTGTTGTCCCTCCTCTACCTCATTTTAGCCTGAGGTGGATCTGGGAACTAACATAGTGGCGACCACACTGGGGACAATGGTTTGCGTGTGAATGTAACATTTGATTTGTAGATTGTCTTGCCCCAGTAAGTGTATCAGGTTCAGATATGATCGTTGATGGTTGAGAATGACCAGACATTAGAAGGCTGAAATCATTCACCTGGCGACTCCATTCACTGAAAAATCCAAAAATCAATCCTTCATGGTGACTTCACTACAGAGATATCAGTAGCTTTGATATTTTCAAGATGGATCGGGTTGCAAGAAGATACACTCCCATGAGCCGAGATCACATTCCAGGCTTTCCAAATAAAATTCCGAAGGTAGATTGGTCAAGGAATCTGCCTACGTTTAACGATGATGATAAGAAGGATGCTGCTTTGCATCTGGTTAGATTTCACATGCATATTCGCAAGTTGAAGGTGGATTTTCCTAAAGATTGCTTGATGAAGATATTCCTGGCCACTCTGGAAGGTGAAGCCCAATCTTGGTATGAAAATTTTCCGTCGGCCTGTATTTACTGTTTAAAGGATTTTCATGCCCTATTCATTGAAAGATATCAATTATCTTATCCATCATTAAATTTAGTTCATGACTGTTGCAAACATGCTTCTACTTTTATTGAAAGCCTTGAGAAATATTATGAAGATGATAATTTCATGGATGATGAGATCATGGAAGCCCTGTATGAAAATTCATTTCAGCAGCATAAAGACGATCATGAAAATTTGCAGCAGGATCAAGATCTTAGTATGGTGGAAAATGAAACAATTTTTCATCTTGATAGTCAACAGGAATTACATGAAATGGATCAGCTGTATGAGGAAAATTTGTATACTCCTTCACTTGAAATCAATGAAGACAATCACTGTTTGAGCAAAAGAAAACAAAAGGTATTATCTCCTCTATCTGAAGATGAGATAGATCAACTCTTGAATGGTCGAGTTCTAGCTCAAGTTAACGTAGATCTGCAGTGTGCACATGGTCAAGAAGGTGATGGTGGAACTTCTTCCTCTTCTGAAAAGCATGATAGTCTTGTAAGCAGCTTTATAGATCAGTAGGTTGAAGATGGCCATATGACTGAAAATAATGAAAGAGAAATTTTTGTTTCATATCTGTCCACAGAAGAAGATAGCATGCAGGGAAGTCAAGTTTCAATTTCAGAAAGTGATAATGTCCAGTCAACTATTCCAGATCCAGATTTAGATTGTGATGATCAAGAACACCTTGTGCTGAATCCTATGAAAGAGAACTCTGATGTTGAGATCATCTGCAATGAAGAAGACAGAGGTATGGATCCAAATGTTCTCAGTTCATTAGAACACAGCCTTTATGAGGAGGTAATTCAGTCAGTCCATGAACAACAAGATGAGACCCTCGTTCAAGTAAGTGAAGAAGTTCCTTTGGATGAATCTTTAGTAGATGATAGAAATGTCATTTTTGCGCTTCAAAGATCATCTGAAGTTTCTTTTCTTATGATTGATGAATGCAATGAGAATCTGGCTGTCATATCATATGAAGATGACCAAAACTATATTCAAACTGTAGAAGATCAGGACATTCCGGATTGCTTTTCAGATTCTTCTTCATATGTCTCATGTTTTGAAATGTTTTTCCAAGAGGAGATCTGCTCATCTATTTGTTCAGAATTTTTTGAGGACCAGGAACATACTGAAGTACATTTTGAAGGAAGATCTGAAGCAAGAGAAAAAGACACCTTGTTTTTTCAGCAGGAGGTAAATATTCATGTTTTTCAGGATCCAATGGCAGATTTGTTGCAGTCAGCAGTGAAGGTGATTATTGCCATGTTCAGTGATGAAGGAGATCATGGTCAATTATATTTCTGGATGCCGAGTTACCAGTATTTGTTGTTGACCAGGAGATCTGATCGGGAGAATCAGTCAGGAAGGCATCTTCTTGACTGGTTACATTGGAAAGCCAACTATACATAATTGTACATATTTCATCATTATGCAGGTGGTTGTCATCATGCTTTCAAATCTTGATGAACTGCTGCCTTTTTCAAAGGATTTGTAAATACTTGTTTTAGTTAGTGATGAGTCATTTGTGAGTCAGTTTCCAGTAAATAAATTAGTCGTGTCGATTTATTGAAATAATGGACTCCATGGCCCAATGGAAGGAGGCACTGTCTGCTCTTCCAAAGATCTGTTGTTCTTGGCACCTCCAAGGAGCTACCATCCCCATTGGAGCCAATGTTAGCATCGGTCTTGTTATCCCTCCGTTAGAATCTGTTGGTGTGTGTCCAACCATTAAAGTTCATCAAAATAGATTTCACGTCATTTGACATGTTATGGATGGTCTTTGGTCAGCAAAGAGTCTGTTAGAATTTTTAGGTTTAGGGTTTTGACAATTTGGTTTGCAGAATGTTCAATAATACCTACAGGACAGAGGAAGGTTCAATAAGTTTCTTATTTCAAGAGTTTCATCATCAGTAATGCACAAGGCTGATTCTTCTCCAAAACTCTGTTTTGGAGAAGAAAATGTCAAATTAGTTGTTCGTAATAAGTGTATTTTTAAAAGTCTTCCGTCATGAAGAATTTCAAATTGCAGGCCCTGGTCACCTTATTATCTTCAGCAGCTCCATACCCTGTAAGAAAAAAAAAATCCATCATTCAGTCAATCAGAAGCACAATGATACAAAATGCCCAAAGCAAAGTTGAGGAAATAAGTCACAATGCAAAATATTCTAAAGATGGGTTTATACGTATATAAATTCACTTATTTGCATTCAAAGCAGTAGAATCAAATGAAGGGACACTTCAGATGGACCCTAGACTAGAGGAAATTGTAGAAAGAATGCTAGAGAAATGCATTTTGGAAAGCAAATTTCAGTAGGCGGTGGGCATCACACTTGAATACAGAAAGCTTGATAAGTCCGAAAAGGTAATTGTTAAGAGTGACAATGTTTCTAGAATGTTGTCTTACTGCATCAATGTCTCTCAAATATTTGTTCATATAAGAAAGTACAGATCTGAGGTTCTTCATCTCCTTATTAAAATTTATCAAAGTTTGCCCTTTCCTGACTATCTGAGTATCTGCCAGTGTCTTATGTTGTTAGATGAGCCTGGAAGTGTTGCAAATATTTTGGAAAACTTGTTGGAGTCCAAGGATAAAGATGGGGCTTTGATGGCTTTTCAAGTAGCTTTTGATCTTTTTGAGAATGAGTATTGGGCTTTCCTTCTGAAAGTTAGAGATCAACTACCAGAGTCCAGAAATCAGTCATCCAATATCCCAAGTTCTAGTCAATCATCATTACCAACACGTGTTGAATCTAATGGCTTAAATGCTCCTGATGTTGGTAGCATTGCTCCTCCTAACACCTATGTTGCAATGGACACATCTGAGGATGTCCACATGGAAGATAATAGCATGGTGGAGATTGTTAGCAATGGGAAAACCAATCTAACAGACATAAAAGAGTCAGCTTGCACAGAAAGATTATTGAAGATAAAAAGAATTCTATCTGGAGAAAAACCCATACAATTGACTTTACAGCTTGTATATAGTTACAACAGGGCAGATTGTGTGGCAGAGTTCAGCGCGGTGCATTGAAGTGGAGCACGGTGCATTGGGCTGAAATTGTCAGTTGAAATTGCCACAGGCGCGGTGCACCCAAAGGCCACGGCGCATTGGGCCTGCGCGCGGCGCATTGAGCCCCAGGCCCAAAATTTATACTTTACTTCTTGTTGAGGCCCTTGTTTTTGTTTAAGTTTTGAATATTGGCTAAGACATTTTGAACGTTGACCCTTTTTGAGTTGCGGAATAAATACACATGGCAACCGCGACCGCACTGCAACTACCAGGAGTTGCGGAGCTACCAAGGTGGCGCGGAAGCACCCGATAGCTGGAGATCGAACAGAGACAAGTGCAGATGAAGGAAACACAGTAGAAAACAGAAAGTGGAACACGTAGACATCATAAGAGAAGCTGAGAGAAGCCGAAGTGAAGATACAAAGGAACTGATAGTCACAAGAGCGGGTGAATAAATAACAGTCACCCAGCCGAAAAGAAGAGTCGAATAGATGCTGAAGAGGTTGCGAGGCTCGAGACAGGGAAAGACGCGCAGGGCGTCTGCGGAGGATTCAGGCTTGTTCTTCATATGGTTTCCTATCTTCTATTCTACCTTTCTGTTCTGAGATTCATCTGTATCAGCTTTGAGAGCTATCAGAAAGAATGCCATGTAATCATGTATTGAGCCAAGAGATTAATACAATGGAAGGTTGCTGTCTTAATAAGATGTTCATGTGCATGTAATGCATTTATGCGGGTTTAAAATTTTATTTATGAATGTCCGAATGCTTATTAAGTGATCTTGCGCATATAAATTTGTATATGAATAGATGCACCGTCTTTCTTTAGTTGCGGGGTTGTTCCTTGCCATTGATCTCATCCCCTTTTGCATGTGGTTGCGGCACGCCTCGGGTGAGACGCACTACTCTCCAGAGCAGGGTGAAAATGTCGGCGTGTTCCTAGACTACACCGGACCCCTTTGTTGGCCACAACTCTTGAACCTGGGTCTTGTCCGCGAGACCTAACTTCTCACCAACAAATGGTTCCGTTGCCGGGACCTACATGTTCTGAGGGGATCTAGATCATGGTATCGAGGATTTTTGAAGGAACGATACGACGATGGTGGGATGATCATCTTGACCAGTTTATTGCATAGCAAGCAGAGCTGACCAAGAAAAAGGAGGCGGCGATCAAGGAGCTTGTTCTTTTCTCTGACGTAGCCAGTGATACGTACGAAATTTTCTGGGGAAGGTTCCCTACGGACCTTTACAATTGGTTGCGGAGATTACGAATGACGCTGCCCCAAGAAGGCTTGCGAAAGATAAACCATAGGTGGATGCACGAAGACCTGGTGGCACTGCATCGGGTAGACACTAAACTAACCCGTGCAGTGGATTTTTAGGTAAGGACCACGTTGGAAGGATACACTGTGGATTTTACTGCTGAGTGCTATCAGTCCTTCTCAAAGGCCGAGGTTGTTTTCCACTCAGGGCTGAGGGGGAAGATGTTGAAGGAGATTCCGCTATTGATCAAAGCCCTGATGGTGGACGAAGGGTTGATTGAATTCCACAAAACGGGGATGGAAGCGTAAACCACCCGGGCTGGGGGAAGGGTTGAGGGGCCCGATGCTGTGTAGAAAGTGAAACTGGGGAGTGGGGGAATGGATGTTGAGGCCGCATGCAAGTCACGGGAGCTACGTGCACATCGGTGGGCACAGATCGCCGATAGGTGGCGAAGAAGGGTAATGCAAGATTTGAAGAGAAAGGAGATCGAGAGGAAAAATCAGAAGGAGGTGCCTCCAAAGATAAGAATTATGGGTTTGGATACTCGGAAAGAAGATGGGACAGCAGTGGAAGTACAGTGGGTGCATGGGAGCCCAGCGATGCGAGGAAGAGAGATCGTGACTAGCGAAGATAACGGAAAGATGCAGCCTGAAGAAAGTTTCGATGATGAATGGCATGGCGTGATGCAGCAGATGTTTCAAGATCAGAAGGCACCCACCCCTCCAGGCAGCCCTACTTCCCACCTTCCGCATGGCCAGGATCCCGACCTTCCCCTGGTACTTTATCAACCTTTAAGAAATATTTTTATTCAGTTACAAGCATTAAGTCAATCATATAATAGTTCAGCAGTGTCGGTAACGCCCAGTAACAGCAGCATTACTAGTAGTAGTATTTTCTCTAGAGGGACCGTTACGCAACCAGGACTGGGAGGTTTTATCCTGGTTAATCCTCCGCAAGTACACATGGCTGGATCTTTCACTTGGTACCCAGAGTTCTCTGGCCAGGGCAAAAATGACATAGAACAACACTGGTACCTGTGCGAAGCCATCTGGAGGGCCCGCCAGACGCCAGATGCAGGGAAGTTAATAGAATTCCAAACCACGCTCAGAGAGAGGGCTCTGCGATGGTTTATCAAGTGGTTCGAGGCGCATCCTAACCCTGTAATTGCAGACGTAAAGTGGGATTTTGTCCATGAATTCAATCTTCCCCAGACAGACCAGCAGGGCCTATCAGAGCTATGGGAAATTAAGCAGAAGGAAGGTGAGACCGCGTGGGAGTTGATGAGGCGATTTAAGGACGCGATCAGGAAACTCAGCTACCCGATCGACCCAAACCACCAGAGGGACTGGTTCATCAAGGCTCTTCTTCCATTGACACGAACCCCTCTGACTCAGCAGAAGATTGATAATCTGCAGGACGCTTTGGAGCAGGCCATGAAGATTGAAGCCATGGCGGGCTACCCACAAGAATATCAGGGGGGGGGCGGCCCCGCAAGATCCGTCTTTGATAGGGTTGCAACACCAGATTTTCAGCTTGACTGAAAAGCTCAAGGAACTTTAGCTGGTGAGACCAGCGCGACCGAATGTTTGGTGTACTCATTGTCTGGTCGAAGGCCACGTCGCAACCGAATGTCCTCGGTTGCGCGGCACAGGAGCAGGACCCTCGGTCGTAGCGATCCAGGGGGTGGTGCGGGGATGAACCCCAGGGAGTCTACCAGCCACAACAGACCTTTGCGGGGTTTCCACCGCAACCGGGGTCCTCCACCACAGAGTACTGTGAGATTTTCCAGACGATGGGGCATCCTCCTCGGATGTGCGTGATATTACAGAAGTACTCCACGGTCCCGAATAATGTATACTGCGAATTCTGTGTGTCAACGACTCACAACACTGAGCAGTGCAGGGCACTTGACGCACTTGCGGATCGATTAGATCGTCTCTCATACAGGGTGAACGAGGCTCCAAGGGGAAGAGGTGGTGGCATGCGGGGAGGCCGAACAGGAGGACGTGGTCCGGTAAAATGTTACAACTGTGACTAGGAGGGTCACGTGGCTAGAGAATGTCCCCTTCTGCGACGACCCTGGTGTTCCCAGTGACGGGTCAACGCCCACGCTACCGAAGACTGTCCGGAGCTCATCAAGAAGTGGGAAGAACGGGTGAGGCAGAGGGGAGAAAATCTGATAAATTCAGAGCCGCGGGGGGCTGCAACCCCAGACATGCAGAACGTCGCAATTGTGACATGAGGCGGAAAGAAGACTGGAGAGGATGCCCATGAGAGGGAGCCAGCCCGAGTGGTTCGGCCGGCATCCCCGAAGAATTTGATCAGGCCCGAGGTCCAGAAGAAGTACTTCCAGGAGGCAGTTGAGGCCTTCGCCCAGTTGCGGAACGAGGGAGGGTTGGAGGAGCCCATGCTACCGGAACCTGGTGCGCAGAACCTCGCAGGTACTGTGGTCGAGGACTGGCTCCGGCTATTCCTCAGGATTGTTGATAACGCTGCGCTGCGGCAGCAGTTCAAGCATGTTTTGGACGAAGCACTACAGGGGCACACAGAGCATAGAGACTCAGCAGACGCTAGCCCTCAATACGTGCAACGTGTCAAGAGGAACAAGCAACGAACAGGCAAAGAATTCCGGCTTAACATGCAGGTCGTAGGGTTCCAAATTAGCGACACCATGTTGGACTTGGGGTCTGACGTCAACATACTGCCACGAAAGACATGGGAGGCTCTTGGAAGGCCGCGGTTAGCCTACTCACCCATCCAACTCAGGATGGCGAATCAGTACTGCATTTTTCCAATCGGCCAGCTCGAGGGAGTCGAGGTCGACGTTGCGGGGGTGAAGACATACACCGATTTCGAGGTTATTGATATCATGGGAGACAAAGATCCCTACCCTGCCCTACTTTGCATTGACTGGGATTTTGAGAATTACGCCATCATCGACCTTAAGAACAAGCTGATGATCTTTGAGGATGGGGAGGTACGGGTCACCCAGCCTCTCGACCTGTATCAGGGCCTGCAATATACAGAAACAGTGGACAGTCGGGAGGATGCTCAGATAATGGACCATCTCTATCAGATGACTGTAGGAAAGCAGGATGATTATATTAACTCGACCGTAACTGGCTCTGTCAGTTGGCGGAGTGCGCAGAGCTCGGAGCTCAGATCCGAACTCGCTTGGGAAGACTGGCAGCAAGGGGGATATGAGACCACCATGCGGCGATGTGCCTCCATCGCTCAGGTCCAGTGGGTAGGGACTGAGATCCGCGGATATCCCACATTGTCAAACATGCAAGCAGTCAATACTTTTATTGCCAAGGTGGAAGACCGGGTCCCAGCTGAGAGCCGGATACCACTTTTGGATGTGGCCTTGCAGTCAACATCGGCACGGTGGTGGAAAAATCACCGCAACACTCTGTTGCGATGGGAGTGCATGGCAGAGGGTCTGCGGGCACGCTTCAAAGAGGATGAAGGACCCTGCATTACGCTTAAGTATCATGGAAATTCAGACTCGCGACACCATTTGCGGGCCTGCGAAGAATATTGGCGGAGCTCACGGTACCCTATGGAGCTGTGGGTCCACAGGTTTGTCCACTCCCTAGGCACCATTCCCCGGCCTGGTACCTGGAGGAAGAAAGGAAACGGGAAACCCGCTCTTGGCAGGCAGTTGCGAACAAGTTTGTACGGTGCTTATTGTTCGAAGGGGAGACGGCGCAGGAGTCTCAGGCCCTACAGGCAATCAAGGAGGTCTTGTTTTTCCACCAACCTGAGCCTGATAAGGGCCCAGCTGTGTCACGACCTGATTTCAGGCGCGATTTGGTTTGTCACCGGATTGATGGCGATCTGGAGGACGATATTTTGGAGGACCTCATGCATCTCTACTTTGAAGAAAAGGAAGGAGAGCAGAGCATCAGTGAAGAGCCGACGACTGAAGGGGTCCATCTACAGCCGCTCAAGAAAAAAAAACTGAACATTGGAACGGACGAGAAACCTAAGCTCGCAACGGTGGGAGATTACTGGGACGAGGAGACAACAAAAGAAATTTTCAGCCTCCTCCGAGAATACGAAGATTTGTTTCCGTCCTCAGTTGCGAACCTTAAGGGGATCAAGGGGGATCTGGGCGAAATGCTCATCACATTGAAGTCGGGGGCAAGGCCGGTAAAGCACCGACCCTACTGGTTGAATCCACGGATCAAAGAGAAGGTTAAGATGGAGATCGACAAGATGTTGGATGCAGGTCTTATTTTCCCGGTAGAAGAAGCGGAATGGGTGAGTCTGATTGTCATCCAGAACAAGAAGGACAAAGCGAAGATTCGGGTCTGTGTAGACTACCGGAGCTTGAATAATGCTTGTATCCATGACCCGTTTCCCACTCCCTTCAGTGATGAAGTTCTAGATCATGTCACGGGAAACAAATCTTATTCCTTCACTGATGGGTTTTCAGGCTACCATCAGGTGCGCATCGCCAAGGAAGACAAAGAAAAGATGACATTCACCACTGAGTGGGGATCATTCGCATACCACGTTATGCCGTTTGGTCTGAAGAATGAACCAGCTGTGTTTTCCCGAATTTTCATTGCTGCTTTTCGGGAGTACATGCACAAGTTCCTGGAGGTCTACATGGACAACTGGACTGTCTACAGTCTGTTGAAGAAACACGCCTCTTTGTTGCGTGTTATGTTTGATCGGTGTCGCCAGCTGCAGATTTCCTTGAACTTGAAGAAATGTATTTTTGCAGTTCCATTTGGCACGCTCTTGGGCCACGTGGTATGCAAGCAAGGGGTCTGCGTTGATCCTGCCAAGGTCACGGTCATCGTCCACATGGAGGCCCCCGAGATAGTGAAGCAGTTGCGGGCACTGCCAGGGCACACAGGATATTACAGGTGGTTTATTCGCAACTACGCAAGGATTACGGCCCCTCTGGAGAAACTGTTACGAAAGGCAGAAGCATTTGAGTGGACGGCGGAGTGCAGGAAGGCACTTGACACATTGAAGGAGAAGTTGGCAATGGCACCCATACTGGTTCATCCCGACTGGGATAAGCAGTTCCATGTGCATATTGATGCATCCAGAATTGCCTTTAGAGATGTATTGGTGCAACCTGGGGAGACGACAGTTGATCACCCCATGTACTTTGCCAGCTGCCGGTTATCGAATGCAGAAAAGAACTACACCACCTTGGAGCAGGAGGCGTTGGCGATGGTGTACTCCCTCCAGAAGTTTCGCCACTATCTTCTGGGCGGAAAATTCACATTCTTCACGGATCACTCTGCACTAAAGTATCTGGTGAATAAGCCTGTGTTGGAAGGAAGAATCTGTCGATGGCTTCTACTTTTTCAGGAGTTCACATTTGAGGTGATTGTTAAGCCTGGCAGGTTGAATGTTGGTCCCGATCACTTATCCAGGTTGGAGACGGGAGAGAATGAAGGCCTGTTGGATGATCAGCTATCGGATGCTGACCTCTTCCGAGTTGAAGTAGTACCAGATTACCTGGCTGACATTGCCACGTATCTGACCACGAGATAGTGCCCTGAGGATTACACCCCACTTCAGAAACGCCACCTGGTTGTCCGGGCGGCCGACTACCAATTGATCGTGGGGCAGCTGTACAAACTGGGGCTTGATGAGGTGTTGCGCAGGTGTGTTCTCGACCATGAACGGGAAGCGGTGATGTGGGAATGTCACAGTGGTGTTGCGGGAGGGCATGTGGGTGCGAAACCCACCGCAAGGAAGGTGCTTCAAGCTGGCCTGTGGTGGCCGACGGTACATGCTGACTGTAAAGCCTATGTGAAGCGTTGCGATGTTTGCCAGCGGACAGGAAGGCCTTCGCATAGGGACGAGCTGTTGCTACACCCAGTGCATGTGTTGCGGCCGTTCGAAAAGTGGGCTGTTGATTTTGTAGGTCCCATCGCACCAATCGCTCGACATTCCAAGGCCCAGTACATCATTACCGGAACGGATTACCTCACGTGGTGGGCTGAGGCAGCAGTGGTACGCAACTGCTTGGCAGAGACCGCTGCCCGGTTCATTTTTGAACACATCATCAGCCGCTTTGGCTGCCCACGGAGTTTGACCAGCGATCAGGGTACGCATTTCATTAATGCCACGGTCAAGTCACTACTGGACACATTTATGATTCAGCATCATAAAAGCAGCCCATATCATCCACAGGCCAATGGTACTGTGGAAGCATTCAACAAGATTCTCGAAAAGGGCTTGACTAAAATTTGCAATGCTCAGCGCGACGATTGGGACGAATGCCTCCCAGCGGTATTATGGGCCTACCGGACCGCAGTGAAACGTTTGACCAACCAGACACCATTCCAGTTGGTGTATGGCCGGGAAGCTGTGATTCCCGCCGAGTTCACTATACCCAGTCTTTTGATCGCGGTTATCCTCTAATTCTCGAAGAAGAGTCACGGAACGCTCCGGTGAGCTTCAGGAGTCGATGAGTCCTGATTCCTCGCTTTAATTCCACCAGAAGGTTCAGAAGGCCAGGCAGAAAGCATGGCACGACCGCCACATAAAAACCAAAGCCTTCCAAGTTGGCGGCAAAGTTCTCTTATATGATAGCCGGTTCTAGAAGTTTCCAGGCAAGCTCCAGATGCACTGGTTGGGACCCTACTTTGTCATTGAGATCCGCAACTCAGGAGCCGTTCGGTTGGCACAGCTGGATGGCACAGTTCTTCCCGGATGGGTGAATGGTGCACGCCTGAAACCCTACCAGGAGTAGGTACTGTTCACTTTTCATCAATAACTCTCACAACCGAGAGAACCCGTAGAGTAGCTTAGTCGAATAACTCTCCCACAATCGGGATGAGCATAGAGAGTATTTTCCGTTCATAGGCAGTCTGTCAAATAATTGGTCAGTTGTGGGTACCTCACCGCAATCGACTGTGGTCGTGGCGGACCAGTCCAGCGTGTCGCCGCGCCAGTCCAGCGTGTCGCCGCACCAGTCCAGCGTGTTGTTTGCGTAGGATGCATCCCCTGCCAGTGTCAGTCCAGGTCATTTCTGTCAGTCCTTTTGTCAGTCCTTAGGATCGCTCAGATTTGCTTCATAAATTGCCATAAGTAAACAGTAATTGTACCGTAATCATTTGCCATCACCCGCAGTTCCCTCAACCGTCGAGTCTGCCCATCTTCCCATGACGCTGTCAACAACTGTCAGATTACATACAGGCACGCGATGGATCGCACGATTATCGCAGCCTCAACGGATATCAAGAATTAATTTTCGTTATGGAGTCTCATCAACTCCGCACGTGCCAGTGGATGTCATAATTTGCATGAAGATCAACAGCACGAGAATGACGGGCCAGTTCAATTTGGAAGTTGCAGCATCTCCAGAGCATTTGCAGCATCGAAGCACCTCGCACTCCGAAGGAAACTCCAGAAGAATCCTCCAAGTCTACCAGCGCCGCACCAAAATGCCGAGAGCTCTCCTCTCCATCCCCGAACCAGTACTGGACAGCTGAATTCACCGTGTAGATTCGCTCGTTGGCAAGTATGACAATGCCGCATGTATGGACGCCAACCTGTCCGACCCTCCGGAATTCCCCCACCTCCATTGGCAGATTTACATGGAGCACCATTATACGCCAGGCAGCAGCTCCAACAGTCGGATGCGACCAGAATTCTGAGGCCTCCAGTAGTCGTCCTTGATGCATTTGAGGACCCTTCCAGTTTTCGGAACTACGGGGCCAGCTCTGAAATGCACCTGGTTCCTTCTCAGTCGGATACAGAACGGGTCCCTGTGGCTGAACGAAGAAATTCCAATCCATGCCGAAGACATTCATCGGCTTACAGGGCTATCTCTAAATGGTGCAGATGTCTCCTCTGCTGGCCAGACGTCCTCCAAGCGCGCTCGGAAGTCGGGTGACTCCGACTTGTACACCAAGTATGGCACTCGCCGAGGTGGCAAAGGTGCCAAAATTGACTTGATCAACCAACCAAAAATCCAGTTCACTTGCTACCTAATCGCTAGCAAGACGATGCGCCACTACACGAAGAGAGAATGCACCCTGGACACAATTTCCATTGCAGAGCACTGCACCCGGGGTGCCAAGTTGAATTGGTGCTCTTTCGTGCTGAAGGAACTCTTCGCGGCCTGCGAGGAAAACTACAAGCGGACCACCAGTTTCATTTACGGCTACTTGATCTTAGCCTTCACCATGTGGAAATGGCACCTTCCTCCTATCTGGAAGCCGGTGGAGACGACCATAAACCAGCCTCTTGCAATGAAATACACCCCCTGGCAGGTGTCCATGGATCCCAGCACCAAACAGGTGAACGCGGCGGCGTTCCGGCCGTGGTACGGTATGATGACCAATGTTGTGGCCAACCAGCAATGGATGCCCAGGAACTTGTTGGATGAGTACAGTGAGCAGGTGTGGTTTGGGGTCAGCCACAGGCACACCTTCCTCCGGCCAACTTGAGTGCCGAACACCACCTTTCACATGGCGCCCCTCAGGTTCCAGTTGATTGAAGACATCTTTCATCGGGAGGTTTCTGCATGGCCGGGGGTCGTCAAGCATGTCTAGGACGGGGTCATCCGCTATAACTTTGCGGGGATGCTGCTGGCACAGTAGCCTGCCGCAACCGGCGCAGCGGGGTCCTCACAGGTTGCGACGGAACCACCCCGGGATGCCGCCGAGACCGCACCGGACCTGCCCGAATCGCTGGTCCCCATCGTCGAGCACCTCAATGATCAGGTACGATGACTTAACGTGGCAACCCAGGTTGCTTCAAGTGGTGCCCCTATATTTCCCTCTTTTGCTGAATTTCATATTAGTCGGTCTCGTGTTCCCTCCAATACCGCCCCCCTCATTTCTCCCATTTCCACTAACCTGTTCACTTCTGCCACCCCCCTCATCACATCAATGGGTGAACCGGGCCCCGAACCCGATTCCTCAGATCCACCTCCATCCAAGAGGGCCCGCATTGCTATCACAGATCCAGTGGTGGATCTTACGGACGATGATCCACCAGCCACTCCGCCCACAGCAACTTTGATTCTGGAGGAACCTCTGATCGATCCGGTAGAGTTCCTCAACCTTCGCCTCCCTCCCACTTCTTTCACTCTGTCCACCGCTCCCACCGGACGACCACCTGTCACCTCCCCCAATCCATCCAACTCATCAGCCACTGTGTCAGATTCGTTGATCCGGGAACTTTTCCGAGGTGACCACGGGGTGGAAGTCACCTCCAGTACTACAGCCGTGCTACCACCGATTGACCCCGTGGCCACAGCCCAGGACCCTCATGCTACTATATCTACCAGGTTCACGAATGGGGGGGCTGATTCGACTGCCCCTCCCCCAGAGCAGACCACGCAGCAAGACCGGCCGGAGACCGATATGGCCACTTCAGTGCAGCAGCAGACGCTGGTCCATCCTTTAGAGACTGCAAGCCGATCAGTGGCCTGTGGCCAACCGTCGCAGGAACAGAGGCAGGAGCAGGGCACTCCCCGCACGACCAGTGCAGAACCATGGAGTACAGTGCAGCTGTACCTCCTCATTCAGCGGGTGGCCCTAAAAGCCGAACAACTTCACACAGAGCTGGCGCAGCGGTGTACCGAGCAGCATAACCAGATCACATCACTTACTGAACAGCGCGAGCAGCTGCACAGGGAGAAGACCAACCTTCAGGAGCAGGCCAACATTTGTATTCAGGCGCTCTCCAGCGTATGGCCCGCTGCAAGGGCTCACTATGCCCCACTTCCTAGCAGTATAGAAGCGGACAGTATAGCACTACAGGCTCACCACCTCTGGGAAGTTTTCATTAGTGTTTGCAGGGAGAACCAGGAACTCCAAGCGGCGTTAGCCGCACGGCCTACCCTTCCAGATCCACCAAGTGTCCATTCAGAACAGGTAACTTCCAAGCAGATGCAGGCAGTTAGTATGCACGCAACTCTCCATTCCACTGCAGCTTCGGCTTCTGCCCTTCTGCGAAGTCTTCAGGAGTGCTCACTTGCACTAACTGTTAAGACGTAGCCTATCGCTGCCCAGCTGCAACAAATATCCCACGACATTCAGGCAACCACGGACCCAGCAAGGTTAGATCAGCTCTACGCCCAGTCGGACGAGCTGGAACTTCACATGCAACAGACTGAGGCCGAATCGGCAGCAGCCAAACACGTCATCCGAGAGATTCGTCCGCCCCTTCGCGCCAATGTTGACTCCATGCAACAACTAGATGCCAAGGCCGAAGCCCAGCTTGCCACGCTGTTCAGGGCTAACACAACGATGATAGACGAAGCCGCCGCCACCCGGATCTCTCAAGAAACCGACTTGCTTATGCAGGAATGGTAGCAAGCAGTGGCGGCCTTCACAGAGCTTAGAGATACAGCGCTCCGCCGGGTCCCGGAGTTGGGGCCCTTGTTTTCACAACCAGATGGCGGAGCACAGCAGGAAAGGGCGTAGGGTGAAGGCACAGCAGAGAAGAGCATGGGTGCCAGCGGGGCAATGGAAGTAGAAACTGTTATTTGTGATTGACTCGCAGACGAGTCAAGGAATTGTGGTCGGGGCCTGTTGGGGCCCTTGTTTTTGTTTAAGTTTCGAATATTGGCTAAGACATTTTGAACGTTGACCCTTTTTGAGTTGCGGAATAAATACACATGGCAACCGCGACCGCGCTGCAACTACCAGGAGTTGCGGAGCTACCAAGGTGGCGTGGAAGCACCCGATAGCTGGAGATCGAACAGAGACAAGTGCAGATGAAGGAAACACAGCAGAAAACAGAAACTGGAACACGCAGACATCAGAAGAGAAGCTGAGAGAAGCCGAAGTGAAGATACAAAGGAACTGATAGTCACAAGAGCGGGTGAATAAATAACAGTCACCCGGCCAAAAAGAAGAGTCGAATAGATGCTGAAGAGGTTGCAAGGCTCGAGACAGGGAAAGACGCGCAGGGCGTCTGCAGAGGATTCAGGCTTGTTCTTCATATGGTTTCCTATCTTCTATTCTACCTTTCTGTTCTGAGATTCATCTGTATCAGCTTTGAGAGTTATCAGAAAGAATGCCATGTAATCATGTATTGAGCCAAGAGATTAATACAATGGAAGGTTTCTGTCTTAATAAGATGTTCATGTGCATGTAATGCGTTTATGCGGGTTTAAAATTTTATTTATGAATGTCTGAATGCTTATTAAGTGATCTTGCGCATATAACTTTGTATATGAATGGATGCACCGTCTTTCTTTAGTTGCGGGGTTTTTCCTTGCCATTGATCTCATCCCCTTTTGCATGTGGTTGTGGCACACCTCGGGTGAGACGCACTGCTCTCCAGAGCAGGGTGAAAATGCCGGCGTGTTCCTAGACTACACCGGACCCCTTTGTTGGCCACAACTCTTGAACCTGGGTCTTGTCCACGAGACCTGACTTCTCGCCAACACTTCTCAATTTCATAAAATGAAACAAATATTTCTGCTCCAAATAGCATTCAACATGCTAATGAAACATATCATTGGTTTGGATTCTAGAACTGCCGAGTCACAGAAGCTGCTGAAGAGTTATTCACAGTTTATGGGAGTACTATAAATCGATGACATTCACAAGCAATGTAATTATGGAGACTTTGCGCCTATCAAACATAGGTGCATTTTTGTTTTGAGAATGCATAGAGGAAACAAACATCAAAGGATGTCGAGTTCCCAAGGGCTGGAAAGTTGTTGCGTCCACTTCACCGGTGCATCTCAATCCGTCTATACACTTTGAACCCTTATCCATGGAGATGATAGGAAAATACGTGCAATGCAAATGGCTTTCAGGTATTCGGAGGGGCCCTAGACATTGTTTGGGATGCAGAATCTAGCCACATTCGTATTGTTATATTTGGAACAGTCAATGGTGTTATCGGTGTCATTGTATCTCTTCCTTAGGAACAATATCAGTTTCTTGAAAAATTGCAAATAAATCCTGTCAAGGTGCTGGTGGTGCAGCGTTGACAAAAAGAACCTGGTTCATGATTCCCAGCCCAAAGCTATTTCTGGTGCCATTCACTCATTGGATGTAGATTATTTACCAAAGATTGCAGATGAAAATTGGGACGGTGATTCCATTGTATACTCTCACAGAGGGGAGGAACTTGTCTGTCTTTCTAGAGGTGCAGGTTTACCGATTACATTTAAAGCATGGGAGTGTGAAGTTTTCACCATTGTTCCTGTGAAGAGGTTAGCCAATGGCATCTCTTTTGCTCCCATTAGACTAGTCAAAATTTTCAACTCTGGAGGAACTATTAGTGCATATATGTTTGCTGGTGTTAAAGGAGAAATTGCAGCGTGGACTGTGGATTATTACAGAACTGTAGATGTACAGGTGGAATGTCAGCATTCTTATGGCAATCAAATTCATGTCGCCGGTGGATCTTTTGGTTTTCTTACACATCTTTTCAACAGTGCTATGATACCTTATTCAGTTTAGAAGTGGAAATTATCTTGTTATCCCGTTGGCAAACAAATTTTTATTGTATTATTCCCTTTTCTAAAGGCAAAGTCTTCGTTCAAAGGCATTTTTGTTGAAAGGTTGGTTTTCATTCAAATGGCAGATGGAAGGCACAAAGTCAAAAACGGAAAGCCAAATTAAAATGCAAAATACCTACCACAGCAGAAGAATAGGATTCGATTTCCTATTTATGACTTCAATTAATAATTCAAATGGATCTGCGCTCCAGCTTTTGTATTTCAATTGGCCATCAGAGGAATTCAAGGGAAACGATGTTCTGTTTTTAGAACGAATGGATGACTTTTTCTATTCTTGTAATTTTAGTTGAAACAGTGCCCTATTTTGATCAATTTGTTATCACACCTCTGAGCTTATTTATTGTATTGTAAATCATTTTGTAAAGAGAGAGTTCTGGGAAACGTGTAGAGGAATAACAGAGAGCTTCATTGTACAGTTTTGACAGAGATTTTAATGAAAAGATACAGCTCTGGTTCATGAGATTCATGTGGTATGACGTTTGACATATGTTTCTTCTCGGTTTCATATGTTCCTCGTTATGTTTACTGTTCATTTCATAATCATTTCTAGATGAATTCTTTTAAGTGAGAAAGGTAGAATCCATGTTAATTGCTCTGCCTTGGGAAAGCATTCATTTTCTGTGTATCTTCTTCTGTCTGAGAAGGATTCATTATATATGCCCTTTTTGGCCTCTCAGTTGTCTTTCACTCCATATAATTCCAATTTGATTGTTAAACTTCATGCTTATCTTGCCTCATGAAACAATCTGTGTCTTTGATTTAATTTCCTTGCTCATACTATCCTTTGTCCCATACAGCCCAGAAAATCCATCCATTCATTATATTATTTCTTCCATATCTATTTACTAGCCTAAAAACAATATCCATTTGTAGTCATCTTAGGCCCTATTGGACATCTTTTCCTGAGTTTGACCCGGAGAGAGCCCTCTCCTGTCCTCGTAGGGCTAGCTACAAGGCTGAGCGTGGTTTGGTGTTGTCCTTCTTCTGCCTCATTTCATCCTGAGGTGGATCTGGGAACTAACAGGTTCAAGCCTCAAAATCGTGCCTCCTTTGTGTTTCCTCCTCTCCACTTCTATGTTCATCTCCTCTTATCTAATGCATCTTTCCTCCTCCATAGTAATTGTTTTTCCTTGAAACCCTAGGGAAGGGGAAGGGAAGGGGTAGGATAGTAGGTTTGGTCAATTGGGATTAGTGTACAAAAATTTAGGGGATTGTGGAAAGGAGTTGGGGAGCTTAGGGAAATGGTGGGGGATAAAAAACCTTAGGGAGATAGGGTGCGGAAGTTTATTACAAGGATATGTTATGGTTGCCTAGGAAAATGTAGCCTAGGATTAGGTTTTCAGGAAATGGGACATAGGGATAAGGGATAGGGTAATGTAGGGATAAGGGGAGTGTTTTTATAGTATGGGAAATAGAAATAGAGTCTAGGGAAAACCACTTTAGCTTACAGTGGTAAAAGTAGGGTTTCTTAGCTTAAAACATGAAATGGAAAAAGGGGAGAGTTTACACCATGAATTCAAATTATAAACTAAAGGGAGGATTAAAAATAAGTGTAACCTACTTTCATTTGGACTAAAGATACCCTTTTGTGATGGGTGGAGCAACTGCACTGAAGTTTTGGAGATGTGGAAGAAAACTTCCAAAAGCACAACACCTTGAGGATAAGCACAACACCTTCCTAGTAAAAGCACAATGCCTTAAGGGAAAGCACATGATCTGCAAAAAAAAATTATTTTCTCACTCAAATTCGATTTTTTTACTTGGGAGTTTGAGAGCTCGATTCACAAGGATGAAAATGAGTGTCTTTTTGGTCTTTCATGGCCCTTTATACTTGTTGAATCTTCATAATTTGGCTTTGGGACCCACATTTCCTTTGAAATTAAACTTTATACATTGCACTTTACCTTTGAACATGATCTTTGGGTTTGATCTCTTTTTATAGATTTGAACGTTGTAGATTTTTAGAACATTGACTTTTTGGCTGATTGGAACCTTGAGTATGCAGCTTCTTGGAACCATGAAAGATTATTACATATTAGGAAACATAAAATTACATATTAAATTGAAATTCACAAATTAGGCGTTCATAATGAAATGTTTTTTTTGTCATTATATTACTTGTTGGTCTTTTATGCATGAAGATGGTGATTTGATGGACCCTGAAAACCCTAAGACCTAAAGAGTACTCTCATTGAATGAAATTCATGATGAAAGGACTTAAATGATGACAAGAACTCGTGACTGATGTACACTCAACAAAGTAATGAAATGAGCCAACAGGTAGTGAATAATCTGAAAAGACTGAAGCTTGAACTAAATCTGCACCAAGTGACCAAATTTTTGCATGATGACATAATGGAGTGACAAAAATTCTAGAATGGGACCCTTAACAGGACATGAAAGATTTTATTTGATCACTGGTGGAAGGATGTGAATACTGACACTAACAGAATCTATATACATGCATTATTTTCCAAATCATGTTTTGGATATTCCCTTTTGAAAATAAATAACCTACGAAACTAATCTATATGGCCTCAACATTACCGTGAATATTAGGGTGAATATCTAATGCCCTTGTTATCTTATTTTTTTGGTTCACACATCTTCCATGATTTTGGTCACATCATAAGTTTGGTTATATGGAAAAAATAGTATCATCTAAATTTGTAACCATCACAATGCATGACCTATTCATGCATCTATTTAATTTTTTTTTATAATTTAATGATATTTCTCATATCAATTTATTGAAATTTTGACATTACTTGAAACAAATTGAATCGGTACAAAATGATTCAGTTTCTCCTAAAAATGCAACAGAGAAATATGTCATTGTAGTAATCTTGGGGCCTGAGAGGATGGGTTATGTACATGGTGTCGGATTTGAATCACTACAACTAAACTGTTAAAAAATAACATGCTTACAAGAAGTAATTTCATAATACTAGAGAGAAATTGAGAGGAAAAGGAAAGGAAATTGGAATATACAAATCAGTTGTTGAAGAATTAATGAAATAGAACATTTCCATGAAGGCAGGAAAATAAAATGGTTGAGTTGATCCAAAACTAGCCAACAATGTAAGAATTACATATGTAGAATATTTGATTTTTTATGTATACCATATTCGAAGATTGGGATTTTAAATGCAAAATGTGAATACGAACATGATTTTATTGTTGTCGGATCTGTAATAAATGAAACATTGTTTTTGTAGCTTAATGCTTCATCTTATGATTTCATGGTATTCATGCAAAATATTTATTTTTAACATAGTTACCTGAGTCCTATTTAGACTTTTATAAAACAAACTCCATCGACTTCGGGATAACATATTCATGATATAATTGGCGACTCAATAACACAAGTAATTTCTATGCTTGTTTATTTTCTTGGTTAATATTATCTTCTTATTTTATCAAATCTCATAAGATTTCATTATTGGAAGGGTCAACCACAACTACTACATTAAAATAGCAGATTGAAAGGAAAAAAATGTTTAATTACATATTTTAATGGTCAAGTGAATGTTGCAAAGTGTTACATAAAAAACACTAAACCAAACTTTGTAATTCGCAATGGAGAAGAATTAGGAGAAGATTATTATTTTTGATGCATGTATTTAGTAAATTAATTTAACACTTTTATATGTTGGAAGAGAAGTGACATTGAATTGATCAACGCTTGAGAGAAATGAATTGAGAAATTACTATCCCAACCATTGATTATGATATTAATAACTCTTCTTGAAGAGGAACAAGGGATGACAAGTTCTTGAGTTGAGTTTTAGTATTCTTATTAAGTATGGATTGATTTAATTTGTAAATTTGATTTAATTTATGTTGTTCATTTCAAACTGTAAAATTGAATCTATATGCAATAATGATACTTTGAAAATAATTGCAAGTGTTGGAATTTTTCCTCCGTTAAAATTTACAAGCTTAAATATATTATTTTCCTTCCCATTTTTCCCTTGATTTTCTTTATTTTTTATTACACCATTTTTATAACCATATAAAACTTCTTGAGGAATATAACTTGTATTTATTCTTTTATTAGGATTAATTTGTAAAAAAACCCACCTTAATTACATCAGTAACTAGGGAAGTTACTATGTTAACCCGATTATTAACTTTCGATTATGATAATGTGCTAAAATACATGTTTTTTTGGTCATTTTTTTGTATATATAAATTTACATGTGTATTATGGGTGAAACATTGGAAGCACTATAAATAAATTTGGAAGCTGGGATTGATGCCTTGGGATTTTCTTAAAGTCTTAGAACAAATTGATTTCAAGTGTTGTAATCTACATTGTGACAGTTTATTGGAAGTCATGCGTACTCCATTAGGATGTGTATATGCATTGTAAGGGTGGTGCAAGATAGTAAGAAAAGGCAGGTTGTTTCTCAAATGTGGACATGCACCTCTGAGGTTTTGACCAAGTTTCTTAATTATATAAAACCATAAACCTAATAAACATTATTTTCAATCAAAGGTTGACATTAGATTTCATGTATGGGTCAACTGTAAGATATTATTGTATGTTATACACCATAAAAAGCATGAAATAAATGTTAATTCCTAAGACATTATAATTATTAGCTTCATGGATCATGAGAAATTTGATAGCCCTACTTTCTATATAAACTGCACATACGATATAGCCTAATGTTATAGTTACACAAATCAATGAATTGCAATATAATATTAAGGAATATTCTCTTGCATGCCTCAAACTTCCCTTCATTCATATGAAGACTCTTAGTTGATTTTTCTATTACTTCTATGCTTAATTCATTTATGAGTGAAACTCGTTTGTTCACTTTTTTTTAGATAGTATGTGAGGATGTTTTGTTTGTTAACTTGGAATGCCAAGGAAAATTTCAGTAGTGGGAAAAATTCAATTTATGTTCTGTCATTGCCAAATTGAGATGAAAAATAATGTGTTTTACCATGGTCCAATCAGGCCTTAGGACACAGGTTGCCTTTAATTTTCTGAAGGTGTTCATACCTAGCTCCCATCCCATAGGAAGCATGATGGGTGAAATCAATGATGCATGATGTTCAACTATAAAAAAAAAAAAAATGGGTAGGAAACAAATCAATTTTTTGCATGTTCAAATTTCATAGATTGAATTATTTTTTTTGAGTAATTTTGAATTTTGCAAGGGCTTAATGATGAGAAACATGCATGAAACAAAGGAAGGTAATCACACAAAGCTGCCAATGTAGATCTCACATCTCCTTGTCCTCTTGGAGGAATGTTATGTGAAATTTTTCCTTACCAAACTGTCAATGATGATTATCTCAAAACATAAACTCTACTAATGTTCAACTATTTGTAATGCAATTAACAAAATAAAACATTTTTGTATTCTAACCAAAAGATATCCATTTTGTTCGAATTTCGATAGCTATTAACCAAAGAGACATTGTCCTGCTAGAAAAATATTGACTTTGTCAAATGTCGGTATTCTGATAGACAAATAATTAACCTAGTCAAACGTTGGATAACTGTCAAACATTCAATTATTTATAAATATCTAACTAACAAAATTATTGTCAAATATCTTACTAACATATCACGAGATATTTGATGATAATTGTGTTTTTCGGATATCTAAAAAATGTTATGGATTTCATATATATATATATATATATATATATATATATATATATATATATATATATATATATATATATATATATATATATATATATATATATATATATATATATATATTCAAGTAAAATTCAACAATAGGTCCAAAATATCCAAGTTTGACATCAAATTTTTCACCCATATTTACTAGTGTGGGTTATGGGTTCGAGGTTAAGGGTCAAAAATTAAGAGGATAAGGGGTTAGGGGTTAAGGGTCACAAATTAAGAGGATAACGGATTATGGCTTAGGGGTTTCATGGATTTTAAGTTAGGGGTTAGTGTCTTAAGATTTAATGGCTCAATAGGTTAATGGGTTATGAGTTATGAATGTCTGGGTTAAATGTTTATGGCATGGCAGTTAATGAGATAAGGAATTTAGTGGTTATAGGTTAAAGGATTATGGGTTGTGATAACAGGTGCCCTAATCCCCCTATCACCACTACTTGCGGTTCACCTGTCGCATTCTCTCATCACCTTCCCTCTAGTCCCCTTGGCCCATATGACATTAGTTCCTAAGTATCCTTCACACTCTCTAATGCTAGCATTATAGAGCTTACTAGACCATGTTTGGACCTCCCCTTTCCATATTCAACACACAAGAATATATCCCTCCACCATTTTTTGTCATACCATTCGAATTCTCCTAAATGTTATGAACCCCTGATTTTGGAGTCAATGGCCCTACAACTACACCCTTGGTTCCCCTTGGATAAGGGCTTAAGTGGATTAGGGTTTATAGGTTGTGATAAGGGAGCCCATAATCTCCTTATCAAAGCTATCGGGGGTTCCCCAATCAAATTTAATTTCCTGATACATATGATAAATTTAGAGAAAAGGACAAGGAACTTGGAATATTAAAAGTAGTTGTTGAAGAACTAATGAAATGAAAAGCTACCATGGAGGTGGGGAAATTAAATGGTGAATTTATTCAAAAATCGTCCAACAATGTAAGAATTACATGAGTATAATATTTAATTTTTTATATATGTTTGACCTATGTTTAACAATAACGTTGAGTTTGACCTATGTTTTCTCCTTTTAATGTATCTTCTAGTCCCACATGTTTTCATAGTACTAGTGTAGTTCTCTTTAGAAGCAAGCCATTCCTATAGAGTGAGGCCATATTCTCACCAGAAGAAAACGAGAGATCCATTTGTAAGATGAACTTGGTAAAATTTATATTTAAGGCACAAAAAAGGGGTCAAAAGGGGATGACCTAGATATATATTCCTTGAATATTTCATCATTCATGTAGTTGAGGACTGCATGTGTTAGCTTCAAATAGACTTGGAGAAAACTAAGGGAATTGAAATGTTGTTTTGAGAATGTTATGAAGAGAACCTTTTAGAAATATTGTAGACTGGTATGGGATGGTTACCCATACATTTGGGAAGAGAATGGACCAATTTTAAAGGATGATGACAGCTAAAGGGACATCCTTATGAACTCTTTTTTCTTTTAAGTGTACATGAATTACATTTGGTTCATGCATGGAGATGAAAATTAATATATTCGTATGAACTTATATGCATTTGTGGATATTAGAAGACCATATTGTTTCCCTTTGAATGAAAATACATGGAGGATATTTGGGGGAAATGTGATTTTCCATATAAAAATTAGATCAGATTTGGGGACATTATTACTCTTTTCCTTGGACTCTAAAAGTGCTTGGAGGTTGTGTTTGGAGGGTTTAGAATACATAAACCTAATATGATGAATATGATTAGTGTTGGAGCACCTATGGTTTGGGAGAAAGGCTTAGGATTTTTAGGGGTCAAGGGGTTTAGGATTTAGGGGTTAAGGGTAAAGGGTAAAGGTCTAGGGCTTAAGAGATTTCAAGGTTATGGGGTTGAGGGCTAGGCGGTTAATGTCTAGGAGGTTTATGGGTTATGGGTTAATGGATTACTGGTTAATGGTTAAGCACAAATTAAGCACCAAGGGCTTAAGGGTCAAGGGATTTAGCAGTAAAATACTTAAGGGTTATGGGATTTAGATGTCAATGGGTTAATGGGTTAGGGGTTATGGGGTTAGTGGCTTAAGGTTTAAGGGATCAAGGGGTTAATCGGTTATGAGCTATGAGTGTAGATATTAAGGGATTATGGCTTTGGTGTTAAGGGAATAGGGAATTTAGTGGTTATGGATTAAGAGCTTATGCGTTGTGATATTGGGGCCCCTAATCCCCTTATCATAAATATTAGGGGTTCCCCTATCATTTTCTCTTTTTTCCTTTAGTATAGGCCCCCTAGTCCCTATTCTATGAGGTCCTAAGGCCCCTTATAATTATCTAATGATAGGATTATAAATCTGAGTAAACCATGCTCGAAACTCTCACTTATAACTTTCCATCCTACCCTTATGAATCCTTGTCCCATTCAATATAGAAAAATACCGCCCCTCCAAAATTCAGAAGAATTAAACATTTGTAGGTGATCATTTAATAACCACCTCTAAAAGTTCAACTTTAATGACCTTTTTTTTTTTGGGTGGGGATGTCTAAAACTACCTTGAAAAGTTACATTGTTTTTACTTTTAAGGTGGTTATGAGTTATGAGTGTAGGTGTCAAGGGATCTATGGCTTTGGTTTTAAGGGGATAGGGAATTTAGTGGTTGTGGGTTAAGGGCTTATGGGTTGTGATAATAGGGCCCCTAACCCCCTTATCAAAACTATTGGGGGTTCTCCTATTAATTACTTGTGTTGCCTCCCCTCTCGGCCCCCTAGCCACTATGTCATGAGGTCTTAAGGCCCCTTCTCATTCTCTATTGCTAGGATTATATATCTTACTAAATCATACCTGAATATATCACTTCTACCCATCCATGCTACAGCTATGCCCCCTTTCGCCATCCAATACATAAAAATATCCCCTCCCCCAAAATTCATGAGAATTGAAAATTTGGAGGTGGTCATTTAAATATCACCTCTAAAATTTTATTTCGAATGACTTTCGGGGTGGGGTGGCAGGTTGTCCAAAACATCCTCCAAATGTTACAATGTTTTCATTTTTAAGGGGGTTTTGAAAACAATCCCCCTTAAAATTCTATAGAATTTAACTTTTCAGGTGGTTTTGGACACCCCCCATTAAAAAAAATTCCTAAAAATCAAACTTTTAGAGGTAGTTGTTAAATGAAAGCCTCCAAATTTTCAATTTCCATGATTTTTTTTGGAGGGGGTTTTCAAAAATTTCCTTCAAAAGTTAAATTCTCATGAATTTTAGAGGTTTTGTGAGAAAAAAGTCATGAAAAATAACTTTTAGAGGTTCTTGTTAGAAAACGCCTTGAAAAACTTGAAATTTTCATGAGTTTCAAGAGAGCGGGGTGGGGGGTTTGAAAACCGCCCCTAAATCCCTAAAAATACTTTTAGAGGAAATTTGGCAAGATCATCAAAAGCAAAACTTCCTTGAAATCCATAAAAACACTTTTAAAGGGAGTTTGGGCAACATCACCACAAGCCAAACCGCCCCTAAAGGTTTTCTTTGTAGTAGTGCGCATGTCGATACGTGCCAAGTGCCAAATGTCAGTGCATTGTAAGTGCTAAATATTCCTATCTTACTTCCCTCCTACTTTCTAATAATTGACATCAAACAAATTTAATCTTAAACCATGTCGAATCACGTGAACACATTCCAAAGCATAGCAAGGGATCTCAATGCATGTTAAGCATGCTAAGACTTGCGAAGTGCCAACACGTGCCAAGTTCCAATGTGTGTAAACGAGTTCTATGCACGTTATGGAGTGGAAGGGCATGTCAAAGAGTGCTAAGGTGTGTTAGAGAGTGCCACTGCTGTTATGAAACCAACTCCAAAAATAGAATAAAAGAGATATCAACGCCTTAGAAATGAGCCACTTCGAGGGGGAAACCTCCAATACATTACATAAATGAACAATTCTTGGATGATACAATTTACAAAACCTCCTTTCTATATATAGGATTCCATGGGGCCATAATGTAATCCTAGTGGGCCACAATGTAATCCTAGTTTACCTAATAATAATAATTTAAGGGCACAATAATAAATAAAAATGGGGGTTACATGGGTACAATAATAACAATAAAGGGGGTTACACTAACAACAATAAGGGACTATAATAGTAATATAGGGACCTAACATGCCCCTCTCCTTCAAAAAAAGTGTTGTCTCAATGCTTGAGAAGTCGTGCTTCTACATATAATTATCATCCTCTCATGTAGAATCTTCAAGGGGTGTTCTTCCACTTGATGAGATACTCTGAAATTGATCGATTCCGTAGTTTTCGAGTTCTTGTTTCTGTGACCGCTTTAGGTTCCAATATGATTTTTCCTTCCTCATCAAGTTCTGGAAATATTGTTTGAACTGGATGATTGTCACCTATAACCTTCTTTAAGCATTAAACATGGAAAACTGGATGTACTCGTGAACAAGCAGGAAGCTCCAATTTGTATGCCATAGTACCAATCTTTTGCAACACCTTGTAAGGACCATAGTACTTTGGCGATAATTTATTATCCTTCTTAGCTTGCTTGAGGGACATTTGTTTGTATGGTTGTAGCCATAAAAATACCCAATCTTCTACATCAAAACTTCTCTCGCTGTGATGTTGATCTGCCTATTGTTTCATTTGATTTTGTGCCAAATTCAGGTTATCCTTTAAGAGTTGGAGAACTTCTTGCTGATGCTCGATGTGACCTTCCACTGCTTGAACCTTTTAATTTTCCCTTAAAGATGATGTGATCTGTTGTACCTTAAGAAACAATTCCTTGGCTCTGAAAAGGAATCTGTGCTTAAGACATTCTTATAATTATGTCACAGAAATATTGATCCATGTTTAATCACCTCCAAAGTTCAATCATTGGATCTAAAAATCAAATTCTATAAACATCCCACAATGCTATGATTTGCTGATATAGAATGAAATGTTCAGAAGAAGAATGAAAGGAAAAAGCCCAAAACAATATGCTGCTGTACAGAATCTATCATCTCAGAATTTAGAAGAATTAAAATCAAAGAATAGTTAAAATGAAGGAGTGCGTATTAAGGGTTTTAACTCTTGTTTACATATGTAAAAGGTGACCTGCTGCTTCGATACTTCATTTTATTCAAGGACTGGAAATACATTATGTAAACTAGAAGACATATCAACATCAAAAAAAACTAGAAGCTTGCTTTTCCTTCATAAATCACTTGAAATCTGAGTACAAAGATCACTATCCAGAGATCTAAAAACTGGAACCTCTGCTCCTCCTTTTCCCTCTTCTTTTATGTCTGCCTTCTAATGTAACTCCCTAACTGTGATGATCAGTTATAAAACTGATTCTTGAAAGTATTGGAATTATTTAAATTTACAAAATGCCTGTTTTAATATTATATATATAATATATAATATAAAACCCAAAAAAATCAGATCTTACGCTAGTGCAAGTGAAAATAACAAGTGGTACACTTTGGGTCCCATTACACCCATGGCTTATGAAAACCAATAACCGCCCGCAGGAGCATTGAAAGTTGTTTTTGAGAAATAACTACGAGATGTCGTAATGCATCATAACAGTAGATCCTGTAAATGGCGGTTTCAACTAAACCATTTCCGGGGGTGCCATCTCCCATAAACTCCATTTAATTTATGCCACCGCAAGACCATTGGATCTATTCCTGAAAGTGGCTTAGATTCTTTTGGCATAAGATGAGATCGAGATTTACATCAATTTTCGACTTTGAAATTTATTTTATGAATCCACAATCTCATTGGAACCAAAGGAACTAGAAGTAGAAATATCCTCAGATATCTGAGCCTGGTATAGTTTAGAGGTGACAGCATATGCTATCAGGCTTATAGGCTCGTCCTCATAAACATCAATGACTGTATTGTCAATGCCAGTTAGTAAGAGTAACTTTGCGCCACCCTGATCAAGTAGCTTAACCACTGAGGACACGAATACTGGCTTATAATCACTAATTAATTTAATAATTCTCAAAGATTCCTGAGAGTTGTTACTGAAAATCATATACAAGTATGAAAAGGGTTCCCAGATCATGTTTTCTTCGAATTCAGGATAATTTGAATAATGAATTGTTCTAACCACTGATAAAGGCACGTTTGCATCTCGTAAGTCTGACCAAAGACCTTTTCATTTTAAGAGATGAATGCAAATATCAAAAACGTTTATCCCATATATATGATTCAAATATAAGTTTCCACCTTAAGCGATTAAGCTCTAAAATATCAGTTGTGCGAATTTGGATGTCCATGTAAGAGGATTAAAATTACTATGATTAAGATCAATTGTTAAGTGCAGGCTCTCGTATCCATTTTTTTTGGCTTAGCAATGTAGTCTTTCACTCTTTCCGGCACTTCTTTCCACAAGGATCGAGTAACATCACAGGCCCTGTAGCATGCCTTCCTTCGTATCTCCTGCCCATACTTCCCTGGCCTGGGGCTTAAGACAATCTGCAAGCCTAGTATATCATATACTTCCTCTAGTTTACAGCCATCTTTCAGAAGTTTCTTCATAGTGCTAAAATGGCTTTTGTATTGTCCCTGTATAGAGATCTTATCCACCATCTCTTCTAATTCGTAATCTTTCTGTAGAGCTTCAAATAGATGGAATCTATGTTCATTTAAAATGGCTTCCCCCATATTCCATGGATTCTTAACCATGTATGTACAAATGAATATGAATTTGGAAATAAGAACCAGAAAGCAAGGTCTTCAAGCTCTAATGATAAGCTGCCAATGCCTATTGCATGGGCAGGAGGTGCGTATATATGCATGACATCAAGAGCCAGTGTTTCTTGACAATATTTTGGGAGATGCTTTAAATGCCTTATGCTATCCAATCGAGCAACAATTTCTACAATCATAGCTCTGATATCATGGTAAGATAAACAAAACTTTCTCAAAACTTTCTCAGTGCATAGGTATTGTCATCGTCCAAAATGTCTACTCATGTTGGTATTTTCTTCACTCTCAAGCAATCATGCAATAAATGAGTAACTCCATGACCAAGTTGAAGGTTTATTTCATGCCTGCTAATAGCACTAAGCTCGAGCAGTTCTCTCAAAAGACAAACAACTATGACTTCTGCTTCAACCCCTGCAATGTAATTAAATCACCCAATAACAGATTTCTTAGGCACAGTGTTTCAAATGCCTTTAAACAGTTTGTTTATCTCCTTGAACTCATTTCACTTCGATAATTTTTCCTCAGCAACCTTAAATTTCCCAGAGCTTCTCCCGATTTTTTTGCTGAGTAAAATTGTGCTACAACATTCGGCTCCAATTGGGGACAGTACTTTGGTAGCAAAGTGCTGAGAACTTGTAGATCAGTAGCCTTTATTGGGCATGGAGTCAAGTCAGACTGAATTTTCTCTCAATCCAAAATCTCTAAAAATTTCAAAACTTCTCTGAACCCTCCTTCTTCTAGGATCTTTATTTTGAACTGAAAATTTTAAACTAGAAATACTGCAACTAGGAATGCTCAACTCCTGAGCTTATTTATGTACAACTCCTATATATATATAAGCATGGTTGAACTTAATCAAGTGAAGTCAACCTTCCAGTGGAACCAATCTAGCATCTGCTTGTTAGATTTAATACCTTCGTACTGCTGAAATTTAAAAATCAAAACATGAATGTACCATGAAATTTTTTTATATACAAAACTTTGTACATACCCTTGCATAAAAGCTTGTTGCTGGTCAAAGAAATTTGCCATATATTCAGCAACTAGATCATAGAAATCATGAAACAACTTTGGTTATCTTCTTTTCTTGAGCATTTTGCAGAGGTCTTTGAACATGGCAGCTTCTTTCATTGCTTGACCCTTCAATTAGGAACTGTATGTTAGGAACTTGACTGCCACTTCCTGTAGGCAGGCATTTAGGCTAAAAATAAACATCCAAGGTTTTCTGTCCATAATGTTGATGTTCTTCATTTAACATCAATTGATGACGAAAATCTTCTTCTTCTTGCAAACATGTCTGAGAAACTGCACTATTTTCCTCACTACTCACAAAATTATTACAATGATCTTCCATGGTTTCATAGTGTAATTCAGTTGTTGCTTCGAAGTTTTGGCTAGAATATTCAGAATGATTAGATTTTTGTCTTTCAACAATACAGGAACCTTTTAATACTTTTGGGAAATCTTTATTTGCCTCTGAACTTACATTCTCTTGTAAAGAAATTCCAATGTTTCCCTCACAAGCTCTCTTATCTTTGACAAAACTTGGATTTTCTACATCGCAGGAAAAATTTCTACAAGCCCAAACATTATCTTCGATTTCTTGAGCATAGAGAAACATCAGTTTCAGAGTGCTAGGCTTTCTCTCCTTGAGATAAAAATCCAAGGCAATAGAAAGAGCTTTCAAATAATAGACCATAGCTACTGCTTTTGGAGGTCGAATTTCTTTTGGCATGCTGAAATAAATTTTTTGAAACCTCCTATTAAACTCAGAAATTGATTCATCGCTTTGCCGTCGGATAGAATATAATTCCAAAAGGTGCTCTTCATCTGACTTATTCTCACACCAGTATGTAAGGAATACATCTTGAAGATATTTCCAGGAATTAATTGAATTTTCTTCCAAACACTGAAACCATTGCTGAGCATCTTGTTTTAAAGAATGACAAAACATCCTTAAAGCTATGTCTTCATAAGTAATTTGAAATTTGTCCAGAAAGTATTCAAATTCCAAGATATGTGATTTAGCTAAAATGTCCTTCTCCTTCCCGAAGAAACTTGGTAAGGACTTTAATCTGTTTGAAGGATATTGATGGAGAATAGCGAGCAGCTTCAGGGGTTTAAAGATTTCTCTGTTTTTGAACTGAAAAACAGTCAATTTCTTATGAGGAAAAATATTATCATCCAAAGATGATGAATCATCACTTTTTTGCCCAGACTGTGACTGATTATCTTCCGGGATTGTAATACAACAATCATCCCTCCTTTCATGTTTAAGAGATACACCTGTGTCAAGATTTATAATACAAGCAGAAGCAAAATCATCTTTTTCCAATAACGAATTTACATTTTGGGCCTTATAATATTCTGAGAAAATAAAGTAGGAAACAATCCTTTTAATATAAAAGGGAAAATAGACCACTAAACTGACAGTAAAAAATAGAATCTCCTTTAAAAAACGGAAATTATGATACATGTTTTTTCCATGATACTTTCTCATCTTCTTGCTAGAAAAATTCTTCATCTAATGAAACCTTCATCAGTGGAGTCGCCAGGTGAATAATAAACAACCAAACTTCAAATCTGAATCTTGTTCACCATCAAGAAGAGAGGATTATGAAACCTTCTTTTGCAAGGTATGTGACCTCACATTTGGCTTTGTGAAAATGAGAATTCTGTAAAAAGAAAACACAGCCGAGTACTTCCTCCTCGTTGAAAAATCAGAGGAAATAGAAAGAAAACCCAGGGAAATGAACTTTGCTTCTTCGATCCCCGGCAACGGCACCAATTAATGTTGTACCTTAAGAAACAATTCCTTGGCTGTGAAAAGGAATCCGTGCTTAAGACATTCTTATAATTATGTCACAGAAATATTGATCCATGTTTAATGACCTCCAGAGTTCAATCATTGGATCTCAAAATCAAATGCTATAAATGTCCCACAATGCTATGATTTGCTGATATAGAATGAAATGCTCAGAAGAAGAATGAAAGGAAAAATCCCAAAACAATATGTTGTTGTAAAGAATCTATCATCTCAGACTTTAGAAGAATTAAAAGCAAAGAAGAGTTAAAATAAAGGAGCGCCTATTAAGGGTTTTAACTCTTGTTTACACATCTAAAAAGAGACCTGCTGCTTCGATACTTCATTTTATTCAAGGACTGAAAATACATTATGTAACCTAGAAGACGTATCAACATCAACAAATACTAGAAGCTTTCTTTTCCTTCATAAATCACTTGAAATCTGAGTACAAATATCACTCTCCGGAGATCTAAAAACTGGAACCTCTACTCCTCCTTTGCCCTCTGCTTTTATGTCTGCCTTCTAATGTAACTCCCTAACTGTGATGATCAGTTATAAAACTGATTCTTGAAAGTCTTGGAATTATTTAAATTTACAAAATGCCTGTTTTAATATTATATATATAATATATAATATAAAACCCAAAAAAATCAGATCTTACACTAGTGCAAGTGAAAAGAACAAGTGGTACACTTTGGGTCCCATTACACCCATATGTTTTAATGACAAAGCCACCCATGGTTTATGAAAACCAATAACTGTCTGCGGAAGCATTGATAGCTATTTTTGAGAAATAACTACAAGATGCCGTAATGCATCATAACCGTAGATCTTGTAAACAGTGGTTTCAACTAAACCATTTGTGGGGGTGCCTCTCCCATAAAATCCGTTTAATTTATGCCACTGCAAGATCATTGGATCTGTTCCTGAAAGCGGCTTAGATTCTTTTGGCGTAAGATGAGATCGAGATTTACAGTAATTTTCGACTTTGAAATTTATTTTATGAATCCACAATCTCATTGGAACTAGAGGAACTAGAAGTAGAAAGATCCTCAGATATCTGAGCCTGGTACTATTTCGAGGTGACAACATATGCTATCAGGCTTATAGGCTCATCCTCATAAACAACAATGACTGTATTGTCAATGCCATTTGGTAAGAGTAACTTTGCGCCACCCTGATCAAGTAGCTTAACAACTGAGGACATGAATATTGGCTTATAATCACTAATTAATTTAATAATTCTCAGATATTCCTGAGAGTTGTTACTGAAAATCATATACAAGTATGAGAAGGGTTCCCAGATCAAGTTTTCTTCGAATTCAGGATAATTTGAATAATGAGCTATTCTAACCACTGATAAAGGCATGTTTGCATCTGGTATGTCCGACACATCAATATCTCGTGTGTCAGAGCTAGAATCATTAATTTCAGTCCTTACCATAAATGGAACCAAACTTGGCTTGATGGTATCAGAAACCATCTTCGAAGGCAGTTCAGAACATGCCCCGGAATTTTCAAGACTTGGAATTGCATTAACAACTCCTTTCCCTTGCGATGTCAGATGGGCAGCTTGGCCTGCCAATGAAGGATAACTAGTCCATGCAGCATCTAGTGTATTAGAAATATTAGACACATTACAAGAATGTCCCTCTAGCACTCTCCTATGAACTCCCAAATCTTTCTTGGAAGTATCCAACATGTCGCCAATACCAATTCTACCAACTGATCTATCTTCTGAATTATTGTTATCATTAGAGTACAAGTCACTGACAGCCTGATGTGTTGTATCCTGCCTGGCTAGACTCAAATCTTTGATAGTATCATCTCCAATCATTGACATCTGATCTGGTTTCATGGCCTCTGAATTCACTATCAAGTCCACAGGTCTGTCAGCCACTCTGGCTACCTCTGTTAATTGATCAACCAAATTGGAATCCTGCAGAATCCCGAGAATGCTAGGGGACTGCACAAGTGCACCAGTAATTATTTTCTGAGCAACAACTGACACCTCCTTATCACCAAGACTGACGTTATTCACTATACAACTGTAATTATGTTCCTCTAAAATTTTGGCACCTTTGATGTTACTATCATGAATCTGTGCCACATGAATCAACCCCTATTTTTCAGGATTAATGTTCTCCTGTAAAGAACCATTAAGATCTTCTAGTAGACTAAAGTCTGAATTGACCAAAGACCTTTTCATTTTAAGAGATGAATGCAAATATCAAAAATGTTTATCTCATATATATGATTCAAATATAAGTTTCCGCCTTAAGCGATTAAGCTCTAAAATATCAGCTGTGCGAATTTGGATCTCCATGTAAGGGGATTCAAAATTACTGTGATTAAGATTAATTGTTAAGTGCAGGCTCTCATATCCATTTTGTTTTGGCTTAGCAATGTAGTCTTTCACTCTTTCGGCACTTCTTTCCACAAGGATCGAGTAACATCACAGGCCCTGTAGCATGCCTTCCTTCCTATCTCCTGCCCATCCTTCCCTGGCCTGGGGTTTAAGACAATCCGCAAGCCTAGTATATCATATACTTCCTCTGGTTTATGACCATCTTTCGGAAGTTTCTTCATAGTGCTAAAATGGCTTTTGTATCATCCATGTATAGAGATCTTATCCACCATCTTTTCCAATTCGTAATCTTTCTGTAGAGCTTCAAATAGATAGCATTTATGTTCATTTAAAACGGCTTCCCCCATGTTCCATGGTTTCTTAACCGTGTATTTACAAATGAATATGAATTTGGAAATAAGAACTGGAAAGCAAGGTCTTCAAGCTCTAATGATAAGATGCCACTGCCAATTGCATGGGCAGGAGGTGCGTATATTTGCATGACATCAAGAGCTAGTGTTTGTTGACAATATTTTGGGAGATGCTTTAAATGCCTTATCATATCCAAACGAGTAGCAATTTCTACAATCATAGCTTTGATATCATGGTAGGATAAACAAAACTTTCTCAGTGCATAGGCATTGTCATCGTCCAAAATGTCTACTCATGCTAGTATTTTCTTCACTCTCAAGCAATCATGCAATAAATGAGTAACTCCACGACCAAGTTGAAGGTTTATTTCATGCCTGCTAATAGCACCAAGCTCGAGCAGTTCTCTCAAAAGACAAACAACTATGACTTCTGCTTCAACCCCTGCAATGTAATTAAATCAACCAATAGCAGATTTCTTATGCACAGTGTTTCAAATGCCTTTAAACAGTTTGTTTATCTCCTTGAACTCGTTTCACTTCGATAATTGTTCCTCAGCAACCTTAAATTTCCTAGAGCTTCTCCCGATTTTTTTGCTGAGTAAAATTGTGCTACAACATCTGGCTCCAGTTAGGGACAGTACTTTCGTAGTAAAGTGTTGAGAACTTGTAGGTCAGTAGCCTTTATTGGGCATGGAGTCAAGTCAGACAGAATTTTCTCTCAATCCAAAATCTCTAAAAATTTCAAAACTTCTCTAAACCCTCCTCCTTTTAGGATCTTTATTTTGAACTGAAAATTTTAAACTAGAAATACTGCAACTAGGAATTCTCAACTCCTGAGCTTATTTATGTACAACTCCTATATATATAAGCATGGTTGAACTTAATCAAGTGAATTCAACCTTCCAGTGAAACCAACCCAACATATGCTTGTTAGATTTAATACCTTCGTACTACTGAAATTTAAAAATCAAAACAGAAATGTACCATGAAATTTTTTTATATACAAAACTTTGTACATACCCTTGCATAAAAGCTTATTGTTGGTCAAAGAAATTTGCCATATATTCAGCAACTGGATCATAGAAATCATGAGACAAAACTTTGGTTATTTTCTTTTCTTGAGGATTTTGCAGAGGTCTTTGAACATGGCAGCTTCTTTCATTGTTTGACCCTTCAATTAGGAAATGTATGTTAGGAACTTGACTGCCACTTCCTGTAGGCAAGCATTTAGGCTGAAAATAAACATCCAAGGTTTTCTCTCCATAATGCTGATGTTATTCATTTAACATCAATTGACGACGAAAATCTTCTTCTTCTTGCAAACATGTCTGAGAAACTGCACTATTTTCCTCACTACTCACAAAATTATTACAATGATCTTCCATGCTTTCATAGTGTAATTCAGCTGTTGCTTCAAATTTTTGGCTAGAATCTTCAAAATGATTAGATTCTTGTCTTTCAACAATACAGGAACCTTTTAATACTTTTGGGAACTCTTTATTTTCCTCTGAACTTACATTCTCTTGTAAAGAAATTCCAATGTTTCTCTCACAGGCT
The DNA here is from genome assembly GCA_034641835.2 of Pinus albicaulis. Lineage (NCBI taxonomy): Eukaryota > Viridiplantae > Streptophyta > Pinopsida > Pinales > Pinaceae > Pinus > Pinus albicaulis. The sequence goes on from CM076569.1 coordinate 528,093,006, forward strand.
CTCTTATCTTTGACAAAACTTGGATTTTCTACACCGCAGGAAAAATTTCTACAAGCCCAAACATTATCTTTGATTTCTTGCGCATAGAGAAACATCAGTTTCAGAGTGCTAGGCTTTCTCTCCTTGAGATAAAAAGCCAAGGAAATAGAAAGAGCTTTCAAATAATAGACCATAGCTGTTGCTTCTGGAGGTCAAATTTCTTTTGGCATGCTGAAATAAATTTTTTGAAACCTCCTATTAAACTCAGAAATTGATTCATCGCTTTGCCTTCGGATAGAATATAATTCCAAAAGGTGCTCTTCATATGACGTATTCTCACCCCAATATGTAAGGAATACATCTTGAAGATCTTGCGAGGAATTAATTGAATTTGCTTCCAAACACTGAAACCATTGCTGAGCATCTTGTTTTAAAGAATGACAAAACATCCTTAAAGCTACGTCTTCATAAGTAATTTGAAATTTGTCCAGAAAGTATTCAAATTCCAAGATATGTGATTTAGCTGAAATGTCCTTCTCCTTCCCTGAGAAACTTGGCAAGGACTTGAACCCATTTGAAGGATATTGATGGAGAATAGCGGGCAGCTTCAGGGGTTTAAAGATTTCTCTATTTTTGAACTGAAAAATAGTCAATTTCTTATGAGGCAAAATATTATCATCCAAAGATGATGAATCATCACCTTTATGCCCAGACTGTGACTGATTATCTTCCGGGATTGTAATACAACAATCATCCCTCCTTTCATGTTCAAGAGATACACCTGTGTCAAGATTTATAATACAAGCAGAAGCAAAATCATCTTTTTCCAATAACAAATTTACATTTTGGGCCTTATAATCTTCTGAGAAAATAAAGCAGGAAACAATCCTTTTAATATAAAAGGGAAAATAGACCACTAAACTGACAGTAAAAAATAGAATCTCCTTTAAAAAACGGAAATTCTGATACATGTTTTTTCCATGATACTTTCTCATCTTCTTGCTAGAAAAATTCTTCATCTAATGAAACCTTCATCATTGGAGTCGCCAGGTGAATAATAAACAACCAAACTTCAAATCTAAATCTTGTTCACCATCAAGAAAAGAGGATTATGAAACCTTCTGCTGCAAGGTATGTGACCTCTCATTTGGATTTGTGAAAATGAGAATTCTGTAAAAAGAAAACACAATCGAGTACTTCCTCCTCACTGAACAATCAGAGGAAATAGAAAGAAAACCTAGGGAAATGAACTTCGCTTCTTCGATCCTCGGAAACGGCGCCAATTAATGTTGTACCTTAAGAAACAATTCCTTGGCTGTGAAAAGGAATCTATGCTTAAGAGATTCTTATAACTATGTCACAGAAATATTGATCCATGTTTAATCATCTCCAGAGTTCAATCATTGGATCTCAAAATCAAATGCTATAAACGTCCCATAATGCTATGATTTTCTGATATAGAATTAAATGTTCAGAAGAAGAATGAAAGGAGAAAGCCCAAAACAATATGCTGCTGTACAGAATCTATCATCTCAGACTTTAGAAGAATTAAAAACAAAGAACAGTTAAAATGAGGAGCGCCTATTAAGGGTTTTAACTCTTGTTTACACACGTAAAAAGAGATCTGCTGCTTCAATACTTCATTTTATTCAAGGACTGAAAATACATTATGTAAACTAGAAGATGTATCAACATCAACAAATACTAGAAGCTTTCTTTTCCTTCAAAAATCACTTGAAATCTGAGTACAAAGATCACTCTCCGGAGATCTAAAAACTGGAACCTTTGATCCTCCTTTGCCCTCTGCTTTTATGTCTGCCTTCTAATGTAACTCCCTAACTGTGATGATTAGTTATAAAACTGATTCTTGAAAGTCTTGGAATTATTTAAATTTACAAAATGCCTGTTTTAATATTATATATATAATATATAATATAAAACACAAAAAAATCAGATCTTACGCTAGTGCAAGTGAAAATAACAAGTGGTACACTTTGGGTCCCATTACATCCATATGTTTTAGTGACAAAGCCACCCATGGTTTATGAAAACCAATAACTGCCTGCGGAAGCATTGATAGCTGTTTTTGAGAAATAACTACGAGATGCCGTAATGCATCATAACCGTAGATCTTGTAAATAGTGGTTTCACGTAAACCATTTTCGGGGGCACCATCTCCCATAAACTCCGTTCAATTTATGCCATGGCAAGACCGTTGGATCTGTTCCTGAAAGCAGCTTAGATTCTTTTGGGGTAAGATGAGATCAAGATTTACAACAATTTTCGACTTTGAAATTTATTTTATGAATCCACAATCTCATTGGAACCAGAGAAACTAGAAGTAGAAAGATCCTCAGATATCTGAGCCTGGTACTGTTTAGAGGTGACAGCATATGCTATCAGGCTTATAGGCTCGTCCTCATAAACAACAATGACTGTATTGTGAATGGAAATCGGTAAGAGTAACTTTGCGCCACCCTGATCAAGTAGCTTAACCACTGAGGACACGAATATTGGCTTATAATCACTAATTAATTTAATAATTCTCAAATATTCCTGAGATTTGTTATTGAAAATCATATACAAGTATGAAAAGGGTTCCCAGATCAATTTTTCTTCTAATTTAGGATAATTTGAATAATGAGCTATTCTAACCACTGATAAAGGCACGTTTGCATCTGGTAATTCTGACCCATCAATATCTCGTGTGTAAGAGCTAGAATCATTAATTTCAGTCCTTACCATAAATGGAACCAGACTTGGCTTGATGGTATCGGAAACCATCTTCGAAGGAAGTCCAAAACATGCCCCAAAATTGTCAAGACTTGGAATTGCATTAACAACTCCTTTCCCTTGTGATGTCAGATGGGCAGCTTCACCTACCAATGAAGGATAACCAGTCCATGCAGCATCCAGTGTATCAGAAAGATTAGACACATTACAAGAATGTCCCTCTATCACTCTCCTATGAACTCCCAAATCTTTCTCGGAAGTATCCAACATGTCCCCAATACCAATTCTACCAATTGATCTATCTTCTGAATTATTGTTATCATTAGAGTACAAGTCACTAACAGCCTGATGTGTTGTATGGACTCAAATATTTGATAGTATCATCTCCAATCATTGACATTTGATCTGGTTTCATGGCCTCTGAATTCACTATCAAGTCCACAGGTCTGTCAGCCACTCTGGCTACCTCTATTAATTGATCAACCAAATTGGAATCCTGCAGAATGCCAGGAATGCTAGGGAACTGCACAAGTGCACCAGTAATTATTTTCTGAGCAACAACTGGCACCTCCTTATCACCAAGACTGATGTTATTCATTGTACAACCGTAATTATGTTCCTCTAAAATTTTGGCACCTTTGATGTTACTATCATGAATCTGTGCCACATGAATTAACCCCTATTTTTCAGGATTAATGTTCTCCTGCAAAGAACCATTAAGATCTTCTGGTAGACTAAAGCCTGAATTGACCAAAGACCTTTTCATTTTAAGAGACGAATTCAAATATCAAAAACGTTTATCCCATATATATGATTCAAATATACGTTTCAGCCTTAAGCGATTAAGCTCTAAAATATCAACTGTGCGAATTTGGATCTCCATGTAAGGCGATTCAAAATTACTATGATTAAGATCAATTGTTAAGTGTAGGCTCTCATATCCATTTTTTCTTGGCTTAGAAATGTAGTCTTTCACTCTTTCCAGCACTTCTTTCCACAAGGATCGAGTAACATCGCAGGCCCTGTAGCATGCCTTCCTTCCTATCTCCTGCCCATCCTTCCCTGGCCTGGGGTTTAAGAAAATCTGCAAGCCTAGTATATCATATACTTCCTCTGGTTTACAGCCAACTTTCAGAAGTTTCTTCATAGTGCTAAAATAGCTTTTGTATCGTCCCTGTATAGAGATCTTATCCACCATCTCTTCCAATTCATAATCTTTCTATAGAGCTTCAAATAGATGGCATCTATGTTCATTTAAAATGGCTTCCCCCATGTTCCATGGTTTCTTAACCATGTATGTACAAATGAATATGAATTTGGAAATAAGAACTTGAAAGTAAGGTCTTCAAGCTCTAATGATAAGTTGCCAATGCCTATTGCATGGGCAGGAGGTGCGTATATTTGCATGACATCAAGAGCCAGTGTTTGTTGACAATATTTTGGGAGATGCTTTAAATGCCTTATCATATCCAATCGAGCAGAAATTTATACAATCATAGCTCTGATATCATGGTAGGATAAACAAAAATTTCTCAGTGCATAGGCATTGTCGTTGTCCAAAATTTCTACTCATGTTGGTATTTTCTTGACTCGCAAGCAATCATGCAATAAATGAGTAACTCTACGACCAAGTTGAAGGTTTATTTCATGCCTGCTAATATCACTAAGCTTGAGAAGTTCTCTCAAAAGAAAAACAAATATGACTTCTGCTTCAACCCCTACAATGTAATTAAATCACCCAATAACAAATTTCTTAGGCACAATGTTTCAAATGCCTTTAAACAGTTTGTTTATATCCTTGAAATCGTTTCACTTTGATAATTGTTCATCAGCAACCTTAAATTTCCCAGAGCTTCTTCTGATTTTTTTGCTGAGTAAAATTGTGCTACAACATGATCGATGGTGGATGATATCCATAAAGTGCCATAAATGGGGTCATTTTCGTTGCAGTATGGAAGGAAGTTTTATACCACCATTCAGCGAGAGGTAACCACTTGACCCGTTGTGTTTGTTTATCAGATACAAAACAACGAAGATATCCTTCCAAACATTTATTTACTATCTCAGTTTGACCATCAGATTAAGGATGATAAGATGAGCTATGAGCTAATTGAGTACCCAAACAAGAAAATAACTCCGTTCAAAAATTTCCAGTAAAAATGGGATCTCTGTCGCTCACAATAACCCTTGGGCTTCCATGTAGGTTTTCAATTCTGTCCATAAATGTAGTAGCAACTATACTTGCTTTAAATGGATGATATAATGCACAAAAGTGTGCATACTTGGTAAGTCTATCAACTACCACAATGATGACATTCTCTCCTTCAAACTTAGGTAAACCTGTGATAAAATCCATTGAAATCTCCTCCCAACGTTGACTTGGAATGGATAAGGGTTGTACAAGTCCCGGGGTATTAATTGTCTCCACTTTATTCTGCTGGCAAACCAAAAGTTCCACCACAAACTTTTGAATATCAGATTTAAGGCCATTCCAAAAATATTCTTTCTTCACCCTATGGTAAGTTTTTAAAAATCCTGAGTGTCCTCCTAAAGGAGAAGTGTGCAATTCCAGAAGAATCTTTTTTTTTAGTTGCGAATTATTACAAAGATATAAGCGATCTTTGTACCATAAGGAATAATTTTTCCAACTAAATGTATGAGATGTACTAGGATCTTGCTGCAACTTTTGAATGAGTGTCCATACATATTTTTCATTCTTCCATTCATCTCTTGCTTCAGTTATCCAATCTGGTTGGATAATAGAAATGGCACAAAGCAATGCTTCCACCTCTTCATTCTTTCTTGAGAGTGCATCTGCAACAACATTCAGCTTTCCTTTTTTGTAGATTATTTCAAAGTCATAACCCGACATCTTTGTGACCCATTTTTGCTTTTCTTCTGACGATAGTCTTTTTTCCAAAAAGTGTTTAAGACTATCATGATCAGTTTTTACCTTGAAGTGTCTTCCCATTAGGTAAGTTCGCCATTTCTTTAGTGCATGCAGTATTGCTAACATTTCCTTCACATAAATAGGTTTCTGTAAATACTTTCCTTTGATTGGACGACTTTCAAAAGCAATGGGTCTTCCTTCCTGCATTAAAACTGCACCAATTCCATTTCCTGAGGCATCACATTCCACAATGAAGGTTTTTGTAAAGTCTGGTGTAGCTAAGACCGGTGCTAGGCACATTGCCTCTTTAAGACGTTCAAAGGCCTTAGTTGCTTCAGGAGTCCATGAAAATGCATCTTTCTTCAATAATGTTGTTAGAGGTGCCGCTATTCTCCCATAATTCTTAACAAACTTGCGATAATACCCTGTTAACCCGAGAAATCCTCGCAACTGCTTTATGGTTGTGGGAACTTTCCATTCCTTAATGACTTTAATTTTGTTAGGGTCTACTTTAACACCCTCGTGAGATACAATATGACCCAGATATTCCACCTCTTGTACTCCAAAGAAACATTTGGATGTTTTTGCATATAATTGTTTCTCCTGCAATAGTTTGAGCACCCTGACAACATGTTCAACATGATCCTTCCAAGACCTGCTGTAGATTAGTATATCATCAAAAAATACTAGCACAAATTTTCTAAGGAAGGGTTTGAAAATGGAATTCATCAACCCTTGAAATGTAGAAGGTGCATCGGTAAGGCCAAAAGGCATGACCAAAAATTCATAATGACCCTCATGAGTTCGAAATGCTGTTTTTGGAATATCTTCAGTCTTCATTCTAATTTGATGATATCCTGAACGAAGATCCAACTTGGTAAAATAAATTGCTCCATGTAATTCATCCAATAATTCATCAATCACAGGAATGGGAAATTTATCTTTCATGGTGAGCTTATTGAGCTCCCTATAATCCGGACACATTCACCATGATCCATCCTTCTTGTGTACTAATACCATAGGAGCATAGAGAGAACTTTGACTAGGTTGAATTATACCCACCTCTAACATTTCTGCAATCATACGTTCAATTTCTCTCTTTTGGAAGTAAGGATATCTATAAGGCCTGATGTTTGGCGGAACACTTCCTGGAATCAAATGAATAGCATGATCATGATCACGAATAGGTGGGAATCCTTTGGGAGTTTCAAACACCTTGGAATGATTGTCCAAGACTTGTTGGAGATCTGCAGAAATAGATGATTTTGATGTCGGAACTTCTAGTGAGCATAATTGTGCAATTACGCCTCATTGTTCTTTCTTTAGAAGATTTTTCATGAAATTAAAGCTTATTATCCTTCCTGGATTCCCTTCAATACCCCGTAATTTGAATTCCTTTCCTTCTGAAAAAATTTCAAGAAAAGTTCTTGAAAATTAAAAGCTACCGTCCCCAAAGATTCTAACCATTGTACTCCTAGTACAACATCAGCACCTCCCATAGGAATGGAAAGCATTGGAATAGTCAATACATATTCCCCCATAGTTAGCTTGATATTATGGCATTTTCCAGAGAAATTTATAGTTCCTCCATTTGCAACCATCACTTGACATTCTGGTGCTGGGTATAGGAAACAATTTAATTCCTTGCTACCTTACAATGAATAAAATTATGGGTGCTACCTGAATCAATCAACATTATTACCTTTTTCTTCTTGATTTGTCCTTCTATCTTGAGAGTTTGAGGAGTGGTAATTCCTGCCAGTGCATTACACGATATGGTTGGATTCATTTCTTCCTCTTTTAGGGCTGGTTCCTGGTGTATATCCTCTTCTTGTTCATTTTCTTCTTCTTCTTCACAATCTATGTAAAATAATTTCTTCTCAGCACACTTATGACCTTTAGTGCATTTGCTATCACAACTGTAGCAAAGCCCTTTTGCTCTTTTTTCTTCCAATTGTTGTGGTGTCAACCTTGTAGGTTGTGGAAATCTAGGCGTAGCAACACTTCCTTCTTTATAGAATTGAGTGGTAGGCTTCCTTGTCACCATTATTTTACATTCAACTTTTCTTGCCAACCTGAATGCCTTCTCCAATGAATCTGGTTCCAAAACGTGAACTTCATGTTGGATATTATCCTTTAAAGTGCCTATGAAGAGATCGATCCTGTGTTCCTCTGGAATATCAGTTACCCTTATATTCAATTTTTTGAATTCCTCAATGTGTTGCCCCACTAAACCCTTTTGTTTGAGATTTATCAATTGGCTAAAGAAGGTGTTGCTCTTTGTATCCTCATAATGTGCTATCATTTCTTCCATAAAAATTGACCAAGCGACAATTTTTTTATGAGAGCAAAGCCATCGATACCATACAAATTTATTTTTTTCTAAATGTAAAGTTGCAATGCGTACCTTTTGTGTGTTTTGCACGTTATGGAGATCAAAATATTTCTCCATCTGTAGTATCCATGTTACAGGATCCTTTCCATAAAACTTCCTCATATCCATTTTTGGAATATGGTGGTTCTTCCCACCAACATTAGAGTTCATGAAATCATGATTAGCATTGATTTTGTTCTCATCATGAGGTTCTTCTACTATTTTTTCACCATTATGAAACATTTCTTGTATCAACTTTGTCAAACCTTCGATGTCTGTTTTTAGATCATTATTCATGTTTTCCATCTTAGCTTCCATGCCAGCTTCCATGCCATCCATCTTAGCTTCCACGCCATCCATATTACCTTGCATGCCATCCATTTTAGCTTCCACGCCTTTCTTCAAAACTTCCATTTCATTTTTTGCTGCTCTTTGCGAGAGTTAAATTTGTTGCACTTGCTCTTGTAATTTTGATAGATCATGTTGCAATTCTTCATCTTCATGAGTCATAGTAGAGCCTTATAAAGGCTTAATGGGTGTTGAATTATTTTTACGTGGCATATTTTAGAACCCAATACTGATATCTATTCTACAATATGCCCTTGGAATCAATTGAAATTGATTCTTCAAACAAGATTTATACAATTTGGAAAAAAAATACACACCTTTTTCTTGCTTTTGAGGAGCTCGATATTGAAATTGGATTATCTTTGTGATTGAAGCACTTCAATATTTTATTTTTAGTACCAACATATCCCTTTAAATTATATTTCTAATGCCACAGGTCTGACCTAATTTGGATTCTCCAAGACAAAGGTGTGTCCAATCTCCCACAATGACCTAATTATGGATTGGTTCAGTAGAGCGAACTTGTATGACTTTCCATGTGTGATTGTTCCATACTTCATCTATGAAATTGATAGCCAAGAAACTAAAGTCTATGTACTTGTGACCATTTTTACGGCACTCCAATTCAATGCACAGACAGAGAGTTATTGAAATTTTCCCATGATCACCTCTTTGAGATGAAATTCAGGAGCTTTGAAAATCACTACCTTCCACAGATCATATCTCCAAAAATATTGCGAACCAAGCTCTGAAATTGTTTGAAAAATTTCTTCATGATTTCAAATTTGCACCATATGAATTTCAGATTCTGAACCTTCGTAGAAAAAAATTTATAGTGCAAATTCGACGATGACCTGTTTAGGAGCCTGAAAAAAGACATAACTTCCACAGATCATATCTCCGACAATATTACGAACCAAGCTCTAAAATTTTTAGACAATCTTCATCAGGATTTCAGCTTCGTACCCTAAAAAGTTCAGTCCCTGAAACATCGTAGAAAAAAATTTATAGCGAAAATTCCACGATGACCTGTTTGAAGCAGCGAAACCCTAGAATCCAAAGCTTTGATACCAAATGTTGTGAAACCAACTCCAAAAATAAAATAAAAGAGATATCAACGCCTTAGAAATGAGCCACTTCGAGGGGGAAAGCTCCAATACATTACATAAATGAACAATTCTTGGATGATACAATTTACAAAACCTCCTTTCTATATATAGGAGTCCATGGGGCCATAATGTAATCCTAGTGGGCCGCAATGTAATCCTAGCTGACCTAACAATAATAATTTAAGGGCACAATAATAACAAAATGGGGGTTACAAGGGTACAATAATAACAATAAGGGGGTTACACTAACAACAATAAGGGACTATGATAGTAATATCGGGACCTAACAACTGCATACCAAGGAACAATATGTCAAAATGAATTGAAATAAATGAATACGAGGTGTTGGCCGGATAAATCGATCTTGTGGACAAGATCGATCTCCCTAGTGTTAGAAGACAATATAGAAAAAAATGAAAAACTAAGTTTATCTTTCTCTAAATATATTCATTTTACAAGCAAATGCTATAAAGGTGTCGATCCTACCCTAGATCCAAATGCTTATTTGCAACCGTAGCTTTTCCGTCGCATCAGTAGTTCTTCCGTCGCAACAATAGTTCTTCTGTCACTTGAAAGTGTCATATTTAAGGACTTGCAATCACAAAAAAACAAATATTAAATAGAACTCGTATAAAAATTAATTATAAAACATACCTATCATAGTGATTAAGGAATCTATGAAATAAACGATCAAACAACAGCTTATTGAAATAAACAATCGAACGACAATTTATTGAGAAAAAAAAACTTGACTGTATTAACTTTGAAATAATAGAATAACCTTAAAACCTTAGCCTTGATGTTGAACAGGCCTTCCCAGGGTCTGAAGCAAGAGTTTCCTCTACTTTGATAAGCCTTGCACTCTTCCTCCAGGAGCACATAGAGGGATGTGATCTTTCCTCACAAAAGCTTAGCAGAAAGGAGTCTAAATCTCAACAGCACTTAACCTCAATCACACACTAAAGATTGAACTCCCCTTGATTCTACCCAATGCCTCTTTTTATAGTGCATATGAGGAGGTTAGGGTTCCACCTATGAAGGGATAGAATCCTCCTTCAAAGGGATAGGCTCCTCACATCAAGGGGTTAGCTCCTCAAGGTGTGGGATGCATGAACTTACAAGAACGTACTCACCCACAAAAAATCTCATCCAAAAGCTTCTAGAATTGACAAAAAATCAGATTTTTCACTTTACATTCTCGCCCTTTTTACTTTGACAGGGGTATGCGGGAATTACACATAGAAACTGCATTTTGGAACATAGATAAGCTTCACATTACCTGCGTACCCTAGCCAGGAACACAGGTAAGCTTCACGTTACCTACGTACCCGGTGTTTTGGAGTTTTTTAGGGTTTTTCTACTATTTTTAGGGCTTGACATGAGGAGTAGAGGTTGTAAGACTTGCAGAAGAGGTAAGTATGAGTGAAAATGAGCTCATATAGTTAGCAGAATGTCAAGGTGACAGTTTTTAGTGAAAAAGATTGCCCCCTAAAGTGTGAAGTCTGGAATAGATTAAGATGAAGTCTGTCATATATGAAGAGTGAAGTACACTATCATTTCAAGGATCATCCTATGGACACCCCAGTTGAAACCTGTAAAAACATTCAATGCAAAACATATATATGTAAACATATCATTGCTAAGGTAGGCATTCCCATACTCAGATCAAAACTAACTAGAAAACTAATTTAAATTGTTCTGATATAGGAATGATTTTCAATATATCAATAGTATAGACATGTGTAGACATAGTATGGATGCAACCATCTGTTTATGAATGGTACACTATATAAATGAATAACAAAATTCCTCACATCCTAGATGGTAGAAACTAGATCCAGGGTCTTGATTTCTGTTTCTCGAACCAGTATGATTCTATCCATGTGAATAAATGTGTCAAAGTCGAACATGGTAGAAACCACTTGATTACCAGTCAATAATGTAAATTGTTAACAAGTGTGAGAGTAACCACCAGTAATGCCAATGGCTCTCAAAGTACTTAGTACAATCCATGAAATGTAAATAAATGAGCTGAAGTCGAACATGTCATGGAATCATTCGACCGAAGGTCAATGATGCAACCTGTCGTCGAAGGCGAGAAACCTGCCATTGAGGCATGAAGATTTCAAGGTACTGATGATTTCTAGATCAACTTCGTAGATAATGTGCTGTCATCGATAGAAAGTGATCTGTCGTAGGTAAGCCCACAACATGAAATCATAGATCAAGTTTTGAAGAAATATATTGGCAAGGACTGACTCAAGGACGGTCAAAATGGAAGACAAATATTTTGCAAATGAATGTTTTGTTTGAACTGTCCTCTTGAACACATAACGACACTGCAGATGGCTTGGTGACAATTGACCCAAAGGTAATACCCAGAAACCGACTGATGACTTTCAAAATGGTTTGATTAACTGTTAGGCAAAGGATTTCCCAACCCAGGTGAACAAAAGTGTTGTGTTCAAGAGTGGTTAACAGCTTTTCTAATAATCAAAATACAACAAACAGGTTCATTTTTCTCTCTTTTCCCCCACCATTTCTGGCAAGTACCTATTTATTTTTGACAAGCTTGAGGAGGATAACATTTTCTTGTTTATAAGCTCATCCTTCAGATGAGTCCAACTTAGTTTAAAATTCGAACCCTAAGAAGGAGAGGTTTGTTCCTGCTTAAAATTGAATAGGTCATTTACTGTTACATTTTAACGAGTCCAGTATAGAAGAAACTCAGTGTTTTTCAATTTTAGGGAGTTAGAAGAAAAAACTTAAGAAAACTCCATGGGTGTAATTTTTTGTAAATTTAGTCTCTCAAGCCCAAAAAAGGATAAAATAATGTAGGAGAGAACTCTACTGACCGTAATTAGTCAACGTATACCTTTTTAATAAAAAGTCCATTTCAGTCCTTAAAAGCGGTAAACTTATACTGAAGGGATGATCATTCATTTCCTTTAACGAGTTCGAATAGTCAAGTACTCGGAAATATTTTCATTTTTAAAGAGTCTGAAAAGGGCTTAAAAGAAAACTTAAGATTTCTCTTTTTCGTAAGTTTTAATGAGTTTAACGAGTTCGAAAAAAGGGATAAAAATGTACTCATGGTTTTCTCTTTTTTGTAAGTTTTAACAAGTTCGAAAAAGAGATAAAAATGTACTCCTATGGTCGACTTTAAATTTAATTTACGAGCAGGAAACGATGAAAAGAACTCGACATTTTCATGTGTTTATGAGAATGAAAGATAACAAAATAATCTTGGGATTTTCATGATTTCAACGAGTCTTGAAAACAACCGAAATTGACTCAAGATAGGTTTCATTTTTACAAAAGCTTGAAACAGAGAAAAACTATGCTTCAGAGTGGTTTCATTTTTACACAAGCTTGAAATAGAGAGCAAATTGTGTTTGATGCCCCCCCAAGCTTCATTTCATTCAACTAAATACACTGTTGGTAATTAATAGCGGGTTTGGAATGATGATTCATTTACGAGATCATATGAAAGACCCAACCTAAAACTGTAAGAAAATTATGCAAAAACTAAAATAACTAACCTAAATATATGACTTAACATTTACGAGATATAGTCAAAGAATCGACTCAATTAGGGGAGGATTTGTTTCATTTTTTAACGAGCTTGACACAAGAAAAGAACTATGCTCATGGCAACGTGTTTCATTTTTTAACGAGGTTGAAAAAGTAAAAGGAACTTTCCTCATACCTGATTCATTTTTTTACGAGGTTGACTCAGTAACAGGAACCATCCTCATAAACTACTTATTTCTAATTTATTAATCTACTCTTCACAATCTACCTACTGATTCATTTTTTAATGAGGTTGACACAGGAAAAGAACTGTCCTCATACGTGATTCATTTTTTAATGAGGTTGACACAAGAAAAGAACTTTCCTCTTGGAATCTTGTTTCATTCTTTTAACGAGCTTGACACAAGAAAAGGAACTATGCTCTCGACTAAATGATTCATTTTTTAATGAGGTTGACACAGTAAAAGGAACTATCCTCACACTCACTAATTCATTTTTGAACGGGGCTGACAGAGTAAAAGGAACTATCCTCGGAAGCTTCATCATGGCTTCCAACAGGAAGAAACACATGTCAATGGACGCACCTTGATCATGACTTCCAAGAGGTCTTCATTAGAAGGAAGAATAGTTCTCTGGAAGGAACACATGTCAAGGGACTCAAAAGGGATAAGAACATCGCGTTCAAATAATCCCATAGATTTTTACATGTCGATTACCAGATCTAAGTCAAAGCAAGACGAGCAAACAGTGAGAGGCTCACCTACATAGGTAATTGAAAAGATGGGACTAGTTGCCACATAATCACCCGTGGTGGGGTAGATACCACTTTAGAATCAGGAGCATTTAGGGTTGTCATATTATTGGTAGTCGAAACAAGATTAGGGAATGAAAGCTAGTCTACAGTCACAATATTTACATTGTGAGGAAAAGACATCACGCGAAAGAGTGTCGATACTACAGCTTTCATTGCATAGACATAGTCTCACCCAAGGAGTAAATTGAAATCAAATGGGCCTTGAACTACCATAAGATCAATACAAACAATTTTACCTTCCAAAGTAATAGAAAAATTAGGAAGGATCCCTAAAGGTTCACTAATGGTTCTGTTAAAAGCTTTCAGATTCTGCATAATAGGCACAAGCTAAGGAGAACCCAAATATTTCCATGTAGTTGAGGATAAAATACTAATAGAAGTACCTTCATCTACCTATGTGCAGTGTACGTCCCTACCACCAAACTTCACAATGATTTGGAAAGGGATGGAGGAAGGAAGATGAGGTTCTGTTAGTCTATTCCAATCAAAGGAAAATACCTCAGTACTTGGAGGGGGTTTTGCAGAAACCAGTGAAATGCCCCCCGACATAGAAGAATCTGATGTAACAAGAAGAACCTAAGTGGTATGAAGTTCACTCTCTACAGGGAGAATGGGATCGACCGAATGTGAAATTGAATCTACCACTTGATCAACTAATGGATCATCAACCTGAGTGATATGAGTTTCACTCTCCAATGGAAGAGTGGGATCGACTGTACTTGAAATTAGATCAATCACTCCATCATTTGACGGTAGGTTGGGAGAAAGCTTATGGTAACCAGTTGGAAATTCTTGTTGTGGAACAGTAAGATTTTCCAATAATTTTGAGGCTTCATCCATTTGAGGGAAAATGTGGTTTTGATGACCCCCTTTGCATAACTTACAAGGAAACCTAAATTTACCCTTTTCCCCAGGAACCTGACTACCACTGGTTGATGGATCAACGGAAAGTTGATGAGATTTTTCTGACCATACTTCCAAGACCTTTGGAATACCAGGAAAATTGATAAGGAAGTGGTCACCCTTACAAAGCTTTCAAGGGTATTTGGGTTTACGATGCATGTTGGAGGTTTCCTCAATTCTACTAACATTTACAACCATGGTTGGTTGGTTCAATTATTTCTTATCTTGCTTCTTCTTCTTCTTCTTCTTCCCTTTATTCTTCTTCTTAGCCACTTGGTTACTAGCGTCAAGGCTTTTACCAAGCGAAGAGGAAGAAATGGAGGAAGAAACATTAGGCGAAGAAGGTAAAGGGTCAACAGAAGTTTCGTGATGTTGAGATGGTGAACTCTGTTGAGGTGAAGCATCCGATTGAGGTGGAACAATTGGAGTATTCGGGGCCAACGAAGTTGAAAATAACCATATCGGTAAACCTATTGTAAATCCAAGTAATGAAAAAGTAGCCATATAAGGAGGACCAAAATTTCCAAAGCAAGGAAAAGTACTAGGATTCTCGTTAAGAGGGGTTCCTTGGTTGGTAAATTCCAGAACATTTTCCATTATATTCAACTTCAGTGAATTTTATTAAAAATTTAAAACTAAAATGATCAATTCACAATTCATACCTAACAATTAAAATTCATAATTCACACCTATGGTCTCTAAAATTAAAAATAAACAAATTAACATGTGCTATCAAATCTAGGAGTCAAACGACACACAAACAGTAGATTCCCGCACTAAAAACACTAGTTGGTGATGAAATCCAACATCGTAGAATTTTAATGCACAAAAGGCAGTTGGAACAGTTACCCCGAAAACCTGCTTAATGAAACAGAATGGCACAAGTTTCTTCACAAAACCATCTCGAGTGAAGAGAACCCCCCAGAGAGTCCAAGTGAGTATAGTCGACGTCTGCTCCAGGTACAGTGAAATTTTTCCTTCACCGCACCTTACGAAATAATCTTAATTTTATGGAAACTAAGGTTACCAACAGTAAAAAATACCACTGGGGGAATAGTCGACGATCCGATTCTACACGCAAGGGCAGAGTAACAAAGCTCAATCCCCTTGAAGGCTCCTCGACATGGTCAATCTGAGTTTTATCAACAAGTGATCCCAGGGTCCTTGAAAATGGTTAATCCGAGGTTTACCGTTTGTAATGCGTGCAAATATTCTATCTTCCCCGATGAAATAGAATTGATTGTCTCAAAGGTTTGGACATGATCTCATGATTAACTCCTTTAAGAGAAGCTTCCTAGAATGTACCAGTTACAATTGGATTTATTTCCTACCACAAGATTTATCTACTTGTTTGTTTTAGTTGCTTTGGAAAGTTAACTACAACCTATTCCAAAACACTAATCCTGAGCTAGATTGGTGGAAAGAGCCCTAAAAATGTAAAAATTACTAGATGAATTTTAATTAAGCGCTGTGTTATTTAGGCTTTTATTACTCAAAAGGGTAAATGGATATGAAACCAATGGTATTATGACCTGACCCAAAACTGAATGCAGTCGAATATGATAATGTAATATTTTCAATTCGATGAATCCTAACTAAAGTAAGGAGAGAGTTTCCATTCACTTCCAACATTGCAAAAAATTGATCACTAAGAGAAAATATAACAAATTCTCTAATGCACTAATTTCATCAAGAAAAACTAATGCAAATCAATTCCAAAACAATTTTTTTTACTTTTTTGTTTTTAAAACAAGCATAAAAACATCTAAATTAAAATCAAAGAAAAATGATCTAAATCTACAATTGATTTTTCATAATGTAAACTATGCAGTTGTAATCTATGCACAATTCACCCATACTCTGAAAATGAGAATTCTAATTATGCAGATGTGATCTATGCAAGAGATTTCTCAAACAGAAGATGATTCTAATGTAATCTAAGAACCAGTCAAGTGCAAGTAAATAAAATTGGGTGAGAGTTCCAAAGATCAAAAAATAAAAACACTCAAAGGCGATTAACACTCATACACAATTTAGCTCCCCCAAGTAACAAAAGCAAAAAGATGCAAAATTGTGAAAAGACTGAGACAAACCTCCAAGTAATGATGAAAGGAAATCAAATTATAATTTCTCAAAAAAGAGACTCAAAACACCCAATTAACTTAATGGAGATTGATGAGATGAAAAATTTTCTGAAAGAAACTCATAAACAAGGATTTTTGACAGAAAAATATAGATATGGATAGATGCTAAGAATCCTAAATTAAATCTAAACTCAAACTAGAAGGAGAAATCTTTAGTTTTTTAAAAAATTGACAGAGTCCACAAGCTGTAGGGCAAACAGGTGCGGTCCAAGTAAAGTGCGGAGATGGCGGCACTATGTGTGAAGACAAAGTGCGGTCCCTCGAAAACTTCAAGAAAAACAAAAAATTTCTTGAAAATTTTGAAATGAAATTCAAACTAAGCTACCCAGGTGAGTATACATCAATCAAAAACCAAAAAGAAATCAATTTCTCAAATCAAAACAAACGAGAACAAAAAATCAAGAATCTTTCCCCATGGAGTCGCTAATTTGTTGGCGGGATAAATCAATCTTGCGGACAAGATCAATCTCCCTAGTGTGAGAAGACAATCTAGCAAAAAATGAACAAATACATTTATCTTTCTCCAAATATATTCATTTTAAAAGTAAATTCTATAAAGGTGTTGATCCTACCTTAGATCCAAATGCTTATTTGCAACCGTAGTTCTTCCGTCGCAACAATAGTTTTTCTGTCGCTTGAAAGTGTCGTATTTAAAGACCTACAATCATAAACAAGAAAATATTAAATAGCACCTGTATAAAAAATAATTATAAAACATACCTATCATAGTGATAAAGGAATCTATGAAATAAATGATCAAACGACAGCTTATTGAAATAAATAATCGAACGACAATTTATTGAGAAAAACAAACTTGATTGTATTAACTTTGAAATAATAGAAGAACCTTACAACCTTAGCCTTGACGTTGAATAGGCCTTCCCATGGTCCAAAGAAGGATTTTCCTCTAATTTGATAAGCCTTGCACTCTTCCTCTAGGAGCACATAGAGGTATGTGATCTTTCCTCACAAAAGCTTAGCAAAAAGGAGTTTAAATATCAATAGCACTTCACCTCAATCACACACTAAAGCTTGAACTCCCCTTCAGGCTACCCAATGCCTCCTTTTATAGTGCAGATGAGAAGGTTAGGATTCCACTTATGAAGGGATAGAATCCTCCTTCAAAGGGATAGGCTCCTCACATCAATGGGTTAGCTCCTTAAGGTGTGGGATGCATGAACCTTACAAGAGCGTACTCACACCCAAAAAATCTCATTCAGAAGCTTCTAGAATTGACCAAAAATCAGCTTTCTCACTTTACCTTCTTGCCCTTTTGAATTTGACATTGTTACGTAGGAATTACATAGAGAAACTGCTTTTTTGAACACAGGTAAGCCTCACATTACCTACGTACCCTAGCCAGGAACGCACACAAGCTTCACATTACCTGCGTACCCAAGGTTTTGGAATTTTTTAGGGCTTTTCTCCTATTTTTAGGGCTTGACATGAGGAGTAGAGATTGTAAGACTTGCAAAGGAGGTAAGTATGAGTGACAATGAGCTCATACAGTCATCAGAATGTCAATGTGACAATTTTTAGTGCAACATGAGGGTGTGGCAAGGAGGAAGTGACAAGGTATTCTAAGTAGTGGTAAGGAACGCTAGGGAATATCGAGGCATGTTAAGAAGTTCCATAGTATGATAGGGAGTTCCAAGGTGTGCTAACATGTGAAAAATAGTGCCAAGGAATTCTAATACATGCCAAGACATGCTAGTTGCTAAGGCATGCCATGATGTGTAGAGTGTCAAGGTGTGCCAACAGGTGTGAAGGAGTGTGAAGAAAATAAAAGGGATAACCTAGCAAAAATGAAAGTAAATGAATGCATAAGATGTTGAAATCACAACAAGAAATGGTAACCATAGAAATTTTGATTTAATTTTCCCTTAATTAAATTTGAAGAGAAATTTTAATTGCATCTCATGAAAACTTGTATTAGTTAAATATTTCAGAAATACTGAGATAGCTTAGGATATTTGATTTGAGGGTGAGAGAGGAGGCATGTAGATTTCTCCCATGATTTAAGAGGGTAAAGTTACAATTATTTGTGAGTTGTAATTATTTAAATCAATTAATTGAGATGAAATCTGTTTAACTAGTTCTAACTGAGAGATGAGCTAGAGATGGGTCTATTGAATTAAATATTATTTAATTCACATTAAGTGACCAATGAGTTAACTAATATTTCATTATAAATAGTTGGTGCATGTCAGTTCTAAGGGAGGTCGAGACTTAGGTTAAAGGGATGATAACTATCAGTTGTATAATTAGAAAATTTTACATTGCAGTTATAGAGTCATGTGAAATCCTATGATGCGCTGCACATTAAATTGCAAGAAATTTCATATTAAATTGGGTGAAAATTCCTCCAGGAATGCCTTGGAAAGGTTGGATGAGCAGAGGCTGAAAATTGGTTATGTTTTGACTTATTTTTCCTATATCAGAGTGAGACAGTTGGTAGACTGCACGAGTTTCTCAGTGAGACAAAATCATTATATTGTTTCATTTTCTTGGCTTTATACAATATATAGATAGTGGGGTTTTAGGAAGTGTTCTTTATTGAGATACATATTGTGTTTTGTGATTGATTGGTTCTTTCTCTTACTTTTTATGGGATTGTACGATCATGTTTTGTTTCTGAAAATTATAGAAGGATTAAATATTTATTTTTTTAGTACATTACAAGATCACATTGAATCTTGTTATATTTTCTACATGGTATCAGAGCTCCAAGAATCACAATAAAAGAGAAGAAAATGAGTTTGTTTTGAACATGTACAACAAATTTCCAGATTTATTCTTTGGGACCAGCAGTAGATCAAGATGTCTTTCAATGGGTTGAGACTCAAATATGCACTTGAGGGAAATTATAATTACATAGCATGGAAGGAAAGGATGGAGGAAGTGTTGGAGGAAAAAGAAATGAAGGAATACATCAACAACGATATTATTCATCCTATTGCAATAGATTCTCAACAACTTGATGCATTGAAGAGTAATGTAGCAAAGCTGAGAAGGATCTTGTTAGAGGGTGTTCAAGGTAATAATGTATCAATTATCCATGGAAAGTAAAATACATATGTGATGTGTAAGGCCTTGACAAATCTATTCCAGAATAGCAGTGACCATAGGAAGTTGGTGCTAAAAGATAAGCTCGGGAAGATCAAGATGGAGAAGGGTGACACGATCTAGATATACTTGACGAATTTCACTAAATGTCGAGATGAGATTGGAAGTTTTTGGGTGAGTATTTACAATGATGATTTAGTGAGGCTAGATATTATAACCCTTCCCAAGAGATGGCATAACTACCAGGACTATGTGAATGGGAGGGAGAAGCTATGAGATTAGGAACGATTTTGGTCTGACTTGGTACAAGAATAAATTCGATGTTGCACCAGAGATGGATTCTCATCAAATAATAATGATGAAGAGAAATATGCCTTGTCTGGAAAGGCGAATAAATGAAAAAGGAAGGCATCCCATTCCAAATCTGATTCTGGCAAAGTAGGAAAGAAGCGAGACTTGTCAAAGGTAAAATGTTGCAACTGTCATGAGCATGGACACTATGCAACAAAATTTCAACAAAATAACAAGAACAAGAAGGCCAGAGGAGGAGTAGAAGGTGAAGCACTTGCTTCAAAGTTCGAGTTGGAATTCACTCTCATCACATGCATGGTGTCATCAGTGATGGTTTTTGTGTGGTAGTTGGATAGTGGAGCTTCGTTCCATATGACTCACAAAAAAATAATTATTTTGTAGCTTGGAGGAGAAGGATCTATAGATGCACATCATGATGGGTGACGATGTGAGGTATAGCGCTACCAGCATTGGTAGAGTTACCTTTTAGAGAGGGTCAAGTAATCCAGTCACATTAAAATATGTCATGTATGTTCTTGGTTAAAGGAATAATTTGGTTTATGTTGCTATGTTGGAAGATCATGGATATTAAGTGATATGAAGTGAAGAAATCTGTTCCTTCGTCAGAAAGCCATGAGACAGGTGAAAAATGCTGGCGTTCAAGTAAATAACCTCTACAAAATGGATGTACAAAATTGTGCTGCATTGACCACGCAAGTAGAGAGAGTGGAGAGATGAGACATCAGAGAGTTATGGCATAGGATATTGGGCCATCTACACCATGAAGCCTTGAAGATCATGCAGGATATTTGTAGAGGACCTATAAAGGGTTCGCTTGTGTAGAGATACATGCAAAGAGTGTACATTGGGGAAGTATACCAAGGCCACCTTTCATGATAAGGAAAGCACAGAAGCAACAATCCTTGAGAGAGTTCACTTAGATGTTTGCGGAACATTCTCTATAGCTTCCACAACAAAGCACACTTATTATGTGATTTTTGTTGATGATTTTTCAAGAAAGCGTTGGATTTTCTTCATGCAAAATAAATATCAGACATTCTCCATGTTTTGTGACGTCAAGGAATTTGTAAAGAAGGATATTGGGAAGAAGGTGAAGGCTCTGAGGTGTAACAATGGTGGAGAATATATATCTAACAAGTTTAAGAAAATTTGTGCCTTAGAAGGAATTCGAAGAGAATTAATAGCAACTCATAACCCACAACATAATGGGATTGCAAAAAGAAAGAACAGAATGATTGTGGGAGAAACATGAGCTATGTTGCATGATTAGGGCCTACCATTGCATATGTGGGTAGAAGACTTCAATACAATAGAATTTGTGAAAAATAGAAGTCTTCATCAGATACTTGGGATGAGTACACAATAGGAGGTTTTCTCAGGTAAGAGACAAGATGTGTTGTATTTTAAAATTTTTGGTTCGTCCATTTATTTCCATGTAACAAAACATCCGAGGAAGAAGCTAGAGGCAACATAATAGTTGGAGATATTTTTTGGGTACACTGATACACCTCACAAATATCAGGTGCTCTTTCCAACACACAATATGACAATGGTCATAAGAGACGAGAAATTCGATGAAGAAAAAGTCATGCGATTGTACCTTCAAAGGTATCTTGAGTTGCATGTAGTTGAAGAGCTCTTGTCTCCAAAGGATTAACCTCGGGATGCATAGCAACCATAAGCAAAGGAAAAAGGAGTGGTCGAAACCACTCATGCCGAGCTATCCACCAGAGATGGAAGTAAGCACACTAGAGAGGTTTATAGGTTGTTTCTAGATGTGAGAGAGAATGTGGGAGCACCCACATCACAACGCAGGAAGAGAAGGGCCCCAAAGAGGTACGCTGGATACATTTTTTTATGAGTGAAGGTATTTAGATAGAAACATCCTTTTTTGAGGAAGCATAGTAGTAGCTAATGTTGGTTGATGCCATGATTGAGGAGTATGACTCTAGTATCATAAACAATGCATGGGAACTTATCCCAAGACTAGTGGGTAACTCAACTATAGGATCCATGTGGGTCTACAAGGTGAAGCAGAAAGTAGATGGGAGTGTGGAGAATAAAAAGGTTGTATTTGTGGCCAGAGGGTTATCTTAGGTGGAGGGGATTGACTATGATGAGACATTTTCACCAGTTGCAAGGTACTCATCTAGTAGATCCATTATTTCACTCTCAATGCATATGGGATGGAAGATATGTCATATGGATGTAAATACAACCTTTCACAATTGAGTTATTGAGGAAGAAGTGTACATTGAGTAGCCAGAAGGTTTCAAGACCATAGATAGGGCATCAAAAGTGTGTAGACTTAAGCGAGAATTGTATGTGCTAAAGCAAGCACCTCATTCTTGGTACACCAGGATTGAAAGATATTTCACTAGATTGGGATTCACCAAGGGTGAAGTGGATGTGAAACTATATAAAATTTTGGTTGACAGTAAGATTTTAATTATTGTAATTTACCACGATGATCTAATACTGATAGGTGATTAGAAGCTCATCAAGTCTTGCCAAGAGGATTTTGCAAGAGAATTTGAGATGAATGACATGTGGCTTTTGCACTATTTCCTAGGATTGGAAATATGGAAAAGAGACAGGGAGCTAATTGTATCTCATGGAAAGTATGCCAAGGATATTCTAAGGAAGTTCAACATGGAGGGAAGAAAGCCCATGGAGACTCCTCTAGCAAGAAACTGTAGGAAGGAGGATGCTACTTTCAGTGAAATAGTGGATGATATTGTTTACAAGAATCTTGTGGCTTCACACATGTATTTGGTGAACACACGAACATACATATGCTACACAATTAACTAGCTGAGACAAGCTATGGTTAAGCCTACCAAGCTCTTTTGAAAGGCATGCAGGCATGTTTTGAGATGCCTTGGAGGCAATACAGAGTATGGATTATGGTACATACGAAAAATAGAGTGAAGCTTCAAGGCTTCACCGATGCATATTGGGTAGGGAGTACATATGACATGAAGAGCACATTAGGGGGCATATTCAAGACTGGATAAGCAGAATTTTCCTAGTAGAGCAAGAAACAGAGATTAGTTGCACTCATTTCAACAGAATTATATTACATGGTGTCTAGTCAAGCATCATGTGAGGCCATATGGATGAGGAAAATACTTGTTCATTTATTCGGTTGATAGATGGATCTGACAGTGATACATTTTAATAACCATAGTAGTGTCAAACTCCACGTTAATCTAGTATTCCATGAAAGGTCCACGCATATTGATATTCAATATCACCATCTCAGAGATTGTGTTTAGAAGTGGATTATGTCATTAGAGTACATTCCCATGGAAGATCAGGATGCAGACATCTTGACGAAGGCCCTGGAAATAAGAAAATTTGAATTCCACAGAGACATGAAAGGGGTAGCATATAATCCATTTCTTGTTGAGAGGGAGTGCTGAATTGGAAACAAGAAATGGCACCCATGGATCGTTTGATTTAATTTTCTATTAATTAAATTGGAAGAGAAATTATAATTTCATCTCATGAGAACTTGTATTGGTTAACTAAGTCTGAAAGAATGAGTTAGATTAGGAAATTCAAGTTGAGGGTCTAAGAGGAGTCATGTAGAGTTATCCCGTGATTTAAAGAGGTCTAGCTACAGTTATTTGTGAGTTGTAATTAGTTAACTCAATTAATTGAGTTAAAATCAATTTAGCTATTTCCAACTAAGGGATGAGCTAGAGATAGGTCCATTGAATTAAGTCAGATTTAATTAATAATGAGTGATCAAAGAGTAAAGGTATCTCTCTATTTGAATGGTTCATGAGGTACAATACTTTCTAACTTCTTTCAAATAGGGTAGCAAGCTAAGTGGGCTTGATTGTGAGGAAAACTCCACAGTTAAGAGCACTTGAGCCAGAGGAGTTCTAAGATGGGTGACCTCCCAGGATGTCTTGGTTACTGGGTGAAAGCCCTAGAAGTGATGATTGACGCTATGTGATTCATTTCACTAGTTTCAATCCTACTTCTTCACCCCTATGAGCATCACCCGATGCAATGAGTGCTAAGTGGGTTATTCAAAAATCACGAGAAATTATTTAGTTACGACTCTCTCTCATGGAAATGGTCATAGATTGATGACTTACTTTAATGCAGTTGAATACAAAAAATGATTTACAATGAGTGATCAATCAGTTATACATCAATTAAGTAATAATTCACTATAAATAGATGTTGCATGTCAGTTCTAAGGAAGGCCCAGTTCAGACTAAGGTTAAAGGGATAACAACTATCAGTTGTATAATTAGAAAATTATGAAGGTCATTTGTAGAGTCATGTGGAATCTTATGATTCATTATGCAATAAATTCCAAGGAATTCCCCATTTAATAGGGTTACAATTCATCTAGGAATGTGTGAACAAGGATGGCTGAGAAGAGGCTAAGAATTGGTTAAGTATTTGACTGATTCTGCCTAGATCAGAGTGAGATAGTTGGAAAAGTGTAGGAGTTTCTTGGTGAGAGAAAAACATTGTATTGTTTCATAGTCTTGACTTTATACAATATACATATGGTGGGATTTTAGGAAATGTGTTTTCCCCAGATACGTTTTTTGCAATTGGTTGGTTCTTTATGTTACTTTTTATGTGATTGTGTGATCGTGTTTTGTTTCCGCAAATTGTAGATGGTTTTAGTAAATTATAAGATCAGATTGAATCCCTTGGTTATATTTTATACATATGAAGTTTAATGAGTAAATAATTTACCTTTTTCAAAAGGGGTATGCTAGGCACACTAACAATAGGTTCAAATAAATGACAAGTGCCAATTTATGCAAAGTACTAATGTATTCCATTGCATCCCCAGGTGTTCTAGGTCATGCTAGGGAATACCAACACATGTTATGGGACTGTTATGTTGTGCTAGGGCATGCTAGCATATGCTTGGGAATCCTATTCAAGGCAAGATATTATAGGTTCAAATATGTTCCAAGACATATGAGGTGCCAAATAATGTTAGTGTGTGCCAAAGCATGTCAAGGTGTGCTAGGAGTTTGAGGACAACTAGGCCTCTCGCATTAATATAATTGACTAAGATTGATTATGTATTAAATAATATGGTTGCTACGCACACTAGTGGAACTTAATGAAGGGAATTTGCTAGATAATAAACTTACCAGAGATGAATAATGTGTTGACTCATAGGAAAAATATATGATGAATCATGTATCGACTCATAGGAAAACTATATTCACATTACTTTAAGAAAACAATGCACACTAATTAATTCTTAGAAAAATAATTGAGTCTAGCCACTATAGGCTTAGAAACGTAATGAAAAAGACTCCATAACAATGGTCTTAGATTGTTATATTTTGACAAAAAATATAGCAACAGTCACATAGTGTCATCAAAAACTCATTGGAATGATCAATGATGACAGAAATTTTTTGGTCATCACCAAAATTAACCAAAAAAAGCATTGACGAGGGCCAATAAAATATCACCTTTACAAGTGTCACCAAAGAGATAATTAGTGACGAGCCTTTAACATCCCTCACCAAAAGTGTCATTGAAAATGGCTTTGGTGACAAGCCTAAAATGACTATGACTAAATGCACTTACAACAATGATTTTTTAAGGACCGTCACCCTATGTAACATTGGTGACAAACCTTAAAGTTCTGTAACATGCATGACCCTCACCAATGTCCTCTTTTCTTGTAGTGAGAAAATTGTTTCTCTAATTCTCCACTATTACAACAAGTGTTATTCATTGTACCGATGTATCTTGGAACTTTTGCTTAATTATTGAAGCTTATTGAACCAACACACTTTCATTTGTATGACATAAAGGATGTAATACTATTCTCTGAATATTTTTGATATATTTTTTTTTCATTTGTACTAATTAAATTAAATTATTTCAGTGGCTTTGGTGCTTATCTTATTGAAGGTGTGTTATATTTTGTTTAACAATCATTTCTTCTATGTGAACTATTTCACTAGTTGATGAATGATTCATTGATATGTATATTCTTGTATTCCTTTACTATATTATTACTATTTCTCTTATTTCAAAGGATATCTTTGATTCCCCCCTTTGGTAAAATAACCTTGATACATTGTAGAAATGAAAATTCCATAAGGAAAACCCACTTATTCATTTAAAATTACATGCACATTACTCTCTCGTGTTGAACATTGTAGCGAAGGAAAATCTCTAAGAAACAATAGAATCTAGGCCTTATTTCTGGAAGGGCCCCTACACCAAAAGGTGTGAAGTCTAACTGGGAATTTTCATCATGGGGACCCCCTTTCAAGGCTATAGGATTGAGCACCATCAACACCCTCAAATATCATATTTTAGATAAACTTAAGTAGAATTTTCTTATATTTTTCTTGATGAATAGTCTATTGGAATATCCATGGGAATTTACGTAACAAGCCATGTTTTTTATCCACCAATAACATGTCATCAACATATATTAAAAAAATTCCTTTTGACTAGATATATACATAATGATTAGCTCAAGTTATCACAAATATGAATCCCTGGATGTATGTGTCAAAATTTGAATAACACATCATTGGTCATAACTTTACAGCATAATGGGAATCACCTTTTAAAATAGCCTCTTATATCCCTTTATTGCAAATCGTTTAAGAAGTCTCATAGATATTTCTTCCTCCAAACCAACATGCACACATTTTATTTTTGCATCCATTTTCTCTACCTTTAGATCAAATGTTCTATCTAGATACATTAGCAATCTAATGGAAGTTAATTTTACAATAGGAGAAAACATCTCACCAAAATCTACTCTAATGACTTGGGAATAATGCTTCACCATAAATTGATCCTTTTAATTACTGACTTGACATACCGCATTTAAATTTCCATTCAGCACCCTCTTGAAACCAACAATGTCCTCTCATTAAGTAATTATACTAATTACCATGTCTCATTCTTGCATGAAGATTCCTTTTCTTTGACCATGGATTTCAACTAGAGTACACACTCCTTCAAGTAGGCTTCCTCCCTCATCAAAATATGGAGTATAACCTGTTAGGTTAGTTCCTTATTCAAAAAAATATTCTCGAGAAAATAACCTATGGTTCCAAAACATTAATTGACTTTGTTGACTCACTAGCTCACTCTCCTCCAACCTTAAGTCAATAACAACATTTAATTTTCCCTTTTACTTTTATATAATTTGATCAATATTATAAGTACACCTAATGTACCTAAATATCAGATATCAATTATTATTTTTTTCCTTGTTACTTTATCCCACAACCTATATCCTTTCATTTCATCACTTTAATTGATGAAAATGCACATGAATTTGTTATTTTCAAGCATTTTATTTTTCTCCTTGGGAACATGGAAATTGGATTCATTTCCAAAGCTCCTAATATTTAGGAGTGATGAAATTTTACAAAACCATACCTCATGTGGAGTCTTGTTGGTTGGTATTAATAAAGGATACCAATTTACGAGGTAACATGCATTGGTGATTGCCTCTACCTATAATTAATGTGCCACACATTATTGAGCATGTTACTTTCCTTTTACATCAACATCTTGTTCATTCTATCAACTACTCCACTCTACTGCGAGGAATATGGAGTTTCCATTTGCCATATTATCCCATGTTGTTTACAAAATTTATCAAACTCTTTCTAATAAAATTCATGTACATCACCATTCATCCATATATCAATATTTTTATTTATTTCATTTTTGACAAGATATTTCAAATCTTTGAATTTCACAAAATCCTTAGAGTTATTCCTAAGGAAAAGTAATCAAATCATAATAAAGAAATTATGAATGATGGAAACATAAAATAGAGATCCTCCTTGCAACTATATTGGTACTCAACCAAATACATAACTATGAACTAGCTCTAGGATCCATTTTACCTTATGGGAATAGATGGGAATCTAACAAGATTTTTCTTCCCATAATACAGTTTCCATACAAATAAAATTCCAAATATTTTACAAGAAAATCTTCAAACATCGCTTTGATTATCATACCTAAAAGCTATTTTTTCCCAATATGTCCTAGCCTCTGCTACCATAGGATGATCTCATTGACTAGATAAGTTGTTGATGTAGCACTCCATGAATGATTAGAAGACAACTTCCACTAGGGTACATTTTCCTTATTTTCTTGTATAATTTCCCAATGAAAACACCTCTCAATAAAAAAATCACCCCAAAAACCATCTTAGATGAATAATTCTTAAATATTATACGTACCCATGCATCAGCCATTTTACTATTAGATATAAGGTTACAAAAATGTAGAATGTGTAGCACACCTAGAAATGTTCCAACTTATAGTCCTTGGGGATCAGTCAAACATAGCCTTAATTAAATATTATAGTTATGAATATGTCCCCAAGTAGCATCCCCTCTGTGATATTCTTTTACTCACCAAACAACTCCCTTTGGCATGAAAAAATATATGATATGATTCTCTCGATTCACTCAACCATGCATCATGATCTAATTTTGTACTTGTTGAAGCTAAATGTAAATCCACTCCATCTAAAGATGTTATTTCCTAAGTCAACTTCTCATAATATCCCTCTTCTCTATTGAGGAACATTTCATTTAAAATGTATTTTCTAATTCCCTTTTCTATTTCATTCACAACATCTTCTCATTGACTGACGAGGAGAGTTATACCTTCCCGTAACCTACATATCCCTTTTACGAGTCTACCTTTACCTCTATGGACTAGTAAAACTCTAATTGAAAGCACATCCTTTATTCGTATTTCCATGATCCTTGACCTCATATCTAGTTTTAATAGAGACACTAGCAAATCACGAGGTATTAGTGTGGTCATATTACTCCTAGTAGCCTAGACTAGACTATCGCATGAGTTTAGAAGAGAACACTATATATTGATATGCTTATCCTCCTATTTTTTAGAAATATGCACACTCTTTCCCTTTATAATAAAGGAGAAATAAAATTAAGTTCATGTATTTCAATCATTTAAAGGTTGATAAAATTACTATAAGGGGATGGAATTTATTTTTTCATACAAAGGGATAGTTGCTTCAACACACTTGCTAACTCATCCTCTATTCTTTGTATGGGAGACATGTCATTAGTAAGAACCTCCATTGTATATGCAATACTTGAAATCAATTAATTACATTTTAGTTGAAATTAAATGACATGTTTTTGTAGTTGATGCACATTTCCCATTAACCACCTTTCAATTCTCCTTGGATTACTAGATTTTTGAAATAATACTCAACATACACCTTCAAAACTAGACAGACATCCCATCCTACAAAATATTAAAATAAAATGAAAAAACTAAACAATGACCTAAGGGAAATCCATGATAATGAGATAATAGTGGAAGGATTTAATTTTAACTCACACCTTATCTCCTCAAGTTGTTGGTATGTGCTAAGAAAAATTGAGAATCATTGAGAAAAACATCTACCATATGCACCTATTTTCCTATAAATTTGGGCCTTCTGTTCCTATCAATAATTCATAAAATGGGTTGAATATGGCCTTCAACCTTGATGGATGTTTGAAATTGTTATACTATATGTCTACAACCCATTTCTATTTATTGTAGAGGAAAATGGGAGACCCTACCTTATTTGCCAAACATTCCAATTATGGGTTTTTTTTAAACACTTAATGATTGAATGCATTGAACAAGTACTTTAGGCGCATCCCATTAGAATATGCATTGAATTTATTAATGTGGTAAGTGAAATAATACAGATCTATATTACACAGAATACAATAATATGACTACATTTCATAATGTTTATACCTCAGTAGGCCCTGCGGATTTTATGGACATAATGATCGCATACCACTATCCTTTGTACATCCTCATTAAAGCCATTATAGTGCTACT
Source organism: Pinus albicaulis (assembly GCA_034641835.2). Lineage (NCBI taxonomy): Eukaryota > Viridiplantae > Streptophyta > Pinopsida > Pinales > Pinaceae > Pinus > Pinus albicaulis. The sequence continues at coordinate 528,123,088 of CM076569.1, forward strand.
GGGAGTAGACAGATAACCCTAATTAAGATATATGTTAAGTTCATGATTGAATCTACATGATATTTTCTAATTTAGAGAAGTAATATAGAAGAAAGTCATTACTCGAGACATTTTCATACCTTATTGTCCTAATTTCAATTAATCAATATATATTATCATGCATTGAACCAAAAAAATATTGTTAAAGTTGTTTATAATATAATGATAACAAATGCAAGTTCAACTGGATCGACATCAATGAATATCCTACTCCCAAGGATTTAAAAACACAAACTTCATGATTCTTTACTTCATTAGAATGCTTAACCCAAAATAGCTTTCAATCAAATTTTTGAATTCCCTTAATATACATCTAGTGTGTAAAAACATCTATTCCTCCATGATTTCAGACAAAAGGATGTTTGAATTAGAGCTTGTCCTTATGGGGCCTTATCACAAGCAAAGGTTTATGATAAAATTCCACTTGTCCATTGATCCATAATGTTATCAAAGCTATATTAGCCTCCACATTAATCTCCTCTAAGGCATCTTGTCATCTTCTTGGTTATTCTATAGTCATACATTATACACAGAAGAGGAATGAAAATTGAATAGGGAATATAATTTTCTTTTAACTATTACATTTAGCTTAATTTCTCTTGGCGAATTACCTACCATAATGTGGGGTATTCTAATCCATGAATCCCCAATAATCACTATATTAAACAGATTATTAAACATATTGTGAGCATTGGCCAAAGCTAAGCCTTGGAGAAGTATATGAACATATGATTAATTATTTTAGTCCATTCACAATTTCCATAAATAATATATTTTAACATTTCCATTGAAGCTAAGCATAGCCTGAAATCTCCACTATGCCCAAACCCCACACATAACACCACTAATCAAAACTAAAAATATTAATATCTAGAAATCTCGATTAAATAGTTAATAATCACTTAAATTTTGTATGAGGAAATCATACCTACTATACCATTTCCTTAAAAATGGATTTGTTAGCTTCCCCTTATTCTTTATATAGTTTATTCCTTTCTATTTTTAACTAATGTTTAATTTTTAAGAATGATTTATGAGTTTCACTTAGTTAATGTTACAGGCTTTGATTTTACTCCACAATTCAACTCTTTTAGAGTATCTCAATTTGCTCAATGCATTATTTTTTGGGGTTATTTTTTAATCTTTCTTATTTTTATATTTTTCTTACTTGAACTGGTGTATGTTTTGGAAAATGTTTTATTAAAATAAGGGACAAGGGTATGTTTCTTAAAGATATCCTTTTACATAAATTATTATATTTATAAATGTAATTCTTTAATAATATCGATTTAGGTTAAAAGTTGATTGTTATGGTTAAAAAATAATAATTCCCTAATAAATAAATTAAAATTTATAAGTTAATATTGATTATTAATATTTTTATTTAAGTTTTATGGAATTATTTTGGAAGATAATATTATTTTATGGTTTTAAATTTATAGTAAAAAAACTAACGACTAATATGGGTTTAGGAGATATCATTTAATTGTGATAAATCTTGTTACTTTCATAATCATGACAGAGAAATGTTGCAATAATAATATTTATCTCTTATGTCATTTAATTGACCTAAAAAATTTATTTTGACACCATATTTAACATAAATTTATGGGAGAGGATATAAGTGATAATGGTTCCTCTCGACTTCAAGTTTTTTGTAACACGGTTGTATGAGAATTTCATTTTCAATCTCAGGACCATGGAGGATCAGTTTGAAGAAATTAAATGTAATATAAGAGTCAAGAAATGGTGTCCCTTATCCCATACTCCTTTTTGGCTTTACATTGACATGCTATAAGAGTATTTAGAAGGTATAGGTTGTGTTGGCCCCACAGTCACTAGTACAATCATTGCTCTCCACCTTTATGTTAACAATATTGTTCTTTTAGAAATGGCCCATCAAAATTTTGGAAAAACACTAATAATCCTCCAAAGTTTCTACTTTAAGGTGTATATGACTAATAATAATAACAAAAATAAATTCATACTAATTAAACCCAAAGGGAATATCCATCATACTTTCATATATAAACCAATTAGGGACAATTCCTTCATTCAAATGTCTTGAAATTAACATCCATCACAAACTTAGTTGGAATTAGATAACATAGAGAAAAGGATAAAGGAAGGATGGAAAAATTATTGTGGGCTTTGAAAAACTTATAACTCAACATAGCATTGGATATGAGATTATTAAAAAGTCATATTTTCTCTTGTTTCTCCTATTATTTTGTATGTATGTGAGATTTAGGGGTTACAACATATCTATAGATTCATGGAGGAAGATTGAACAAATATATATTCAAGAAATATAAAAGAAATTTATAACCTATAATATCAATATTAAAGTAAATACTCCCTACTTTATCCTCCTAATGAAACAAGTTTTTTCCCATTGAAATAATGCTTATGAATATGTGTCTTATCTGTAAGAATAAGTTATACAATGTGGAAGCCAAGAGATTTACTAAAACTGCTTCGAACTCTATCTAAAACCCAACCTTCAGCTCAATCAAGGATGAAATAGGGATGCTGAGTCTTAGATACAACATTAGGATATAAAAAAGGAAATAATTTTGCAAAATGAGGATAATATTAAAAATGTTATACCTCAAAATTGAAGGAGAAATTGTTGAGCATTAAAGATTTAGAGAGGAAAACGAAACAAAGATATTATAAGGAGGTGACAAATCTTTCTTGGCTATGTTAAGAAGAAAATGAATATGGTTAATATAATAATTAATTCTCATGATATTTGTAATGAAATTAGGAATTGGGAAATTGCAAAAACACTATTGGATGAAAGCATTTGTCACATTTGCAACACTAAGAGGGTGGAATATGGAAAGCACTTTATATTATATTATCCATCTTATACTCATATTTTATTTAATGTTCAAAATAATTTTCACACTACTAATTTTATTAACATTTTAGGTCAACAAAACTATAATGATCTTGGATTACTTCTCTCTTTTCTTTTAGATGATAGACATAAATTGTTAGATCTTAGACTTTTGTGTTCCATATTGTAGATGAGAATTCCTTTCAAAATAATCACATCACTAGGATTGGATCGAATTAAAAAAAAAAAAAAACCTTTCGAACCAATTGATGTGGTTCATCCTCATGAAAAATATGAAAAAACCAATAAAATATATAGAATAAATAGCAAGGATGCATCAAGGTCGAAAGTAATCCATTCAGAATTAGTTATCAAATTAATTAAAGTAATATATGATTATAAATTAGTTGTTAGGAAACTAGTGAAGTTCAGATAGAAAAAAAAAAGATGTTTCGAACCAAGTTGTTATCGTTTATAACAACTAGGTTTTTCTAGGTTGTTCTTTGGTAAGTTAAGTTAGGTAATTACAATGAAATACAATCATGTATTTCATTAGTTTTCAAAAAAATTACATATTTTGGGGTCTTGAAGGTAATCATTAAGGTGATAGGTGTCGATTTCAAGTTAAAATCCCAAAAATATCTTGTGCATAAGTGAAATTGGCCACTTCATGTAAATTTGGCACTTCTACATAATTTCATAGAGAAATCAGTGTAAAATAGTCAGAATTCATGAGAAACTTGCCTGGAAACATTGATTTTAGAGAAATATGAAGTTTTGGTATTTTTGAACCGTTTAATATATTTAAGAGATCAAATGAGTCATCAAAAGAGTTGAGGAGTGCCATTGGGACACCTGTTGATGAATATCACTTAGAAAAAGGATGACATGGCTACCAGCATGCCATTTTTTCCACCTTGTTAGGTTCCTATAATAATAGGGTTCATAAATTTTGAATTGACATTGATAGTCCTGTAAATATGTACATACTTTTCTTTTTGCAAGTTGTTTTCCCATATTTTGAAAAATTGAAAAATAATAAAAAGCCAAAAAGAGGGTAAAAAGTCCTAAAAGAAAGATAAAAGGACTTAGAAAAATATAAACCCCAAAAGAAAAAAGAGATAAAAATAAGACCTGAAAGTGAGCAAGTCAAAATGCCACTACTATTTACTTTACTGCAAGAATAATGATTATGTGAAAATTGTCAATAAATGCCATAATCCATGATCAGTTAAACAGAATAAAGATATGTCAAACAATTTTAGATAGAGAATAACTTTTCATGCTTTCAATTTCATGTTTTAGATAGAGAATAAAGATATGTCAAACAGTTTAAACTGGACAAGTCAGTATATAGGTAGAGAATAATGAGGAGCTCAATAGTTTAATCTGAGCCCTCGAATGAAATAAGGTAGAGCTATATAGTTTTATGCTTTGAAAGAAAAATGTTTTAGGGTTGCAAGCCTAAATGCACCCATGAAAAAGAAGTAAAAATATTAGAAATAAAGATGGGTAGGTAGAAGTAGTTGAGCAATCATGTAGTAAAGCATCACTAGGAAAAAATCACTAATTCCCCCCCCCCCCACCCCCCCCCCCCTCCGCCCCTCCAAATATTCAGTATTCTAAACTATCAGTCAAAAAGGCTTAGAGCATTTCTCTGAATTTTGTTGGGACTAGACCCAAGGCTTGATGATTGGTTAGTTAAAAAAAAGAAATATTGAATTCCCATACTAGACCCACATTCATAAGCTTTTACCCTTCATTCATAAATCATAATCCCTTTTTCCTAAGTAAAAACCCATTTTTACTTAGTAAAAGTGAAACCCTAAATAACTAATCCCATTCCCTTTCAAAAATCATTCATAAACCCTCAAAATGAATTTATCCTAAGTTAATATGTGAATAAATACAATAAATAGTTAACATGTATTTTGTTTTCATTACATTATCCCTTTATTTCATATTAATTACTGACTATTTATTTTATTAACTCCCTAAAAGTTACACCAACTCGTATATTATTAAAACCCTTCTATTTAAAATAACCCACAAACCCTCTATTTTATGTTTAAACCAATGTTTTAGATATCTCATGGGCACAATATAAATCCCAGCCCAAATATCCCATTGGTTCAAACATATCATTTAAATAAATATCACCGCCCCTTATAGTTTTTGAACAAATGTCAAAAGAATTTGAAAAAATTATATATCAAAATTCCTGCCGGCATATGTATTTGTTGAAACATTTCATAAATGTTTTTATCTAATATACATTATATTATTCCCCCCCCCCCCCCCCCCGCCATTATATAACCAAAGTTTAACTTTAGTTGAAGTTAATTTATAAAGTTAAACAAACCCTGCCGCATATAACAAACCTGGTCCGACTCCCCATCCCCATGCAACTTCCCAGTTAATCTGGGACATTCGCATTCGAACCACAGATCTAACGACTGAAAACCAATATCGCATGGAAAACATGCATGATCACTCCCATCTCATTTCTACGCGAAGTTGGCAGTTTTTTAATTTCCTCTCTCCTCCACGTGCTTAATCCTCATTGGATCGTTTTCAATTGCTCCAAAATCATTAACCACCGAAAGGGCAGGTGATAACCACTCCAGTTTTAGATTTTTTTGAAGCCTGAAACCACTGTTCCCACTCGATGTGACCATCATTCATTGCAGAGTTCATGTAACTAAGAATTCCTAATAAATATATGAAAATGCGTTCATTCCTTCTTCTACTACACATAAACCTTGCACAAGCTTCCCGACTGTTAGAAAAAAAAATTTCTACCATTTTCTTGCCAAAATACCTCAAATTTCAGCCTGGAGACCGCTGAGGAGCTCTGTGTTACTCCAAAAACCAGCAAGGAACTATCCAACCTGTAGAAAGATTTCAGAAACAGTTTTCGAAACCGTAGACCTGCAAATAACATGTTTCTATTCCAAATTAAGCCTTTTTTCAATTTGAAAAGCATTTTAAATAATATTTTCCCATTCAAAAATTAAAAATTAACAAAATAAGTCTATGAAAATAGTCCCAAAATAGGCCAAACACTGTCAATTTTTCTCCCTAAACCTTGTTTAAACTACTGCCTACTACTTTAGAGGAAAATTATGAGTTTTTATATTTTTATGAACTATTTAGTAGAAATTTATTAATATTGATGTATTACCAGATCCTCCTGATCTCACTATATTTATCTTCTTGCAAAACATAGAATCGTTCCACTATTGATCTTGCAGAAATTTAAAACTCAATTGCAAACACATGTGAATAAATTCAATCACACATAACACAATTGTTTAACAGGAAATATTAAAGCTAAAAACCCCAACTATCACATATTATGTATATCAATGGAATCATGTAATAATCTCATACAAAGCTTAGTACATCAAGCTCTCAGTACAATGTAGATTCATTACACACTGACATGCAGAAATTTGCATATCTATGCACCGATTTCCAGCCTCCTGACAACCTGCCTTCACTGTGCAATCCCTACTGAAAAAGACCCTTGAATGAATTCAAATTGGCCTTGCCTTCACTGCGCAATCCTCATTGGCAGCTCCAATGTGTGTTAGATGAATTGAATGCATCACTGTAGTCACAACGAATAGTCCATATCACCCTTTCACCTATACCTCTACTGGGTCTCCATTGGAACTGACATGCATTGTAGTTAACTGTTGTGTCTATTCAGTTTTTAGTGAGTTATTAGTTGTGAATTAATTAACTAATTAATTCACTTAACTCTCACTAGTGTATCTTTCAGTTGTACTAGATACAACTAGCTCGACTAAGTTTAACTCCATTAACTGAGTTAAACTAAATAACAACTCCATAAACTACTCTTCCAACTTTGTCATAAATTTTCCACTTCAGTTCTAACTGATTCCTCATGCATGAGCCACCAATAAACCCTAGGAATTTTGTAATTCTTTCATCCCACTCATTTTCCAAATCTCTATACTGAAATAAAGTGCTCCAAGAGAACAAGTTGATGTTTATTGTTAGATTATTATTAAGAGTTAATAATAATCAACATGCACCAATTTTTAGATCAACGATCTATAAATAGACTTCTCCCAATATTCTAAAAATAGAATTTCATCCATTTTTCACATTTGACCAACCATCTACAAATAGGATCCTGCAACTTATAGAATATGCTCACCATGTCTAAAAATAGACACACACCTGAAAATATCCTGCAAGCCCCACTTAATGAAGGTGATTACTTTTCACTAAGCTCATCATCTTGTTGAATCTCACAACCCCTCTCAACAAGATAGGAATTATCCTTCACCCCGATCCTGCCTCTATGGTATTCAAATTTTATCCTTCCGAGCACCTTCATCAGAATGTTTGAATCTTGATCTTTCATATTAATGCACTGAAGCAACATGATCTTCCGCTGCACACAATCTCTGATATGATGATACCGGATATCAATATGTTTAAATCTATCATGAAACACAGGATTAATTGATAGTTTAATGTAACTCTGATTATCACAATGTATCACTGTAGGATCTAAATGTGAACCGAACAAAATTCCCAAGATCTTCCTCATCCAGATAGCCTCACATGCATCTTGACTTGCTACCATGTATTCTGCTTCTATTGAACTGAGTGCCATGGATCTTCGTTTCCTGTTGTACCAAGAAAATGTTGTAGATTTGATACTAAAAACCCCTCATGATGTGATCTTTCTGTCCGTTGAGCTGCTTGCCCAATCTATATCCATGAATCCATCAAAATTCACCTCATCCTTCTATCTGTACCATAATCCATACTCAGATGTGCCCCTGAGATACCTCAGGACAAGCTTGCCTGCGTTCCAAAAGAGATTAGTAGGCTTAACCATCACTAGTGAAATCTGGTTCACCGTATAGCATATGTATGGTCTTGTATTAACTAAATACATGAGAAAATGCACCAACTGTCGATAAACAATGGCATTTATTACCTTTGCCGATGTAGAATTCTCTTTCCTCCAATGTCCTGGAAGAGGAGTATCCATGGGCTTGCAGTCCTCCATGTGAAACTTACGAAGTATCTCCCGAGCATACTTTCCTTGAGACAAAAATAGATCACCTTCTTGCTACCATATTTCCAATCCAAGGAAATAATGAAGGAGGTCCAAACTCCTTTGCATGATCTGCCTTGCATGAGTGTATCAACTGCTCATCACCTGTTAGTATTAAATCACCAACATAAAGAACAATGATTAAAAGCCTACCCTCCACCACAATTTTTTATAGGTTTACATCTGCCTCACTCTTGGTGAAGCCAAGTCCAGTGAAATAGTTGTTGATCTATGTGTACCAAGCACGTGGTCCTTACTTCAGCCCATACAATGCACTTTTGAGTGTGTGCACATGCAAATCACTGCTAAAGATCTCAAATCATTTAGGCTACTCAATGTACACCTCTTCCTCAATGATCCCATTAAGGAACACAGTCTTCACATCCATCTGATGAATGTGCCAACCCATCTGTAGTAAGAGAGCAATGATGTTCCTTATGAAAGAATACTGTGTGACAGGTGAAAAGGTTTCTTCATAGTCAATCCCCTCGATTTGTGAGAAGCCTCTAGAAAAAAATCTTGCCTTATACTTCTCGACGCTCCCATCAGCAACATTCTTTACCTTGTAGATCCATTTTGAATCTATCACTGATTTACCCTCCGACCTTGGAAAAACCACCCAAGCTTTGCTTCTGACAATGGAGTCATATTCCTCCACCATGGAATCTATGTGGGCTCCTACGCTTCTTTTTCAAAATAAGATGGCTCTGTCACGATACACTTGCTCATAAGAGCCATGTATCTAGTAAATCAGTCAGGTGACTTTCTCTATTTGTGCTGTGATGTAGGGACTCCTACATTATGTGCCACATCAAGCTTCAGTCTCTCAGCTTCTGCGGTATGCTTTCTGCCTGTTCTGATGTTTTGTTCTGCATGAGTGGAATCCTCCACTCCATGAATCTCCTCCTGTGGCTGATCCAAATCTAGAGGCTCATCTTTGGGAACACGAAGTTCCTCCTCTGCATGCAAGTGTAGCTTCCTCTCAACCGACAACTTCATGCCTTTCACCTCATTTAATTTTATATCCCGTCGCACCACAGTCATTCAACTATTTGGAAAATACACATGATAATTATGGCTTGTTTCTATGTACCCCACAAATATCCCAACTTCTGCAGTCAAATCCAGCTTCATCCTGGCATCCTTTGTCACGTGAATGGAAACAGATGAGCCAAAAATCTTCAAGTGAGAAATATTAGGCTTCTTACTAGTAAAAGCTTCTTCGGGTGTACTCATGCCAATTACTCTACGAGGACAACGGTTTTTCACATAAAACACAGTGTTTCATGCTTCCACCCACAAGTGCATCGATAGGACCTGGTCATGCAGCATAAATCATGCAACACCACGATCATTTTGTTCTTCCTCTCTGTGACCCCATTCTAATGTGGGTTATAAGGTGCTACGAGTTCTCTTTGAATTCCTTCTTTGCTAAAGAAGTATTTGAATTCGTTCGAGATATATTCACCACCATTATTGCTCCGTAGAGCCTTCACTTGCTTCCCCAACTCCTTCTCCACCAATGATTTAAACTCACAGAAATTTTAGAATGTTTTGCTCTTCTTATGCTTGAATAAGATCCAAAATCTACGAGAATAGACATCAACAAATATAACATAAGACACGTGTTTTGTTGTTGAAGCAACCGAGAAAGGTCCACACACATCTGTGTGAATTCTCTCCAAGATCACCGAAGCATAGTTCTCCTTCTCATGAAAGGTGGTCTTCACAAACTTACCCATAATACATCCCTTGCACTGATTTGACTACGCAAGAGTACCCTTTGGAATTCCAGTAGAAATTTTCTACAAAATATTCAAAGCACCATGGTGAAGATGGCCCAATCTCCCGTGCCATAATTCACCATCATCCCGGCTCACCATTTCTTGTGCTTTGCCCATCATTGTTACACAGCCATCTACCTCCATCTTGTAGAGATTCTTTACTCGAATCCCTATCCTCTTGGTTTGACCCATTATTTTATGTCGAAGGAAATATTTTCCCTCCTTGAAAACAATGTCATAACTTCTGGCTTCCAACATTGTGACCAAGACCAAGTTCTTCTTCAGACCTGAGACATGCATAACATCTTTCAAAATAAATGGTTTACCTGACTCCTGCTCAAAGATAATGGTTCCAATTCTGGTCGCACTATATCTTACATCGTCACCCATATCTATATGCATTTGGAGATTCTTCTCCTCCAAGTCACTAAACAACTCCTTGTCTCCCGTCATATGGAAAGACACACCACTATCAAGATACCACACCGATCACATTTAGCTTAAAACCAAGCATGTGATAAAAGAGAAATAAAGTTCAAATTGAGAGGCTAAGGCCTCTCTAGCTACAGCTCCAGCAGCCTTCTTGTTCTTATTTTTCTATGGCCGGTTAGTGGCGAGATGCTTATGTTTATGGCAGTGAAAACACTTCACTTTGGACAAATCCAGCTTCTTGCCTTTAGCCTTAGATTTTGGAGGGAATTTCTTCGCCTTCCCTTTCCTTTCTTTGGAAGAAAAATTGAAATTCTCTTCATCATCATTATTCAATGATGAGCCATCCCTAGTACTTCACCTTATCTCCTCTTGCACAAGATTAAACCAAATTTGCTCCCAACCTGGCAGTTTCTCCCGTCCATTGACAGAGTCTTCATAGCTATGAAAACTCTTTGGAAGCACGATGAGATCCAAGATCACCAATTCATCATCATCAATTGTAATCCCCACAATTCCCAGTTCATCCCTATAGTGGAAAAAATTCATGAGATACTTTGGAATACTGTCGCCCTTCTCCATTTTTATTTTTCTGAGCTTATATTTCAGCGCCAACTTCCTATGGTCGCTGCTGCTTTGGAAAAGATTTGTCAAAGCCTTTCACATTGTAAATGGTGTGGCTTTCCCATGAAGGCTTAACACAATATGGTCCTTCACACATTCCAACAAAATTATTCTTATCTTTAATTCCTTCTTTTGCCATGTGTCAAGTCCTCTAGCATTGCTAGAAGTAGGCTTAGGAACATTGCTATCGATGAACTCCTTCAGTCCATTATATTCAGGCACCGCCTCCATCCTATCCTTATAGGCTATGTAATTCGAGGTAACCTCAAGGGAATACTCCAATTTCAACCCATTAAAAGACATTTCAATGAATACTCAACTGTCGCAACAAGAAATTTTTGTAGAAAATTTAAATTGTCCACTAGCACAAAACTGAACAATTACTCACAATTGCAATCTCTAGTAACAAATACTACTTCGATACCATGTAGAAATTTATTAATACTGATTTATTACCATAGCATCCTGATCTCACAATATTTATCTTCTTTCAAAACACAAAATCCTTCCACTATTGATCTTGCGGAAATTTAAAACCCAATTGCAAACACATGTGAATAAATTCATTCACACATAACACAGTTGTTTAACAGGAAAGCTTAAAGCTAAAACCCCAAACTATCATATATTATGTATATCAATGGAATCGTGTAATAATATCATACAAATATTTGTACATCAAGCTCTCAGTACAATGTAGATTCATTACACACTGTCATGCAGAAATTTTCACACCTATGCACCAATTTCTTGCCTCCTGACAGCCTACCTTCATTGCACAATCCCTATTGAATAAGACCCTTGAATGAATTTGAATTTCCCTTGCCTTGACTGTTTAATCCTCATTGGAAACTCCAATGTGTGTCAGATGCATTGAATGCATCACTATAGTCACAACGGATAGTCCATCTCACCCTTTCACCTATCTCTCCACTGGATCTCCACTGGAACTGACATGCACTATAGTTAACTATTGTTTTTGTTCATTTGTTAGTGAGTTATTAGTTATGAATTAATTAACTTATTAATTCACTTAACTCTCACTAGTGTATCTTTCAGTTAGACTAGATACAACTAGCTCAACTGAGCTAAACTGAATAACTCCATAAACTACTCTTGCAACTCTGTCATAACTTTTCCACTTCAGTTCTAACTAAGTCCTCATGCATGAGCCACCAATAAACCCTAGGAATTGCATAATTCCTTCAGCCCACTAATTTTCCAAATCTATATACTGAAATAAAGTGCTCCAAGAGAATAATTTGATGTTTATTATTGGATTATTATTAAGAGCTAATAATAATCGACAAGCACCTATTTTTAGATCAACGATCTATAAATAGACTTCGCTCGATATTATAAAATTAGAATTTCATCCATTTTTCACATTTGACCAACCATCTACAAATAACATCTTGCAACTTATAGAATATGCTCACCATGTCTAAAAATAGGCATACACCTAAAAATAGCCTGTGGGCCCCACTTAGTGAAGGTGCTTACTTTTCACTAACCTCATCATCTTGTTGAATCTCAACATATTTTAAGCTCTAAATTAAGCCAGAAAACCTCTGAAGATATCCTAAACCTTTGCGCATGTTATCAAAAGACACTTTAACCTAATTTCTCAGTAAAAGACTCAAGAAACCCTTGCTTCTTGTTTAAAACCAGTTCAAAAGCATGTAAATCCTATTGAAGATCTAAATTGAAAAGAAAAGACCATACTTTGCCTATCTTGTCCAAGAAACCTCTAATAAAAGTAAAATACCTTTGCAAACTATCCAAACTTGCAAAAGTAGCCAAAATGCCTAAAAAACAGAGTTCTAGCAATCCTAAAGCTTCCAAATTACCAAAATCAACCCCGACTATGACTTCTAAGACCGTTATTTTTGTAAATACTTTGTAATCCCTTGTCATAGATATTGAGCATATTCCATTAGTTGATACTGATTACAAGATATCAGACCCCATTGTTGAGTTTAATCTCTTAGATATTCATAACTGGAGATATCAGAAGTCCTTAGATGATCAAGAAGATTTCCATATTTGGGAATCCCATTTGCCTTAGTATGTTGTTCCATGAACTCATCCATGCCAAGAATTTATTAGTTTACGTCAACAATACTATGTGCCTGAATAGAGAGCCATTGTAAATGCCAATAAAGAAGTGCTTTTCACCATTACTGTTGAATCAATTAACGAGATGCTACAACTTTAGCCTGACCCTCAAGAAGTCCATTTATCTATAGAGGCCCTAACCAAGTTGTATATTGGCATAGATTTTCGCAGGATATTCATGATTTTTTAGACATTTATGCCTTTGCATGTGGAAATTCCTCAAATAAACCCCCCATATTCCACTTCCAAATTCCCAGAATGTTCAAGACATGTGATCTCCATGATTTCCTTCATCCTAGGGTATTTCACTGATGAATACACAGATGAATCCATCTTGGGGTTCTTATCCACATTTACCCTAGGAAAACCCCCATCTATGATTTTTTATTATGCTGTTTACATTGCAGACAATATTCATCATTAATTGACTAACTTTCCAATTGAAGGACTGTTCAGATATGCATCCTTCGTCTTCCATATGTTTCTATATTTTCAATCAGACAATTTTCCAGTTACTCTTCAAAAGCTTGACATAGAGGGAAATCCTCTTTCTATCATTTTTTGGACATCTTTTCATAGGAAAGAATGTACAAATTTCACTTATGTAAAATTTTCAGAGTTATTCCTACATCCAGTGATCACAATGTTAACAAAAACAGAGCAGCCAAGGATAAATGAAGAAATGAAAATGATATTTTAGCTTTCATAGTATAATAAACTTGGTGATTAGTACCTATATGAAAAACATACTGAGATCAGAGTCTTTGGGTCAAACTTGTTACCTTACAAGTTACCCAAGCATGTTTCAATGAGGGTCTTTGCCTTGGAGTATATTAGGCAGATCCTAAACTCCGATTCTATAAATCTCATCGTAGCAAAGAAGAAAACTCAATTCAAAATAAAGAATCGGATAAGACCATTCATCTGCAATCACAGAGATGCAGAGAAAGAAGTAGCAAAGTAGTTTTTGGAATTTAGATTTGAAGAAAGTTTTCCTTGGAATTATGATTCACAAGGTATCCTAAGCAAACTAAGGGTTAAGTGAAAATTAACACCCTTCATTCATGAAACAAAGCCAGAGATATAAAAGTATGCAAATGAGACTGAGTGGACTAAAAATACCTTAACAAATGTAGTAAATAAAAGTGATACTAGTCACACTTTAGAGACTGTGGAACAACCAGAAAAATCCACCAAGAGAATAAGGGAAGAGAGCACCTCTGTTACTGAAACTACAACTGAAACTAAGTTCAAATTATTATACAACAAAAGGCCTAAGTTGAATTCAGTAGGTAAAGGAAAGGAAACAATTCATGTGGAAGAGACAGATCTTATAAATTCCAACACTGATTTTCCAAAAATAGATGTTGCCACTATGATCATCAATGAGCCAGCTACTAAGAATCAGAATGAAGAACATGTCAAAAATGAAGTTGCACAGTTGATAGAAAGACAATAGAGCATGGAAGCCTCTTCATCATAGAAAGTTGAGGAAAAAGACCTAGACATCAAATAAAAATACAAATAGATCAAACTAAAGAAAGAGGAAACAAAAAACAATATTTATTCTCAATATCTCAAGCAGACACCAAGTGTGCAAAACAGGCTTCTATCTGCATTTGATTATTCAAATCAAAAGCTAATTATGTCATTGTTGCAGCCCACAGTCAAATCCCCAAATACACTGGCAGATTATAAGAATGTTGATTTGGAATTCCAAATATATAGAATTCATGCTCTTGATCAGATTGAGTTCCATAGATAGACTTCTGAAATTCTATACTCTACTGTCACAACTAAATCCATGAGTGCTCAGAGACTCCAAAACACCATCTCTAACATGAAATACCAGATTAAAATGGATAAGGAATCTTTGTATGCCAAGGATCTCAGATAAAATCCTTAGAAGAATTAGTTTTTCAGGTGGGATATGACCCTGCTAACATCAAAGCAGAAATGTTATTAGTGAAGAATAAGAATGAATATATAGAAACTTTGAGGAAACAGCTTAAAATTCGTCAAAGGGAACATATTCAAACAAAAAAAAAAATAAGGACAGAAAGAAAAAGATGACATGATGAATTTTATTTTTTAGTTGACAGCCCAAATCAAGGAAATGGAATTATAGATGGAAAAAAATTTCCAGGAGAAAGAAACACAAAAATACTAGAGATTCCTACAGTTATTCCTATAATAACTACAGTTGTGCCTTTAAATTTAGCTGAAAAGTTAGCACCCAAAGAAAACTGGCCACTGTAGTGCCAGTAACTTCATCCACAACCTCAGCTACAGAATCATCAACAACAGCAGTTCAACATACAGATGAAGCCAAAAAATTGGTAAAGGCCATGGAGGAAATGTCTCTTAAGACAAGTGAAATCAGCAGATTGAAATAGGTGGTATAAAGTCTCGAGAAGTCCAACAAATTAGCTCAGATAAATGAAAAAACACATGAGAAAAATGCCATCATACTAAATGAGGAATTGAAGAAATTACAAAAAGAATTAACCCTGAAGGAACAAATATCATATATCAAAAACTATATTTGGAACAATATCATTGAATACATCCATGATATATGGGCTTCAATTCAGGTAATCTTTGAATAGAGAGAATTATTACTAGCAGCACAAGCAAATATTCAGAAGACTCAAAGTGAACTGGCTGACAAACCAGAACAAGCTTTAAAGCTGATCACATTCCTAAACAGCAAAAATAGACAACAACTAGAAGAACTCAATATTACTGACAGGATTGAAACTATCCTAGAAATTAGGAAAGTTACTAAAAAGAAGAATCTAATGAAGCAACTGGAAGAAAAGTGTGAGAATATGAATACTGCCATAACCAAATTTATGGTCAAGTTTACAAATTTCAGGCAAAAAGGACTGCCTGACATTATGGTCATTAATGATAAACTGATGCCTTAGAATGACTATGATAAAATGATTAGAGAATTTTCAAAGGAACAGGTAAATAAACCACCAATATAATACATTCCAACAGGAAAAGTCTTACTCAAAAGTTTTGAAGACTTGTTCTATTTACAGCATGAGATAAGACACTTGTTTGTCATCAAACTAACTTTTGCTAGATATACAAAAGCTGATGAAAGCCTTAGGAAATTAAAGAAGATACAAATTACTAAAGATGAGGATTGGCAGTCACTCACAGATTTATTATGAAAGACAAAAAGACAAATAAATGAAAGGAAAATTGTTTGCTGATTTACAGTCAAAACAAATTTTTGTAGCAGTAAACAATTTTGACTATGGTTAAAAAGTATCAAGGTTTAGAGAGTATCAATTAATGAAGAGAATCATAGAAAGAGTATCAGACAAGGTAGATCATATTCCAAAACAAATTTAAAATATCTAAAGCCATCAAGGAGGACACCAAGGAAACCAGTTTCATATTATCCTCAAAGAAGTTTCTATTTCTTTTGAATAGATAGGGCAGCTTGCTAACTTTTTAAGGAGTTGTCTCTGTTATTGTTGTAAAGATATTTTATTTCCCTTAGATAATTCCTAGAAGCGTTCTAGGATATTTTGTAAAAAATTATGTATAAATACTTCATCTTTAGAAGTTTTTTTTGTGGAATAAATTGATGGAGATTGCTATAGTTATTTTTGTAGGACTTGAAGGCTTTTGTGTTTCAAATTTTGAGTAGCAGAATAGATCAAATCAATTGGCATCATACTTTAGGATTCCTGTGATGAGATATTTGGATTGAAGTATTTCCTTACTTGTCATTGTTATCTTTATTTGTTACATGCATCCATCTATATATGTTCTAAATTTGAATGAATAACTAGGAGTATTAGTACAGGATTTGTTGAGAGCACCTTGTTTTTAACTAGTTATCATTTCTATTTTTTCCTTTGATTTCTAGTGTAGGGAACCCTTAATTTCTTCCTCTCTCATTTGACCTATTCCTACTACTTCCTTTTTCTATATCAAAGGATTCTTAATTTCCCTTTATCCTGATCATACCACCTCACAAAAATAACTTTCCAAGATCTTCAAAGGTTATCTATCTTTCCCTGAAAATAGTTTACTTTTTAGCCTTGATCCTAGTTATATTTGCTTGATTTTGACTTTTTAGCCAGATGGAAAAATAGATCTTCCACTATCCATACCTTCTAGTGATATTTTCACACCAAATCAATCAAAACTGAAACTAATTGCATAATCATAACTTGCCTAATATTTTATAAAACAAAACAAAGTTAAATATTATAGAGAGCCCTCTCTAAATCCTAGGAAGGCTAGATCCTAGAGTTTAAAAGTAGGTTTGTTGTTACCTTAAGTGTTCTTTGACTAAAAACCAAAAATCTCACAACTTTATAATTACTAGAGTGATAACATACTGGTGACCATATTGGGGAACTAACCAATCCTCGGTCATAAAAATAGTCTTAAAGGAGATCATTTTATTCATCCTTTTACTTTAATATTGATTTTATAAGTTGTGGTTATTAAAAACTGTAATTCTGGCTTCTAGGAAAATTTACTGTACCAGGTCTAACCCGGATCCTAAATATGTTTTTATAGTAGACAACCCAGACTAAATTGGAAAAAAGAAAAAAAAAATAGAAAATTTAGAAGCTGAAGTGTTGTTAATAAGATTCAATTCATTACCACAAGAATTAGTAAATTTGCAGGATATAGATTTTGCTTTGAAATTTGAACATTCTTTGTTTAGAAGTCAATCTGAAATTGATCTTTGTACTGTTGTTTTAGACCCTGATTTTATTTCATTCTTGGAAACAAAACAAAAAATATTACAGTAGAATCTAAATCAAATAAAGTTGAATATCATCCAAAAATGGAAGAAATTAATGCTACTATTCTCAAAGATAGTGATGAAGATATTTAATTAGCTCAATTGTTAGCATATATCATTAAGCCTTCAGTTTCACAGTTATATACCACCATAATCCCAGTTGCAGACTCATCTCTATACGCTGCTACATCATATATAGCTTCCAATACCAACACATCTACAGATCCATTTATCCCTAGACTACCTTTACAGCCTAGAGTACTATTTACACCACCTACTTCATCCACTATATCCACTAGCTTACCTTTTTATTTTTCAAACACATCATTCTCATTCTTTTGGGCCAAAATTGTGAATTATGGATAAATCATGCTTCCCTAGATAGGTGCTAGTCAAGAACAACAGGTGAAAGACTATGCGACTATTTTTCCCAACTCAAAATAGATACACAGAGGGGATTGGAGGCTTACTTGATCATTCGCTTCCAAAGAGCTCCTTCTATCGCCTCTGTTGCAGCTTCAAATTCAAGCAGTTTTGTGTTGAATGCTTCTTGCAAGAAAGAACACTTAAACAACAGAAGATGCAATAATATAGATATCTATTCAAGCTAGTTAGGTAAATTAGTAAAGGATAAACCATATACATCAACCAAGATCTTGCAACATGGAAAATCAAAGTCAATACAAATGCATATAGGGAAACTTAAGCAGTACTCTTTATTTATGATAGAAGGAGAGGTTACAACATAGTGACTGATTAGAAGTGACCTTCCAGCAACGTCCCCAAGCCTTATCATAGTATAAATCTCTCAAGCAACATCTATTCAAATCTATCTCTCAATTGAAAATCTTCTAGCATTTCTCTGCTCAAATTCTTCCTCTTCAAGCACTTACATTTGTGCTTAATTTATAGATGAATTTTAGGTTGTCTTGTAATCAATGACTTTCCAATAATAGGAAAGACATTTTTCTAGTCATGTAGATATCAAATGGACACCTAGATCCAAATATTGACACATGTGAACTCTTCTAGAAGGCACTGGCCAAGTGGAGATTCTGGAACAATGAGAATTTCGCTCCCAATGTGACCAACGCAGCTGTGAATGTTGGGAAGTGCTTTGTAGAGAAGCCTTACATGGGGCTACCTACATATGCAACGCACTTAGGCCCCTTAGAGCTTGTGTTGGTGAGCTCTCATATGCTATATAATAAGCTTCAAACCTTGGAAAGCTTTTCTTGATGAAAGTTTTTCTTGATTTGTCTTGTTCTTTGCCATAGGGCATGTAGCAACTAAAA
This sequence comes from Pinus albicaulis, assembly GCA_034641835.2. NCBI lineage: Eukaryota > Viridiplantae > Streptophyta > Pinopsida > Pinales > Pinaceae > Pinus > Pinus albicaulis. The sequence continues at coordinate 528,142,112 of CM076569.1, forward strand.
TGATAGGGAATGATAGACCCTTAGTCATTGGTCCAAGAGATGATGCCCAGTTATCCAAGTCATTGGGAATGGCGCCAAAATTGACCTATAACAATTTCCCCTTAAAGCATGAGATCCAAATAATAAAAGCATTTGATTGAGATGCTTTACACTCTGATGAGCTTGGAAACGAAGTGAAGTGGTCACCTACATAAATATTACAATAAATTACATCATGATATATCCTCTTTGATAATAATTGCTGAGGGTAGGCATTCCCATGTTCATCACATAAAACAATCTAATAACATGTACATAATTCAGAAAGTTGTCTTCATTGGTATGTTGCCTAGATGCAGACATGCCTACAGATATAGGCCCATTTTCGGATGAAAATTTGTATGTAAGGTCATCATAATTATGATGTGTACAAAAATCCTAAAATAGCATCCTAGATGGATGAAACTAGATCGGGTCTTCTTATCTTGTTCACTGGAAAATTCAGGTACAAGTCTAGCCATGCGAATATATCATTTGTAGTCGAACATGGAAATACATCATTTGATTACCAGCCAATGATGTGAGCTGTTAAAAAATGTGAGAGAACCACCATTAATGAAAATGGCCCTCAAGGTACTACAGTACATTTGGTAAGGTGTGAATAGATGATTTGATGTCGAACGCAAAACAAAATTTTTCAATAAAAGGTCCGGAAGCGAGGATCTAGTTGATGCTGTAATAAGCCTCATGGTATTGGAATCTGATGTTTCTAAATGAACTTCCTGGATATTGATTTGTTGTCGACAGGAAGTCACCTTATTGAAGAGGAGGAGTTACTGATTTCAGAGACAAGGGTATGACTTGATATAGCAATTTTCAGGGATGATAGTCATGAAAATGAAGGTTTATGAGTATTGCAGAAGGATGAGTTTTAAATCACTGGATGACTTCTCTTCAACATATTGGTGAAACTGTGATGATTTGGCATCATTAACCCAAAACTGAAGCGAAGGTGTGATGATCCATAGGTGTCAATGAACTGTCAATATGATTACCCAACCGAAATAGTCACGAACATGGAGTGAAAGAAGTGTCATGTTCAAGAGAGACTTGCTACCATAAATAAATTTTTGCTCATTTTTCCCAAATTTTCCCCGGTCATTTGTCGACCAGTACCTCATTATTTTTTAACAAGCTTGAGGAGAATAATATTTTCTTGATCTACAATTCAACCCTTCGAGTGAATAAAGTATCGATATTTAATAATTTAACAAGTCTAGTGATGAATGAAACTTGATCCTTACCATGATAGACAAGCTTGCCACTATTTTATGTTTTAACAAGCTTAATGACAGTGATAGCCTGGTCATTTTTCATATTTAGAGAGTTTGAAAAAGAGGACGAAAGAAAACTCAATAAGTACTTTTTTGTAAATTTGTCTCTCAGACCTAAAATAGTGTAAAATAATATCTGAGAGAACCTCTTTGGTCATGTTTAACCAAGGTATTCCCTTTTCATAAATAATCTATCTCAGTCTAGAAAAGGGTTAAACTTATACTGAGTAGATATCAATTCATTTACTTTAATGAGCTCGAAAAGACAAGTGCTCGACAATCTTTTCACATTATCGGAGTCTGAAAAGAGATGAAAGAAGAATCCAGGGGTTCCTTTTTCACTGTTATCGAAGCTCGAAAAAGAGATAAGAGTGTGCTTCAAATATTTTTTTTTTTTATCAAAGCTCGAAAAATAAGGAGGAAAGTTATGCTTTCTGGTCAAGTCATTCTTTGAATATTTTTTCACGACTAATCTGTTCATCAGTTGTATGTCCTATTTCATAGAAACATCAAATGGATTAAAAATACCTGTTTCATCATAAAAAAACATAATAAAACCATAATGAAGGAAATAAATTGAACTTGCAAACAATTAAATGATTATAAAAAGTAGTTTCACTATTCATTTTTACCATTACATAGTTACCATTTGCATTTTGGAGCTCTAAACCTGATTTTGCCCCTAAACTTTAGTCATTGATTGCAGTCATTTCTGTGGACAGATTTCATCGCCGTTTGATCCAGGTTAGTACAATGAACCTCCTCTTCCCTTTGGTATTCATTTCATTTCCATTCTCTGTAGATTTTTAGGTTTTTAAGGCCGCTAGGGTAAATTTTTCCCAAAATGAGGGCAACGCACCCGTGAATGTCAAAACCTACATTGCATAGAAGGTACAATGAATGGTAACTGCATGTGCAATGCACTATCTTAGCCAAGGGAGTGCGTTGGGCACAGTTCAAGTTTTTTATTTTCATGTTGTGCCCAAAATTTGCCTATTTTTTTGCAATTAATGAAATCTAATGGATCTTATGATTGTATTTCATGTTTCCATCAGATTATAATGATGATTACATGGAGGGAAAGATAGCATGAAGAACAAGATATGATTTCCTTGAATGATCCGGGTACTGTAAGAGCTTTAAGAGATTGTGGATTACTTAAATACTTCAAATTTTCAAGAATGAGGAACAAACAAAACTCTTGGAGTTCTTAGTTTGAGCATGGGATTGAGCGATAGAGACATTTCACATTAAAAATCAAGTGGTTCTGATAACAGTTGAGGACGTGTATTTTCTCATAGGTTTGTCGAGGAGAGGTTTTCCCATTTCTCTCATAGGTTCTACCATCGGAGGAGAGACAGTGAGCGATTATGCTATGCAGTATTGCTATCCAAGAGAAGACCCTAGAAAATATGGAAAAATAAACATCCGGGATGTTAGGGATTTACCTTTGACAACCATCATTTTCATGATTTCTAAACTTTTTGGCACCATTACCCTACATGTAGCGAACAAATAATATATGCAGTATGTGCTAGAGTGTTTAGAGCCAACAGTCTTCAAATGGTCTGAAGCTGTTATATCTCAGATAAAGGAACAACTGAACAAAGCAGAGGGAGGAAGGAAGAAGAATTTCAGTTATGGTTCAATCCTTATCTCGTTCGCTTCTGAACGAATTCCATTCGATGCAGCCATAACATGTAGCAATGGATATATCTAGTCCTAGAGATGCTCGAATGCAGAGATGGGTAGAAGTCATAGGTAGGCATGCGAGCCAATTGACCGTTGTGTTCTCTACTGCATTCTTTTCCTGGGTTCAACGACATATTGTCGCCATCGATGAGTACGCATATGCAGGCATTGAATTTCGAGGAGATCCAAATTTAGTATTACCAGAAGTCGCTCAGTGGGGTGCAATGGGTAAGAATGTTTTGACCATGTTTTTTTATTTTTCTATTGTTTATACAATGTTTTTGTGTTTTGATTTCTTTCCAAGACTAAATTAAATGTTTGATGTAATGCAGATATCTATTGTTTTCAACCAGTAGAGGAACCAGAGCATGAAGCAGATGCACTAGCAGCGAGGGTTGTTGGGAGAGAATTCCTTCAAGACCTTGATATGGCTGAGACTCTGACTGAGCTTTAGCAGCACATGGAGGGTTTAACCTTCGGAACTCTAGATTTTCAGGTCGAAGAGTTACCGATGCGACTGGAACGACACAGAATTGGGGTTCCCAACCGTTGGATGTGGTTGCTCTGCAGGATTGCTAGATCTATAGCATGTTACCATGAGCACCGCTAGTTTAATTGTGACATTTTACATAAATTTTGAGGTCAGACAACCAATGTGTCTTGGGCACAAATTTTGTAAAAACCTATAACTATCTATCTATATGTTTTTAGAGTTTTTCCTATGTTTATTGTGAAATCCTATTCAATGATGTGGATATTTTCTTTACATATGTTGCAACTGTCTATCTAAAACTTGATTAGCTAATGAATCAGTCAATTCATTCAAATTTCTTGAAATATGTGGATATTGAATGAAATAAAAATGGCTTTCCAAAAGTCAAACTCTTAGGAAAAATCTAAGAAGTGTTGGATTTCTAATAGTATAAACACTAGTAAGGTGTAATACCACAAGTTGTGAGTCTAACCTTATGATTATGCGGTTATTACCAAATGAAATGGCATTAGAGAGAATTTCGATCAATGCACTATACTCAACGATATTTTTCATCAATCTACCAATACAAATCCCTTGAAAACTCTCTAAATCGTTGTTCAGAGTGAAAGTTTCCCATGCTCCAGAGGATAGATTCTGCGTACTATGACTATCACCATCAGCATATCCAAAAAATGGTTTTGAATATTCAAACATCTGTGATGAAATTGTAAAGAATATTACTAACGTCAAGAAAACTTTAAAACAAATTAAGATAGTGAATGAAAATCAAAAACATATATACAATATAATACAAAAAATTACTACACTCATGATTAAGCATAGTAACATTTCAAATACAACGCATTTCTAGGTTATGCCAATGGAATTCCATCGTAATCAACTAACTTGTAGGCACCCTTAGAAAAAAATCTTTTGACAATATAGGGGCCACATCACAATGGCTTGAATTTCCCTGTACCTATTACATAAGCTTCTTGATCGTAAAGAAGGAGCAAGTCACCCTCTGAGTAGATGCGAGGCTGGATATTTTTGTCATATTGCACCTTTATATGTCTCTTATGCACTTCGTTGGCCAACTGGGCTTCACAACACATTTCATCAAGATGGATGAGGTTAAGGAGATGCACTTCTTCTTCTGAGGTGTCAGGTAGCAAGTATATCGTGAGTTTTAATGATGATATTTTGCATTGGATTGGTGAGATAGCTTCTAGACAATACATCAATTGAAAAGGAGTAAATCTGGTTGCATTCCTCACCAAGGTTCGATATGCACACAAGGCAGAGTATAGGATCAAATGCCAGTTCCTTTTACTGACTCCTATCATTCGTTGAAGCATTTGTTTAAGAATTTTGTTAATAGCCTCAACTTGTCCATTTGATTGTGGATAATAAGGAGTAGAATTATCATCTGACAATCCTAACTTAGCAATAAATTCAAACATCATGTGGTTGCGAAAATACTTCCCATGATCTGTAACTATGGCCTGTGGGACCCCAAACCATGAAATAACGTGGTTGAAGAAAAAAAATGCAGTTAATTGTCCTGTGTTGTTGAATGTAAGCTTCACTTCGACCCATTTGGTAAAATATTCGACTGTGACAATAATATAACCATTCCCCCCAGATGAAGGAGGGTTATGGGTCATGAATTTAATACCCCATTTCATAAATGGTCTAGCAGAGACTACATGATGCATTAGCACTGTTGGTTTGTGGATTTTATGATAAAAAATCTGGCATGTGTGACAACTTCTAACCGCGAGGATGCAGTCTCAAAAAATAGTAGGCCAAAAGTAACCAGCGTAGAGTATCTTCTACACAGTATCATATCTAGATAAATGTCCACCACAATCCCCAACATGACAATCATTTAACAATTTTTCAGCCTCCTCATGAGTGAGGCACCTCCTTAAAATTGTATCGAGACCACGATGATAAACTGTATCACCGACGATCAGATAATCTTTGGCTTGGTATCAAATACGTCATTGTTCAGAACAAGAGGTATTAGGTCAAAAAGTTTGGGTTTGGAGATAAATGATTAAATCCCCATACCAAGGATCAGATGATTAGATTAGAAACAGAGACTCATCAAGAATTGATGGTTCTGATGTAGTTGAAATGTTATAAGAGGGAAGGTCACAAAGAAGCTCAGCCAAAACTAAAGACTTCTTTGACTTCAATTTGATGAATTCCAAATAAAATTCATATAAAATGAAAATCCATTTTGAATATTTCCCCCCAAAAATTTATGTGATAATATATAAGTCATGGGGTTGCAATCTGAAACTATTTTTGTTTCTTGGAACAGGATATAATGGAGAAAAATTTGGACAGTTTGAATAGTTGCCAAGGCAAGATTTTCCACGTACGAGTACTTAACCTCTATATCATTAAGATTATGACCCAAATGATAAATCAAATGTTAAATTCCATCTTCTACATGGAACAAAACCATAGTAATGGTCGTTTTAGCCGTGGCGATATATAGGAAATAATCATTTTGATAATTAGGAGGATACATTAATGACGCTCGAACAAGAGTGTCCTTGACAACATCAAAAGAAGCTTGCGCAACTTGATCCCAATGGAAGGGAACCCCATTTTTCAATAATCGAGTAAATCCTTTAGACATTTCAGCGTATTTTGGAATAAATCTTCTCAGGAAGTTAGCCTTGCCTTGAAGTTTCTATATATGAAGTAAATTTTGATGGTGCAGGAAAATAAAGAATGGCCTATACCTTCAGTGGATCTATTCGAATTCCTTCTTTTGAGACTATGAATTCGAGAAATCGACTAGAACCAACACAAAACACATATTTATGTGGATTGAGGCGTATTTTTTAGTGTTTGCACCATAAGTAGATGGCTCTTAAATGCATCAGGTGATCAGTCTGATTTTGTGAATGCGCTGGTAAATCGTCTATATATGGTTGAACAATGTGCTTGACATCGTTGAAAGCATAATTCATTTCTCTCTAAAAATTTGACCCAACATTCTTTAAACCAAATGGAAGTTTCCTATATGTGAATGTGCCCCACGGACAGATGAAAGTTGTCTTATGTTGGTCATCTGGGCGGATAATGATATGATTGTAGCCGGAAAATCCATATATGAACAAAAATATTTCACATCCAGCACAATCGTCAATAATCTGGTTGATAAAGGGAGTAGGATAGTTGTCTTTTGGACAAGCCATATTGGCATCACAATAATCGACGCACACTCTAATGGTTCCTTGTTTTTTCATAATAGGAACGATATAGGAAACCCACTCAGTTAGCGAACTAGGGTAAATGAAACCATCACGCAAAAGTTTTTCAACTTCTGCTTTGATGGCAGTGGATTTATTCGAATGAACAGGAAGAAGTCGTTGATGCATCGGTTTGACATCAGGATACATATTAATAGTGTGTTCAACTATACTAGTATCTATGGTTGGCATTTTCTCGTAAGACAAAGAGAATACGTCATGAAATTCATGAAATAAAGAGCGATATGAATCAAGTTTTGATGGGGAACAAGATACACTGACATGAATATTTTCTACAATGCCCGGTTCGGTCAAAATATCGATAGAAATGGTTTCTTAAATATTTGATAAATTTCGCTCAGAATCGATTGCGTTAATCGATAAAGAATTTGAAAATAAAGTTTTTATGGATGGGTGATATAGTTCACTAAGTTTTTTTTCCTCATAATCAGTAAGATAGGAACGATGATGATAATCTTCCCATGGTTATCCTTCTGACATCATAGCTTCCAAAATATTTTCATCTCTCAAAAACTTTGAGGAAAATGGATTAGATGGAGTACCAAAATCTAAGGAACAATCAACCCAAACACTCAGTGACACTGATTTGGATTTTCTGCCAAAGCCAAATAGATTGAATGTTATGCCAGCTCAATAGGGATGGTCTGTAAAAATTCATCCAACATGGAAATATCACAATCACCCATACTCTCCCTTAAGCCAGATAGAGTGGAAGAGATCATGTAGCAGGTCTCTATACTTGCAATTTCTGCCGACATCGCAGGCGACAGTAATGCAAAGGTTACCATAAGGGTGGAATCCTTTAAGAGTTCTACACCAATGTTTTTAATTTCTAGTTGGGGTAAGTGAACAAAAAGAACGCTTCTAGTTACCTGCAAAGCGAAGGAAAAAAGGGATAATTGATTAGTGACTGTGATTGTACCTTTATGTGGAAAGGTAATCATTCTACAGTATGTAGAAACAATTGCAGTCATTGCATACACCCATGGTCTTCCAAGTAAAATATTATAGTCAAGGGATCCATCAACAACCTTGTCATTAATATTCATTATTTTGTCCCCTAGTTCAACATGCAGGTTATTGATAATACCACAAGGTTTATATGTTCTTCCATCAAAAGCCTTCAACTTCGTTGATGATTCTGATAATCGCGTCTAGACAAGTGACTTCCAAAAATTTAGAGACATAATGCATGTAGATTCTCCCTTATCAATAATAGTGCGATGAACAAGGTGATTGACACCATTTACTTGTATGGAGAATGCTAATTCTGCTAGTATCTGTGGTACATAGCCCATATGATTAAAAACGACAAGATTAGAATCAGACGGATCAATTCCACTAATGGCCAACAATAAAGCCTTCTTCTGGGAGGGAAAATATTGTAATACCTCAAGAGTAGACATAGCTGAAGGGGATTGAGCCAAATATTCAACTATATTATAATTTTTTGCAGCTCTTGCTCGAGGATTATATGCTAATTTATGAATTACTCCCTTTGGTAGCTTAATTATCAATTCAGGAATAATGCTAGGTGGTACTAATTCAGTAGATGGATTCGCTGTCAAGGTAGTAGTTTGATCAGTGGCCTGACTAGCATATTTTTTATTACGCGTTGACACCAAAATATCTTGTGAAGGTTTTGTGGTGGATAACATTAACACTTGGGAACTAGGAGTTGGATCCGTAGCAACGAAATTAGTGTATGGATTTGGAAATGGGTCTATCAACACAGCTGATACATGGGAAGTCTTGATGATTTCTGAGACTTTAGAATGGTGAGGATAATCCCTAAAAAATTATTACTCGTTACAAATTATACATGGATAACAAGGTTTCCATGGTCTAGACGGTTGACCAGATGATCTTTCCTACGGGTTAGAAGTTTTCTTTTTCTTTGATTTCCCCCTTTTCTTACTTCCTGGTTGCTTGTCACTTTTGCCGTTGTCAAATGACACGACGCTAATTTTGGAAGTAGGGGCATGATTAGATGCAGTAGCATGGTGTGTGTTTGTAGGGCCTATGAAGCTATCTCTAGCATGAGAGTCCTTTATTTGAGGAGGAACATTGAAATTAGATCGTGGTGCATTAGGAATTTTTTCATAGAGTGTGCCAGACTGAGTGTAAATCAAGTCTAAATATTGGGCACGAGCGATAAATTTCTCTTCTGTGAAGATGCCGCCCTTAGCCACATCCTCAGTTATAGATGGTAACAGGGACTTAATGAACCATTCATCAAAGAGATGATTTGGAAAAAATGTCTTAACCATTCGTCGACTGCAACACCACTCATTAATATGATCAGAAATGTGAGTAGCATTAGTCTTTTTGAAGTTTGTCAAGAGTTCCATTCCAGTTTCATATCTGATTAGTAACTAGAAATGGGTCAAAAAGGAAGTAGCTAGGGTAGTGAAATTTTCAAAAGAAGCTATAGGTAACTCAATGTACCATTTAGCAGTCGGACCTATAAGCGTACATTGGGAAAGACGTAGTCGAACAAAATCATGATTCAGGAAATTTGATGAACACCATAAATTATCAGTCATGAAATGAGTCGACGAATCTTCTCCAGGGTTTCCATTGAATTTAGGAATATCAGAGGGTAATTTATGAGGTATCACCGGCCACCAAGGAGCATAATTTATAGGATCATTGGTTAACCAGTTTAAATCTGCTAATTCTAAGGTTGCAACAAAAAGCAACTATCTATTAAGGTCAGGTTGAGCATAGCTAGGATAAGATGGAATTGCTTGAGCAACAGCCCTTTGAGCACTAGCATATGGAATTTTCTGTTGGTAACCCAGATAGGGTTTTTTTTTCCGTAGAAAACACTTAAGGATTCTGCTGACCAAAACCTAGATATGATACTTATTGAAATGAAGTTTGAGGCATTTATGCCTATGGCTACCAAGGGATCTATCCACCAATGTTATAACCCAAATTAGTATAACTTGGATTCCGTTGGTATGTATAACTAGGTTGGGTTTGTGACATCCCATAAAATGGTACACCAACTTGTGAATAGCTGATGCCTGATACAGGTGGTTGTAAATTAACCAAAGGATTTGGATTCTGTGGACCCAAGATTTGATGATATTGAGTAGAAGAACCCACTTGATAAGGTTGGTGTACAAAATTTTGATTCTATAATAGGGGTAGATATGCATTAACAAGTGGTAATGAAGTGGGTGTAACAGGTTGAAACAGTTGATAAAAATGTACAACCGTTTGTGGCTGGATAGGCAGAGTGGGCTGCCATTGACAAAAAATCACGTCAACATTAGTTTGACCAAAAAGCAATGGAGTAATGTCATATTGGGTGACCAAATGCTTCCCCCTAGCATAAGGATGATAATGAGATGAAAAATTTTGTTCCTTGAACGCTGGGAGTCCAGTTGATATGGTATTTAAAGGAATTGACCCAAAAGGACCGACTTGATATTTCCCTAATGATGTATGTAATGAATCAATTCATTTAGTACTAAGGATAGGACTACCAGTTAAAATACCAAATGATGAAATTAGCATAGACCATGGTTGTGAAGGTGCACCAGAGAAAGTGCTAGATAATTATTTGTAACCTATTGGGACCGTAGGGCCACCATGAGAATATGACTCTGGTGAAGTTGTGAACATCAGTAGAGTAGCAAGGGTAGGAGCTGATATAATTGGAATAGCATACCCAACCAAAGATGTTGGTTCATACATGGTTGTTTGATGAAATGTATACCCTCAAAAATCAATGAGAGATTGAATGGGAACAGGATCAACAAATGCAGATGGAAACGATTCAGGAAAATACTGGTACAGGTAAAGGTCCTCCACTAACTGGGTTGGAGTCAAAGGTGTATCATCTTGTGGGATTTCTTCAATTGCAATTAAACCATGTCGAAGAACTTCACCGTCAGTCCCAAAATATATTTCAGATGGTTGACTATGTGATATAGGAGTTTCAATGGCTACAGAAGTTTGTGGGATGACCAAGGTAGGAAAAACTTCTGGTTGTTTGACTTCAGGATTCAGATGTTTTGGAAAATAAGAGACAAGATATGGATCAATTTGTGATTGAACAACGTCAAGTCCAGGATGTATGGTCTCACTGATTGAATGGATTATGACCACATGTAGCTGTGAAGACTCCATTTTGAAAACAGTAGACGTACCGAGATATGTAGAAACAAATTGATCTAACTTTGGATTACTGGAAAATGGTGTTTCACCAAAGGTACAAATTGTACTTGATTCGGAAGATCATGAACGCTTCTCCTACCAGAAGTAACTTCTGGTGGTAAATTTGGTTTTAAAGCTAATCTACGTGAATGATGGGGGCTAGGATTTTGTTTTTCCACATTTACTGATTTATTTTAACCAAAAAACAAATAAACAAAAAGAGGGTAATGCTAGGCAAAATGGTTTACCAAGAAACTGTGAACTGCAGAATACCTCCTGGCGAACCAAGAAGTATGGGCAGGCAATCTCCCTGAATGTTGTGTTCGGTGTATCACAATTTCAAGGTGGCCGACTCAGTTCAATGTGGATGGGTAGCACCTAAAATTTGTCCTCCCAAATATACCCGAAGGTATGTGGAGGCCCAAGTCCGTATTGGCGTTGTCTAATTTGAAACCACACAGTGAGAGCACCCCTTTATACTTATCGTATTGTAACACCGCTTGATATACCAAAAATTATGCGGATGAGCTATGATATACTTACATACGTGGAGTGAGGTATCACACTCGGAATGTATCACAAACATGTTAACGACAACGGCTATGTTTTACGACGCCATAACATGTCTCTAGCCTAGACCTTCTAAATGTTATCGTTATAGTTCCAATGCTTTGTTAGGTAAATTGAGGTTAATTTTATGTTTATATTGCTTACAATTTCCCTTTCAAAGTTTCACCGCGATGATTTGTATGAATTTCCTAAAATGCAAGCTAAGAACGATAAACAATCTTTCACTTTTAGCTTTTTCAATGAAAATCCTAGCTACTAAAGGAAGAGAGCAAATAATTTGTGAGTAAACAAATAAATGAACAAAAAAAATCAATGGGCACAAACTAAATGCAGATTTCCTAATGTTCCCTTTGCAAAACACACATTATTCTACATGAAAATGCAAGTTTTTCTTTTCAGTTTCCTTAATGTTATAAATGCAGAAAATAATATAAGTGCACTAAATCAACAATTCAAATGCTTTTTACTTTTAAGAAATGAAGAATACAAACAACAATTTCTCTTTTGAAGGAAAAACGAGGATTTCAACAACAATTTATCCTATCAAGGAAATGAATATTTTACGAAAATTTCCTATTTCTAAAGAAAACGATTCTTAATGCCACCATAAAAAGTACTTTGAAATCAACTTTTCAATGATAAAGAAATTTTTTTTTAAACAAACATTGGACAAATATTTTGCCAAATTGAGGATCAAAATTTTCAAAACACAACAGCAAAAAAAACTGAATCAAATTGCAAAGGAAAATTCAAGGGAATATGGATGTTTTCAGCAGTCAACGCAGTCTCCAAGGGGAGACAGTGCTCTGCAACGCAGACTAGGAAGGGAGACAGTGCTCTGCAAAGCACTATGTCTAGTCTAAGGATGCATTTGGCGCAGTATACAAAGAAAAATACTACTATTTAACTCACTGTATTTGCAAATTTAACTTTGAAAAAGTTTAATCTTTATGAATAATAACTACTGGGTGGATAAACAGAGAAAATCAGAGGCTTAAACACCTAGAAATAAGAGAAACTTTCCCCAGTAGAGTTGCCAATTTGTTGGGCTAGAATTGTGAATTATGGATAAATCACACTTCCCTAAACATGTGCTAGTCTAGAACAATAGGTGAAAGACTATACGACTATTTTTCCCAACTCAGAATAGATACACAGAAAGGATTGGAGGCTTACTTGATCAGTCCCTTCCAAATGGCTCCTTCTGTTTCTTTTGTTGTAGCTTCAAATTCAAGTGGTTTTGTGTTGAGTGCTTCCTGCAAGAAAGAACACTGAAATAACAGAAGATGCAATAATATAGATATATATTTAAGCTAGTTAGCTAAATCAGCAAAGCATAAACCATATACATCAACCAAGATCTTGAAATATGGAAAATCAAATTCAATACAGATGCATATAGGGAAAAATAATCAATACTCCTTATTAATGATAGAAGGAGAGGTTACAACCTAGTGACTAATTTGAAGTGACCTTCCAGCAAAGTCCCCAAGCCTCATCACAATATAAATATCTCGAGCAACAGTTATGCAAATCTAGCTCTCAATTGAAAATCCTCCTGCATTTCTCTACTCAAATTATTCCTCTTCAAGCACTTAGATCTGTGCTCAATTTATAGATGACCTGTAGGTTGTTTTTCACTTAAATACTTTCCAATAATAGGCAAGACATGTTTCCATTCATGTAGATGTCAAATGGACACTTCAATCCAAAGCTTGACACATGTGAACTCTTCTAGAAGGCACTGGCCAAGTCGAGATTCTAGAACAATGAGAATTTTTCTCCCAATGTGACCAACGCACCTATGAATGTTAGGAAGTGCTTTGTAGATTAGCCTTGCATGGGGCTACCTACATATGTAATGCACTTAGGCCCCTTAGAGCCTACATTAGTGAGCTCTCATATGCTATAACAAGCTTCAAACCTTGGAAACCTTTTCTTGATGAATGTCTTACTTGATTTGTCTTGTTCTTTGTCTTAGGGCATGTAGCAACTGAAATAATAGGGAATGATAGACCCTTAGTCATTATTCCTGGAGATGATGCCCAAAAAACCAGGTCATTGGAAATGGCGCTCAAATTTACCTATAACACATTCCCTAGTAGTTCCACATTTATTCCAATTCCATTTCCCAGCACCTCAACTATAGCTTTTAGTTCATCAGCTACCACTTCCAACTCATCCCCAATCACTTCTACTTTACCACCTAGCCAAGCTAGACTTCAAGCTATGGCTATTAGGTATGCTCCCCTTGTCTTACCAGTACAGCTTCATGACATGCTTCAAGACTATTAGAGTAAGATACCACAGTTTGATGCCACTACCCATTATACAACTCAACAACACATTAGTAAAATGACAGATTTCTTTGAATTCCATGAGATTGATGACTCAAATGTTCAAATGAGGTTATTTGCACAAACATTAACAAGAGAACTTAAGAAGTGGTTTGAAGGTCTTGCTGCTGGTAGTGTAACTGATTTAGTTGTATTTCATAGATTGTTTTTAAATAAACGGGAAAAGAAAAAGAATCCACTCCAGATATTGTCTGAATTTGATGCCCAAGAGAAGAGATCCAAATTAGTCATCCCAAGACTACTACACTAGATATAACAATGTTTACAATTCCATCCCTGCAAATATTAAACCCATTTTCGATTCTTTCCTACTCAAATTCCCTAACGTATTTGACACATACATGGCTTATCAGTTGAGAGAAAGAAATGTAGAAACATTAGAAAGAATGTAAACAAATGTTGTTAGTGTAGAAGTAAACATTTTGGCCAAAAAAGCTAGACTAAGAAATGAGAGAAGAGTGACCATTAAAGAAGAAAATTCCAATTCAGGCACAAGAATAGACATGTTAGCTAAAAATTTAGAGAGGATGATGGATAGACTATACAACATAGAAATAATACCTCAATGGGATAATCAACAGCAAATCAGAAATCCTAATTTTAGAAAAAACACAAATTCAGGAAAAGCAAAAGAAACAGCTGCAGACCAGACAATAAGGCCCCCCTTACAAGAGAAATATGCTAAAATTTCTCAGAATAATGATGATGATGAGGATGAAATAAATATAATGGGAATAGATGATAATAATACTATTTTTCTCACTCAGGAAGATTAGGAATTATTTTAACTCCAACAACTCAAATTAGATTCAAGTGAATCCTTTGATTATAAACAAGGTTATGATTTTGCTATAAATGAAATACACAGCCAATATAACCTTAGAAACAAGAAAAACAATGAGTCTTATACCAAGAAAACTTTCCAAACAAATAATAATAAAACAATATAAGCTCCCAAAACAAACGTTCTGTAAATTCTCACAAGGAAAAATAAGCAAAACTCTAGTTCTTCTCAAAACATTTCTAGTCCTAAAAACACATCAAGCCCTAAGATTGTTGATATTACTGATGAAGTCGCTCAAGCTAAAAAATATTCATAGAAATATTCTGTTGCAAAAGCTTATAATTCTATTGAAACAACAAATTTATATCCTAAACTACCCTATGCTGATCCTAAATCAGTGGATCCAAAAATTGCTACTTCAAAAACACCTACTGATAATTCCAAGTCTAAAAGAACATCTACTTCTTCACAAACAATCCTTGAAAAAAAAATTAGGAGCATTAAAACACAAGAAACTCAAACACAGAATGTAAAACCAATTGAAAATGAAAACATAGCTGTAGAAAAATAAGACAAACCAGCACAAAGTAGAGTTATCAAAGAAGAATTGATTCAAATAAGTAAATCACAACCTACATTCAACATACAACTGAAATTGCAAAGCTAAAAATACCAATTCCTCTGGTAGAATTGATAAAACGTGACTTTTATAAATCAACCATAATTGAAACATTAAACATAAATGATGGAGAAGATTCCATAAATGTGAATGATGATCAACCATAGTTGATTTTTGGCCGAGATGTGATTGTAAAACATGCAGATGGAGTAGTTCCTCCATTTTATATTAGTCTTACCATTCATGATCAAATTTTACACAACATAATTCTAGATTCAGGAGATTCCCATAATATAATGCCCAAAGCCATAATGGAAACCCTAAATTTAGAAATCACGAGGCCCTACAAAGATTTTTTTAATTTGATTTGGGTAAATTTAAATGCCTAGGTTTAATCAAAGATTTGTGTGCAACATTAATTCAATATCCTGGTAAGAGTATATTATTGGACACTGTAGTAGCTGATATCCCACCTAAATATGGAATGTTACTATCTCACTCATGGGGAGCAAAGTTACAGGGATCTCTACAATTAGACATGTCTTATGCTACTATATCAATTTTTGGTTAGCCTAAGAAGTTATATAGGGAAACATTCATGAAGTACATGGTTAGTAGTGCAGAATGATCTATAAATTACCCAATTTACTCCACACCAACTGACCTTGATTATTTTATCTTATGTAACTGAAAATAATGAAATCCAAACTGAACTAATAGAGAAAAAGAAAACACCAAATAATGATAATATGTTTCATGAATATTTATGGCATTTAGAATTTCATGGTTTAGTAAATAAGTTAGGAGCAGGAGCAGGAGTTTGAATAACCAACATGGAGACTAATCACTCTAAAGGCCATGCTTCCAGGCTCAATTTCAGATGTACCAATAATATGGTTGAGTATGAAGCTCTCATTGTAGGACTCCCAATTCTTAGGAACTCAAAAGGCAAAAGAATATTAATCATGGGAGATTCAGAGTTGATCATAAGAAAAATAAATGGAGTGTATTCTATTTACAATCCTATATTAAGCTGATACAGAGAATCTGTGCTAGATTTAACTAATGATTTATTGGAATGTCAATTTGTTGCTATATGTAGAAAAAAAAATATACAGGCTCACTGTCTAGTAACCTTTGCTAGTACATTCAATTTACCATTCCAACCTGATCACAAATATACTGTTGAAGTTAAACATAGACCAATAATTCCAAAAAACCTCAAAGATTGGCTATTTTTTTCTCAAGATGAATAGATTTACAAGTTTATGAACAATGAAGGTGAATTTCAAAACTGTAAGATAGACACAAATTGTACTATAAATCGAGATTTAGATTTTGAAAGTGATTTGAATAACATAGATGTAAATAAAGTAAATTTTTCTAAACCAACTAGATTTAGTCAAGAAAATATAAATAACTTAGAGAAAATAGAGATTGAAGAAATTATTGATGATGAATCTGACATATTGAATCTTATGGATAATTTCTTACCCAAAGGTTTAAATCCCTTAGAAGATCTTTTTGTCTCAAATGATGTAGCTAGAAAACCCAAAATACATCTAGTTAGATATGATATAGAAGAATGCAATATTGGTATAGAGTTAAAACCCAAAATAATTAAACTTTCCAAAAACTTACCTCAACAAGAAAAGGAAAAATATATTTCTCTTTTAAAGGAATATGAATATGTTTTTGATTGGAGTTATGAGGATCTCAAATCCTATGATACCAACATAATTCAACATAAAATTCCAATAAAAGAAGATAAAAAGCCCTTTAAACAAAATTTGAGAAGAATTAACCCTGTTTTATTTCCTTTGATAGAAAAATAAGTGAAAAGAATGTATGGTGCGCAAATAATTGCACTAATTAGATATTCTGATTAGGTTTCCAACCTAGTTCCAATAAGAGAGAAAACAGGAGATATTAGATTATGTGTTGACTTTAGGAATCTAAATAAAGTGTCCTTAAAAGATAATTACCCTTTACATAAAATGGATCACATATTACAAAGGGTAGTTGGCTCTTCTAGGATTTCACTTTTAGATGGTTTTTCACGATATGACCAGATTTTAGTCCAAAAAGAAGATCAAACCAAAACAACATTTACTACACCTTGGGGCACTTTTGTGTATGTAAAAATTCCTTTTGGTCTAATGAATGCAGGAGAAACCTTTCAAAGAGCTATGGACATAGCTTTTCCAAAGGAAATACATGATTTCTTAATGATTTACTTAGATGAAATTACTATGTTTTCAAAAAATTATAGTGAACACTTCGATCATCTGAGACAAGTTTTTATTAAATGCAGGAAATTTGGCATCTCTTTAAACCCTAAGAAAATTTTATTTGGATTAGAAGAGGGCAAGTTACTTGGACACATAATTTCTAAAGGAGGAATCAGAATAGATCTTGCTAGGATGGAAGCAATTATTAACATTAGTCCACCAAGAAACATCAAAGAGTTACAAGCCTTTCTAGGTAATATTAATTTCTTAAGAAGATTCATATCCAATTTAGCTGAGATAATTGGAGAACTAAAAAACATGATTAAAAAATATGCTTAAATGGACTATTGAGGCAAAGCAGTCATTTGACTCCATCAAATAGGCCTTAACCAAAACTCCAGTCCTAATAAGTCCTAACTTTAATAAGGATTTCGTAATTTTTTCATTTTCTTCAAAACACACCATTGTTGTAGTTTTACTACAGAAAAATGACCAGGATTTGAATAGCCCATAGCTTTATTTAGCAACACCCTTAGAGATGCCCCTTTGAAGTACAACATCATGGAAAAATAAGCCTTAGCTTTGGTAATGCCATTAAATACTTCAGGGTTTATATTCTCTACTCTCACATCATTGCCTATGTCCCAAATTCTGTAGTAAATGACATTCTTACTCAGGATGGTCCTGATGGAAGAAGAGGTAAATGGATTTCCATGATCTTAGAATATGACATAGAGATAAAACCCACAAAGCTCATAAAAGGTTAAGGATTAGCGAGATTTATGTCTGAATCTAATTGTAATGCCCTAGACATAAATTTTATTACCCAAATAGATGATCAAGAAGAGATGGTGACTCCAACGATCAGTGAAACCTTTTCAAATTCACCTTGGTATACAGATATCATATTTGTACTACTAAAATTACAAGCTCCTCCTAGATTGTTAAGAACCAAAGCCAGATTTTTAAAAATAAAGGCAATAATATTTTGTATTTTAGACAATGTATTCTTTTGGAGAGATCATAGTGCGATTTTATTCAATTGTTTATTAAAGGAAGAAGATGACAAAATAACTGAAGAATTTCATCTAGGTCATTGTGGAGGACATCTTTACTGGAAGACTACTGCAGACAAAATTTTGAGAGCTGGTTTTTACTGGCCTAGCTTGTTTGCTGATGTAAAAGGATATGTGACCTCCTGTCACAAGTGCCAAATTTTTTAGGGTAAGAAAAAACTGTTACCCCTGCCTTTAAAGCCCATTTCAACTGAAATTCCATTTCAGCAATGGGGTTTAGACTTCATTGGTGAAATTCACCCTCCATATTTAGGCCAACATAAGTGGATTTTGATAGCCACTGACTATTTTACCAAGTGGATTGAAGCTATAGCCTCCAGACTAGCCATAGATACTGTCATTATTTCCTTTATATAAATAACATTCTTCAAGATTTCGATATCCCCAAAAGATAATTACTGACAATGCAGCAACATTCAAATCCAAGAAAATGATAGAATTTTTCCACAAATACCATATTACCTTAGGTCATTCTACTGCATATTACCCCCAAGGTAATGGCCTAGTTGAATCCTCAAACAAGACCCTTGTAAACGTCATCAAAAAGTTACTTGAAGACAATAAAATACTTAGAACAAAAAGTTAGTCAATGCCTTATGGGTAGATAGACTTACTACTAAAAAATCCAATGGCAGTTCCCTTACCAATTTATCTATGGAATGGATGTTGTTTTTCCATCCTCCCTAGGTCTACCAGTGATGAAGATTATCCAAGAGTTATAAGTTAAAACAAATGACATTCAAAGAAGGATCAATAAAACCATTCACTTGAAAAAAACAAGGGAAGAAGTTTATATCAAGTCTCAAGTCATTCAAGATAAGGTCAAGAAATTTTTTGATAAAAAGAGTAAAGAAGATGATTTCTACATTGGAGATAAAGTGTTAAAGTGGGATTCCAGAAGAGAAGACAAAGGTAAACATGTAAAATTTAATTTTCTATGGAAAGTACCTTATGTGATTTATGGATATAGAGGTAATAATGCTTTCTTTTTGAAAGAAACGGATGGAACAGACCTGCAAGAAGGACCAGTAAATGGTAGAATGTTGAAGCACTACTACTATCTTGAGTTAACAAATAGTTAGATTTTATTCAATTTGATCATTGTACATATAAATTGTAGATTTTAGATTGGATTGGATGTTTCCTTAACAAAGTGGAAGCCTAGAGAGAAGGCCCTAAGCTTTGAGAGGTAAATATCATAAGTATGAATAATTTCAGATATCAGACGACATTTACAGGGTCATCAAAATCAAATTCCAAAGGCTACTAATCTAAAATTTCTTTACATTTCACCAGGAAATGTCATCCCCAAGTGGAACCACTGTTAGTGTCCTATAATAATAGGGTTCATAAATTTTGACTTGACTTTGATAGTCTTGGAAATATGTACATACCTTTATTTTTGCAAGTTTTTTTCCCATATTTTGAAAAAATGAAAAATAATAAAAACTTAAAAAGAGGGTAAAAAGTCCTAAAAGAAAGATCAAAGAACTTAGAAAAATATAAACCCCAAAAGAAAAAAGAGATAAAAATAATACCTGAAAGTGAAAAAGTCAAAATGCCACTACTATTTACTTTACTGCAAGAATAATGATTATGTGAAGATTGTCAATAAATTCCATAATCCATGATCAGTTAAACAGTTTAATCTTAACTTTTTCATGCTTTCAATTTCATCTTTTAGATAGAGAATAAATATATGCCAAATAGTTTAAACTGGACAAGTTAGTAGATAGGTAGAGAATAATGATGACGTCAACAGTTTAATCTGAGCCCTCGGATGAAATAAGGTAGACTTAGATAGTTTTATGCATTGAAAGAAAAATGTTTTAGGGTTGCAAGCCTAAATGCACCCATGAAAATGAAGTAAAAATGTTAGAAATGAAGATAGGTAGGTAGAAGAAATTGAGCAATCATGTAATAAAGCATCATCAGGAAAAAATCACTAATTTCCCCTCCCCTCCAAATATTCAGTATTCTAAACTATCAATCAAAAAGGCTCGAAGCATTTCTCTGAATTTTTTTGGGACCGGACCCCGGGCTCGATGACTGGTTAGTTTAAAAAAAAAAAAACCTTAAATTCCCATGCTAGACCCACATTCATCAGCATTTACCCTTCATTCATAAATCATAATCCCTTTTTCCTAAGTAAAAACCTATTTTTACTTAGTAAAAGTGAAACCCTAAATAACTAATCTCATTCCCTTTCAAAAATCATTCATCAACCCTCAAAATGCATTTATCCTAAGTTAAAATGTGAAGTAATACAATAAAGACAACCAATGCTTTATTTTTTTCACTTTAATTAGAGTTAACATGTATTTTTTTTTCATTACATTATCCCTTTATTTCATATTAATTACTAACTATTTATTTTATTAACTCCCTAAAAGTTACACCAACCTGTATATTATTAAAACCCTTATATTTGAAATAACCCACAAACCCTCTATTTTATGTTTAAACCAATGTTTTAAATATCCCATGTGCACAATATAAAACCCTGCCCAAATATCCCATTGGTTCAAACATATAATTTAAATAAATATCCCCACCCCTTATAGTTTTTGAACAAATCTCAAAAGCGTTTGAAAAAACTATATATTAAAACGTGCACCCGCATATGTATTTGTTGAAACATTTCATAAATGTTTTCATTTAATATACATTATGTTATTCCCCCCCACCATTATATAACCAAAGTTTAACTTCAGTTGAAGTTAATTTATAGAGTTAAACAGACCCCGCCGCATATAAAAAACCCGGTCCCACTTCCCATCCCGATGCAACTTCCTAATCAATCTTGGCCATTCGCATTCGAACCCCAGATCTGACGGCTGAAAACCAATATCACACGGAAAACATGCACGATCACTCCCATCTCATTTCTGCACTAAGTAGGCGGTTTTTTAATTTCCTCTCTCTTCCACATGCTTAATCCTCATTGGATCACGTTCAATTGCTCCAAAAAACCGCCGAAAGGTCATGGGATAAGCACTCCATTTTTGGATTTTTTTGAAGCCCAAAACCACCGTTCCCGCCCAATGTGACCATCATTCATTGTAGATTTAATGTAACTAAGAATACCTAATAAACATACAAAAATGCGTTCATTCCTTCTTCTAGTGTGCATAAACCCTGTGCAAGCCTCCCGACTATTAGAACAAAAATTTTCTGCCATTTTCTTGCCAAAATACCTCAAATTTCAACCTAAAGGCCACTGAGGAGCTTTGAGTTACTCCAAATATCAGCAAGGAACTTTCCAACCTGTACAAAGATTTCGAAAACTGTTTTTGAAATGCTAGACCTACAAATAATAGGTTTTTATTCCAAATTAGGCTTGTTTTCAATTTGAAAAGCCTTTTAAAGAATATTTTCCCATTTAGAAATTAAAAGTTAACAAAATAAGTCTATCAAAATAGTCCCAAAATAGGCCAAACCCTATCAACTTTTCTCCAAAATCCTTGTTTAAACTACTGTCTACTACTTTAGAGAAAAATTATGAGTTTTTATAGTTTTATGAACTATTTTAAGCTCTAAATTAAGCAAGAAAACCTCTGAAGATATCCTAAATCTTTGCACCTGTTTTGAAAAGACTCTTCAACCTAATTTCTCAGTAAAAAACTCAATAAACCCTTGTTTCTTCTTTAAAACCAGTTCAATAGCCTGTAAATCCTATTGAAGATCTAAATTGAAAAGAAAAGACCATACTTTGCCTATTTTATCTAGGAAACCTCTACTAAAAGTAAAATACCTCTGCAAACTGTCTAAACTTGAAGAAGTAGCCAAAATGCCTAAAAATCAAAGCACTAACAATCCTGAAGCTTCCAAAGTACCAAAATCAACCCCAGCTATGACTTCTAAGACTGCTATTGTTGTAAATCCTTTACAACCCCCTGTCATAGATATTGAGCATATTTCGTTAGCTAGTACTGATTATAAGATAGCAAACCCCATTGTTGAGTTGAATATCTTAGATATTCATAACTAGAGCTATGAGAAGTCCTTATATGATCAAGAAGAAGTCCATATTTTGGAATCCCATTTTCCTAAGTATGTTGTTCCATTAACTCATCCATGCCAAGAATTTATTAGGTTATGTCAACAATACTATGTGCCTGAATAGAGAGCCATTGTAAATGCCAATAAAGAACTTCTTTTCACTATTTCTGCTGAATCAATTAACCAAATGCTACAACTTCAGCCTGACCCTCAAGCAGCCCCTTTATCTATAGATGCCCTCACCAAGTTGTATATTAGCCTATATTTTCCTAAGAGATTCATGATTTTTCAGACATTTATGCCTTTGCATGTGGAAATTCCTCAAATAAAACCCCCATGTTCCACTTCCAAATTTCTAGAATGTTCAAGACATATGATATCCATGCTTTCCTTCATCATAGGGTATTTCATTAATGAATACATAGATGAATCCACCTTGGGGTTCTTATCCACATTTCCCCTAGGACAAACCCATCTATGATTTTTGATTATGTTGGTTACATTGCAGACAATATCCATCATCAATTGACCAACTTTCCAATTGAAGGAGTGTTCAAATACACATCCTTCCTCTTCCATATGTTTCTATAATTTCAATCAGACAATTTTCCAGTTACTCTTCAAAATCTTGACATAGAGGGAATTCCTCTTTCTGTCATTTTCTGGACATCTTTGCTTAGGAAAGAATGTATAGATTTCACTTATACAAAATTTTCAGAGTCATTCCTACATCCAGTGATCACAATGTTAACAAAAATAGAATAACCAAGGATAAATGAAGAAATGAAAAAGGTATTGCAGTTGTCAGAGTAGAATAAATTTGGTGATTGGTACCTATATGAAAAACATACTGAGATCAAAGTCTTTGGGTCAAACTTGTTACCTTACAAGTTACCAAAGCATGTTTCAATGAGGATCTTTTCCTTGGAGTATATCAAGCAGATCCTAAAATCTGATTCTATAAATTTCATGGAAGAAAAGAATAAAACTTAATTCAAACTAAAGAATCAGATAAGGCCATTCTTCCACAATCATAGAGATGCAGAGAAAGAAGTAACAAAGCAGTTATTGGAATTTATATTTGAATAAAGTTTTCCTTGGAATTATGATCCACAAGGGATCCTATGAAAAATAAGGGTTAAGTGCAAATTACCACCCTTCATTCATGAAACAAAGCCAGAGATAGAAAAGTATACAAATCAAACTGGGTGGATTGAAAATACCTTAACATATACAGTAAATAAAAGTGATACTAGTCACACTTTAGAGACTACAGAATAGCCAGAAAAATCCACCAAGAGAATAAGGGAAGAAGTTGCCTATGTTGCTGAAACTACAACTGAAACTAATTTCAAATTAATATACAACAAAAGGCCTAAGTTAAATTCAGCAAGTAAAGGAAAGGTAACAATTGATGTGGAAGAGACAACTCTTATAAATACGAACACTGATTTTCCAGAAACAAATGTTGCCATTGTGATCATCAATGAGCTAGCTACTAAGAATCAAAATGAAGAACAAGTAAACAATGAATATGCAAAGTTGATGGAAAGACATCAAATCATGGAGGCCTATTCATCATAGGTAGTTGAGAAAAAAGACCTGGACATTAAAGAAAAATACAAATAGATCAAACTAAAGAATGAGGAAACCAAAAACATTATTTATTCTCAATATCTCAAGTAGACACAAAGTGTGAAAAATAGACTTCTGTCTGCATTTGATTATTCAAATCAAAAGCTAATTATGTTAGTGTTGGAGCCCACAGTCAAATCCCCAAAGACAGTGGCAAACTATAAGAAGGTTGATTTGGAAGTCTAGATAGATACGATTCATGCTCTTGATTAGATTGAGTTCCACAGAAAGACTTCATAAATGCTATACTCTACTTTCATAACTAAATACATGAGCGCTCAGAGACTCCAAAACACCATCTCTAATATGAAAGATTAGATGAAAATGATAAGCCATATTTGTATGCCAAGGATCTTAGGATAAAATCCTTAGAAGAATTGTTTTTTCAGGTGGGATATGACCCTACTAATATAAAAGAAGTATAGTTATTAGTGAAGAAGAAGAATAAAGATATAGCAGCTTTGAGGAAACAACTTAAACTTTCTCAAAGTGAACATCCTCAAACAAAATAAATAATAGAAGGACATAAAGAAAAAGATGACATGATGAATTTGATTTTTCAGTTGATTGCCCAAATCAAGGAAATGGAAATACAAATGGATGAACTTGTCCAAGAGAAAGAAAAACCAAAAATACCATAGATTCCTACAGTTATTCCTGTAATCACTACAGTTGTGCCTTCAACATCAGCTGAAAAGTTAGCACCCAAAGAATGATTGCCCACTACAGTGCCAGTAACTTCATCCACAAACTCAGCTACAAAATCATCAACAATAGTAGTTCAACATATAGATGAAGCTAGCAAACTGGTAAAGGCCATGGAGGAAATGCCTCTTAAGACAAATGAAATCAGAATATTGAAACACGTGGTATAAAATCTTGAGAAGTGAAAAAAATTAGCTCAGATAAATGCAAAAACACATAATAAAAATGCCATCAGACTGAATGACGAATTGAAGAAATTATAAAAAAATTAACCCTGAAGGAACAAATATAATATATCAAAAAATATCTTTGGAAAAATATCGTTGAAACCATCCATGATGTATGGCCTTCAATTCAACTAGTCTTTGAATAGAGAGAGTTATTACTAGCAGCACAAGTAGAAATTAAAAAGACTCAAAATGAATTAGCTGACAAGCCAGAGAAAGCTTTAAAGTTGATCACATTCCTAAACAGCAAAAACAGACAAGAATTAGAAGAACTCAAGATTATTGACAGGACTAAAACTGTCCTATAAATTAGGAAATTTACTACAAAGAAGAATCTAGTGAAGCAACTAGAAGAAAAATGTGAGAATAGGAATATTGCCATAACCTAGTTTATGGTCAAGTCTACAAATTTGAGGCAAAATGAACTACCTGACATTATGGTCATTAATGATAAATTGATGCCTCAAAATGACTATGATAAAAATGTTACAAAATTTGCAATGGAACAGGTAAATAAACCACCAGTACAAGGCATTCCAATAAGAAAATTCTTACTCAAAGGTTTTGAAGACTTATTCTATTTACAACATGAGATAAGATAGTTTTTTGTCATCAAGCCAACTTTTGCGAGATATACTGAAGCTGATGAAAACTTCAGGAAATAAAAGAAGATACAAATTTCTAAAGATGAGTATTAGCAGTCACTCACAGATTTATTATGAAAGATAAAAAGATAAACATATGAAAGGAAAATTGTTTCTTGATTTACAATCAAAATATATTTTTACAGCAATAAACAGTTTTGACTATGGTTAAAGAGTATCCGAGTTTAAAGAGTATCATAGAATAAAAAGAATCAGAGAAAGAGTATCAGACAAGGTAGATTATATTCCAACACAAATTTAAAATATCTAAAGCCAGCAAGGAGGGCACCAAGGCAGCCAGAAAAAATATTATCCTCAAAGAAGTTTCTATTTCTTTTGAATAGATACAACAGTTTGATCACTTGTTAAGCAACTGTCTCTATTATTGTTGTAAAGATATTTTATTTCCCTTAGATAATTCCTAGAAGAATTCTAGGATATTTTGTAAAACATTACGTATAAATACTTCATCTTTAGAAGTATTTTGTGTGGAATAAATTGTTGGATATTGCTATATTTATTTTTGTTCGACTTGAAGGCTTTTTTATTTCAAATTTCGAGTAGAAGACTGGATCAAATCAATTGGAATCATACTTCAGGATTTTTCTGATGAGCTATTTGGAGTGAAGTATTTCCTTACTTCTCATTGTTATATTTCTTTTTTACATGCATCCATCTATGTTTGTTCTAAATTTGAATGAATAATGAGGAGTATTACTACAAGATTTGTTGAGAGCACGATGTTTTTAACTAGTTATCATTTCTATGTTTTCCTTTGATTTTGAGTGTAGGTAACCCTTAATTTCCCCCTCTCTTTTGACCTATACCTACTACTTCCTTCTTCCGGATCAAAGGATTCTTAATTTCCCTTTATCGTGATCATACCACCTCACAAAAACAATTTTCTAAGGTCTTCAAGGGGTATCTATCTTGCCCTGAAAAAATTTGAATTTTTTGCCTTGATTCCAGTTTTGTTTTCTTGATTTTGACTCCTTATCCCAATGGACAAATAGATCTCCCACTATCCATCCCTTCTAGTGATTATTTTCCACTAAATAAATCAAAACCGAAACCAATTGCACAATCATAACTAGCCTAATATTCTATAAAACAAAACAAAGTTAAAACTTATAGAAAGAGCCCTCTCTGAACCCTAGGAAGGCTATATCCTACATTTTAAAAGTAGGTCTATGGTTACCTCTAGTGTTCTTTGAATAAAACCAAAAATCTCACAACTTTTGAATTACTAGAGCAATAATACACCTCACCAATATATAACTCATCTTAAAATTTAGGATATAAGGACCTTAAATATAGCATGAAAATTTGCCACCTCATCATGATTGTTGACACCTCAGCATGTTAGTATGGTTCAATGGGTATGGTATAAGCAGAATTGAATACAAAGGGTTTGAAGATGATTGTGATGGAGATCCTGCTCAACCTTGAAAGATGGTAAGACACATTTTTTGGGAAATTTTTTCTTAGGATACTCTATCAAATCAGTTATAGTGTTGTGAACATTTTTTTGGGGGGTAAAGAGTGAAAATTGCAAAATCTGTAAAAGTTAGGCAAGTTCATATCGAGCTCTAGGCTTGAAGTCGTGTTTTCGGTATGAACTCGTCGTAGAATATTTTGAGGTAAAACTTCCAAAAAATATCATTTCAGGGGTTGATGAAGACACTTTTTTACCTTATTTTACCTAATGAAGACCCTCCAATGGGCAACAAAGTCAGAAAAAGTGTAGAAGGTCGTGAAATCAAAATGCTATGAAAACTATGATAAGAACTCTCCTAAACTTTCATGTACATGACTGTTTTAGCAATCAACATAAACTTCCATTTCTAACCAAATTAAAATCATTTTGGAAATATGAGGGAGGTTTCTCTTTAGCACAAGCCCATCTGAAACAATCTCTCAGTTTTTTCAAATCCATCAGGGTTTGGAAAGTATGCACTCATGTTTGAGTCCTATTATTCAGAATTTTCACTAACCAAATTTGTCTAAAAAGTGTAAAATTCAACTTGGAAGAGGTCTAAATCAGCATCCACATGGCATAATGACAGATCGGCAGTCCAGTACACTCAAAAAATTAGTTGGTTGAATTTTATAAGGGTTATTAAAGGGATTTGTTTAACTATTTAATGAAAGAAGAGTCCTTTTTGTATTTAAACTCTACCAAACAAGGAATATCCCTAGGAAGTCTCCAAGTAATGTAATCCTATTTGAAATAGGTCTTTGAGGTAGGCATTCGAAACTAGCAAGGTGGAAAACAATTTGCAGGTGTACTTATTCTATAAATAGAGGGGTTTTAGAGTTATAGAAGGGTTGATTGATGTTATGACTTATGCTACTATTGTAATATTTTCTATTCAATAATATACAATGGCAGAAAGCCTTTTTTGGCCTAGGATTATTTATGAACTCTTATGTGTTTTTCTTATCTATATTTTTAATGTCAATGTAGCTTACTTCATGTATAATCCTTGGAATTCATATTTAATTATGCTCCAACTTCCTTTATTCATCTTTTTTGTTGTCCAAGGTATTTTTTATAAGAGTTTACATGCATCAGATTCCATGAGATATTTTCTTATGTAATTGATTTTCATACTGACTCCATGCCCAATGGTAGCCATTAACACACATCCTTCTCTTGGAAAAAAATATCCAAATGACATATGATATTTAGTCATCTTTGTTCTAAGAATTGTTTATTGAATATCATACATTTTCTTGAGATATCCATCTCTGGTTGGAAGGGATAACTTCCAACCCTAAGTGGTTTGAAATAGTTACAATGAATTGACTATTGAGCGGCCTAATCCGCCTCAGTTTGGTGATAACACAAGTAATGTAGTTCATCCTCGGGACAAATGTAAAAAAAATGAATAAAATCTATATAATGGATAGAAATGATGCATCATGGTCCATAGTTAGATGTTAGGAGTTAGCTATTTGGAATTAGTTATTAAA
Organism: Pinus albicaulis; assembly: GCA_034641835.2. Taxonomy (NCBI): domain Eukaryota; kingdom Viridiplantae; phylum Streptophyta; class Pinopsida; order Pinales; family Pinaceae; genus Pinus; species Pinus albicaulis. Next base: position 528,170,884 of record CM076569.1, read on the forward strand.
TTAATCAAAATTATATATGATTATAAATTAGCCTCTTAGCTTCTTAATGTCTAGTAAAAATAATAGGTCTTAATGAGTGTTAATAATCATCATATTAATAATTAATCATTAAATTATTAATTATTAATTAGAAATATTATTAATTCATTATTAAATTTTAAATTTTAAAATTTTTATTAATTAATACTATTAATTATAATAAACTAGTCCAGCCGAGAGGCTCATTCTACAACATAGTATGAGGGGATTTGTAAGTTTGTCCATTCGAATGTGTGCCTTTAAAATAAACCATCCTAGATCCACATTAATTGTGGATCTATCAAGTGCCAAGAGGGATCAAATCTCTCTATAGAAATCAAATATCATTAGAAATCAACATCTACATTAAAATCAATGCATCTAGTGCAAGAAATAAAATATGATTAGAAATCACCATCTACACTGAAATCAATGCATCTAGTTCAAGAAATCTTATTTTCTCTCTCTCTCTCTCTCTCTCTCTCTCTCTCTCTCTCTCTCTCTCTCCATATATATATATATATATATATATATCCCTCCATCTATCCTTCTTTGTCTCTTTATCGGACCCCCGCAAACACACACACACTCTCACTCCATATCTATAAATCGCTTTGTCTATCCCTCCCTGTCTCCATATTTTTTATGTCTCCCTCTCTCTATCCCTCCACCTTTCTCTATTTATGTATTTCTTCTTACTTCCCTCTCTCTCCCCATCCATATCCATCTCTCTTTCCATACCTCTCTCCACTCTCTCACATTGTATCTATCTTCCTTTCTCTCCCACCTCTCTCTCTCTCTCTCTCTCTCTCTCTCTCTCTCTCTCTCTCTCTTCACCTTACAACTTTGTTACTATATGGATCTGTCTCTTCGTCTCTCCCCTATTCTCTCCATCTCTCATTATTTTTCTCTTAATGTCACCCCCAAACATACATAATCTTTATACATCTCTCCCTTGTCACTCCATCTCTCTCTCCACTTCTCACTCTCTATGTATTTCTTCTTCCCTCCATATCTCCGCTTAAAATCCATCTCTCTGTCCCTCCCACAATCCTCCTATATCCCCCACTCTCCCCCCGCTCTCTCCTCGTCTCTCTCAGGTCCTCTCTCTTGTCCTTCATCTCTCTCTCTTTCTCTCCTACCTCCCTCTTTATTCTCCCATCTCTCTCTCTCTCTCTCTCTCTCTCTCTCTCTCTAATCCTCTCTCTTACCCCAACACTCTATCTCTCTCTCCAACTATTTACTATATACCTCACTTCCTCCTTCTCTCCCCCCATGTCTCCATCTCTCATTTTATGTCTCCTTATCACATGCCTAAAAATATACACTCTATTTGTCTCTCCTTTGTCACTCCCAATATCTCCACTTCTCACTCTCTATGTATTTCTTCTTCCCTCCCTCTCTCCTCCTCCTCTCATCCTTCCTCTCTATCCCTTTCTCTCCTTCCTCCCTCTCTCTTCCCCTTCTCTGTGTCTCTGTTTCTCTACCCTCCAATCCTCTCTCCTTCTCTCTCCCTCACTCCTTCTCTCTCTCCCACCTCCATATTTATGTCTCCATCTCCTTCTCTTACCCTTCTTTACCTCTCTCACTCCTCTCACTCCCTCCCTTGCCACTCCCCCTATTTCTCCAGCTGTATCATATGTCTTTTTTCTTCCCTCCCACATATATCTAGAGTTAATATATATATCATGATATAAAAATATATATTATAATGTAACAAATTCAATATTGTATTAATCCAAAGTTATTAAATTTAATAATATTAATGTTATAATATATTAGTATGAATATTAGATTTAATAATAATAATAATAATAATAATAATAATAATAATATTTTAATATTAATATTAATGTTAGGGTTAATAATATTTTTTTTTGCATGGTATTAATAATAATTTGGTCCATGGTATTTGGCTCATAGGCTTGGTATATAATTAGATGTTCATTTCGAATCATATTTGATATATTTTTATTACTAAAGGGGGTAGAGTATGTATTCCTTTGTACACTTAGCAGTCAAATATGTGGGTGGAGGTGGGTCCCTTGTCCCACAAACAAGGGATTCTCATACACCAATTTGATTTTTGGCTTGGTGGTGACTTTAAAATTGGATAATCATAATAGTAATTTATTTACCTTACCTCTTTATGCCTATTTTATATTTATTTATTCACCATACCTATTTTATGAATATGGTATTTGGCTGATGTTTTTTTTTCCAAAGTATTTGGCACATCGGCTTCACCTAAATAATTTTTTTAATTTTTATAAATATAAAGAGGTTTATGGAGTAAATATATAAAAAATGTTTTATTTATTTACCATACTTCTAGTTTATTTATAATTTTATTTATTTACCATATCTATTTTTTGAGTGTTCCTAAAGCTCTTCATATTTTAGATATATATTGTTTAAGTTTACATTTAATCAATTTATATTCTTTAATTTATTGTGTATACAAGCTTTTGGTGAAAATCACATGTAGTAAATTTTTTCGATGCGTTTCAAACCAGCCAGTGTGGTTAATCACTACTTTTAATCAACTTATATTGTTTAATTTATTGTGTATACAAAATTTTGGTGAATATCACATGTAGTAAATTTTGGCAACATCAGGACAAGATGAGAGGTTCATCATCACGACAATATGAGAAATCTGATCAAGGAACGTGTTTAAATAGTTAAGACAAGATACAACTAGCCATTGTAAAATAATGGCTAATTTGACTAGAATAAGAAATTCAATTATATTTTATCATATTTTAATATATTTTAATTTTAATTTTGTTAATTTTTTTTTTTTTTATATTTGAATAAGATTTTTATTCATACATTTTAATAATTTAAGATTAATACTTTTTAATATTTTAGTACTTTAAATTATATGTTATATAATTACAATTCATTAATAGTTATATGAAAATATATAATTAAATAAGTTATTATTATTATTATTATTTATTTATTTATTTTCATATAACTATTAATGAATTGTAATCATATAACATATAATTTAAAATACTTAAAAAGTATTAATATCAAATTATTAAAATTATTAAAATGTATGAATAAAAATCTTATTCAAATATTAAAAAAAGAAATAATATAATTAAAATCAAAATATAATAAAATATGATAAAATATAACTGAATTCCTTATTTTAGTCAAACTAGTAGTTATTTTACAATGGCTAGTTCCAAACAGGTTTCTTAATCAGATTTCTCATCTTGTCCTCATGATGAACCACACTAGCTGAACGCGTCGACAAAATTTTACTACATGTGATTTTCTCCGAAAGTTTGTATACACATTTTATGGATCATGTTTAATAAATTCCTAATGTTTAATTTATTTTAATAAATTTTTAATAGCTTGTTTATTTGGTTTTGTAACTTAATATTTAAGCGGACATTATTTAGATTTTTAGTTTTTATTTTTTTTAGCTTTTGATACTGGGATGTAGGTGAAATTTCATCCAAAGAGACAAACTTACACATCTCCCCCATACTAGGATGTAGAAAATTTCTTCCAAATGGAAAAACTTACACATCTCCCCAATAGTGAGATGTAGAATGTCTCTCAGCAGAAAAATAAAATTTGAAAGTCTATGTAACTAATGTCCATATGAAATTCATATATATCTATATATAGAAAAAAAAAATCATGATTATAATTTTTATTTGGTCTTATATATAGTTTTTTTAACATTCAAAAATACAATTTAAATAATAAAAAATAACAAATTGTATTTCGCACTCTAAAACTTAACCAAGATATATACCACATTGGTTGGTTTGTTTGCATGTGATTATTACAAAAACTTTTTTAAATATTTATGATAGATTAAAACTAAATTTTGAAAATAGAAAATTATTAATTAATATTATTAAATACATAATTTTGACTCTATATTAAATTGCTAATATGATTTTCTATTTAAAAAATAATAATTTTTATCCTCCTTCACTCTTATTGGATTTTGGACGTCAATTTCTTGATTCATTTAAGTATGATTACTTCGTCTTTATTTAAATAAAATGTTATGGTCACCTGTTATTGGACTTGGGACTTCAGTCCGTTCATTAATTTAAGTTTTATTGCCGTGTCTTTATTGAAATAATATATTATAAAAAAATTAAGAATAAAATAAAACACAATTTTATAATTTGTTTAATATTTAAGATGGTAAAATTAATATTAATTACTAGAGTTGCTAATTATATATATTAATGATTTATTATTAATTTAGTTCAAAATAGTTTGATATTTATGTTAAAGATATATTAATTTTCTATAATAAAATAAAATAAAATAATTATTATATGATTAATGTTCAAATATTTTCACCATCAGTAATGATTATATCATATTTCCAATGGTCATATTCTACCACTATAATAAGCTATAATAAAATAAAACATTTTAAATCATTTAACTATGGCTAACGATTATATCCTATTTTAAATAATTCTAACTGTTATATCTTATCTCTAGCAATCATGCTATTTATTCACGATCAAGCACTCTTTGCAACATCAAATTATTTTTTTAAAATCATTTTAATTATGACCAACGGTTATATCCTGTTTGAAATAATTTTAACTGTTATATCTTATCTCTAGAAATCATATTCTACCACTATTAATTTTAACTGTTATATCTTATTTCTAGCAATTATATTGTACTACTATATATTCACGGTCAAGCACTCTTTGCATCATCAAATTAAGTTTTTTTTTTAAATCATTTTCATTACCAACGGTTATATCTTATTTTAAATAATTTTAATTGTTATGTCTTATCACTACCAGTCATATTCTACCACTATTTATTCAGGGTTAGGCACTCTTTGCATTATCAAATTATGTTTTCTTTTCCTTGAAGATAGCTGAACAATATGTTGGAGAATCTAGTATTAGTTATTAAAAGAATTACCTTGATAAAATCTTGTGAACTTATGTTATATTCTTATTATTTTTAGTTAGATTCTTTTAATTGAACAATTATCAAGAGCTTAAACTATGAAGATTATAAAAGACAATGGACACAAAATATAGGCTCCAAGCTAGGGAAAAACCTCTCCAAACAGGAAAACGCAAAAATAATTTCTTCTCTTCTTATTGAATCAAATCAAATATGAAATCCAAGACTCAAAGACCAAAGTCAAGAGTACCTCCAAGCACTAAGTCAACCCTAGGAAATCCTCCCTTGAACAAGTTCAAGTCATCAAAGTCAATGGAATCCAAATTTTCTCTAATGATTGTTTTGGCCCTCTACTTCATGTAATAAATAATAAAATCCCTCCTCCAATAAATCAAAAACCCTAATTTCCCACACGTGGATAGAAAAGATCAAATTCTGGTCTTCTTCTTTTGCTTTGACATTTTTCTTTGCTTCTAGAATTTTTTTATTTCTATTTTCTTCTTCTCTTGTTTTATATACAATGTGTGTTGATGGAGTTCGAGTTCATTCTATATATATATCCTTCTCAAGAGGTAGAATTAGGGCTCTTCTAGGTTGACATCCTCTCGCAGGGCAGACTTGGTATTAGAGGTGAAATTTGACATTATAGACTCAAAAATTATATCTTTTACATGTTACAACTTTCCCAAATGGGTATTATACAAATGATAATGAGTGTCCTAACTCATGACAAATATTCTTTTGACTTTACATACCCTACGAGCATAAAATGCATGCTTGACCTAGTTGACTAATCAAATGAAGTATGAAACCCATGCTTGAAAATAATTTGTTTCTTTATTCTTTTTCTTGTTAAATAATATATACATAAATACATGAGTACAATGAAAATTATGAATATTGAAACTAGTTACATTTTCCAACAGTCCCTCTTAGCTAGGTAGGCATTAATAATTGCAAAATCGATAGAAGGATATTATCAAACTAAAGAGTCCTCATAAGAAGACTCAAATTGATAAGCCATGTTTAAGAATCAAAATCATAACCGACACTATGAACATAGTAAGGACTTACCTAACAATATCTACTTATATCATAGCATAATTCTAGGAGGCTTTACGAGAGACACCACACTACCACTTAAGGGACATACAACATCCAAATGTTCAATATGTCTATCCTTTTAGGACTATTCTTATCTTGTATTACGAATCCTCAAAGAATGTCAATGCTCTTAGACCACTCTTATCTTGGATACATTTCAATGCTCAAAGAGTGTCCATTTACTTCCTATCTTGATTTATTTAACCTTAAGGAGTATCAATCTGAGATACTTATCCAATCCTCCATTCTCCTTCTCAGTGCCTTCACTTAGACTTACGACAGTCAGTATTGGTATAGAGCATGACACTTGGAGATTATGATTGCTAACATCACTCTCTCTCAACTGGAATAGATCCTTGCTCCATATTAAACATTTAAGGAGACTTATTACTCTGTATCAAACATAGAGGAGATTGCTTACTTCCTTTCAATTTGGAAGTCATAAATACAAGTTGTTTAGGTTTTCTTCATAAATAGATCAGCTACGACTTGTAGAAAATGATGAATTTAGTGACAAGGTGACTAAAAATGTTAGTCACCACAGTTATTTCAATTGAATTACTACTAAATTTGAGCAATTTTAAGTGACCGAACTAAAAATGATTAACTTAAATGACTAATTTAGTTTAGGGATAAAATATATGACTAGATCATAAGTGACTAAACTAAAAGCAACTAACTAAAATGAATAATTTAGTCCATGACTAAAATATATGACTAGATAATAAGTGAAAAAATTAATAATGATTAATGTAAATGAATACTATAGTCCAAGAATAAAAACATGACAAAATAATAAATAGAATAGGTATATGAATTATTCATTTATTGCTAGTAGAAAATGAGAAATTAGTGACTAAAATCGTTAATCACCACAATTTTTCCTAGTGAAATACTACAAAAAATGAGAAATCTTAAGTCAACCAACTAAAAACGACCAACATAAATGACTAATATACTATGGGGTAAAATATATGACTATATAATAAGTAATACTATTAAAAATGATTAATGTGAATGACTAATTTAAACTAAACTATGACTAGCTTCTAATAGGGTATTTTTGAGCTCTAAGTGAAGTTCCCAAAAAGTAATGGGCTACGTACAACAACTTGACTGTATTGATAACATTATTAGGAGATTTTTGAATATTTTTCACCTTCTTAAAAGTTAGTAGATATTCCCCTTATGTGTAAACCTCATGTCACATTTCCCTGCTGATATGAACATACTTAATTATATTAGGGAGATCCTCTATAGTTTTTATTAATGGCCTCATACCAAAATGATAGTTTATTTATTCCCTTTGGTCAAAATGATCACACTCTAAGCCTTCAAAATATTTATATATAACTTTATCTCAAGTGAGGTCAATTTGCTAAAATAAAAAGAAACTTAACCTAAATATTAACTACATGCTCAAATAAATAAAAAGTTAATCTCAATAAACGTAAAGTAATCTATCATAACAATAAAATTTTTAGGTTACTCTAAAATCTAAAATTGACTTATTAAAAATTAATTTGTAGCCATGCCTACCATTGTTCCTTATTCCTTCCATAGATCTCCTTCTTCATCCATTAAAAAAAAATATTAATCTCGATAGTGGAAAAGTAAGCTACTAGAAATTGAAACTTTACTCTAAAATTAACTTATTAAAATTTAATTTCCCCCGGCTCTAAAATTAACTTATTAAAAATTAATTTCCCACTAGGCTTATTCCTTCCAAGGTTCAAAGAGATCTCTTTATCTATTCATTATATTTCAGTGTATAATTTAGGAGAATTATGTGCATCCTGGACTAGGTTGTAGAATCCATGGTTTGGGATGGACAGGGGTTCGAATCCTCAAGAGAAAAGGCAAGGTTAGAAGGGCAACGAGAATTCCTATGAATTCGAAATAAAAGAGGAGGGGATTCCAAAAAAGCATGGATTTTGTATAACAGAACAGATGGATCTGATAAATTTAGACAATCATCTGAGTAAGGTATGGATGAAATGAGAAGTCTGAAAGCTAAATAATTAGTGAGAAATTTACACCAAAAAACTAGATATCACCGAGGGCACATTTGGGACAATAGCACTTCAAAGCATTGTAACATAAGCAATTGGACCAAGTAATAGACAAAGTCACATAGTAGTGTGAGAAAAATTCATCTGGAACTCTGTTGCAACACCAACAGCGGTATCGCCAGCTATGATATTGGGTCTATGACATGCCGAGGGAATTGAGATGAAATTTTAATCAACTCACATCCAACCGAAGGCAACCATGAAAGCCACCGTGATTTCCTTCCCTGTGGGGCATTCGGAAAAAAAAGGTAGTCCTGAATCATGTTGATGAAATCTAATACTGTTACCAATCTACATGTGCATTTCAAATCATAATATATGGGCTCGAGACCAAATAGAATTCCTTTTATTATTTCTTTAAGACCTACCCTGCCTAGTTGGCATGCCAACTATTCGGAGTAAGAGAAATGAAGACGAATGGACTTATTGTCATATATGGGACCCTTTTCTATATAAGAAGATCAGATAACAAGCTTTAATGAAGTACACAAAAGCTCAGTAAGACAAGCATTAAGTAAGGTATGGATGAATTCAAAAGTCTAAAGCTAAAGGATGAGTGGGAAATTGACCCAAAAAAAACTAGATGTCACCAAGGGCACATTTGGGACAATTTGCAGAGAAGTTTATGATGGAAAAGATGTTGCATGTATGTTTATTGAAATTTTCTTCTATGTCATACACGCATTTTTTAGATCTAATTTTGTCTATTGAATGTTAAATTTGAATCCAATCACTTCAAATTTGAAGTATCTTGATCTTAGTTCCAATATACTTTCCGGTAGCATTCGATCCCATATGCGGAATTTGATAAAGTATATATAACCGTACCTAAAAGGAGATAAGAAAAATAGAACATTAGACATTTTTTAAATTAGTTATACGTGGAAGACCATATCGTCGTATTCCACTCCATCTGTCATGTTAGAGATGATGAAGGTGCCTGTCATGAGATTTAAAGAAACTTTGGAGAGTCAATTCGCAGTAGTTTTTAATTCATGCATAATGTCTGTAAAGGAGATCCACTTAAAGGAGGCGATAACTTCCTTGACCATAGAATGGATTGAAGGTAAATGTTTTCAACTTGTGCTTTATCATTTTCCTAGTCTATGAATTATTTGGAATCATGCATCGCATGTAATCCCTTTACATTTTTTTCTTATGTAGTGTGCAGTAGGACACAAAGTGCACTTACTCAGCGCTACTTTTGGTTCCTTTCCGAGGTGCATATACGACCTGTATGTTGTGTTACTGAGTGATAAATAAAAAACACCCACATCATAGTGTGATATATTACCCAATTCAGTGTTGTCAAATTACTCCAATGGAGTACATAGAGTTAGGGTGGTATGATTGGGATACATCACCGTAGGGATTTTGGGTGAAATTTGTGCTCAATGCACAATTTTATCACTAAGCCATTGGTAATATTTGTAGGGATGAACCTGGAGTTAAATATTGTTGTGTTCATTGCCCACCGTATACAATTAATTGAAATTCTTAAAAAGCCATCGAAAGATGAAGAACCCTTATTTTTCAAGCCATGATTTTAGTCAATCTACCACACTAGATGACACCTTATTTTTTCCTTGTTGAATTCAACCATCTTACTAATTTAGTCACTCTCGATCTTGTTTATAATGCATTGTCCAAATTTCTTCCAAAGGAAATTGGGGGCATCGAAAATTTGGTCTGTCTATGGATATGATCAAACTCATTTAGTAATGAAATACCAACCTAAATTGAAAAATTTGTTAATCTTAATATATTATATTTTTGGGGTTGTAAGTTCAATGGGTACATTCCCTCATAAATTAGAAACCTTAAATATTTGAAGGATCATTACTAGAAAACATTGGCATTTTGCACAACCTTTTGTATCTAATGACTATGATTAATGGAATATGTTGGTGGATTCCAAGAACAATTTCCAATTGTAGAAAATTGCAAGTATTAGATTTTTCATTCAATATGCTCACTAGGCCACTCCTTGATGATTTTGAAAATATGGTGTCAATTCAGAGTTTTACTGTTGAAGAAAATCTTCTAACATGAGCCCATCCATCCTAGCTTAGGGGATGGAGAAGAGAAACTTATATAAGGTTATCTGAAAACCAGTTTGAATGTCATTTACCTCGATAACTGGGAAATTGTTTGTCTCTCATAATATTGGGAATTGATGTTAACATGCTCTATGGATCAATAACATCAGAGATTTGTAATGCCAAGATCCTAGTGTCTATCACTTTGTCACTTAATCAGTTTACAACTAGAATAGAGGAAACTTTCCGAGAGTGAATGAATTTGACTAATCCGGGTGGATATTGTTGGCCACCCACCTATTCCACCTAGACAGTTTCATCAATTTTCTTATTTACTATTTTTAGCAATTTTTTGGTCCTAATATTCTTGAGCAGTTTTGACCCCCTAAACGACATTTTTTTTTGTTTGTTGCGGGCCCATAGCTGTGTTGGGTGTGGAGCCTGATTTTCATCCTAATTCAGAGGTCCTTGTTTTAGCTGGATGTATACCCCAGGAAATATGTACACCCTTGCAGCAGGGGGGATGCGAGGGGGACTTGTCCGCTCTGCAGGGTCCGGGGGAGCTGACCCCCCGGCTGGGGGGTCCGAGGGCCAGCGGTCCCCCAGTGGGGGTTTCAGGGGAAGCGCTCCAGAAGCTAAAAACATATGTAAAATTTCGTTGTAAAGGTATAGTAGTTTCTAGTCAATCTGGGTCGTTCATTAGGTAGATGATCTGATAGTAGAAGTTATGTTTAGTTTAGGATATTTTGCCCTAGAAGGCAACCCCTCTCTTTGTAGGAGGGTATTGTATTGCGGCTGCATATTACATGTGTATTCTCTGAGCAGGAAACAGAGAGGGAGACTATGAGAGAGAAAAGAGGATATTACAGCGGATCTGCTGTAGGTTGTGTCTCTTCATTTTGTTGGATAATATAAAGGAAGGACTGGCTTTTCGGGGTGGACGTAGCCCAAACTAGGTGAACCACGTATATCTGTGTCTCTCTGGTTTTATGTGTTTTGTGTGCTTGTATTTTTCGCATATTTTATGTGTTGCATTGCTCCATAATATATAATTTTCTAACAACTAATATCAAAGCCAAAGGTATATTTGGCTGATAAACGCGCAGGAAATAAGGGTTCCTGGTTTGAGTGGGAGTAATGGTGGAAGATGGTAAGTTTAGGGTCGAGAAATTTAACAGCCAAAACTTCCCACTGTGGAAGATGTAGATGGAAGATTATTTGTATCAGAAGGATCTATACCTACCATTGAGTAGAAAAACAAAGAAGCTGATGGCCATGATAGATGCGGAATGGAACATTCTTGATAGAGAGGCACTTGGAACAGTACAATTGTGCCTTGCGGCATCAGTCCCCTTCAATATTTCAAAGGAAACAACAACAAATGGTTTGATGCAGACGTTGGAAAAACTATATGAAAATCCTCGGCCTCAAACAAGGAATTTCTTATGAAACGAGTATTTAATATGAAGATGTCGGAAGGTGGATCTGTTGCAGACCATTCAAATGATTTTAATACAGTTACCAGTCAGCTAAGTTCTGTAGGGGTAAACTTTGATGATGAAGTTAGGGCTCTTTTATTTCTGTGCTCATTGCTAGAAAGCTGGAATGGTTTAGTTATGGCCATTAGTATCTCTGTCTCTGGATCTAGTACTTTAGAGTTTGATGATGTTGTCGGTGCTATCCTTAGCGAGGAAATGCGATGGAAAAGCTTCGATGAGACATAGGGTAATGATTTGAGTGAAGATTCTAGGGGAAGGAGAATGGAAACAGGAAAGAGCTCAGGATATCGCAATAAATCAAGAAAAGGAAGATCCAAGTCTAGATTGGGGATAGTGTGCTGGAAATGCGGAAAGAAAGGACACCTAAAGAAAGACTGTAGATCTCAGAAGGGAAAAGAAGGAGATGCATAGCAAGAAAAAAATCGTGAAGCAAATGTGACAGGTGATGTGTTACAAGATGCTTTGATTTTTTCTTTAGAAAATGTTACTGATTCTTGGGTTGTAGATTCAGGGGCTTCATTCCATACCACACCTGATAAGAAATATTTTCATGACTATGTTCAAGGAGATTTTGGACAAGTCCCTTTGGGTGATGATAAACCCTGTAAAATTCTTGGAATGGGTAAGGTTCCTGTAAAACAGTAGAATGGAAACCAATGGCTATTAAAGGAGGTAAAGAATGTTCCAGATCTGAAGAAAAATATGATTTCAACAAGGTAGTTAGGCGGTGAAGGTTGTGTGACAACTTTCATGGATAAAACTTGGAAAGTCACCAAAGGAGCCCTGGTAATAGCAAAAGGTGAAAAGGTTGGTACATTTTATTTATGCAATGGTATTTCTAACTCTGTTAATACTTTAACTTCCAAAGGAGCAGATGCAGCATTATGGCATCATAGGCACAGACACATGGGTGAGAAGGGGATGAAGATTCTTCACTCAAGAAGTTTGTTGCTAGGTTTGAAGAATGTTGATTTGGATTTCTGTGAAAACTGCACTTATGGAAAACAAAATAGAGCTAGATTTCTCAGAGTTCGGAAAGAAAAGAAGAGCTAAAAATTGGAGCTCATGCATACAGATGTATGGGGACTTGCTCAGGTATCATCTCTCGGTGGCTCTCACTATTATCTTATGTTTATTGATGATGCAACTAGAAAAACTTGGATTTATTGTATTCAAAATAAATATGATGTATTTTATACTTTCAAGAAATTGAAAGATTTTGTTGAGATTGAGACAGGAAAGAAGTTGAAATTTCTCAGATCAGACAATGGAGGTGAATATTGCAATAAAGAGTTTGATAGGTACTATTTAGAGCATGGAATTCATAGAGAGAAGATAGTTCCAAGAACACCACAATAAAATAGTGTGTCAGAAAGGATGAAAAGAACAATCATGGAGCGTGCAAGGTGCATGAGATTGCATGCAAGATTGCCTTTACAATTTTGGGTAGATGTTGTAGATACTGTTGTTTATCTAATAAACAGAGGGCCTTCAAGTTCCTTGGATGGTGGTATTCCAGAGGAAGCATGGACACGTAAAAAGGTAAACTACTCTTTTTTAAAGCCTTTTGGTTGTGATTCCTTTGTCCATATTAATAAAGAAAATACAACAAAGCTTGAGGAAAAATCAAAGAAATGTACTTTTATTGGATATGATGTTAATGATTTTGATTATTGCTTATATGATTATGAAAATCACAAAATCATTAGGAGCAGAGATGTAATATTCGATGAAAAGGTCTTGTATAAGAATCAGTTGTAGGAAAAGAAACAGGAAAAAGAAAGTAATGAATAAACGGTTCTTGATGAGATAACTGAAAAAGTAAAGGTGCCTGAAAATAATAATAATCAACAACCACAGTAGCAGCAACTACCACAGTTACAGCAACAGGCACCTCAAACACCTGAAAGTGGTGTTAGAATATCTACTAGGATAAGTAGACCCCCTGAACAATACTCTCCTTCATTATATTATTTATTGTTGACTGATTCTGGTGAACTCGAATGTTATGAAGAAGAAATGCAGGTTGAAAGAAGGGAGAAGTGGGAGCTAGCCATGGAAGAAGAGATGGACTCCTTAATGCATAACTATACTTGGGACTTAGTTAGGTTGCCTACTCGTAAAAATACATTGCAGAATAAATGGGTTTACAGGCTGAAGAAAGAAGATGGAGGAAAACAAAGGTTAAAAGCTAGACTTGTGGTGAAAGGGTTTGCATAGAAGAAAGGTATTGATTTTGATGAAATATTTTCTCCTTTTGTTAAGATGACTTCAATCAGAACTATCTTAAGTCTTGTAGAAGCAGAAGATTTACATCTTGAACAGTTAGATGCAAAGACAACATTTCTCCATGGAGATTTGGAGGAAGAGATATACATGCAACAACGAGAAGGATATGAAGTCAAATGGAAAGAAAAATTGGCGTGCATGTTAAAGAAGAGCTTATATGGCTTAAAACAGGCTCCAAGGTAGTGGTATCTAAAATTTGAAAAGTTTATGTCTAAAAAAGGTTATACTAGATGTCACTCTGATCATTGTGTTTATCTAAAAATGAAAAATGAGGGTAGCTATATTATATTGTTATTATATGTATATGACATGCTTGTTGCAGGTTCTAACATGCAGGAAATAAATGTGCTCAAGCAAAAATTGTAAAATTCATTTTCAATGAAGGATTTGGGAGCTACAAAATAGATCCTTGGTATGAGAATAACCAGAGATAGGAAAAATTGAAAATTAACACTGTCTCAGAATGAGTACATATAAAAGGTTTTGAAAAGATTTAATATGCACAATGCAAAACTAGTTAGTACACCTTTTGTAAGACATTTCAAATTTAGTAAGGAGATATGCCCAAAGACCCAAGAAAACATGGATTATATGTCTGAAGTTCCATATACATCAGCAGTTGGAATCTTAATGTATGCAATGGTCTGCACAAGGTCTAACATTGCACATGTAGTGGGAGTTGTAAGCAGGTACATGAATAATCTAGGAAAAGAACATTGGATGGCAGTAAAATGGATTCTCAAATATTTGAGAGGTGCCACAAATCAAGGATTATGATTTGGTGGTTCAGACATTTCTCTCAGGGATATGTTGATGCAGATATGGAAGGTGATAGAGATAACAGGATGAGCACTACAGGATATGTATTTATTGTAGGTGGAACAGTTGTCAGTTGGGTTTCAAAAATCCAAAGTGTTGTTTCACTTTCAACAATAGAAGCATAGTATGTTGTTGCTACAGAGGCTAGTAAAGAAATGATTTGGTTACAAAGGTTTATGGGTGAATTGGGTAATAAGCATGATATGGGAAAGTTATACATTGATAGCCAAAGTGCCATTCATATTGCAAAGAACTCAGCATTTCATTCCAGGACTAAACACATACATCTCAAGTACCATTTCATACGGTCGGTATTGGAAGATGGAGAGTTGAAGCTGGAAAAGATACACACTAGCCAGAATCTTGCATATATTCTAACGAAATTTGTAACCAGGGAGAAACTGAGAATGTGCTCAGTTTCAATTGGTCTTCAAGGATGATGATGAAGATGAGAAACAACCAAGTCCAAAGAGGAGTCATTTTTCAACAAATGAAGTAGCGGTGGAGTTGCTACAATCAGTCTCCAAGTGGGAGATTGTTGGGTGTGGAGCCTAATTTTCATCCTGATTCAGATATCCTTGTTTTAGTTGGATGTATACCCCAGGAAAACTATACACCCTTTCCGCAGGGAGGACTTGTCCCCCCTGCGGGGTCTGGTGGGGCTAACCCCCCAGTTTGGGGGTCCAGGGGCCAGTAGTCCCCTGGTGGGGGTTTCGGGGGCAGCGCCCCCAAAGCTAATAACAGATGTAAAATTGCCTTGTAAAAGTATAGTAATTTCTAGCATATCTGGGCCATTCATTAGGCAGATGATCTGATGGTATAATTTATGTTAAGTTTAGGGTTTTTTTCACTAGAAGGCAACCCCTCTCTTTGTATGAGGGTATTGTATTGTGGCTACATATTACATGTGTATTCTCTCAGCAGAAAATAGAGAGGGAGACTATGAGAGAGAACAGAGGATATTACAGCGGATCTGTTGTAGGTTGTGTGTCCTCATTTTTCTGGATAATAGAAAGGAAGGACTGGTTGTTCGGGGTGGATGTAGCCCAAATTGGGTGAACCATGTATATCTGTGTCTCTCTAGTTTTATGTGTTTTGTGTGCTTGTATTTTCCGCATATTTTATGTGTTGCATTGCTCCATAATATATAATTTTTTAACAAGTTGAAGCTAAGGGACTATGGTAAGACTTATATTCCTCGAAGATATATTTCCATCTAGGTATCATACATGCCGAATAGAGATAATATGACCAATTACGACCTCGAGATGTTGGCTTCCTAACTAACCCTAATGGGGCCCATAAACTGTTGGTGTTACATCTCCTAAGGTTACGGTTTTGGTTTTTTAGGGTTTTATTTTATTTTCCAATAATAAAAATTCCCTTGAGCCTCATTGTAACACAATTTAGAGGCATGTAGCCGCCACATCTCTTCTCAGAGATAAGCTACCAGCGCCTGAGCTACTTTGTTTTCCATTATGTCTATAAGAAATTTTCAATATTCAATATTAACGAAACAAACTGTTACTCCTACAACTTTGTGTTTATGTTTATTTGTCTATTTTATTTTATTCCTGCATAAATCCAGATCAATGGTATTAAAGCGGTCTAGTCTTTCTAGATTCTCCTTTGCATGTACCCAACAAGGTCGAGGTATAATGAGTTAGGGCTCGATCTGGTTGAACCGTTGCAAGATCAACCTCACAAACACCGACGAGAACCCATGGGGGATGTTATCACTCATAACTTTGTGAAACATTAATTGACGTGGTCATACAGTTCACTTCTCAATAGGATAAGGTCTCCTTAAGCCTTTTCAAGTTGGCATAGGAAAATTTCATTTCTTTTTACATGTTTAACCTATCCTAAGGTTCAAGGCCACTTCCATTTAGGTCATGTCATGTCCCATCATTCATCATTAGGTGTCAAATTTCATTTCCCAATCGTTCAAATTTGAAAATGACACTTAAGCCATTTTAACCTCTTTTCATAGAATTTTACACTATGAAATAGCAGATTTCACTACGAAACTGTCTAATAGTTTCGTAGCGAAACTATCAGAGAATAAACTAGATATGCTATGAAAAACAATTTTCCTATCTGTCTTGCCAAATATTATGTGAAGTGTTAATTCATCATTGGAGGAGTTAGGGTGGATGTCATTCGAGTTTTTTAGGGTTAATTTAAAGGTAAGGTCATGTATGAGGTCATCATTATTGTTTTTAGCATGCATGTGTCATGATTAAGGCATGAGTTGTCATCGAAACCATAAAAAAATACCCAATTGATTATTTTTTTCATACTTTGAATTATCTTTGGATGTTATTGGATTTCTGGAGAGTTACTTTATCGAGCCAAGCTGGTTGTTGTAGATTCAAAAGGTTGCAGGTGTCATCAAGAAAGCGAGGCTGAAAAGATATAAAGCCACCATCACTGTAAGGAAGAAAACTAACAAAGGTGGTGATTTCCATAGACCATGGACATGAATTTTCTCACTGAAGACACAACTGCCATGGAGGTATTCAGAAGAACATGTTGTTTGCAATTCAGTCAGAGGCTCCAAGGTTGTCATCTATAGGTTTCCAAATATTTTGCAAATAGTTTCACTAGAACAACTTCAAAGGTGGGAATACTAAACCTCATAGTAATGCCAAACAATAGTTCAACAGCAACAAGAATTCCTAGAGGAGGGGAATAATGGTTTAAAGGCATCAAGTTCACCATGCAAGATTGCAAAGAGTTCATCAATTAGAGCATAGTGAAATTGATATTACAAATTCCATCGCTTGGAGTTTCATGAAGGACATCTATTCAAAGCCGTTGATGATCATTCAAAAGTATTTCACCTCTGAAGGAAGATTTCACATGGTATACTCTTACCATCTCAAGCCTCTTTTTCATTTTGTGGGTAAGAGGTCACTTGAATTGCCCATTTATTTATACAGAAGTCTAAGTAAAATGTTAGATAAGGTTCAAGTTAAAACATAAGGAAATGAAACTTCTCTCTTTCACCATTGTTTGATTAATTTGCTGGTGTTAGAGGAGTTGAAGGGACTAGACAGAGACTAGACATCCTTTTTGTTCATCAGTGGTTTTGAAGTTGATGTTGTCAATTCTAAAAGGGTTTCCAAACCTAGAAGTATTTCATCACCAATAGTGGCAGAGTAGGTTGAATAAGTGAATAGATCATCCCCACTAGAAGTAGTGAACATGGAGACAGAGCCTTTGCAAAAGATTCAAACACCTAAAACAACACCTGCAAAACAAAAGCCAACAGTTAGAAAACATAAAAGAAAGAGAGTTACTAGGAGCCAAACATTGTTTAAGGGTAATTTAGAGGACATCTTGCATGCAATTGATATTGAAGAAACTCCCATTGTCCAAGTTGAAGATCTTAAAGATGGAGGAAGAAACCTAAAGAAAGGGAAGATAGCTAAAAAGTTAGAGTTTGCAGGTGATGATGTTGGTTTCATGCTTCAACCTAGAAATCCAATGAAAAGACATGTAGGAAAGGTCATGGAACGCAGCAATGAGACTTAGAAGGTCATCGAAACTACTTAGCCACCACCAAGCATCATAGATCTCTCTTCACCTATAAAAGAGGAGTTGGTTATCAATCAAAAGAAGGGTAAAGATAAAATCACTAAAAAATCAGAAATTGAAACAATTAAGGAGTAGTTGAAAGAGGAAAGTGAGGATATATGAGTCTTGAAGCAAGAAGCAAAGAAGCATAGAGCTAAGAAGGTTCATTTTGAACAAATGAGGAAAATCTAGGAAGATCAAGTCACAAGGATCTCAAAGACCTTGGATAATACATAAAAGCTGATAAAGTGGACTCAACCACTAAGAGGAGAGGTCAAGCACATAAAAAATGTAAACCTGCACTTGAAATCCAGGAACAGGGCATTAAAGGACAAAGTGAAAGATCTTCAAGAGCAATTGGAGCTTATTCATGAAGAATTGGATAAGAAAGGTTTAAAAATGAAAATGGTAGAAGAGCCTATAGCTCAACTGATTGTAAATGAAGAGGAAACACCACAGTAGTAGTAAGTTGAGATGGAATATTTATTAGAAGGTTCCTAACATGCTGCAAATCAATTTTTTGCAACTAGAGGTCAGTTTTTGAAGAAAATTTTGAACGGGGAAATCTCTAGTTTTTTACACAGTTTCATAGAGTACCTCAGGTTTGAAGCCAGGAATACTCTATGAAAAATCCTTTTGATGTATTTTTGCTTTTAAAGTTATTTTTTGCATGTTTCAAGGATGGGGATCCATGGTGGTAAGGTGTCATGTCATGATTAACATGATGGAACAATGAAGAAGTGATGAAAATGGATGGAGAAGCCACTTTTTCCACGCTACCAAAACTCGCTACGAAACTGTCTTGTTTTCGTAGCGAGCAATTGTTGAAGATTTTTTAGCTTCTTAAAAGCGGTTTTGGCCAAGATGGAGGCCTCCAACATGTCAATAGATCTTACTATCAGATATTTATGACTCAAACGGAGTTCCATGAAGATATGTCATCAGTGAAAATACCGTTGAATATAAGGGTCATCCATTCCTAAAAAGCGTATGTTCCATAGATCTAGGAGGGTTTTAAATGCGTAAAGTGAAAGTGAAATTTTTCATGTGTATTTTGAGCATGTGATAGTTATTTTTTAGGCGTCATGTAACTGTTTCACAGATAGGATAGAGCAATGTAATAAATAGGTGTTAGAGTCCTATTAGGAGATGGTTTCTTTAAAGGGATGTTATCATTTTTCTGTTAGAAGTTATGTATTTCAGTTATGAAAGGTGTCACAGCAGAATTCAAGGATCTAGCCACTAGGCAAATCATCCTTGTTGTAAAAAATGTCTATTTAAAGACAAAACATCAAACTAGTAAGGGGTTGGGGAATATTTTCGAAATTCTACTGCGTGTATGTTTTTTACCAATATCAGTAATACAAAGTGACATTCTTCATTATAGAACTAAGATTATCATGAGTATTTTAATATCTTATTGATAATTATCTTATGTTTTATCAATTGCAGTATATTTCATCTCTAATTACTTAGAACTCATAATTTTATGCTCTGGCTTCCTTTAGTGATGAAATGAATATGATTTCCTGGGTTGTGTGTGTAATTTTCTGCTATCTAAAACTTCTATCTGCCTCAGCTTCCATGAGAAGAACCTTTATCACTGAAACTACTAATTTTGACTCCATAAGCCCCATGGTAGCAAGCCTGCAATTCTCAACCTGCAATCATAAAAAGAAGTTACAAATTCTATTGAGTTAGCCATCTACTACTATCATTATTCAAAATTCATAAACCCCCTTGAGAGAACCCTCTCAAACTGAAGAGGTTAATCTTTAGTCAGAAGTTGCTTGAAATATTTACACTGAGTTGTTTGATGAGCAGCTAATCAGGTTCAATTTGGTGATAACAGGGGAGAACATAAAGAAGAGGTAGCAGGATATCCTATCAAAATATTTCTTGAGGAGACCCTCTGGAAACAAAGGAACGCGATGATGTGCAACATTTCCCAGATCTGTCAACGACTACCCACCAGAGGCGCATCTGCATCTAGCAACGACTTTGGATGCACCACTCACTTCAAGGTACAAGTCAACTTTGAAATTCCTATATTTGAATGGCAGAGAGATTCATATGCCATAGATAGATGGTTGAATTTTATGGAAGGGTATTTATTGATCCATGATTTCTCCAACAAATAAAATATCATTTTTTCACTCCTCAAAGCCACCCTCATGTCAAATACTGGTGGGAAACCTATTGTGAGTAGAAGGAAGAGAGTGAGCCCTTTTTTTTCTCAACCACACCCACTTGGAATTCTTTCCAAGACAACATAAAGGAACAATATTACCATGTGGGGATCTGTGAGTACAAGTACATCCAATGGACCATGCCACAAAAGAAAAGGGATCGAGATGTGCACGAGGTGATGAATTTGATCTATACCTTGCACACAAAGTTGGGTATTAAATATTTAGAGAAAAATTTTGTGGTTAGGTACCATAGTTTTTTGTACAGAGACATTTAGGAGGAAATGGAGTTCCTCAAAATTATCTCGCTTGCCACAAAATATCGATACATCACCAATATTGAGAAGAATTTTAAGCAGAAGAAGCAATACTTTGGATCCACGAATCTGAATCCAGAGAAAGGTGCCCTCGAACCATAGAACAAGGGGAAAATTGAGAGCAAGGAGGCTAAAAAAAGCACCATAAAGCCAAAAAAGGACATAGGGGAAGTGGTGTGAATTTCATAGCAGCTCCACTCACAACATAGGCTTGTGTCAGGCCAAAAAGTCGCTACCGGTAAAATTGAAGGCATCTGAATCAAATGTGTATTCTAATTTTGAGTCACCACTAGACAAGGGGATTGAAAAAGGGAATAAGATTATTGATGTGAAACCCATTGCCACCATTACTACCACCAAGCTCTAGATGGAGAACACTGAGGATATAGAAGAGGAGGAGTGCCTCTTCCATTCCTAGATGTGGGTGAAGGGTTCTCCACTGTAATTCCTTATTGATAGCGAAAGCCAAAAGAACCTCATTTTAGCATAGGTCATTAGGCAGATTGACTTATTGACCACAACACACCCACAGTTGTATACCATCGTGTGGATCCACCAAGGAAGATATCTTTGCATCAGCTAACAGTGTTACCTTCTGTAAAACATAAATCCCTTCAAGGATGAGGTACCGTGTGATATTTCTCCTCTTCACGTGTATGATTTATTATTAGGCCAACCATACTTGCTGAAGTGACATGACGTCTATGAGTCTAGGACTCATTCTCTTATTATTACTTTGTAAAATAATTTGTACAGGATATCAGAGGTAGTGCATTCTTCCCCCATCTCTTTGACTATTGAAAATCAATTCCCTAAGATTATTTCCCAAACTTGGAAATTTGTTTTCATTATGATTCGCCTAGAGGGCAAGAAGAAAATTGTGGTCAGAGCCTCTAAATAGGGTTCCCCTACATGAAAACAGATGGACAAATTCATGGAGGAATACAAGGAAATTTTCTCCTCATCCATAGTGGTTGCTCGACATGGTATGGTCAAGCACTCCATTGATTTGACCCCTGGTACGTTGTTTCCTAATGGGCCAATATATCAATTTTATTTTCTAGAGAATCATGAAATCAAGAGGAATATTTGAGAGTTCCTTTAGAAAGAGAACATCAAGAAAAGCTCCTCGTATGTACTGTATGTGGCTGATAATGCAACTATATTTATTGAACACATCTAACATGTTCACCAATAGGACCACCACATCTTGGAGAAATACAATGTCAAGTACAAGGAGTGACATGATCAACATTGGGTTCCACAAAAGTTCCAAGTGGGGGACAAAGTTTTCTTGCATTTTGAGAAAGCACGTATAACCAAAGCTCACCGGAAGGTCATACCACTCTGATATGGGTCTTACACAATCACTAAGGCTTAGGGGAAAATTACTTCAAGCTCAATTTTCCACCATTCCTTGGCCATCACCTGGTGTTCAATGTAGATCGTCTTCGACCCTACTTTCCACCTCTTTTGGACACATCTGACATGGCAGAACAATTCACACCAACAGAGTTAAACTCGAACTGCATGGAACACACCATAAATGATTGTATCATGGAAAAATAGATCAATAACACCCTCCAACAGAGGATCCAACTATATCTATTTTTCAAAGGAGACCAACTACTTCACTAGGGAAAGTGGTTCACCAAGGACCGGGCTCAACAAAAATTTCCCCACATCATGTAGGCTCTGCATGAAATGGGGACCATTTCTTCCTAATGGGGGAGGAATGATCCAAGTGGATATTGGTGGCCACCGACATATTCCACCTATAAATTTTCTTCATTTTTCTTGTTTAGTATTTTTAGCAATTTTTGGGTCCTAAACTTCCGGAGCAATTTTAACCCCCTAAACGACATTTTTCTGGGGTCTGTTACACGCTCAAATTCAAAGGCAAGGGACTATGGAAAAACCTATAGTCCTAGGAGAGATATTTCCAACTAGGTATCATGCACACCAAACAAAGATAGCATGACCAAGTTACGACCATGGGAAGTTGGGTGCCCAACTAACCCCAACGGGGCCCATAAACCCTTGGTGTTACATCTCCTCGGTTTAGGTTTTTGGTTGTTTAGGGTTTTCTCTTATTTTTCGATCATGAAAAGGCCCTTGAGCCCAATTTTAACATAGTTCAAAGGGATGTAGTTGTCACATCTCTTCTTAGGGATAAGCTACCATCATCTGAGTTATTTTATTTTGCATTGTGTCTGTAAGCATTTTTCAGTATTTGATATTAATGAAATTAGGTGTTACTCCTGGTGCATCTCTAAATTTATTTTTATTTCTATATTTTATTGCATTCCTTCATAAATATGGATCATTGAAATACTTTTTATAGCTACCAAATTGAAATCCTTTTCCAAAGGAGCCATTTTTCTTTTATGGTAGTAAACTTTTCAAAAAATCTAGTGACGCTTGAGATACACTGGCTAGGACCATTCATAGTTATGGAAATAAGGGAATCAAGAGAAGTGTCCTAGATGTAAGGCACCTATTACTACCATGTGTACACTCGACTTGAAAGGGATAGAGGGAGGGATGTATGTCCAAGGAAGGATCTGAGCTTGAATATGTTTGTGGGTGGTTCCAGTTCTAGAAATTCAATAGGCTCTCCAACTAGCTCAATTTTTTCTTACTGAACTTGATCAACTGTATAATAAACTGAATCAAATTTAATAAACTTGGTAAATTGTATATACAACTGGATAAACTATTGAATAATTTTCCCCTTCAACATGTGCTTAAATGCTATATCTACTTATGGATCATCTACATCAACAACTGTTTTTGGTATTGCCACTTAACCAAATACTAGATCTACTAGATAAACTACTCTTCATGAGTAGGTAAGTGTTTCTAAAACCTTTCTCATTAGCTAAATGGAAAAGTAGGTAGGTAAATCTTTTTTCTTCCCTAGCTTATTTTGTTAAATAAGTCTTATTTTGTAATGGCTAGGTATATCCTTCTTACATTGTTTTCCTGGCTTCTTCTCATTTTACTAGTGAATTACTTAGGTTTGTTACTTACATTCCTTCTTAAGTTGGTTCCGTTATCTTCTTTTCCCAAAATTCAAACCTTCTTTCTTAAGATTTATAGTCAAGTTATCTTAACCTTCCTTCTTAATATTTTCCATACCTTCCTATATTTTTTCTTACCTTCTCTTGTACCTTTCTTAATCCTTCTTTGGGACTAGATAATATTATTTATTTGGAAGACTTGGGGGGCCTGACTTGCTCTCTTTTTGGCTTGATTAGTGATGATTTTATTGAGGATTCATAATAAATATCGACCATAAGGGAGAGGAAAAATGGCACATTGACTATATTGATCACCCTGGAGACCTTTGGGGAATGAAAGGTAGGGTTTCTTTACTGAAACATGATCATATAGTCACCTTTTGACAAACTATGATATGGCTTTATTTATTATTGGCTAGCTCTCTGGCTTCATGGGTAATGTGATCTACCTATAGATCCGGCTTGCTACTAGCTTGGTCCATTGCTAGGATATAAGGGAATATGGACAACCTTTATTATCCCATCCCGCAGTGGAATAACCAACCATTTACCTTTAGGTTTGGAGAGCTTCCCACAATAGCTTCTTGTTGCTACTTATTCTGGTTGTATAGTCCTACCTTCCTTTCAACCATGCATCTTTCCTGCCAACCAGCCAAGCCCAGCTAGCTATCAAACTATTTGGTTATTTGTGCCCCCCCCGTAACAGTAGTGTTTGGATGCTCTGGTAATAGTTTCTAATAAAGGATGGGAGTCACTCCTAAACAAGGATTTCATCATGCTTTAGTTTCCCTGGTCCTATTAGTTTCTTCCTACCCTAGGGAATCAATGAGGAAATATAGCTATCCTAATTGTACCATCCTTGTTCACAATTATAGCTATCTAGCTAGGGCCTACACCCTGAAACATTAGGATATCACGTAGAGAAGCCCCTGATTTTTTTGTTACATCCCTATAGATAAAAACTGTAATTCATTAACAACAACCAAAGGGCCTTCCACTTATTTCACTATAGGAGAGACCATTGTAGAACTATTGGTCCTACCTTCTGGAATTAAGAAACTAATTTGGATGGCTAGCTACCCTCGGCCCATATTTCCTTCTAGATTGGATGGATGGTCCAACTAACATAAATAATCTATTCTATCAAGTTCCTGGTGATGTTATAATAATATCCTCTCCGCTACCTATTCTAATGGGTATTTTCCGTCCCCTAATATTCGACAAGGTAGTTGAAGGAATAAAAAAGCATGGGCCAAACATCCATATAAACTAATTTTCTTTGAATCGATTAGTTGAACGAACAATCCAACTATACGTCGAGTAGCTGCTCGGAGGCCTACCTAATGGAGGAAGGATGGACCTAACTACTGGTCCAACTTAAAAGAGAATTGGTGGATAACTAATGAAGGATCCTTTCCCTCACCCAAAAATTCATAATTGTCGAACATGACTAACTCCTCGCAGTGAATGGTAAGCAACTCGAAATCAAAACACTTAGAACCAACTTGACATCTTGTTAAGGCTTGACATATATGACAAAGAGAAAGATTAAACTATCCTTATTAATTCAATGTATGGAAAGAACTTGTCCTCACCCTTGGATGAATCAAAGTGAAGTAGTTTGGAGGATGAGACTATGTTATGAAACCAACTCCAAAAATAGAAGAAAAGAGAGATCAATGCCTTAGAATTCATCCACTTCGAGGGGGAAACCTCCTTTACATTACATAAATGAAAAATTCTTGGATGATATAATGAAAAACCTCCTTCTATATATAGTATTCCATGGGGTCACAATATAATCCTATCTGACCTAACCATATAAATGTAAGGACATAATAATAACAATATTGGGGTTACAAAGGTAAAACAATAACAATAGGGGGGTTACATTAACAACAATAAAGGAGTACACTAGTAATATAGGGACCTAACATGCCCCTCTCCTTAAAAAAAGTGTTGTCATCAGCGCTTCAGTAGCTTTGGATGCTTCTATATAAAATTCTAATCCTCCCATGTATAATCTTCAGTGGGTAAGTTCTTCCACTTGATGAGATACTCTGGAATTGATCGATTTCATAGCTATCGAGTTCTTGTTTCCATTACTACTTCAGGTTCTAATATGATTTTTCCTTCCTCATCAAGTTCGGGCAATATTTTTTGAACTGGAATTTTCTCACCTATAACCCTATTTAAGCATGAAACATGGAAAACTCAATGCACTCACACAGAAGAAGGAAGCACCAATTTTTATGTCGTAATACCAATCTTTTGAAACACCTTGTAAGTACCATAGTACTTTGGCGATTATTTATTATCCTTATTAGATTTATTGAGGGACATTTGTTTGTATTTTTGTAGCCGCAAAAATACCCAGTCTCCTACATCAAAACTTCTCTCGCTTCGATGCTGATCTGGCTGTTGTTTCATTCGATTTTGTGCAAAATTTAGGTTATCCTTTAGGATTTGGAGAACTTCTTGTTGATTCTCGATGTGATATTCCACTACTTGAACCTTAGAATTTTCCCTTGAAGATGATGTGATGGATGGTGGATGATATCCACAAAGTTCCATAAATGGGGTCATTTTGCTGTTCTATGGAAGGAAGTCTTATACCACCATTCAGCGAGAGGTTACCTACTTGAACCAGTGTGTTTTCTTATATAATAAAAAACAACGAAGATATCCTTCCAAAAATTTATTCAATATCTTAGTTTGACCATCGAATTGAGGATGATAAGATGAGCTATGAGCTAGTTGAGTACCTGTTGAAGCCCCGAAAATCGGGTCTACAATAAGGGGGATACCCACCCGGTCTGGACCTTGGTTGGTAGCTCCTTTTTCGTTTCGTATAGTGGGTCTGACTGGGGATAATGGGACCAGTTTCCCAATATGTGTGTGTGTGTGTTGAGAATTGACATTTCCTTTCTAAAAGTTCCTAAGTGAAATGCTTTTATTCTAATTATAGTCTATAACATGCAATTGTATTCTAATAAATAAAAATATCTAATTCTAAACTAACCCGGGATGTAATCTTTCCGTTATGCGATCCAAAATGATTTCAAATAACAATTTGTAATAAAGTTCATTCAACTGTTATAAGAAAAGAATTCTATAAAGATAAACCACTTCGTATAAAAAATTAGATGAAACAGTTGTGAAAAACATATCGCATAATAAGCTACTCATATATTAAGCATAAACAAATAGTTATCACCGTACAAAAGTGCCAAATGATAACTCAATCATTCAAGCATCAATATATAAACAACTGAACATAAATATCACTTTAACACAAAGGCAGAAATAGTTAAGAGATAAAAGTATCATTTATAACTAGTTCTACTCATGAGCTTCAAGCAATAATGACTTATCTCTTCTTAATCCAACATCCACTAAGAGTACAAAAGTGCAACATCAGTAGTAGATATTAAACGCAGATATCAATAAATCTTGTTCCATTCATTCATCAAAACCTCCTCGGAGGGTGAAAAAGTGCATGTTCTGAGGACAAGTTTTTGACAAATTTCAGGACCCTTCTCTAAATGCATGAGAAGGGTTTAAATACTACTAACTATATCTAAAAATAACTTATTAAAAAAATGTAGGATACGGTTTAAATGACCGTCCTCTTTTTAGACAAAAAATAAAGCAAAATTAATACTAAATCTAAAATTAAAACTTAACAACTAACTATTTGTGAATCTGTTCTTTGAAATTGCAAGCATTCAACATTTGTTTGAGAAGAATAGGCTGGCCGACTTCAGACTTTAACTATCCTGTGAAAATGGAATCGGAAAGACCTGGCACCACCTTCTCGGAAAAATTGATGATACATTTGAGAGTCATGCACTGGCTGTGTGTTTTTACCAAACACGCCCAGTAAGAATCCCAATTTAACTTTGTTAATCTTTTAATCGATTCTGCCTTTTATTGAGCCTTCTGTTTCCAGTCTGTCTACAGTTGCTGTGCTTTCGGTAGATACCCTGGAGTAGTTTCAGAGATCAGATTTTCCTTGTGCAAATTTTCATTTATGCAATCAATAACATTGCTTACTGCTGTAGCTGCTTCTTCTGCCGCTTGCTTTGCTTTCCTGATTTGTTCATCCCAATTTTTAAAGATCATTTCTTTGTGATTGTCATTGATTATTGGCGCACCTAATCTTTTCCCCTCCTTTGTTTCTTGCCAAACCAAATATTCAGTAACTCTTTTATCAATTAAATCATAATCATGTCGTAAGAGTACGACTTGATTAGTGATTTTATCACTTGCTTCACAATAAGAGCTCCACTGTGATATTCTTTGGCATAATATTTCATGTTGCTGCAGTAGTTGGTCATTTAAGGAAATGGGTTCTGTGATGAATTATGTAAGCTTGGGATCATCCTTGTGCATCTCTTGCATAACCTGTAGTTGTTTCTCTTTTTCAGCCAAACTGTTCTGGTATCCTATCTGCATTTGTTGGAAGTCTTGCTGTAATTTCTCAAGTTGTTTCTGTGCTTCATTGTTGGCGTTGGCTTGTTGCAGTTGTTATTGCAAAATCAGTACTTGATCTTCTTTCTCATTGAGTAATTGTCGTACCTCAGATGCTTTATCAATGGCTTCAGAGGCATATGCTCCTATGATCTGAGATAATTTTGTGAGATTTTCAGTTGGATCAGTGGTAGGATCTTGCCATAGGACGTCTAATTGTTCTGCATCATGAGAGAGCACATTTTCCAATTTCCTTTTCTTCCTTTGTCTTCTTACCACTGCCTTGTGTTGTGGACTATAAAATACATCAAGAGGAGGAATTTCCTCTATTTTGAGCATAAGTTCAGAGGATGGGGTAATGGGAATATGTTCCATTTCTTAGACATTGCTAGTTATTCCTGTGACTATATTTTTTGTTGTCTGTACATTATTCACAGGTGTCTGTGTGTTCTATCCTTCAATATTGATTAAATAATTGAATGTCTCCCATTCCTTATCTAACTCAATTCTGACTGATGGTTGCTGTACAATGAGAGGGGGAAGATTTAGCTGAGGAGGGGTCGAAACCTGTTGCTATGAGAGCTCCTTTGACTGGGTAGTATCCCTTACTGAACCTTCACTTTTATCATGGTCATTGTCAGATCTCTTAGAATGTTCCGACATTTCTCTCCCAGACTTGGATTTAGATCTGTTTGTACCTGTACTTCCACTGAGACTAATACTGGGAGTTGGTTCCCTTATGGGTTCCAAGCGTAATTTATCCAAAGGGATAGTAGTTAACCTCCTTTCCCTGTATATTTTGAATTCTTGAAATTCTGCTGGAGGAAACCATATTTGGGCCGAATGTAGAATCTCTTTAAGTGTGCCTTTTTCTTGGAACATGTCATCAAAAAGATCATCTTCTTTAGAAAACACTCTTATCTTGACTGCAGTAGTGAAATTTTTAACAATATCATAGGGTTCGAATGGTCTTCTTGGAAACTTGAAAAAACGTAAACATGTAATGTTGTTTACTTCTTTGAATGCATGGCCTACATCAAATAATGAAAAGGCTCCACAGGCCACAGGAAATTGTGGCCAAATAGCCTTCTTTTTGTCCTTCAAATCTTTAGTCAAACCTCCTTATCCGTAGGTTTGATAAGCAATTTCTCGTGCCATGAGTTTATCAGGAACATACAAAGGTAAAACATGAGGGAAAGCGAAACTTCCAAAAACCCTAACATATGTAAACATTTCTTCTCCAAACCATCTCGCAACAGGCAGTATGTCTACCGCTACTTCAGGAGAAAACCTAGGAGCATCTTTATCATACAACATTTTGTACAAGGGTAACATGACTCCATGACATATCTTGTAAAAATAGGGAATGAACTTGGAATCCCACAATTCTTTGTGATAAATATGAATGGGTAAGGGGTCTTGAGTCGTCCATTTCCAACCCATTAAAGGAAACTTGGAAACATAACAAATTGAATCCATCACATAAGCAGATAAGTAAAAAGGGGGATAAATTCTCTGAGAAACAATTCTTTTAGACCGATAATTCAAAATGGTCTTGGCTAAGTTGTCAGATAATATCTTATCCCAATCCACAATAGTAGCATTAACAGCGACATTCAATAATGGTATCCATTCATTTGAAAACTTATTAATGTCTGGCTTTCCAAAAAGCCTACAGAGCATAGTAACAGTAAAGCAATACGGAGAAGTGAGAGAACCAGTACTATACATACCATGTTTATCCTTTTTTAGTGGTTCGTCCCTTCTTGACCAGTCCTTGGTGCATTCTACCAGGTTTTCATTTTCTTTGGCAAACTTCTCCATGAAATGTTTGTTATAAGTCACCTGTGGCTTCGGCAAATGATACATGAGTCTCAAATCTTGTGGAGTAAATGAGCCGATGATTTCTTGACCTTGAGTCTTAAACTGTCTGTTTGTAATATCAGTGCTATCCAGCACCCATTTAACCATGTCCGTGTAGGGAAGAATTTTGGGTCTTGCTGCTATCCGGTGCAAGAATGAGCAAGCTAGCTCTGTAATGGACGCATCAGAAGACCCATGTGAGCCTGTAGTAGCTGTAACCTCCATTACTCTGGGGTTCTCTTCCTCAAGTAGATTGTACATGCCCTCCCAAGTAGTAATACCAGCATCTTTGTTACAAGCGGTGTCTGTATACAAGGGAGTCATTTCTTTATCTTCAGAACTCAGAGCCTTGTATTTCTTTCCCATTATACCCTGAATATTGCTTTGTATAGTTCTCTATTCTTCGCTCCTGCAGTTTACGAATTAAGTGAGAATAATGATAGGAAAAAGGTGACGAGAAAGTTTTAAATGCTAAAGACGTATAAAATATACCACCTTATGTGAAATAGTTCTTCGATCAGAACGAAACCATATTTCATTAATGATTGACAACCAATTCATTGATTAACATTAAAGCGCATAACCAGGTCTCGGTTTATGGAAAGATTTTTTTTTCGTATAATGAGCCTTAAATATCTGCGATAAGGCGATCTGCGATTTGCTTCGCAATATCACAATATCGCAAATCGCAATCTCGTAAAATTTCAATATCACAATACCGCAATATTGCAATATCGCAAAATAACTGGATCGCAGCAAAAGACAAATCTCCGTTAATGTGTTTTTTTGCGAAATGCAATTTGTGATATATGCCATCGCATATCAGCGGTTTTGAGATTTTCAGCGTAACATATGACATTTGAAGCATGTGATGTGATGAATGTTCTTTTAATGCGTAGTTTCGTATCACGATCTCGCAATCTTAGAATTCTGCTTGTAAGGAGGTATTCATTACTTTCATGCGATGCGATATTTCTTTAAAGAATGATTTTATTCTATCCTATCATAAAAGTTAAGTTTTTAGATTTTTCAAGGGATATTCTCCTAAGTTTATGATAGTAAGTTTTATTGAAAAAGGAAATACAAGCACTAATCGATTTTTTAAATTTTTTGACTAAGGGTCCCCATTTATTTAGTATTAGTGATAATACTAAATAAAAAGGGGGGCTGTTGCTGGCCACAACAATTGGCGATTCACTCGGAAGAACCAGTTATCTCTACTTTTCTTTTGAATTTTCTAAACTTTCAAAATAGAAATTTTTTCAAAAAATCAAACTTTATTATAGAAAGACAAAGTACATTATGCTTTTATCTATCAATGATATTTCGTTTCTTCTATATTCAACTTTGACTGTTTACTTCCTCAAGCTAGTCCTTGTATCTACATCAGTCATTACTTAGTTTATAAAGATAAAAACAAAGGCTTCTCTGTAAATCAGTTTTAAATATGCTCATTTGTCGTAGGTAGAGCCTCTGCTGCCAGCAGGCGTTTATAGCCTCGACAGGGTTACCTGTTACCCAGCAATGATCTTGTATCCTACTTAGAGAAATATACAATTTTCAAAGAGAAATCCATATCCACACTTATTGCTTTTATTTTCTTTTTATCCTTAAAGAACAATGTCTTGGTTTGGTAGCCAATTTATGACAGTGCCATTCACTTGATTTATAACTTTGCTGAACAAGCTGGCTCATGATGAGACCCCTTGTCTTTTGATTGCAACAATCTTGAGTCATTGCCCTGTTGTGGTATGTAGTATTGGCAAAGTCAGCAAGCTATAATATCTATGATCATGATAAGTCGGCTCGTGATGAGACCTCTTACTCTTTAAGTTAAAGTGTATCATTGGATTATTCCTTGAACATTGTAATTTCCTAGGTAGGGAGGAAGTCATTGTTTACTTAAGATAATTCTGGACGACAATGGTAGAGTTTTTTGGAAAGAAATTTTCTACAGAGAATCTTCATTTTGTTATTGATACTTTTCATTAGACTGATATAAAACAATTTCCCACTAAAGGTTGCTTTTTATCAAAATTTACAAGGTTGAAACTAGTATCATTTCTAGGCCTAAAGCCTTTAACTATATCTTTCAATAATAATGATCAATTTTCTAGAAGAATTCTATTTATACAAGTGAAAAAAAAAACAAAATCTAAAAGAGAATTTGTATCTTTTTCGTGAATTCCAAATGTAACCATTTACAACTGGTTTTATTATGAAAATAAAGAAAACTAATTTACAAAATAGAAGAATGATCTCCTATGGAAAATATTTTTTGAGGATCTGTCCATTAACAGGTAAAGACTCTCTTTTTCCTGTTAAATCCTGTAACATAAAAGTAGATGGACCTATGATCTCTGCGATTTGGAAAGGGCCAAGCCACATTCGTTGAAATTTTGTATGTTTCCCTTTTTCCTCATGAGCCTTGTCCCATTTTAAAACTAGATCTCCGACCTGAAAGTCCTTTCTGGATATCATGTTTGAATCAAAAGAAGCTTTCACTAATGCTTGGTGATGAGCATGAGTTATTTTGGCCTGTTCTCATTGTTCTTCTAACTTAATTATTTCCAACTGTCTTAGTTGTAAGGAAGAAGATGGGGCTTCATCAATATATTGAACTAAGGCCAAAGAAGGAATTTCTAGATTAGTTGGAAGAACCACTTCTTTCCCATAAACTAAATTAAAGGGAGAAGTGCCAATGGAGGCTTTCTGCGTTATTCGATCTGCCCATAAATCATATATTAAAGACTTATGCCAATTTTTATGATTTTGATCAATGGTTCACTTAATGATTCTGATTAAGTTTTTATTTATAGATTCAACTAACCCATTTCCCTGTGGATAATAATTGGTAGAGTATTTAAGTTTGAAACCTTTTCTAAGTACAAATTCAGTCATAGCATTACCAGAAAAATATGATGCATTATCAAACATTAAAGCAGAAGGTAAACCAAACCTGGTGATTATGAACTGATCTATAAACTCGATGATATGTTCAGCATTAGCAGTCTTGAGAGGGACTGCTTCTACCCATTTCGTAAAATAATCAGTTGCTGTAATGATATACCTATGTTGTTTAGAAGAGTGAGGAACGATCTCACCTATTATGTCCAATCCCCATTGATCAAAAGGCTGCTCAATGTTGACTGGTTGTAGTGGAAATGATGGTTTTTTTTGTCTTCCAGCAACGGTTTGACAAACTTGACATTTCCTTACGTAGCTATGTGAGTCTTTGAATAGTGTGGTCTAGTAATAGCCTGCACATAGGATTTTATGTGCACTAGCATCTCCAGCATAATTTCCACCTGCTGGCCCATCATGGAGTTCCTGCAAGACTTTTTCAGCTTCAGATTTCTCAAGACATCTAAGGAGAACAGAATCACAATTCATTCTAAAAGGAACATCATTCACAAGCTGATATTGTTTAGCGTTCAACCTTAGAGCTCTTTTCTTGGTGTAATTGATATTTGGAGGAGCATATCCATTCTTTAGATAAAATATGATATCAGCATATAATGATTCAACATCGTTTAGGCTTACCTCATACATTTGTATCTCTGCAAATGGTTTTTCAGAAATAAGCGATGCTCTAGCTAGTATTTTGCAAAAGCCTTGAACTCTTACAATACTTGCTGGTTTGATTTCTACATCATATTCTTGTAAGGCAGTAACCCAATTGGATATTTTCTCACCCACATCTTTTTGAACTAAAATATTTCTTACCGCTGGAAACGGTACTATGATTTTTGTATAAGCTTTAAGTAGAAAAGGTCTGAAATATTTAATTGCTTTGAAAACAACATAAGCTTGTTTCTCTACGTCTGAATAATTCAACTAAGCCCCCTATAAATTTGAACTGAAAAAAGAAATTGGGGCTTCTACCTTGTCTTGATTTTCTTGGGTGAGTATCGCAGCATATGATTTATCAGAGGAAAATGTATACAAAATAAAAGGATCAGAAAAATTTGGAGTTGCTAAAGATGGAGAATTAACAATTGCTTGTTTGATCAGATTGAATGCTTCATATTCGTCTTGGCCCCATTTGAAGTTTGAATTATTTTTAATCATTGCTTGTAAAGGAGATACAATTCTTGAAAAATTGGGACAAATCTCTTTACAAAATTAATCTGGCCAAGGAAAGATTGCATAACTTTCTTGTTGTGAGGTAAGGGTATTTCAGAAATCTCCTTGATTCTATCAGGATCAATATGAATTCTAGATTTTGATACTATGAATCCAAGAATTTTTCCTTCACTTAATGCAAAAAAGGATTTTTTTGAGTTAAGTGAAATTCCATACCTTTGGCAACGTTGAAAGATCTGTTTTAAATTTTTGAGATGATTGCTTCGTTTCTTGGAATGTTAAGTCCCTATATTAATAGTGTAGTCCCTTATGATTGTTAGTGTAAACCCGTCATTGTTATTATTGTACCCTTGTAACCCCCATTTTGTTATTATTGTGCCCTTAAATTATTATTGTTAGGTCGTCTAGGATTACATTGTGGCCCACTAGGATTACATTATGGCCCCATGCACTCCTATATATAGAAAGGAGGTTTTGTAAATTGTATCATCCAAGAATTGTTCATTTATGTAATGTATTGGAGGTTGCCCCCTCGAAGTGGCTTATTTCTAAGGCATTGATATCTCTTTTCTTCTATTTTTGGAGCTGGTTACACAATATTTGGTATCAAAGCTTTGGATTCTAGGGTTTCGCTGCTCCAAACAGGTCATCGTAGCATTTTCGCTATAACTTTTTTTCTATGACGTTTCAGAAGCTGAAATTTTTAGGGTGCGAAGCTGAAATCCTGAGGAATATTTTCTAAAAATTTCAGAGCTTGGTTCGCAATATTTTCGAAGATATCATCTATGGAAGTTAGGTATTGTTTCAAGCTCCTAAATAGGTCATCGTGGAATTTTTGCTATAAAGCTTTTTCTACAAAGGTTCAGAATCTGAAATTCGTATGGTGCAAAGCTAAAATCCTGTGGAAACTTTTCAAAAAATTTCAGAGCTTGGTTCGCAATATTTTTGGAGATATGATCTGTGAAAGGTAGTGCTTTTTCAGGCTCCTGAATTTCATCTCAAAGAGGTGATCATGGGAAAAGTTCAATAACTCTCTCTTTGTGCGGTGGATTTGAGTGCCGTAAAAAGTGGTGACAATTACACGGACATTAGTTTCCTAGCTATCAATTTTAGAGACAAATGATGAACCAGTGACACGTGGAAAGTCCTACAAGTTTTCTCTACTGAACCAGTCCAGAATTAGGTCATTGTGGGAGATTGGACACAACTTTGTCTTTGAGAATCCAAATTAGATCAGACCTGTGGAATTTGAAAGAAGCTTTAGAGGGATACTACAAGGCTAAATTTAAGATATTGAAGATTTTAAACTACAGAGATAATTCAATTCCAATATCGAGCTCCTCAAAAGCAAGTAAAAGGTGTGTATTGTTTTTCCCAAATTGCATAAATCTTGTTTGAAAAATCAGTTTGAAGTGATTCCAAGGGCCTATTGAGCATATATTTTAGTATTGTATTCTAAAATGCCTCCTCAAAAGAATTCAACACCCATTAATCCCTCAGAAATCTATACTATGATGCATGAAGTGGAAGAATTGCAGTATGAGATATCAAAATTATGGTACCAAGTGCAACAAATTTAAATCTTACGAAGAGCAACCGAAGCTGACATAGATGGTTTAAAAGAAGAAATGGAAGCTAAGTTGGATGGTTTGAAGGATAAAATAATAGATAATATGGATTATAAATTAGTGGAAGATGACATCGAGCATCAACAACAAGTTCTCCAACTCTCAAAGGATAACCTAACTTTGGTGCAGAATCTAATGAAACAACAGGAATATCAACATCACATCGAAAGAAGTTCTGAAGCAGTCGCAAAAACAAGAACTCGACAAGTGTGATCAATTTCAGAGTATCTCAGCAAGTGGAAGAACTTTCCTGTAAAATATTCCACATGGGAGGATGAGAATTTTATACAGAAGCATCAAGAAATAATCAAGCGTTGAGGACAACACTTGTTTGAAGGAGAGCGGCATGTTAAGTCCTTATATTAATAGTGTAGTCCCTTATTACTGTTACTGTAAACCCCTCATTGTTATTATTGTACCCTTGTAACCCCCATTTTGTTATTATTGTGCCCTTACTTTATTATTGTTAGGTCGTCTAGGATTACATTGTGGCTCACTAGGATTACATTATGGCCCCATGGACTCCTATATATAGAAAGGAGGTTTTGTAAATTGTATCATCCAAGAATTTTTCATTTATGTAATGTATTGGAGGTTTCCCCCTCGAAGTGGCTTATTTTTAAGGCATTCATATCTCTTTTCTTCTATTTTTGGAGCTGGTTACACAACATGGAATATACAGTTATATCATCCAAGTAAATTACCACTGATTTGTTAACTAATCCCTTGAAAGCGATGTCCATGGCTCTCTGAAATGTGGCACCAGCATTTATCAGACCAAAAGG
This sequence comes from Pinus albicaulis, assembly GCA_034641835.2. Classification (NCBI taxonomy): domain Eukaryota; kingdom Viridiplantae; phylum Streptophyta; class Pinopsida; order Pinales; family Pinaceae; genus Pinus; species Pinus albicaulis. The sequence goes on from CM076569.1 coordinate 528,207,596, forward strand.
AATCTTTTCATATGCATAAGTGCCCCATTTGGTTCTGAATGTGGTTTCCAATTAATCATCAAGATGGACCAACACTTGGTTGTAACCAGAGAAACCATCTAAGAAGGACATTAATTCTGATCCCGCAACTACCTGTAATATTTGCTCCACAGGAGGCAAAGGAAAATTATCTTTTTGGTAGGCTTTGTTAAGATTTCAAAATTCAATGCAAATTCTAATGTCTATGTTCTTCTTTCTAACATGAACCATATTGGAAAGCCATTAAGAATGTTGAACGGGAAAAATAATCTTGGCTTTCAATAACTTATTGAGTTCAGATTTGATTTGATTTTCCAGATTGGGATGAATCTTTCTCAGCTTTTGTTGGACAGGTTTTTCATCGTTTATCATTGGGATAGTATGTTTTATGATAGAAGTGTCATAAGTTTTGAGTTCATCGTAGTTCCAAGAAAAGACATTGTTGTATTGTTTCAAAAGACGAACATATGCTAACTTTTCTTCAGGAGCTAGATTGAGGTCTAGGTTGATATTATGTGGTTTGGTATCAGTTCCTAGATTTAATAATTCATAATTCAAAGTTGAACTTTACAGTTTTGAATTGGTATATCTTTTGAATCGATCTTTCAAATCATAAAGGTCTTCTAACTTGACTACTGACTTTGGCATAGCATTATTAGTGCTATCTTGTTGCAATTGTCTGTCATGTTGGTCTTCATCAATTATCTGATTAGTGTAAGATCCTTCAGATGTGAGGAAACTTAAAATATCAGGATCATCATTGAAAATCCTCCAATTGGTAATGTTATTAGGAATAGAAGGTCTAAATATTAATTCGATTGAAAATCGATCAGGGCTATAGTCTTCTGCAGGAATGAGCTTAGAGGCCACGTTGGCTAGGAGGTCTGCACTAGCATTCTGGATTCTGGGAATTGATGAAATATTAAATGCTATAAAGTGTTCAGTCAGATCTTGAACTAAAGATTGATAATGCTTTAAATGACCTGATAAAAAATGTATAGTATTGCGTACATGTTTGATTACAATTTCAGAATCTTCGAAAACTTGTAAATATTTGATGTCTAATCCGATTTCTTTGTATAATCCTTGGACTAAAGCCTCGTATTCTGCGGTATTATTGGTGCAATCGAACTCGAGTCTGCAAGTTAGCATAATTTTGTTTCCCTCTGGACTAATCAACACGCATCCTGCTCCTGCTCCTTCATTAGACTTAGAACCATCAAAAAATAACTTCCAAAATAAAGATTTATTTACAGGAGTATCTACAAAATTAATGCATTTAGAACTATCTGTTTGAGAAAAAATTTCTATTTGAGATAAAACAGAATGTTCTAAATAAGGTGAAGTATGAGCATTGAAATTTCCTAAGAAAGAATCAACTGAGTAATTGCCAATGATATTACTGCTGTATGCAACTGGTTCATTCTCTCCTTCCAATTCTGTTACTATGTATTTCTGATGCTTTTCTCGCTCAACCTTTATCTGATTTGGTTTACCATTATAAGGAAGCCACATGTGCGACCAATCGGTTGCAAAGTATCCATGAAGTTTTTCTGACCAATCTCTGCTAAGAATTAAGCCATAAAATTCTGGAATATCTGCAACTAAAATGTCGATAACTTGACATACCTTTGGATTAGATGACAGTCTTATGGTAACCTGATTTAATTCGCCGATCACTTCAACTTGCGATCGATCTAGCTGGACTATGCGCACAGCAGATTTTTGTGGTTGAATATTCAATTTTGCACATATTGATTTTGGTAAAATATTAGATGAAGCTCCAGAATCCACTAAACAATTATGCAATTTTTTATTGAAAACTTCATAAGTAAGAAGAAATGGAGGAGTATGAGATCTCGACCTTCCTCCAATTAAAGCGATATTTTCTAGATCAACTTTACTAATCATATCAGTTGGAGGTCTTCCCATCTCCTTGGAAGCTTGAGAGATTACAGGATCGGGAAAAGGTTTTTCTGGTACAGCATGTAATTCTTTCAAAAGTACCTTTTGCTGGTGTTTTAACTTGCTCAATTCATAAAAAGTGATGTTAGCCCTAGTCTTCTTCATGTCTTCTATGATATTATACTCCATTTCATCCGAAACAATCAGTGTTTTTGATGGAGTTGATGAATCTGTTTGGATTGGGCTAGTTTGAGTTTTTTTAGATGTCATTTTCTTGGGTGCAACTTTATCCTTAATCATTGAGTTTGCGCTCTTTGGCTTAGGAGTAGATTGAGGAGGATCAAGTTGAGTTCTACTTCGAGTGCTAACTGGGGATGCTTCTTGATCTTCTTCATCTGGGAGGATGAAATCCCACATAACTTGTACTTCTACAACTTCTTCTTCATCGGTAGTTTCTTTAGTAGCAATGTCCTCTTCTTCTTCTTTGGATTCAACATTTGTAATAGCATTTGGCGGTTTTGAATCAGTTGAAGGATTTATTCTATAAGGCTTGAAAGACTTTTTAGAAGATGTTTCTACCACTTGTTTCTTAATGTCAACCATTTAGTTGGACATGGTTTTCAAAACTTTCTGCAATCCTTCTAAATCGAATGGATCTTTCGATTGTTTTTTCTTGGGGTCTTCTTTAAAAGTAACCTTTTTGGATTTTCGTTCCTCTATAGCATTTTTCTTTTATAGAGCAATGATACGTTTCTCTACTGCTATTGCTTCCTTCATATTGTCAGCTAAATTTTTTTTGTTAGCCATATCAATGAAGATTTCTATATTTGATGGTAAAGCAGAGATGTACCATTCACTTCGCACTTCTTCGTTAGGCTTGGAAGCAGTAGGAATTTTATTTAACAGTTTATTGAAATGTGAATTAAAATCCTTGATAGGTTCTTTTGACTCTGCTCGAATATTGGACAGGTCATTGATCAGTGTCACTATAGACCTCTCATCATCGAACTTAGTCAAAAATTGATCTTGGAAGATATCCCAACTAGTGATAGATCCAGACGGTAATGAGAAATACCATGATTCGGCTGCTCCTTGTAGAGTGTAGGGAAAAAGTCGGACGACAGCATCTTCATTAGTAACTCCATTGAGAGTTATGGACAACATAAAGTTATTTATATGTTCTTTCGCTAGCATGCCTGCTTCAGGATTAAACTTAGACAGCCATTTTTCAGGATGGGCTGGTATTTGACTCAAGGGTGCAGGCATTAAGACTGCCCCTAGGTTATTACATGGATGGGCCATCGATGAACTAATAATAGAGGAAAGCGCAGAAGATGATCCCTGTGATTGGGAAGATGAGGATATTACGATTCCAGATATTTGAGAAGGAGACGTGGAGGTTCCAGTGGACTGACGGACAATAGTCTGAAGTGGAGGGGTGGATGGTTGAGTTCACGGTGAAGAGGTTGAAATGGATGATGATGATGAAAGAGTCTCGCTATTAGACCCTTTAGGTGATTTCCTTGCTCTCTTCCTTGTAGGTAAAGGTAACTCAGTTGGTTGAACGCCAAAATTTTCGCTCTATAATGTGGTAAGGGGATGAGTAGGATTATATTGCAAAGTCACACTGCCTTGAGATTTATCAGATCTTTGAGGTGATATTGAAAATAGTTGAAGTTTCTAAATAAAAGATTCAACTTCAGGAGGTTCAATAGAAGATTCTTCTGAAAAGTCAGGGTTTATGGCAGTGGCTGTTGTTCTTTCAACTTCTGGCTCTAGATTTAAAGATTCTAAGTGCGATGGAGAAGTCGGGGGAGATGGTGTGGGTGATTTACTCTCAGAATGGTATTTAGATTTTGACTTAATTTTCATTCATATTTCAGAGACCTCCTTCTAGGGCCAAATATGTTGAAACCCTGAAAATCAGGTCTACAATAAGGGGGATACCCACCCAGTCCGGACCTTGGTTGGCAGCTCTTTTTCTGTTTGGTATAGTGGGTCCAACTGGGGATAATGGGACTAGTTTTCCTATATTTGTGTGTGTGTTGAGAATTGATATTTCCTTTCTAAGAGTTCCTAAGTGAAATGATTTTATTCTAATTCTAATTTATAACATGCAATTGTATTCTAATAAATAAATTATCTAATTCTAAACTAACTCTGGATGTAATATTTCCGTTATGCGATCTAAAATGATTTCAAATAATAATTGGTAATGAAGATCATTCAACTGTTATAAGAAAAGAATTCAATAAAGATAAACCACTTCATATAAAAAGTTAGACGAAACAGTTGTGAAAAACATATCACATAATAAGCTACTCATATATTAAGCATAAACAAATAGTTATCACCATACAAAAGTGCCAAATGATGACTCAAGCATTCAAGTATCAATATATAAAAAACTGAACATAAATATCACTTTAACAAAGAGGCAGAAATAGTTAAGAGATAAAAGTACCATTTATAACTAGTTCTACTCATGAGCTTCAGGCAATAATGACTTATCTCTTCTTAATCCAACATCCACTAAGAGTAAAAAAGTGCAACATCAGTAGTAGATATTAAATGCAGATATCAATAAATCATGTTCCATTCATTCATCAAAACCTCCTTGGAGGGTGCAAAAGTGCATGTTCTGAGGACAATTTTTTGACAAATTTCAGGACCCTTCTCTAAATGTATGAGAAGGGTTTAAATACTACTAACTAAATCTAAAAATATTTTATTACAAAAATTTAGGATATGGTTTAAATGATCGTCCTCTTTTTAGGCAAAAATAAAGAAAAATTAATACTAAATCTAAAATTAAAACTTAACAACTAACTACTTGTGAATATGTTCTTTGAAATTGCAAGCGTTCAACATTTGTTTGAGAAGAGTAGGTTGGCCGACTTCAGACTTCAAATGTCCTATGAAAAAGGAATCGAAAAGAGATAGCGCCATCTTCTCGGCAGAATTGATGATAAATTTTAGAGTCATGCACTGGCTGTGTGGCTTTACCAGACACGCCCAGTAAGAATCCCAATTTAACATCATTAATATTTTAATCGATTTTTCCTTTTCTTCAGCATTCTATTTCCAGTCTGTCTGCAGTTGTTTTTCCTTTGGTAGATACCATGGAGTAGTTTCTGAGATTAGATTTTCCTTGTGCAAATTTTCATTTATGTAATCAATAATATTGCTTGCTGTTGTGGCCGCTTCTTCGCCGCTTGCTCTACTTTCCTGATTTGTGCATCCCAATTATTAAAGAGTATTTCTTTGTGATTGTCATTGATCATTGGTGCACCTGCTCTTTTCCCATCCACTGTTTCTTGCCAAGCCAAATATTTTGTAACTATTTTATCAATTAAATCATAATCATGTCATAAGCCTACGACTTGATTATTGATTTTATCACTTTCTTCACAATAAGAGTTCCACTGTGATATTCTTTGGCATAATATTTTCTGTTGCTGTAGTAGTTGATCATTTAAGGAAATAGACTCTGTGATGAATTTTGTGAGCTTGGGATCATCCTTGTGCATCTCTTGCATAACTTGTAGCTGTTTCTCTTTTTCATCCAAACTGTTCTGATACCCTATCTGCATTTGTTGGAAGTCTTGTTGTAATTTTTTAAGTTGTTTTTGTGCTTCATTTTTGGCGTTGGCTTGTTGCAGTTGTTGTTGAAAAATATGTACTTGATCTTCTTTCTCATTCAGTAATTTTCATACCTCAGATGCTTTATCAATGGCTGTAGAGGCATATGCTCCTGTGATCTGAGATAATTTGGTGAGATTTTTGGTTGGATCAGTGGTAGGATCTTGCCATAGAACGTCTAATTGTTCTGCATCATGAGAGAGCTCATTTTCCAATTTCCTTTTCTTCCTTTGTCTTCTTACCACCGCCTTGTGTTGTGGACTATAAAATACATCAAGAGGAGGACTTTCCTCTATTTTGAGCATAAGTTCAGAGGATGGGGTAATGGGAATATGTTCAAATTCTGAAACATTGCTAGTTATTCCTGTGACTATATTTTTTGTTGTCTTTACATTACTCACAGGTGTCTGTGTGTTATGTCCTTCAATATTTATTAATTCATTGAATGTCTCCCATTCCTTATCTAACTCATTTCTGACTGATGGTTGCTGTAAAATGAGAGGGGAAAGATTTAGCTGAGCAGAGGTCAAAATCTGTTGTTGTGGAAGCTCCTTTGACTGGGCAGTATCCCTTACTAACCCTTCAATTCTATCATGATCATTGTCAGATCTCTTAGAATGTTCAAAGGTTTCTCTCTCGGACTTAGATTTTATCCAAAGGGATAGTAGTTAACCTCCTTTCCCTATATATCTTGTACACTTGAAATTCTACTGGAGGAAATTGTATTTGGGCTGAATTTAGAACCTTTTTAATTGTGCCTTTCTCTTGGAACATGTCATCAAAAAGATCATCTTCTTTAGAAAACACTCTTATTTTGAATGCAGACCCTTCAATTCCCTTAGTATCCCTTACTAACCCTTCAATTCTATCATGATCATTGTCATATCTCTTAGAATGTTCATAGGTTTCTCTCCCAGACTTAGATTTAGGTTTTTCTGTACTTGAACTTCCACTGAGACTAATACTGGGAGTTGGTTCCCTTACGGGTTCCAAGCGTAATTTATCAAAAGGGATAGTAGTTAACCTCCTTTCCCTGTATATCTTGAAGTCTTGAAATTCTGTAGGAGGAAACCATATTTTGGCCAAATGGAGAACCTCTTTAAGTGTGCCTTTTTCTTGGAACTTGTCATAAAAAAGATCATCTTCTTTAGAAAACACTCTTATTTTGAGTGCAGTAGTGAAATTTTTAACAATATCATAGGGGTCGAACGGTCTTCTTGGAAACTTGAACAAACGTAAACATGTAATGTTGTTTACTTCTTTGAATGCATGACCAACATCAAATAGTGAAAAGGCCCCACAAGCCACAGGAAATTGTGGCCAGATAGCCTTCTTTTTGTCCTTAAAATATTTAGTCAAACCTACTTCTCCGCGGGTTTGATAAGCAATTTCTTGTGCCATGATTTTATCAGGAACATATAAAGGTAAAACATGAGGGGAAGAAAAACTTACAAATACCCTAACATATGTAAACAATTCTTCTCCAAACCATCTCGCAATAGGAAGTATGTCTACCTCTGCTTCAGGAGAAAACCTTGGAGCATCTTTATCATATAACATTATGTACAGGGGTAACATGATTCCATGGCAAATCTTGAAAAAATAGGGAATCAACTTGGAATCCCACAATTCTTTTTGATAAATATTAATGGGTAAGGGGTCTTGAGTCGTCCATTTCCAACCCATTAAAGGAAACTTGGAAACATAACAGATTGAATCCATCACATAAGAAGATAAGTAAAAAGGAGGATAAAATCTCTAAGAAATAGTTCTTTTAGACCGGTAATTCAAAATAGAAGTGGCTAAGTTTTCAGATAATATCTTAGGCCAATCTACAATAGTAGCACTAACAGTAGCATTCAATAATGGTAGCCATTCAGATGAAAAATTATTAATGTATGGCTTTCTAAAAATCCTACAGAGCATAGCAGCACCAAAGTAATACAGAGAAGTGAGAGAACCAATACCATACATACCATGTTTATCCCTTTTTAATGGTTCATCTCTCCTCGACCAGTCCTTGGTGCATTCTACCAGGTTTTCATTTTCTTTGGCAAACTTCTCCATGAACTGTTTGTTATAAGTTGTCTGTGGCTTCGACAAATGATACATGAGTCTCAAATCTTGTGGAGTAAATGAGCCGATGAGTTCTTGACCTTGAGTCTTAAAATGTTTATTTGTAATATCAGTGTTGTTGAATACCCATTCAACCATGTCCATGTAGGGAAGAATTTTGGGCCTTGCCACTATCCGGTGCAAGAATGAGCAAGATAGCTCTGTAATGGACGCATCAGAAGACGCATGTGAGCCTACAGTAGCTGCAACCTCCATTACTCTGGGGTTCTCTTCCTCAAGTAGATTATACATGCCCTCCCAAGTAGTAATACCAGCATCTATGTTACAAGTAGTGTCTGTATACAAGGGCATCATTTCCTTATTTTCAAAACTCAGAGCCTTGTCTTTCTTTCCCATAATACCCTGAATACTGCTTTGTATAGTTCTTTGTTCTTCACTCCTACAGTTTACGAATTAAGCGAGAATATTGATAAGAAAAAGGTGACGGGCAAGTTTTAAATGCTGAAGACGTATAAAATATACCACCTTACATGAAATAGCTCTTCGATTAGAATGAAACCATATTTCATTAATGATTGACAACCAATTCATTGATTAACATTAAAGCGCATAACCTAGTCTCGGTTCATGGAAATATTTTTTCGTATAATGAGCCTTAAATATTTGATCTGCGATTTTCTTCGAAATATCACAAAATCGCAATATCGAAGATCGCAATCTCGTAAAATTGCAATATCAAAATACCACAACATCGCAATATCGTAAAATGGCTGGATCGCAGCAAATGAAAAATCTTCGTTAATGTTTTTTTCTGCAAAATGTGATTTGTGATATACGCCATCGCATATCGGTGGTTTTGATATTTTCAGCATAACATATGACATTTGAAGCATGCGATGTGATGAATTTTCTTTTAATGCGTAGTTTCATATTGTGATGTCACAATCTTAGAATTCCGCTTGTAAGGAGGTATTCATTACTTTCATGCGATGCAATATTTCTTTAAATAATGATTTTATTCTATCCTATCATAAAACTTAAGTTTTTATATTTTTCAAGGGATATTCTGCTAAGTTTATGATAGTAAGTTTTATTGAAAAAGGAAATACAAGAACTAATCGATTTTTAAAACTTTTTGACTAAGGGTCTCCATTTATTTAGTATTATTGATAATACTAAATAAAAAGGGGGGTTGTTTCTGGCCACAACAGTACCCAAACAAGAAAATAATTCCATCCAAAAATTTCTAGTAAAAATGGGATCCCTGTCATTTAGAATAATCTTTGGGTTTCCATGTAGCTTTTGAATTGTTTCCATAAATGAATTAACAACTATACTTTCTTTAAATGGATGAGATAATGCACAAAAAGGTGCATACTTTGTAAGTCTATCAACTACCACCATCATGACACTCTTTCCTTCAGACTTAGGTATAACCTGTGATAAAATCCACTGAAATCTCCTCCCAACGTTGACTTGAAATGGATAAAGGTTGTAGAAGACTCGTGTCTTAACTGTCTCAACTTTGTTTTGCTAGAAAACCAAACATCCACCACAAAATTTTGAATATAAGATTTAAGGCCATCCCAAAAAAAATATTTCTCCACCCTGTGGTAAGTTTTTAAAAATCTTGAGTGTCCCCCTAAAGGAGAAGTGTGCAATTCTAAAAGAATCTTTTGTTTTAGTTGGGAATTATTAAAAATATATAAGTGACCTTCGTACCATAAGGAATAATTTTTCCAACTAAATGTACCAGATGTACTAGGATCTTGCCACAAATTTTGAATGAGTGTCCACACTTCTTCGTCCTTCTTCCATTCATCCCTTGCTTTGAATATCCAATCTGGTTGGATAATAGAAATGGCATAAAGCAAGGCTCCCACCTCTTCATCCTTTCTTAAGAGTGCATCTGCAACAATATTTAGCTTCCCTTTTTTGTAGATGATTTCAAAGTCATAACCCAAAATATTTGTGACCCATTTTTGCTGCTCTTCTAAAGATAGTCTTTTATCGAAAAAGTGTTTAAGACTTTCATGAATAGTTTTTACCTTCAACTACCTTCCCATTAGGTAAGGTCGTCATTTATTTAGTGCATGTAGTATTGCCAACATTTTCTTCTCATAAATATCTTTTTTGCAAATACTTTCCTTTGATTGGACGAATTTCAAAAGTAATGGGTCTTCCTTCTTGAATTAAAACAACACCAATTCCATTTCCTAAGGCATCAAATTCCACAATAAAGGTTTTTGTGAAGTGTGACGTATATAAGACTGGTGCTAGGGAAATTTCCTCTTTAATATGTTCAAAGGACTTAGTTTCTTCAAGAGTCCATGAAAACACATATTTCTTCAATAATGTTGTTAGAGGTGCTATTATTCTCCCAAATTCTTAACAATCTTTTGATAGTACCCTATTAACCCGAGAAATCCTCGCAACTTCTTTATGGTTGTGGGGATTTTCCATTCCTTAATGGATTTAATTTTTTTAGGGTCTAACTCAACACCCTCGTGAGATACAATATTACCTATATATTCTACATCTTGTACTCCAAAGAAACATTTGGATCTTTTTGCATATAATTATTTCTCCTTCAATTGTTTGAGCACCTTGTCAACATGTTGAACATGGTCCTTCCAAGACCTATTGTAGAATAATATATCATCAAAAAATAATAGTACAAAATTTCTAAGGAAGGGTTTGAAAATGGAATTCATAAAAGCTTGAAATGTAGAAGGTGCATTGGAAAGGCCAGAAGGCATGAAAAAAAATTCATAATGACCCTCATGAGTTCGAAATGTTTTTTTCGAAATATCTTCAGTCTTCATTCTAATTTGATGATATCCTGAACGAAGATCCAACTTGGTAAAATAAATTTCTCCATGTAATTCATCCAATAATTCATAAATCACAGGAATGGAAAATTTATCTTTAATAGTGATATTATTGAGCTCCCTATAATCCGGATGCATGCGCCATGATCCATCCTTCTTGTGCACCAATACTACTAGAGGAGAGAAAGAACTTTGAATAGGTTGAATTATACCACCCTCTAACATTTCTGCAATCATATGTTCAATTTCGCTCTTTTGTACATAAGGATATCTATAAGGCCTGATGTTTGGAGGGACACTTTATAGAATCAAATGAATAACATGGTCATGATCACGAATAGGTGGAAGTCCTTTGGGAGTTTCAAACACCTTAGAATGATTGTCCAATACTTTTTGGATATTTGGGGAAATAGATGATTTTGATGTTGGAACTTCCGGTGAGCCTAATAGTGCAATTACACCTCGTTGTTTTTTGTTTAGAATCTTTGTCATGACATTAGAGCTTATTATCTTCCTTGGCTTCCCTGCGATATCCCGTAATTCAAATTCATTTTCTTTCGAAATAAATTTCAAGAAAAGTTCTTGAAAATTAAAAGCTACTATCCCCAAAGACTGTAACCATTGTACTCCTAGTACAACATCAGCACCTCCCATTGGAATAGAAAGCATTGGACTATTCAATAAATATTACCCCATGGTTAGCTTGATATTATGAAATTTTCCAAAAGGAATTTATAGTTCCTCCATTTTCATCCATCACTTGACATTCAAGCGCTAAGTATAGGAAACAATTCAATTCCTTGGCTACCTTACAATGAATAAAATTATGGGTAATACCCGAATCAATCAACACTATTAATTTTTTCTTCTTGATATGTTCTTCTATATTTAGAGTTTGAGCAGTGTTGATTCCTACCAATGCATTACACAATATGGTCAGACTCATCTCTTCTTCTTCTATGGTTTGTTCTCGGTGTATATCCTCTTCTTTTGAAGCTTCTTGTTCATTTTCTTCCTCCTGTTCAAAATCTATGTAAAATAATTTCTTTTGAGCACACTTATGACCTTTAGTGTATTTTCTATCACAACTGTAGCAAATCCCTTTTTCTCTTTTTTCTTCCAATTTTTGTGGCTTCAGCCTTGTAGGTTGTGGAAGTCTAGGAGTAACAACATTTCCATATTTATAGATGTGAGTGGTAGGCTTCCTTGTCCCCGTAATTTTAGATTCAATTTTACTTGCCAACCTAAATGCCTTCTCCAATGAATCAGGTTCCCAAACCTGAACCTAATGTTGGATGTTATCCTTTAAAGTCCCTATGAAGACATCAATCCTTTGTTCCTCTGGAATATCAATTACCCTTATATTCATTTTTTGGAAGTCCTCAATGTGCTCCACCATTGAACCCTTTTTTTTGAGATTTATCAATTAGCTAAAGAAGGTGCTTCTCTTTGTATCCTCATAATGTGCTATCATTTCCTCCGTAATAAAACACCAAGTGAAAAAAAAATTATGGGATAAAAGCCATCAATACCATACAAATTTATTTTTTTATAAATGTAAAGCTGCAATGCTTACCTTTTGTGTGTTTTACACATTATTCAGATCAAAATACTGCTCCATATGTAGTATCCATGTTACAGGATCCTTGCCATCAAACATCCTCATGTCCATCTTTGGAATATGGTGGTTCTTACATCCAACATTAGAGTTTATGAAATCATGATTAACATCTATTTTTCTCTCATCATGAGTTTCCTCTATTATATTTTTGCCATTAGGACACGTTTCTTGTATCAACTTTGTCAAACCTTTCATGTCTTCTTTTAGATCATTCTTCATGTTTTCCATGTTTTCTTTCATTTTTTCATCGATTTTTGCTTCCATGTCATCCATCTGAGCTTCCATGCCAACTTCCACGCCATCCATCTTAGCCTCCATGCCTTTCTTCAAACCATCCATCTTAGCTTCCACGCCTTTCTTCAAACTTCCATTTCATTTTTTGTTGCTCTTTGTGAGAGCGAAATTTGGTGCACTTGCTCTTGTAATTTTGATATGTTATGTTGCAGTTTTTCATCTTCATGAGTCATAGTAGAGCCTTACAAAGGCTTAATTAGTTTTTAATTATTTTTATGGGGAATTTTAGAACCCAATACTGATATCTGTTCTACAATATGCCCTTGGAATCAATTCAAATTTATTTTTCAAACAAGACTTATGCAATTCAGAAAAAAATACACACATTTTTCTTGGTTTTGAGGTGCTCAAAATTGAAACTAAATTATCTATATGATTTAGGATATTAAATATCTAAAATTCATTCTTGTAGTAGCCATCCGAATCTTATTTCAAATGCCACAAGTCTGACCTGATTTGGATTATTCAAGCCAAAGTTATGCCCAATCTCCCATAATTAGCTCAAAATTGAAACTAAATTATCTATATGATTTAGGATATTAAATATCTGAAATTCATTCTTGTAGTAGCCATCCGAATCTTATTTCAAATGCCATAGGTCTGACCTGATTTGGATTATTCAAGCCAAATTTATGCCCAATCTCCCATAATTAGCTAATTATGGACTGGTTCAGTAGAGCGAACTTGTACGACATGCCACATGTCATGATTTCCTCCTTCAGCTCTGAAATTGATACATAGAAAACCAAATTTCATGTACTTGCGGCCATGTTTTATAGAATTCCAATCCAAATCTTAGAGAGAGAGTTAGGACGAGTTTCCCATGGTCACCTCTTTGAAATGAAATTTGGGAGCCTGAAAAACCCTAACTTGTTGGAAATATGATGCAGAGTGTTGTCCTTGATGGCAACCCACTTGATGAAGATGATGGCAACCTACTTAATGAAGTTGTTCTTGATGCTTGATGAGTTTATTAATGATGTAAATCTGATGTTCGACAAGTAGCTCATAAGTACCAGAGAAAGAAATATCAGAAAGTGCCAGAATAATGTTAAACAAGGTATGTCACAAGGCATACGTGGGTTTGTTGAGGCTAAGTCACGTATGTATGCGGAAAAGTACATGCCAAGTCGCGTATGCTTAATTTAGCTCTAATTTAATAAAACCAAGGGACTTTACCATGGTATTGACCCATTGTATTGAGTGCTAGATTATCTATTTGATCCCGTATAGGAATACCATTGGAAGTTGAATGGTTTTGGCTCATGGTATTGTCAAAGGCTAGATCTATTTAAGGAGAAGAAATTCATTGTGCAATGGGTGTGCAAGTTTCAGGGCTTTAATGAATACCTCACTCTGAAGTTTATCTGTATGGTTGAACTCTGTTCTTAATAAATAGATCTAAATCTGTGATGCACCTATGAATATGATGAAGGGTCAAAATCTCTAGATCTGGAATTGATGAATCTCTAAGATGATCTAAAAATAAGTATTGAAGACCTGGCGCAAACCTATTGAAGAAATTGAAGAAATTTGGGTAAGTTCATAGATCTGAGCTATTCTGCAAAAAATATCTTTTATAGATATATATGCAGGTTCATTTCATAAAAGGCGTGTGTATACGCGGATCTGTTTAAACAAAGGCGTGTATGGTAAGTCAGGTTTATTCTGGAAAAATGCACAGATGTATACGCGGGTTCGGTTCATGAAAAGCGCGTATATACGCGGGTTAGATTAAATAAAAGTGCATATGGTATCTTATCTAATGGTTGATCAAGGTTGAATGTGTTTCTGCATATCTATTCTGAAGTCTGGGTAAACTCTGATATTCTGGTTAGAGTGGTTTTACTCTTCTATTGGAAGCAATGGTCAAAGTATGTTTGTTGATAAATGAAGGGTTTTGTTGAAGCTGTTTGATCCAGTTTAAAAATTGATGAAACGTGGTCTGCAGTGGTGCTGAAGGTTGAAGCCTTCAGTTAGGGGTTTGTAGCTCCCTTCCAGGTGAGGCTGGTAAACGAGAGCAGGGGGTTGTAGCTCCCTTCTAGGAGAGGCTGGTAAACAAGAGAAGGTTGTAGCCTTCTGCAGGTGGGTGCCTGCGTGCTGGTATGAGTCTGCGCCAGTACATGGTTGTATGATGTTTTCTCTATAATAAAATATTGAAGGATGAGACAATGATAGCGGTGGTTTTCTCCCGACTTGGGTTTCCACCTAAAATCCTGGTGTTCATGTGTGTTGCTTATGTGTGATGGTTTATTCTGTTATTACTTCACATGCTTACTATTAAATAAACATTAGATGAATGAATGTTGCAAAGATCTAAGTTAAGAAATATCTGCATAATAAGATCTATGTGCATATGCATGTTTTATTAAGGATATCTGCATGCATATGCGAGTTGGCTATAGGAAAGTAGCGTATGGGTATTGAAGTAAGGAAAAGTAAAAATATTTGAGTTTTCCCTAAATACAGATTCACCCCCCCCCCCCTCTTAGTATTTTTCCCAACAATTGGTATTAGAGCAGGTCCTTCTGAAAAAGCTTAGCCGCTAGAAGGAAGATCAAGAAAGATGAGAAATCAAGATGGAACAGCATCAATCAAGCCTCCACTCTTTAATGGCAGTAATTTAATCTTCTGGAAAATAAGGATGAGATCCTATCTTCAATCTATGGGAGCAGATGTGTGGGCCATTGTTGAACAAGGATATCAATATCATGTTGCAATACCAATAGATCTGAATGAAAAGAAGAATTATGAAATAAATTCAAAGTCAGTCAATGCTCTAACAGGAAGTCTAACTGAATCTGAATTTTTCAAAGTTATGGATCTGAATACAGCAAAGGAGATATGGGACAAAATCACTCTAAGATATGAAGGTGATGCAAAGGTAAAAAGTGCAAAACTTCAAACTCTTAGAATTGAATATGAAAACTTAAGGATGCATAGTGATGAGAATATTGCCAGTTTCTTTTTATGTCTTGATGATGTTGTAAATCGCATGAGAAATATGGGAGAAACAATATCCGAATCTACTTTGGTTGAGAAAATTTTAAGATCTCTAATAGAAAAATTTGAGTCAAAAGTTTCTTCTCTTGAAGAAAAACAGGATCTTCAAAATCTTACTATGGTACAACTTCATGGCATACTAACTGCATATGAAATGAGAAGAGGAGGACCATCTAAAGTCAAAGAGGCTATCTTTAGAGCTTCTACAGAAGGGAAAGAAGTACAAGAAGCAGAAGGATCAAGATATATCTCAGAAGAAGATGAGGTAAATTTTGTAAATAAACTCCAACTTGGCACAAGACGGTTCAGAGATAAGCTTCCTTTAAAAAATTTTGAGTGTGGAAGAGTTAGTCATTATGCTGCTAAGTGTCCTCATAAAGAAACACCTGCAAAAGGGAAGGAAGTAGCCAGAAAGAATAAGAATCGATTTAACACTAGAAAAAGTTACTATACTCATGAAGACAGTGATGGGTTATCTGACAGTGAGGAAGAATGTGAACAAAATCTTAGAATTCTCATGGCATTTGAATCTAAAGAAGAAAAGGATACTTTTTGGGATGCTCTAGAGGACAATTAATTTCTTGAAGAAAACAATCAACTCAAAATATTCTTAAAAGAATGTAAAATTCTCTTAGAAGAAAAGAAAATAACCATAGAGACTATGGAAAAGCAGTTTGAAGAAGCAAAGAAACACATTGAGGAATTAGAATGCGAAGTGGTAAGTCTAAGAAAAGACTCTGAGAAAGTTAAGACTATAAATCTTAGATTTTCTAAAGGACCTGAAACCTTAGATGAAATTATCAGGGTACAACGTTCTCCTCTTATAAGGACAGGTCTTGGATATACCGGTGAATCTTCTCAGGCTTCAACACCAATTTATCTAAAAGCAGCTACAGCTAGTTTACAAAATTCTGCCACTCAGCAAGGGAATAAAGAATCGTTGCAGGTAAAGCGTGATCATCTCAATTCAAAGAAAACTAACAAGAATGTCTTTCAAAGAAACACCAGTCAACAGGTAAATACAAGTAGAAGATTTCATGATCGCAGAAATTTCTTTTTCAATGGACAATGTTTCTCATGTCACAATTTTGGTCATAAAGTTGTTCAATGTGTTGCATATAAAACCATCATGACTAGAGAAGCAAGAAAGAAAAAGATTTATATTGACACAAAGAAGAATACCTATAACAACTTTTCTCCTCTTCTAAGAGAAGTTGAATGTGCTTATTGAAATAACTTTGGGCATGAAGAATCTGAGTGCAGGAGGAAAGTTCAGCCAAAAGAGCATTTTCATTCAAGTTCCAAAGTATGGAAAAAGAAGGAATTACAGGTTGAAAATTGTGGCATAGCATTATTTGCAGAAGGAGAAGAAAATCAATGGTACATTGATAGTGGATGCTCAAGACACATGACAGGTGACAAAAACAAACTTGGTGCATACAGTGCTCTAGAAAAGGAAAAGAAAGTTACATTTGGAAATGATACTCCTGCTGTAATTAAAGGAAAAGGGTCCCTATTTTTAAAAGAAAAGGTGAAGGCTAATGATGCCATGTATGTGAATGGATTAAGGCATAACTTGTTAAGTGTAAGTTAAATGTGTGATCAAGGAACTGAAGTTGTATTTAGTTCAAAAGAATGTGTGGTTCGTGATCTTGATATAGGTAAAACAATTATAAAATGAAAAAGGACTCCAAGCAACTTGTATGTATTAAAGAATTGCAAAGAATAATGTTACTTCAGTAAATCTTCAGAAAACTGGCTATGGCATAGAAGGCTGGGGCATCTAAGCTTCTCTTAAATCAACAAGTCAAGCAGACTTAATGCTGTTCGTGGTCTTATCAATATTACTCTACCTGAAAGTATCATATGAAAATCTTGCCAATTCAGTAAGCAGACCAGAGTGCAGTTTAATGCCAAGGAAGGATCATCAAGTAGGCCTCTTGAACTCATTCATACTGACATATGTGGACCTGTGAAGAAAAATTCACCTCGTGGTGAACAATACTATATCCTATTTATTGATGATTTTTCTAGAATGTGTTGGATTGGGTTGCTTAAAGACAAAGATGAATCATTTGAGAAATTTCAGTCTTTCAAAGCACGAGTTGAGAATGAATTAGATCTGAAAATCAAGTGTCTTAGATATGATCGAGGAGGAGAATATACATCAAATGAATTACTTGATTTTTGTGAACAACATGGCATAAAAAAGACAATTTTTTGTAGCAGGCACTCCGCAAAAAAATGGTGTAGCAGAAAGAATGAATAGAACAATTCAAAAAATGGCTAGGGCTATGCTTGATGATTCCAGAACAACTGACACATTTTGGGGAGAAGCAGCACATGCAGCGGTAAATATTCTTAACAAGGCACATGTTCGAGTAAATAGTGATAAAACTCCATATGAACTCTGGTATGGTATTCCTCCCACTATGAAGCACTTCAGATTTTTTGGAAGCAGATTCTTTATCAAAAATAATGATGAAAAACTTGGCAAATTTGAACCTAGAGCAGATGAAGGAATACTTCTTGGTTACTCCTCTAGGAGTAGGGCATATAAATGTTACAATAAAAGACTTAGGAAGATTGTTGAATGTATTGATGTTGTTATTGATGAGTCTCCTACAATCCCAAAAGAAGAAAAACAAACAAAAAATGAAGATGATGGTGACATATGTCCTTCTACATCAAACAACAATGATACAAACAGTGAACTCAATGAAGAACCAGAAGATAATTTATCTGAGAAAGCTCCATCCAGATATGTTCAAAAGAATCATCCAGAATCTCAAATTTTGGGAGATAAGGAAGCAGGTGTACAAACAAGAATGACTCTTGTGGGATCTTCTAGCTATCTGGAATTTCTATCCACTATTGAGCCACACAATGTCAATCAAGAAAGCAAAGATGAATGTTGGATTCAAGCCATGAATGAAGAGCTTGATCAAATTGAAAAGAATCACACTTGGGAATTAGTACCAAGACCTCATGACAAAAATGTCATTGGTACTAAATGGATATTCAAAAATAAGTTAAATGAGAATGGGGATGTCATAAGAAATAAAGCTAGACTTGTTTGCAAGGGGTATACTCAACAAGAAGGTATAGATTTGAAGAAACTTTTGCTCCAGTTGCTAGACTTGAAGCCATAAGAATGTTTCTTGCTTTTTCAAGCTTTCAACAAATCAAAGTGTATCAAATGGATGTTAAATCTGCTTTCCTCAATGGTGACCTAGAAGAAGAGGTTTATATAGAACAACCAAAAGGATTCATTTTGGGAAATGATGAAAAACTTGTTTGTAAACTTAAAAAGGCTCTATATGGTCTCAAACAAGCTCCAAGGGCATGGTATTATCGTCTTGACAAATATCTTCATCAACAAGGATTTTCAAAGGGGTTTGCTGATAGCAACTTATACACAAAAACTGAAAATGATAAACTTTTGATTGTGGTTGTATATGTTGATGATATCATCTTTGGAAGTAATGAAGAGTTTATGAGTCAGAAATTTGCTTCTGTTATGCAGCAAGAATTTGAAATGTCTTTACTTGGGGAACTAACATTCTTTCTTGGCTTGCAAGTGCATCAAACTATAGATGGCATATTCTTATCACAGGCCAAATACCTTAAGCAAATTCTGAAGAAGTATGGCATGGAAGAGTGCAAACCTGTAAGTACACCAATGATAACCGGATGTAATCTCAGTTCTCATGATGATTCTCCCACGGTGAATCAACCAGAATACAGATCTATGATAGGAAGTCTACTTTATCTCACTGGGACTAGACCAGACATTATGCATGCAGTTAGTATTGTTGGACAATTCCAAGCTAATCCAAAAGAGTCTTATCTTCAGGCAGTCAAAAGAATATTCAAATATCTACAAGGAAATCAAGACTTTGGACTATGGTATCCAAAGAATGATGATCTCACTCTTCATGCTTACACTGATGTAGATTGGGCTGGGAATGTTGATGATTGGAAAAGCACTAGTGGTGGTGCTTTCTATATGGGGCCCCGGTTAGTATCTTGGTTCAACAAGAAGCAAAATTCTATTGTCTTATCTACAACAGAAGCAAAATATGTGGCTGACGCGTCTTGTTGCACTCATCTCCTTTGATGATGCAAACCTTACAAGATTTTCAAATCAAATGTACACCTCCTATCTCCATTATGTGTGATAATACAAGTGCCATCAGTATCTCAAAGAATCCTGTTATGCATTCTAAGACCAAGCACATTCCCATCAAGTATCACTTCTTACAAGAACAAGTGCTTGAAAAAAAGGTGAAATTGGAGTATGTTCCTTCCAAAGAACAAGTTGTTGATATATTTACCAAACCTCTACCCAGGGAAGCGTTCGAATATCTCAGACAGAAGCTGGGAGTAGTCTCTGCTGTGCAAAAAATCAAAGCTGCTTAATTTCAGAAGATTAAATTGAATACACGGGTTTCATCAAAGACAGTCGCGTATATACGCAAGTTCATACAAAGGAAACTGCGTATGGATGGTTGCTGACAATTTTTCGGGGTCAGCATTTCTTCAGCACAAGCTGTGGTGCTGTTTGGTTTCTCTGATGCTAGTTGGTGCCTCTGGTTGTGTTTCAGCTCTTATATTTCTATTTCATTCTCTGTTATTGGGTGAAGATGCCTTGATGTTCTTGTTGTTCAAAGTGTTAAGGATGCACAATTTAAGGGGGAGATGAAGGAGTAAACTGTTGTATAGGTTTAGGGGGAGCATTAGCCTTGTTGAGTATAATGCATTGTTGGCATTATGATGATTCTGAAATATAAGATCTTCTTTGAGGTACTTTTGGTATTTGTTACAAAAGGTCATATTTGTAATTGGTTGAAAAGGTCATGTTGAGACCCATCATGTAAATTTGTAATATTCAGTCATGTAAGGACTTGTTCAAATTTGTAAACCCACTTGGTTGGGTAGTTGAGTCAAAATTGTGTAAACCCACTTGGTTTGGTATTTGAGTCTCATATGTAAATCCACTTGGTTGGATCTTTGATGTAAGTATGAGTCCTTGGTGATAGGAAGGTCATAGAGTCATGTACTTCACTGAAAAATATGTTTGAAGATTCAGCATGAACTCAGGGGGAGCATGGTAACTTCAGTGCACATCAGATCTACAGCGCTCTTCTATCTACATGAGGAGAAAACAACCTTGTGTTGGTTTTGATCCGCCATTTGCCCTTGATGTCAAAGGGGGACAGTGACATGGTGTTTGAATAAGGGAATAATATCATGTATCCATCTATTGTGGTGATCAAACACCATCATGGTTGCCATCAAGTCCAAAGGGGGAGATTGTTGGCAATATGATGCAGAGTGTTGTCCTTGATGGCAACCCACTTGATGAAGATGATGGCAGCCTACTTAATGAAGCTGTTCTTGATGCTTGATGAGTTTATTAATGATGTAAATCTGATGTTCTATAAGCATCTCAGAAGTACCAGAGAAATAAATATCATAAAGTGCCAGAATAATGTTAAACAAGGTATGTCACAAGGCATATGCGGGTTTGTTGAGGCTAAGTCGCGTATGTACGCGGAAAAGTACGTTCCAAGTCGCGTATGCTTAATTGTGCTCTAATTTAATAAAACCAAGGGACTTTACCATGGTATTTACCCATTGTATTGAGCGCTAGATTATCTATTTGATCTCGTCCAGGAATACCATTGGAAGTTGTATGGTTTTGGCTCATGGTATTGTCAAAGGCTAGATCTATTTAAGGAGAAGAAATTCATTGTGCAATGGGTGCGCAAGTGTGTCGGCTTTAATGAATAGCTCACTCTGAATTTTATCTGTATGGTTGAACTCCATTCTTAATCAATAGATTTGAATCTGTGATGCACCTATGAATATGATGAAGGGTCAAAATCTCTAGATCTGGAATTGATGAATCTCTAAGATGATCTGAAAAGAAGTATTGAAGACCTGGCGCAAACCTGTTGAAGAAATTGAAGAAATCTGGGTAAGTTCATAGATCTGAACTTTTTTGCAAAAATTATCTTTTATAGATCTATACGCAGGTTCATTTCATAAAGAGCGCGTGTATACGCGGATCTGTTTAAACAAAGGCACGTATGGGAAGTTAGGGTTATTCTGGAAAAACGCACAGATGTATACGTGGGTTCGGTTCATGAAAATCGCATATATACGCGGGTCTGATTAAATAAAAGTGTGTATGGTATCTGATCTAATGGTTGATCAAGGTTGAATGTGTTTCTGCATATCTATCTGAGCATCCAGTTCCGGTTTATTTCCTGTTTAGGTTGGCTATGCGCTACTCACTTAAGGTGTTCAGTTCATTAACCAAGGGTGAGGATAGGTCACCGAGGGGGCTATTGGTTCAACTTCAACTACTACTAATAGTGGATATAATAGCTATGTATATGCCTCTTTAGCTAACAATGGTGATAAAACTATTATATTGTTGTTTCTTCCAGGTCTCTATCTCGAATTGACTCTTGATCCTCTCTGGATGCATCTTTAACAACTCATTGTGTTGTTATTGGTTCTACTACTGGATCACCAACTAGATCTAATAGTTATGGCTCTACATATGTTGTTGTTAGATATACTTGTGTTGGTGCCTAGAATTGGCTCTGAAATTGGTGGCTCTAAATAGGAATCTAGAGGGGATGGCATCAGAATTCGACCTAAATCTTCAATTGGATAAAATACTCAGTCTCTAGATTGATAGGAGTTGTGCTTATCAATGCAAGCTAATATTGATGATTGTATGAGCTCCTTCTACTTTTCTCATGATTATAGGGTAATAACCATCCATCATACCTCTATGGTTGTTTTTTTTATTATCTATAGTTATTTTAGGGAGTGGAAAAGGATAAAACAACTATGCACCCACCTATGTTACAAACTATTTTAGTTAGGGATTTATATACTAGTTACTCGCTAGGCTAACATTTAAGAGATTACTGCATATGAAACTACAGGTTATTCTTTTATCTCTACCATTGGAGGTTATGGATCTACAGGCTATTATTTAGGGTAACTTCGGTCAACTATCTATGTATATGGATTTGGATCAGCTCCCCTATTTTCTCCTTATGCCTTAGCAACCTTTTCCTTTAGATGATCCATTACTAAACTACCAGGAGATTCACCCACCACATTTGATCCAGTCAAGATAATGAAGGTGAGGCAGTAAAAATCATGCTCTTTGTGCCACTTGTAGTATATTTTCTTATATATAGAGGATTATCCTACTATAGCGGATTCTTAAACTAAGGTTCTTTATGCACATTCCCCTGTCTCTGTTGCTGGTTGGAATGCTAGCTTTGTTTCCTTTACTGGTCCATCTTTTGCTACCCTTTATTCTCTTTTGAATGCCTTAGCCAACTTTTCCTCTATAACTAATGCTCATAGCTTAGATATTATTGTTATTTGTGCTAGGTCAATAGCTGGATTTGGAACTACCTTTCGGTAATGAAGGTCTATTGAACCTGCTTGAGCTAGGTGCATTGCATCTGGATCTTATTCTGTATCTTATGCCTTTCCACCTACTTACAGAATCTATTGGTGAGACTACTAACTTTATTTCTAACTTTTATGACGAAAGTATATATGTTGGCTTATATGTTGATTTAGCATCAACGGATTCAACTTCAATGAGATTTGTTGTTATGGGTGATGATTGATGCGATAGATCCTGGGTCATGGGAATAAAAAATGTAGGTGTCAAACTAGGTGTAGGTAATGGCCTAGGATAGGAGTTTTCATGGGAGTGTTTCAGTGGTCTCCCTTCGCTACATTGGTGCTTCTCTGCTGATGAATGTGTGGGTTTCCCTCTCCCATATATTCATAGATTTACAAGAATCAAAGGTATCTTAAAGACCAAGTTAAGTTGCAGAGCCTATTCCAGTTGCGTATTCACTGCCATTTGACTTAGCATAGCTTACAATTGAAAGCTTGCTCCGGGAATCCCTTCTCTTCCTATTCAAGCTCCTTCCCCTTATTTCCCGGCATAACATCCAGTTATAAATCTAATGCATTATGAGATGTTACATGCATGGGGTTGGAACTTTGAGCTTAGATACCTTGCTCACTTCAATTTTTTCTTGACTGGAGGCACAAGCTTGCTTGGGCTGGCTGGAACTTAGAGCACTCGTATTTACTTGATAAAAATTCTTCCCTTTAGTTATGTGGATGTTATCCACCCGTTTGACCATCCTTTACTTACTGATTGACCCTACTTAGTTTAGTGCTTTATGCCCTTACCAACCACTTACTTCAGCTAGGAAAGCGAAGTGGGTAAACACTATTTTTATTCTTGGGGGAATAAGCTTGACCCGACCAGATATGATTTATTAATTCTTATAACATTTCTACTTTCCTTAGATGCATGCCTAATGAATTAATGTTTTGACCACCTATTTATACCAACCACCTAGACACCAACCATTCTAGACCAGCAGTTAACATGAGCTTAGATATGGATGATTTCAAAGATAAGATCCTATGAGGCACTACTGCCCTACTAAGGATATTGCCTCTCAAGATTCTTAAATATCTCCTTTCTCATCTGGTCAAAGTCAAGGGAGGTGTTAATAGTGGAGGGTAAATTTTCTATAAAGGATTCCCATATTGAAATTCAGAATAATGCTAGAGCGTTGTGAAATAAATTATATCACTATTTTGGTAAAATAGTTCGGGAAACCCTAGCAAAAGAATAGAACCCTACCTCTACAAGAAGGATTGTCCTTCTAATACACCTCTTTGAACTTCCATGTATCAGAGGATTCTTCCTAGCTTGGTGTTCCAACCATTTTGTAGCACCATCTCCTTTTAGTCAAGATTTCGCTACCTCACCCTCGCCCTACTCTTCTCAAGTAGTACTTAATAATTATCTTGACTAATTAATCATTGAATTCTTGTTGATATTTGATGAAATTAGAAAGGGGACAGAAATAGTGATAGTCTGAAAATTTTAGAGGACCATCCCCTTTCCCACATCCTTCAATGGCATTTGTCAAGGTGGTAACAACTCTTCCCACACACATTACACCCATAGGAGAGGGACATTTCCACTCGACCGCACATAGTAAAGAATAGAAGGATTTATAATGGAATATTGAAGTGATCCTTGAAATATACATTATCAATATAATAGGATTGTTAACCTCATTTAATAGTATGTTCTCCTCTTAGAACCCATTCATAAAGCCCAAAATTGACCATCCAACTGGCAAATTAAGTTAGTTCTGCAGGAACTCTCCTCCTCAATATGGTTCGAGTAAGTCAAGTCGGATATTCCCTCAATGACGGTCACCTTATAAGAATTCTCTATAACATCCTAGTTTTTTAAACGAGGACGAAAAAAACACAATTTTAGTACATGTCTGAGGAGTTGAATGAATTGGGTTCTTTTACTTTGTACTGTGCCTAACAGTTACAATTTCTCATCGCCACAAGCTCACATTCCAACAAGATTGTGTCCAAGCCACTTAATAATGTCCACCCTTTCTCGCCTGATGTCACACACAAAATAGGGAGACAGAGATACATGTTCTTGAAAATATTGATGCAGTTGACGAAGGACTAGTGATTGGCTCTATTCAGGCAGCTTACCCTCGTCATGGTATATCACTGTGCCCTCCTCTTCTAGATTATAATGCGCCTATGTCCCTTTATTCTGCAAAAAATCCCTATCCTCATCCTCGATCACCACAAAAGGTTTCTCCTTATCTCATGTCCAAAATGAAATGGAACCTCTCCATAGCTACTAATTTCATGAATATCAAGCACCTAAGGAAGAGTTTATTTCTTTTTGGAGGCTTAACTGATTATCATTTTGGAAAAATGGAATCCCACCTTTTTGGTATTGGCATACTGACATGCTTCATACACCTCTTACGACATTTTCCATATGGCTATATTTTTGTTTATTTCAGGGAACATTGCACAAGTTTTTCTCCAACCTTTCCTTTTCATGAATTGAAGTTCACCACATAGATATGGAGCTAATTCCTAGTGCAGTACTACTTTCATTGTGGAATAGGTGTAGATGTGGTTATTCAATATAATAATATTTGTCATAAAATCCATGCTATTAGGCATACAAAAACAACGATCCCTAGTTTCAAATACTATTATACTCTTTAAGCCCCAATGAAAAATAAGAATAATCTTTATCAAACCATGAGGGGAAATAAATGTGTAAATGGGAACTATGAGGAAGAGAGAAAGAGGCTTACGATTTAAATCCTAAGTCCCCATCGAGTACTTTGTGACAATGTGACAGTTATAGCTACTTTACGCCACCAATGAATGGAGGGCCTCTCTGCTAGAGAGTGATATACCAGAAAAGGAGATTGAAAGAGATTGAATATTGGGGAACGTTGAGACTCACTTATTTACTTGGGGACCTCCCATATCATTCTTGTTTAGTTCTCCCAAGTGAGCCTATTATCGTATTATATATGTAATTACGTTAAAGTGGTCGAGGTACATGTATTTTCATATATCTATTTGATATGGGGCTTCTTAACGAGCTCTCAATTAGGAAGGATGGCTCACTCATTCATATTAGTGAGGAAGGAATTAGGAAGAAAAAAGTGTTTCTTTGATGAATGTAGTTATTTAATCAAATTTCCTTGAGTTAAGGTGCTTCACTGAAACTTGGAAAAGGAAGGAAGACTTATATCTCCTGTTAGTCAAGAGATTTAATTCCTCATAGAACTTGAAAGGTCGAGGAGACCAACCATGGGAAGGAAATTGGTTTGATGTCTACTTGTTTTTATAAATATAGATCATAGTATTAAGAGCTCTAGAGAGAGTCAAAGTGTTGATGGATAAATATTATATTTAGCAAGCGAAATTAATTGGTTGAGGATATGCATATTACTTAAGAAGGGTTCTATTTTTCTTTAATGAATGAGGGAATTCCCTCTACTTCTATTTTAAACACTAATTAAGTCATTTTCTAAGATAAGGTCATTCTCTTGAACCACACCCTCCTACATGACTCTTCCCTCCCAACACGAACTCTACTACCTACCCACTTCGTGGAAATAGAATTATGTTTTGATGTTGTTGATATGGATCTCGTGATATCTCCCTACATTTCCCACCATGGCTTACATCTACGTAAATATAGTTCTTTTTTGGGCACGCTTAGAATCCATTTTGGATGGGAACAATTTTTCTGGTGGAATCCCTGACTATCTTTCAAGTCTCCCTTTAGTTACCTTAGACATGGCACACAACAATTTCTCTATAAACTTAGCGTATGAGTTTTTGATTTCATAGAATTTTCTTCAGATATCATTAAGCAATAACTTCCTTGTGAGTGGGTTGTCTCCGTCCATGTCTACTACCATTAATACCTGGAGGTTGCACCTTGATAACAATTATTTACAAGTATTTGTTCCTAAAGATGTTGGAAAAATGAATAATTTAACAAATTTATCACTTCATGGAAATAGATTGAGGAAAATTTCCTCCTCAACTTTTTGACTATTTCAATGTTGTAACTATTGATTTGGGAAGTAATGATACATCCGGAAAATTTCTAGGAAATATTTGGTAGCTAGAAATGTTGGATAGCCTTGTCCTTTCTCATAACAAGATTTCTCGTTCCTTTTGAGTTGAAACTTGTGTTGGATACAATGAAGCATTCCCATTACTTGATTCTGAGTTTACACAACACCATGGACCATTAGACCTTTCATGGAAAATTTAACAGGTAACATTCCTGGGAGGATTGGGAATTGTAGTGTGATAGTTGACTTAAATTTATAGGGAAACCTACTTACAGGTCATGTTTTGTGTGGATTAATACGTCTTGAAAACAAGACCAATCTCCCTAGTAATAAAAGTATCTAGCAACAAATAGCCAAATAAACTAATCTTTCTCTAAGCATATATGATCTACAAAGAGCTCTATAGAGGTGTAAAATACTTACTATATGTCCAACACCTGTTTGAAGTCGTTATTGTCCCTTGTGTACTTGAAGGAGTTTTCCTCGTAAACCTGCAGTAAAAAACAAGAAAAATATCGCATAGCACCTATATAGAAATCATCATAAACCATTTTTATCATAGTGATCAAGGAATCTATGAAATAAACCATTAACTGAAAGCTTATTGAGAAAAATGAGTATATTTGTATTAATTTCAAAACAAGGAAAACCTTACAACCTGGGCCTTGATGTTGCACAAGACTTTCCGGGGTCTGAAGCAGGAGTCTCCTCTACTTTGATAAGCTATGCACTCATCCAACCAAGATGAATAGAGGTATGTAATCTCTCCTCACAAAAGTCTTAGTTAACTGAGTTTGAATCTCAACAGCACTTAACTTCAAATATTCTAAAGCTTGAACTCCCCTTGAGGCTACCCAATGCCCCTTTTTATAGTGGAAAAGAGGAGGTTTCTTGATCCAACTATGAAGGGATAGAATCCTCCTTCAAAGGGATAAGCTCCTCACATCAAGGGGTTAGATCCATAAGGTAAGGGATACATGCACCTCATAAGAGCGGTTCTATCACCGCAAGATATTTTCTGGAAGCTTCTAGAGTTTAGTTTTATTGAGATTTTTGGAATTTACTTGTGCCTTTTTGATCTTACAGGGGTCTGCAACTTTAACACAGATAAAGTGTGTTCAGGTACGCAAGAGAGCTGAACATTAGGTGCGGGACCGCAGGAAAGATAGAGATAAAGTGCGACACCAAATTTTGGGAGATTTTTAGGAACATTTCTCTGATTTTCAAGGCTTGACATGAGGAACTGATATCTTAGACTTGAAAAGGGATAAGTATGAGTAATAATGAGCTCATACACGTATCAGAATGTCAGGATGACAATTTTCAGTGTAAGATATTGCCCCCTAAAGTGCAAGGTCTGGAATAGATGATGTTGAAGTCTGTCATATATGAAGAGTGTAGTACTTTATCATTTCAAGGATCATCCTGTGGACACCCCAGTCGGAACCTGTAAAAAAATTCAATGCAAAATATATATATATCATCACTGAGGTAGGCATTCCCATACTCAGATCAAAACTAACTAGAAACTAATTCAAACTGTTCTGATACAGAAATGATTTTGAGTACATCACAGTATAGACATGTGTAGACACAGTATGGATGCAACCATTTGTTTATAAATAGTCCACTGTATAAATGATAAAAAAATTCTTCATAGCCTAGATGTTAGAAACTAGATCCAGGGTCTTGATTTCTGCATCTCGAACTAGTATGATTCTATCCATGTGAATGAATGTGTCGAAGTCGAACATGGTAGAAACCACTTGATTACCAGTCAATGATTTAAACTATTAACAAGTGTGAGAGAAACCACCAGTAATGTCAATGGCTCTCAAAGTACCCACTACAATCCATGAAATGTGAATGAATGAGCTGAAGTCGAACATATCACGAAATCATTCGATCTAAGGTCAACCTGTCGTCGAAAGCGAGAAACCTACCATTAAGGCATGCAGATTTCAAGGTACTGACGATTTCTAGATCAACTTCCTAGATAATGAGTTGTCGTTGATAGAAAGCGATCCGTCATAGGTAAGACCACAACATGAAATCATAGATGAAGTTTTGAAAATATATCGGCAAGGACTGACTCAGGGATGGTAAAAAATGGATGACTGATATTTTGCAGATGAATAGTTTACTTGAACTGTCCTCTTGAACACATAATGACACTGCAGATGACTTGGTGGCAATTGACCCAAAGCTAATACCCAGAAACCGGATGAAGACTTTCAATGAGGTTTGATTAACTATTAGGCAAAGGATTTCCAAAAATAGGTTAATTAGAGTGTCGTGTTCAAGAGTGGTTAAGTGGATTTTGAAAAAGTCAAAATACAACAAACAAGTGATTTTTCTCTTTTTTCCCCCACCATTTCTAGAAAGTACCTCTTTATTTTTGACAAGATTGAGGAGGATAAAATTTGCTTGTTTATAAGCTCATCCTTCGGATGAGTCCAACTTAGTTTAAAATTCAAACCCTAAGGAGTGGTCTGTTCCTATTTAAAATTGAATAGGTCCTTTACTGTTAAATTTTAACGAGTCCAATATAGGAGAAACTCCGTGTTTTTCAATTTTAGGGAGTCATAAGAAAAAACTTAAGAAAACTCCATGGGTGTACTTTTTCATAATTTTAGTCTCTCGAGCCCGAAAAAGGATAAAACAATGCGGGAGAGAACTCTATTGACCGTAATTAGTCAATGTATACATTTTCGTAAATAGTCCATTTCAGTCCATAAAAGGGGTAAAC
This sequence comes from Pinus albicaulis, assembly GCA_034641835.2. Taxonomy (NCBI): domain Eukaryota; kingdom Viridiplantae; phylum Streptophyta; class Pinopsida; order Pinales; family Pinaceae; genus Pinus; species Pinus albicaulis. The sequence continues at coordinate 528,237,251 of CM076569.1, forward strand.
TTATACTGAAGGGACGATCATTCATTTACTTTAACGAGTTTGAATAATCAAGTGCTCGACAATATTTTCATGTTTAGAGAGTCTGAAAAAGGCTTTAAAAGAGAACTCCAATGTTTCGCTTTTTCGTAAATTTTTTGAAAGAGTCCGAAAAAGTGATAAAAGTATGCTCTTTTGTTGAAAAATGATCAATTCTCCTAAAAAATCCAATTTCTGCACAAAAAATTGAAACATTACACATACCTATTTAAGATAAGTAAAAATGCTTTCAAAATACCCTTTTTAAAGTGAAAAATAAACAAATTAAAAATTCATCTATTCGAAAAAACTTATAAAAAGGAATTTTTCAACTTCATTTTTACCGTTCAAGTTCAAAGTGAAAAGTAGAAGCTTTTGGGTAAAAAATTTCCTGTGAATATTCTGGAAAATTCGTCTGAAGAAATCGAGAACCGTCAGTCCCATGTAATCCACGACCTCTTAATCTTGCATTTAACCCATTTACAATTCATTTTTAGGCTTTATATTTTATTTTTAAGGGAGAAACATAGTTTAAGAAATCACCCGCGGAGGTTCGTAGGTGCCACACATGGGACCTCTGGACCCCGACTCTTTCCTATCTACAAAAAAGTTGTGGGTCCACACTTTTCCTATAGAGCACATGCATTCCTACGCACTGTGTACACAGGTAAAGTTTGATCCCTCTGTTTTTAAATTTCAAAATCCAATTTCTCTTTTGGCGCCTAAAAATTTTCAAATTAGATTGTCCTAACATATCTTTTTATGCATTGTAGGATTAGAAAGATGTTGATTTGGAGAGACCGTGAGCATGAGGATGTGGATGATGCCACAATGCAGGCATTAAGAGCATGCAGTTTGTATAAATTATGGGCCATCTAGGGCATGAGGGCACAGGTAGATCTCTTGACATGGCTAGTAAACATGTGGAACATGCAGGACTAGTGTTTCATTATTGGTGGCCACCGGCTTGAAATTGAGCGGGAGGATATTTATTTTCTGACTAGTTTCTCCAAGAGGGGTGAACAAATTTCCTTGTTTGGGACTAGGCCAGGTGGCCAAACTATCGCTAGTCTTTGACAAGAGTTCTGTAATGATGAGGCAGACACTAGGGACAAACAGATTGATATAAAAACTATCATCCGTCCCGAGGTGAAAGTTATTGCATTTACTGTTACCAGATTGTGTGGGAGTGCTACATTGCATGTAGCTACCGGTTCCCAGATGCTTATTGCAATGGACTATTTTCGAGGCACCATTTTCAACTAGTGCGAAGCTGTGTTGGCCAACGTAAAAGGCCAACTAACTAGAGTGAAAAATGGAAAACTAAATAACGTTGGATATGGATCCATCGTGGTCATTTTTTCTCTAGAGAGGATCTTCATGTTGGCTCCACAGAGTATTCCTGTTGATGCTGGTCGACCCTAAGACCCTAGGATGGTTCGTTGGGTTGCATTGATGGCCCGTCATGGTATTGAGGGCGCTGAGATTGTTCAATTTCCTCCTTCATATTTTTCGTTGGCTAGACCACCAAATTTTTGTCATTGAGGACTTTCCATACGCCGAGATAGATTTCCATGGCGACTGAGAGATGACTCTCCCAGCAGGGGAACAGTGGGATGAATCAGGTAAAATCATTTCCAACAAATTCTAAGTTCTAATTTTTTTGTATTTTGAACGTCTTTGAAAATTAATAACCAAATTTTTTTGAATACAGATGTGGGCCCACAGTGACCAGCCCATCTCTAGCCTTATGACAGAAGACAACCAGTTGTAGCCGCACCAGCCCCAATAGGCCAATCAATAGAAATCTTGTCTGATTTAGAGAATCATCTAGAGCGTCCGACTCTAGATATTCTAGAGGTGGACATAGATGAGATTCCACTTAGATTGTAGAGATACGTGATTGGTGTTCCGAGACCTTTTAGAAGATTCCTATGTAGGGTGGTCCAAGCAGTGGTCTCTTATCGTGATCACCATTAGTGATGGGATGATCATGTTGTAGACTCATATTTTTTACTTTTTGTGCTATCATTTTGCCGATCATAAGGTGTTTCCAACCTATGATCGAAGATGATCTATATTTTTTTGAAAACACTTCTATACTATGATATATCACTATTTACCGGCTATCTGTGTACATGTTATGAATGTTGTTTTTTTTACTGTTTTGATCATTGAAAATGTCGATTTATCATACTAGAAGCAACTGCGTCTGCTAATGTATTTAAATGTCTTGGAATATGTTGATATTCAATGTAATCAAATTCACGTTCCAAGAGATGAACTCTTAAAAATAACCATAATAATACTGGATTTCTAATGGCATAAACCCTGTTAAGTTGTAATACAACAAGTTCATAATCCAACCTAACAATCAAACTCTGAATTCCAGATGATATGGATTCAGATAATAACTCAATCACTGCACTATACTCAGCAATGTTATTCGTTTTTTGACCAAGGCTTACCCCATGCATGGATACTAACTCATCAGAGGGTGAATAGATAACCCAAGTTGCGGAAGAAATGTTCCGTGTACTACGACAAGCACCATCAGCAAAACCAATGTAGGTTTCAAGAGACGTCGACATCTGCAATATCAGGAGTAAAACTCAGATAAGTAGGAATAGTGATAAAAAACACACTTATAAACTAGGCACGCTTTTCTAATATAAGACACACTGGCAGTAAAGAAATCTAATCTAATAAAAAATATCCACACCAAGTTTAAGCATAGTATCGCTTCAGATAAAGTCCATTTCTGGGTTTATCTAAAGGGACACCGTCAAAATCTATTAGCTCATAGGCCCCTTTTCCCAGCTTTCGCTTAACAATGAAAGGACCATGCCACATGGGCATGAATTTCCTAGCTCCTAGCTTATCATTGGCTTGATCATAAACTAAGATTAGGTCTCCTTCAAAAAAATTTGGAGGGGTAACACTTCTATCATACTGAGCTTTCATTCGTTTAACATGAGCCTCGTTTGCTATTGCAGCATTTCGTCGATTCTCATCTAGCTAAGCTAAGTACAAGAAATGTTTCTCCTCTTCAGACGTAGTTGGGAGTAATTATATGGCTAATTTCAGTGACTTAATTTCGCATTTAATCGGCAACATAGCTTCCAAACCGTAAACGAGTTGAAAGGGAGTGAAACCAGTTGATGTTTTTACTAAGGTTCGATACGCCCAAAGTGCTGAAAATAACATGGAATGCCAATTCGTTTTGTTAATATCAATAATTCTTCTAATCATGGTGACTAAAAATTTATTTATGGCTTCAACTAGACCATTGGCTTGCTGATAATATGAAATGGAACTATCGTGGCGCAGGCCAAGTTGATTTGTAAGTTCAGTCATCATGACATTCCGAAAATGACTTCCATGATCTGTAATAATGGCTTGAGGAACACCGAACCTAGAAATTATGTGATTAAATACGAAAGTTGCAACAGTCTTGCCGTCAGCCGAAAATGTAAGCATTGCCTCTGCCCACTTAGTAAAATAATCTATTGCTAAGATAATATATGCATGCCCCCCCGCCGTGTGAGGGTTACATGTAATAAAATCGATACCCCATTTCATGAAAGGACCAACAGAAATTATGGGATGAAGAGAAGTGGGTGGCGCACGCATCTTACGATCAAAAATTTGACAATTGTGGCATTTCCGGACTGCATAAATACAATATTTGAATAACGACGACCAGAAATAACTGGCGCACAATATATTTTGGGCTGTGGCATACCCAGACATATGACCGCCACATGCTCTAGAATGGTATTCATTTAAAACCTTTTTAGCTTCTTCATGAATAAGAAAGTGTCAGAAAATAGAATCCGCTCCATGATGATAGAGTGTATCACCAATAATATTGTATTGTTAGGATTGGAAGTGTATTTTCCGTCGCTGGGATCGTGAGATTTGAGGCCGAAAAGATTTGGTTTCGAGATAAACAATAATATCTCCATACCATGGATTGAGAGTATTGATAAGAAACAGAGATTCGTCCGCGATGGGCTCTTCTGCCACAGTTTCAGTATCAGTAGAGGGGAAATCACACATCAGTTCCGCAAATACCAAAAGATTTCTTTGCCTTGGATTTCTCAAATTCCAAGTCAAATTCCTGCAGGATGACTATCCATTTGGAATACTTGCCCCCAAGAAATTGTTTGGTTAAAATGTACATCATAGGGCTGCAATCAGAAATTACTGTGGTTTTACGTAACAATATGCAGTGTCTAAATCTTTGGACAACTTGAACAACTGCCAATGCCAATTTCTCCACATGTGTGTATTTGATCTCAGTCAGATGTGGATTCTGACTAAGATAGTAAATCACATGTTCAGTGTTAGATTCGTCTTCCTAAACTAAAACCATCACAATGGTGAAATGAGAAGCAGCGAGGTACAAAACGTAATCCTGGTTGTAGTTGGGAGGATGTAATAATGGTGCATGGGTCAACACGTGTTTAAGTGCATCAAAAGATCTATCAGCGATATCATCCTGAAAGAATGGAATGTTCTGTTTCAGCAACTGGGTAAAACCTTTTGTAAGCTCGGCATAGTTAGGAATGAACCGACGTAAAAAGTTTTCTTTCCCCTGCAAACTTTGGAGTTGGCGTAAAGTCGAAGGAGGAGGTAATTTAACAATAGCTTCGACCTTCGACGGATCGACGCAAATGCCTGCTTTCGAAACAACAAATCCTAGTAAGCGACTCGACTCTAGACAAAAAACACATTTGTGTGGATTCAGCCTAATTCAATAATACCGACACCTCATAAAAATGGCTCGTAAGTGAGTGAGATGGTCGGCCCTGCGAGATGAATGAGCAGGTAAATCATTGAGATACGGCTGCACAATGTGCTTAATGTCATGAAACGCATAAGACATTTCCCTTTTAAAAGTTTCTCCAGCGTTCTTCAATCCAAAGGGTAGCTTGCAATAAGCAAACGTCCCCCATGGAAAAATAAAAGTTGTTTTTGGCTGATCAGCAGGGAGTATGTTTATTTGATTATACCCAGAAAAGCCATCCATAAAGGAAAACATTTCACTGCCAGCACAATCAACGATTATTTGATCGATATAGGGACTTGGATAATTGTCTTTATGAAAAGCTCGATTAATATCCCTGTAATCAATACATACTCGTATTGTTCCTTATTTTTTAGTTACAGGAACAATATTTGATACCCAATCCGTTAAGGGAATTGGATAAATGAAACCTGCAAGAAGTAATTTTTCAACTTCTGCTTTGATAGCAGCAACTTTTCTAGGATGTATCTGACGTAGAAGTTGACGAACAAGTTTCGCATCTGGGTAAGTCTTGATTTCATGTATGAAAATTGATGGATAAATTCCTGGAATTTATTCATAGGACCAGGCAAACACATCACGGAATTCTTGAAATAGGGCTTTATAAGTTTGAATTTCATCTTCAGTACAGCAAGCACCTATATGAATGTTTTCAATTATTCCTGGCTTTACTGAAATGTCAATTGGAACCGTTCAAGAAATATTTCCCAAATTCAACTCAGAATCAGGATTTTGCAATGGATTCTGGGGTTCTTTGACATATTCAGCAGTAAAAATTGAAGCGAAATCATGTTCAAAATGATCCAATTCAGATAAAAATGAAGATCGGTGATGTAGACCTTCCCATGGTAAATCATCAACGGACAAAAACTCAAGAATCTTTTCATCAGTATGAACAAGATCAGGAAATGTCATTGTGGCTGAACTGGATATAGAAAGAGATTCCTCATGGATCCTGTTATTTCCTAAATCCACCTTAGGCTAAATGAAGCAAGATTTCAGGATAACAATAAACCACGCTCAGTCTAGTAGCTAGCCCTACCAGAACAGGAGAGGGCTCTCTCCAGGTAAAACTTAGTAAAAATAATCAATAGGGTCTGAGATGACTTGAAATGAATACTGATTTTAGGCTAGTTATACAAGTAGGAGGGTTTGATTTGATTTTTAGGGGTTTTTTGTTGGAAAAAGGGAAAGGCAGTTTTGGGCTTGGGGATGAGACCAAATTCTTGTAGAGTTCAAGTTGGGGCAAGAAGGAAATGGATTTGATGTCTTAGATTCAATGAATGGATAGAAAAGACTGTTGAGGAGCTGAAGAGGGCAAGAGGCTGCAAGGGTCCTCTTCAAACAGATGAAAACATATAAAACTAAACAAAAGTTTAAGGCAGAGCACCGACAAACTAATGAATTCTACCTTAGTTACTCATTTGTTTAATTTCAGAAGCAAAGAGAAGGGAAATGGAATACATAAAACATTAATGAAACTTAAAATTACATGGAGAAAAACATCATCAAAAACTCAGAGCCACAAGGATCCCAACAAGTGCTGCAAAACTCTAGTCTTTCCTTTGCCAAAAATACTGAAATGAATATACAATGAGGTGCCAAACTATTTCCAAGAGTCCAACCTTGAAAATTTCTCAGAAAATACAATATATAGACAATTCTAACCCCTTCCCATGCCTCTAGGGTTTGTGCTCATCCTTCTAGGAGTTATTTCAACCAATTCTAAACTAGGAACTGAAATCTAGGCAATCGAACAACTTGCCTCTATATGCTAGGAAACTGATTCATTCATTTAATTTTCACCTTTTAGTGAATGAATCCTCTAGAACAAGTAAAAAGGTGCCAAATTTACATCATGGTCACAAAATTACATCCAGGTAGATCAAAAGTTACATCAAAAAGTGAAACTAGTCAAAACTAGACGAAATTCTGAGCATGAAGAGTGAAAAATAGGCCAAAATTCTCTATGCATCGTGCCCAAAATCTCTATGTGTAGCAAAACTTTGGAGCTATTTTTGAGGAACTTCCCAAAGTCCAAATTGAGCTCATGATAGCTCCTTGGAAAGCCCTACCTATCTAATTTCCAACCCAAGTGGAATTTTTGGATTTGAATGTCATTTTCCCCTCCAAAACTTCAATATCCCAAGACTGGTTTTTCTGTGTGCAAAAAGTGGCAGAAAGGCCATTTTCAAGGTGTTTTTGACCCTTTAGGCCACCCAAAACTTGATGAAATCCTTAGGACATTCCCGAGCATGCATAAATTTTCATAAAAAGTCCAAAAATGTAAATTTTTCCATCAGAAGGTCTCTCAATCATAAGCGTGCGCAAGGTGGCGCTACGCGTTGGGCAGGAAAATCTGTTTTGTGACCAAAAATTCAAAAATGACAAAAATTTCTCCAAATTTGCTAAAATTTGGAGTGAAGGTCCCCCATCAAGTTCCATGCTCAACCAAAGAAGCTTCGGCCAAGATTTAAAGTGGATCAGGCCTTTTCCGATGTTTCAGTGCCCTCCTTAGCCTCGCCTTCAGGATCTTAATCCTCGCTTTGCAAACATGTGTGTGGGCCCAATAGTGGTTCTTCATATGTCTGAGCATGTCCTTGTCCTTGTTTTCCTTCTCCAATAGTTTCTCAAGATGAGTGTTGACTCTCCTAAGCCAAATCTCCCGCTCAAAGGGTGTCATGTCACCTGTTCTTTTTCGGGCCAATTCCCAGTCTTCACGGATTTTCTGCAACTCCATGAGTGTCTACTGATCCTCCAATTGTTTATTCCGTTTCTCCAAGTAATTTATAACACACTGAGCTCTCTGTAATTTCTCTGTCAATGTGTCGATCTCAGCTTTCTTCTCTTGGATGGTCTCTCTCAGCTTTGAGCTAGGAGAGCTCAAATCAACATCAATGAGTGTAAAATCAGTGTCTTGGCATCTTGAAGGGCCCTCATTCTGCATAGGCCTCTTGCCTCTATCCTGTACCTATGTTGATGTCAAAGGTGAGACCCCTTCCACCCCAAGTGGAGATAGTACTCACCGTGCTGCTGCAAACAATGCTCTCGCACCTCTCTGATAGGTAACACATGTTGGAACACTGATAGGTTCTGTCTCAGGACCCTCAAACCGATGTGAAGGATCACCCGCATCATGACCAATCCCTGGAAGAGGCTGAGGGGTTGTAAAGAAGTCACGGGAAATGAACTCCTCCCATGCAATGCCCTGCAATCCAAGCTGATGTACAACAATGATCTTGATGAGCGCATAATGATAAATGTTGTTATGCTGATGCTCGGGAGTCTTCTTCTACACAAGAGTAGTCATCCGCTCTATGTTTTGACACATGAAATATGGAATGCTCATCATCTTCACTCCCATGAAATGCATCAATAATCGGATATGGTAAGCATAAAGGCGCGAGAACCGGCCCTCACAAATGAAGTACCTGACGATGAGTTTCATCAATGGCGCATAGGACTCCTTCAAAAAACGAAATGGGAATAAACTGCTGAGCTGCCTCATATAGCCAAGCCTGATGTATGGCTCATAATACACTTTTTCTAGCTACTGTCTCTTATTCCACTGCTCACCTACATTTGGTATTCCTTTCGCCTGAGAAATGGTTTCTTGTGTCAAGGTGAAATTTACTCCAGCGAGGGTAACCTGACCGTCATGCAAATGTAAAACAAATAAGTGAACCAACTCCTGATGATGTTGAGTTTGAGTAATCATCTCACAATACTGAAAGCATGACTGTTGCTGAAAGCAAGCCATTGCAAGTGGGCAGGCTTGCAGTTGAGTCAATGAAGTGGGATCTTCTCTGACGTGTCTACCCCCTTTACGAGGCCTTCTTGGTACATTAAGCTCTGTGGTAGAGTCACTTTCTTGCTCATATGATGAATCTGTCTTTTTCATGATGCTTGCAATGTGTATAACAAGTGTATGTTTGATTGGTTTGAAAATTTAAAATTGGTCTTCTATTTTCAATGCCAAATATGCAAAAGAGCAATAAGGAACTGTGAGGAATATGGGACAGTGGGAAAAGTGGATTGTGGAGTTTGTCAAGTGAGATTTGAAATGTGTTAACACTCACTTGATTGTTTTAAGAGATGTGGGGTTTGGGAATTTGCTACAAATGATATGAGAGAGGGCTAGTGATGGGGAAATGTAGTTTGGAAGATAGGCATAAATGAGAACAAGTTATATAAGTGAAGAAAATATATTTGAGTCAAGTGAAATTAAGGATGTTAAGACAGTCACTTGAATGTTTTGGGAATTGGGATTTTATAATTGATATGAAGGAGGGAAAGTGGTAGGGTTTAGGGATGGGATATAGGGAAATAGGAGAGGGGCCTTATGGTAATATGACAGTGATGGGAAATACAAGTGAAAAATGGAGTGGGAGCATTTGGCACCAAACTCAACTTTTAATTCTCAGTTTCAAACCCTTGGAGCAGTTTTCGACCACATGAGAGGTTTTATAATTTCACTAGTCAAACTCTTATATCCTTGCCCCCAAACAATATCAAACATGAGTAAATAGCAGTGGCAAGGGTGCATAACTTACTTGGAGCAAAAGTGTTGAAGTTATTTTGAAAATTTGGGAAGTAGTGATATAAAATTGGCCTGTCGGCTCTGTGCGCCGCGCACAAACCCAGTGCGCCACGCATCCTGGATGCACCGCGAAAGTTGAAAATTACATGGTGAAACTTGGCCCAATGCGCCGTGCGGTCTATGTGCGCCGCGCCTTCCTCCAGATGCGTCGCGCAACACTCCAACACACAGTCAGCTTTCAAACTCAAAATTTCATTTTTTCACAAGTGAGATCGACTTTCTCTGATGCTTTTTGAATACAAATGGATTGATAAATGTGGAAAATATCTCATATAGTGAAGAATTTGATTTTTTCTTCTTACAAACCCATTTCTGTAATGTTTTAAAATTGGCACTTTTTCACTTTTAATACAAACTTTGATTTTCTTGTTTCCACTGATTTTTTGGCTGAAATGCTGAAACTCTTGGAAATTTTTTGCAGGGATGATTGGAATTGGATTTCGGAAAAGGATGAATAGGGCTCCACCTGAAATACTTCATGACTGAAAACTTTAAAAATTACAAAGGATGAAATTACATTTATTACAAAAAAGATAAATTTGACAATTTCTTCTTCAAAACAGAGTTTTGAAGAAGAATCATTCTCAGCACTATTGATGATGAAAAATTTGGAATTAAAACTTATTAGAAACATCCTCATGTGCCTGCTGGCATTATTGGACACTTTGAAGATGAAATTTGTGAAACCCTAGACCTAATGACTGAAAAGACTCTTTGCTGACCAAAAGACTATCCATGACTATGAATGACTGTAAAATTTACTTTGATGAATTTTGATGAACTTTAATGATCAGACACAAACCAGCAGATACATGACATGAGGGAAAATGAAAGACAAGACCCTTTCGTCAGATAATATATGCTTCTAGTGGAATGAAACTGATTGGATGAATGAGACACCTAAAATGAAATGCAACAAAGAGTTTTTTATCTCTCACGGAGGTATAACCAGACTGACTCTAACATTGGCTCCAATGGGGCTGGTAGCTCCTTGGAGGTGCCAAGAACTACAGATCTCTGGGATAGATAGACAGTGCCCTCGTCCATTGGGATATGGAGTCCATTATTTTGACAAAGCAACACAAGACTGTTGACTGATTTATTGACTGAAAACCTGACTTAAACCGTCTCAAACTTTGACACTGAAATGAATGAACCAAACCGACTCAACGGACTCAAACCAAAACTGAGATCCTTCTTCAGAATTATAGCCTTCACTTTGGGCCCCAAACTAAAGAAAAGATCATAGTGCACACTTGCGATGAAATTGAAAGAAATGGTATGTACAATGACAATGTGATCAATAGAAAACACCTTAGAAGTGGTACTGCTTGAGCAGCCGACCATTGACTGACCCTCTTGGACAGTCTTCCCCATTCATCTCCTTCAGAAGAAAGGAATTTTGACCTCGATATGCAGCAATCTTAAAGGGTCCTTTCCAGATATTTTCAAACTTACCATTCTTACCTTTATCCTCATTTCTGGCATCCCATTTCAGCACTACTTCCTCCAGTTGGAACTTGTCTGCCTTTGCTTTCTTGTCATAGATTTTCTTGATTCTCTCCTGCAACTTAAATGTGTTTTGGAAAACTTATTCTCTCGTTTGCTACAAATGAAATATCTTATTTATTCTTCTCTGCATATGGTTTTCTTCACTACCAGCTTCCTGTAGAAGTTTTACCACCGGAACCGCGAGAGAGGTAGGGAACACTGTATCAACTCCATAAACTAATTCAAAGGGAGACATACCAATATATTTCTTCTGACTCACCTGATATGCCCATAATGCATTGACCAACTTCTTATGCCAACTCTTCTTGTTTATTTCCAACAAATTTTTAATGATGTTGACTAAATATTTGTTGGAAGATTCCACCAATCCGTTTCCTTGCGGATGATAGGTGGTTGAATGCCTCAAAATGATTTTATACTTGTCACAAAACTCAATCATATTTCTAGATTTGAAAGCTGCTGCATTATCAGTGATCAATTTATTCGGGCAACCAAAACGAGACAAAATGTTGTTCTCAAGGAGAGAAATGATTACCGAATCCATAGCTTGCCTGGTGGGAACTGCTTCAATCCATTTCATGAAATACTCTATGGCTGTGAGGATCCATCTATACTGTCCTGAAGAAGTAGGATGGATCTCCCTAATCAAATCCAAACCCCATTGCTGAAAAGGGGCGCTTACCTCAATAATCTTAAGTGGAAAAGGCTGTAATTTCTGTCTTCCTTCAAAAATATGGCACTCATGGTAGCTTTTGAAAGTCTTATACACATCAACAAACAATGTCAGCCAATAGTATCCCGCTCTCAAAATCTTATTGGCTGTTGTTTTCCAAAAAAGGTGACCCCCGCAGTCTCCATTATGGAAATCTTCCATTACCTACTTCGCTTCTTCTTCCACCAAACAATTCAAAAAAACGCCACCAGGATCTTTCCAATAAAGTGCAGAATTCAAAATACAAAATTTTGCAGCCTTCAATTTCAGAGTTCTACCTTTATTTTTAGTCATGCCGGGCGGTGGTGACAAATTTTGAAGAACATACACAATATCTGAATACCACGGAGAAGCAACAAAAATTTTCGATACCTAAAGTGGCGAATTCTCCTCATCCTCATCAGACATAGCAGCAATCAGATTTATGTCTAGTGCATGCAAATTCGATTCAGCCATAAGCTTCACCAGCCCCTATCCTTTGATAAGCTTCGTGGGCTTTATCTCCACATCTTACTGTAGCAAAGCTGCAATCCACTTGCCTCGTCTTCCTTCTGGATCAGTTTGTACTAAAACATCTTTCACGGCAACGTTAGGAACATAAGCCAAAATATGAGAATGCAGAATGTATACCCGGAAATCCTTTAATGCTTTCACAAGAGCAAGAGATTGCTTCTCAATGATGTTATATTTCAAGGCTGCATCTCTTATAGTTCAACTGAAAAAAGCTATTGGCTTCTCATGCTCATCTCTTTTCTACATTAACACAGCTGCCATGGTATGCTCCGAAGCAAATGAAAACAAAATAAAATCTTGGGTGTAATCTGGGTTGATTAACACCAGAGCTGAAGATAGTGCTAACTTCACCAAATTAAAGGACTTTACAGCCTCTTTAGTCGACTTCACTTGGATGTCTTTTTTAAGCATGTTTGTAATCTCTCTTAGATGTTCAGCAAGATTAGGGACAAAGTGGCGTAAAAATTTCATCTTACCATTAAAAGACTGAATCTCCTTCTTGTTCTGGGGAGGGTCAATTTGCTGAATTGCTTCTACACGTGCTGGATCAATATGAATGCCATATTTTGAAATAATGTGACCAAGTAGTTTGCCCTCATCCATGGCAAACAAGCTCTTCTTCGGATTAAGTGACACACCATATTTTCTGGACTTTTGAAAGACAATTTTCAAGTGATACATATGCTATTCATCTGAATTGGAAAATACCGTCAAATCATCAAGGTATATAACAAGAAAAACATCCTTCTCATTCGCAAAAGCCATGTCCATCACCCGCTGAAATGTCACACTAGAAATCTTTAAACCGAATGGCACCTTGGCATAGTGGAAAGTTCCCCACAAAGTGGTGAACGTTGTTTTGTCTCTGTCGTCCTCATGGACCAGAATCTAGTTATACCCAGAGTAAACATCGAGTAGTGACATACGAGATGCTCCAACTACTCACTGAAGTATATGATCCATTTTGGGCAATGGATAATTGTCCTTCAACGACACCTTGTTCAGATTTCGGAAATCAATGCACAGCCGAATCTCACCTGTCTTTTTCTGCACTGGCACCAAATTGGAAATCCAATCAGAAAATCTGATGGGAACAATGATTCCTAATTTGTACAACCTATTTACCTCCTTCTCAATTGATGGCAGCAACTTCGGGTTGATTCTTCTTAGATTTTGTCTGAAAGGCTTCTGATTAGGCTTGAATGGAATAGTGTGCTGAATTATATTGGTATCATACGTCTTTAAGTCTAAATAATCCCAAGCAAAAGCATCAGCAAAAGAAGACAGAAAAATAATATATTTAGCTTTTACCTCCGGTGGCAATGATTTGGATAACTTCACCATATTCGGATTCTTAGTTGTTCCAATGCTTACATCTTCAACTCCCTTTTCAGTTGGCCGCAAGGTTGGTTTTTTAGCTACATCAGCCTGATCGAAGAGCTTTTCTAAAGGTATCAAATCTTTAGGAATAACATTATCTTTCAGCTGCAACACTTCCTTTTGATTGACTTGCACATCAGCTTCACCATCATCATATTATACATCAATTGAGGTATCTTTGAACTTACCTTTGTTTTGCAGAAATTCATTAATCTCATCATCATCTTGGAAAACATGCCAACATCTTTGATTATCCAGGACGGTAGGACGGTGCTTCACATGGATTTTGAACTTATTACCTGAATTCATTGGGATCTTCAAATTACTTGCTACCTTAGCAAGTGCATCTACAATTCCATTTTGAATGTGAGGAATACAAGTCAAGGTATAATCTGAAAACAACTTCAAAATATCAAGAACAACATTTCGGTAAGCCCGCATTCGGCGATGCTTCGTTTGGTATTCACCCTTCACTTGCTTGATCACCAATTCAGAGTTTCCATAGACTGCAATTCTCTTAGCATTCAGCTTTCTAAGAATTTTTAGGCCAGCAATCAGAGCTTCGTACTCAGCCTCATTGTTTGAACAATCGAATGCTAACTTGTAAGAACATACTCGTACATCACTAGACACCTTATTTGGAGTGGAAAAAGGACTACGTACCCAAATACCAATCCTAGCACCATCATTTCCCACTGCACCATCAAAATCTATGGTCCATAGACCCTCTTCATCATCTTCCAAGTGCTGAAATTGTGCTACCTCTGTTTTTTCTGCTTGCTGTCCACTATCTTTAGCTAATTGCTCAACTGTGCTTTCCAGTTTTTTCCTTTCTTTCTTCAAAAATTCTCTGAAATTCTTGGTAATCTCTGGAATATCTTCTGCTTTAACTAACTAACTATCTACATCATTGAAACTATCAGCATACAAAACAAAAGACTCTAAATCTGTATGTACATAATTAATCAGATGATTAACCGGTTTTTCCTTGCTTGTAATCATGTACTTCATTTTTTGTTCCCAGTACAACTTTCTCATTTGGCCAAACATGGGAATTGCTGCATAGGAGAAATCTAATTGTAATGTCCCTTTCAATTTTTTTCCCCAAGATCTGGAAAGTAGCATACCAAATCTGGGAGGAATGTCTGCCACAACTACATCCATCAAAACATTCTTTGTTGGAATCTGATCCAAGCTAACAACCAAGTCTTTAATGAGCCCAATACATCTCACTCTGATAGAATCAAATGAATAAAGATCATGGTACTTCCTAGTGATGTCCAAACCCAAATTCTCCATGATTGCCTTCGGCATAAGATTATGGGAAGCACCAGAATCAAACATGGCATTATGCAATACAAACTCATGTAATCGAAGACTGATATAAAAAGAAGGCACTTCGCTATCTGGAGACTCACCATCTAAAGCTGGTCCAAATATCAGTTCAGGTTGATCATCTTCAATATTCACCATATCAGACATAGGATCGAAATTCAAAATTTTAGAAACTTGACCCTTATAACTACTGTTGCTCATTAGTTCAGTCAAAGGAATGGAAACTTTCAATTTAGAAATCTCATTCTCCAAACTAAAGGCTGAAGTAATTTTGATCTCTTTGGTTGGAACATCTTTCTTTTCAGCCTTTTCCTTCGATGTAATTGGCTGATTTGATGATGATGACTTGGTGGTAGCGGGATCAACTATCTCTTTTGCTTTCTTTTGTGCAACAGGTGAATCGTTTTTAGGTGCTGAAACTTCCTTTCTCTTTTGGATTGGGTTGACAGGCACATCTCTGTTTCTAAGAGAATATTGATTCTTCTGGGCTGAAAAGGCATTCATATAACCTCTCTGATACTCATCCGACTCTTCCTCAAGAGCTGCATCATTGGCCAAGATAAAATCCTCGTCTCTTTGTACAGCTGAACTTTCTACATAGTCCTCATCTTCAGTGATATAAATGGGAAAATCATCAGGAGTAAAGAAGTGGTTTTACTCCCTTACTACATCATCTTCATCATCTGAATCTTGACCAACAAAATTCTGCTGAAGAGGTGTCTTTACTTACTGCTGGACTGCTGGTTCTTGTGCTCGCTGCTCTCGTTGTTTGATCCTGAATTGTGGCTGCTGCTGACCACGAAAATTGGGATTTTGAATCTGTGGTTTGGGCTTATCAAGTTTCATTCTTTCAATCATATTTTCCACCTTGCGAAGTAGTTGATCTGATGTAGAAGCTTCTTCCTTTATTACAACTTTCTTCTCAGCTCTCAATCTAGCTCTCTTGTCATTCAAATTCGCCTCCACACTCACCGCAATCTTCTGCATATCCTCCAAAGTGGGCGGATCTATTTCACGTAACGAATAGGCCATGTCCGGATCAAAACCATCCAGAAAATTAAGCAAAGATGATTTCTTAGATGGCCTTAAATCATCAGGAATTGCATTATAAACCGCATTAAATCTGATAATATCGTCTTGGACGGACTCACCAGCATTGCGCTTGATCTTGGTATATTCAGAAATGATTTGAATTGGACCTTTCTTTATTTCCCACTGATCTAGAAACTGTCTCTAAAGCTCGGCTAATGTATTAATACTTCCGGGCTGCAAAGCTCTGAACCACTTACGCACCTCACCTCCAAAATTTTACACAAAAAATCTCATGGTGACATTCTCTTCATCAATTTCATGGAGATGAAAAAAATTCTGTCATTCTATCAATATGCTGCTGAGCAGGCACACTTTGAGGAGTACCATCAAACAATGGGATCTTACTTTGATAATCAGCAGGCATGGCATCCAAGTTTTGGGGCAAGAAAAGAGGTGCAAATCTAGCGGCCATTGCTCTTGGTGGATTTATAATCTGTCTTGGAGAAACGGGTGGAGTAGGAGATGTAGATGTACGAGGTGTATGTGGTGGGGATGGAGGAGGAACTACTGCAGATTGCTGATCAGATATATATGGCTGCATGGGAATGGTATGAATGAAAGAAAGCTCAGTGTGAACTTGTGAATCAGAAGTAACTGCTGATGGACCAAGATTTTCAGAAGCAGATTCGATAAACTCAGGAATATTAGTTGCCACAATAGAGTTTTTAATGTTCAAGATGTAACTATCCATGGATCTATTAGCTTGTTCAATCTCAAGATACTTGATAAACTCGGGATTTATGACAGTAGAACCAGTAGCATTTTCAGACTTAGTTTCAAAAAACGACAACTCAAATTGATCATCAAACTCAATATCTTCAAGGAATTCAAATACAGTAGGGCATGAATGAGATTTAAAAAAGGGGATCACGGGACTTTCTCAATGGAGGATTCTTGAAATCAGATTGGGATTCTCATACACTAGAGGCGGATCAGGATCAGGATTAGCTCTAGTATGTCCTCTGGAAGCCAGTGTGTTGATCTATTCAAAAATAAAAGGACAAAAACAACTTGATTCAGCCTATCAAATTCTAGACTCAATCACCCAAAAGTCTAGAAGGATCTGATATACTGGGGTAATTCACAATTCAAATGTCACGTTCACAAGGTAGACTGGAGATTGACTGAAGCAGTGTTTATCTACTTCCGCTAATGAAAAGCAAAAGTATTTTGAAGACTACATGGCATAACTTCAGGCTCCGTCTGTAGCTTATGAAACAAATAACACCAACAAGAAAACCATTTTCTTCCCCAGTATGGTCGCCACTATGTTATTGCCTAAATCCACCTCAAGCTGAAGGAAGGCAGAGTTCACGATAACACCAAACCACGCTCAGACTGGTAGCTAGCCCTACCAAAATAGGAGAGGGCTCTCTCCGGGTCAAACTCAGTAAAAATAATCAATAGGGTCTGAGATGACTTGAAATGAATACTTATTTTAGGCTAGTTATACAAGTAGCAGGGTTTGATTTTATTTTTAGGGGTTTTTTGTTGGAAAAAGGGAAAGGCAGTTTTGGGCTTGTGGATGAGGCCAAATTCTTGTAGAGTTCAAGTTGGGGCAAGGAAGGAAATGGCTTTGATGTCTTAGATTCAATGAATGGATAGAAAATACTGCTGAGGAGTTGAAGAGGGAAAGAGGCTGCAAGGGTCCTCTTCAAACAGATGAAAACATATAAAACTAAACAAAATTTTAAGGCAGAGCACCAGAAAAATAATGAATTCTACCTTAGTTACTCATTTGTTTAATTTTAGAAGCAAAGAGAAGGGAAATGGCATACATAAAACATTAATGAAACTTAAAATTACATGGAGAAAAAAATCATCCAAAACTCAGAGCCACAAGGATCCCAACAAGTGCTGCAAAACTCTTGTCTTTCCTTTGCCAAAAATGCTGAAATGAATATACAACGAGGTGCCAAACTATTTCCAAGAGTCCAACCCTGAAAATGTCTCAGAAAATACAATATATAGACAAGTATAACCACTTCCCATGCCTCTAGGGGTCGAGATCATCGTTCTAGGAGCTGTTTCAACCAATTCTAAACTAGGAACTGAAATCGAGGCAATCAAACAACTTGCCTCTATATGCTAGGAAACTGATTCATTCATTTAATTTTCACCTTTTAGTGAATGAATCCTCTATAACAATTAAAAAGGTGCCAAATTTACATCATGGTCATGAAATTACATCTAGGTAGATCAAAATTTACATCAAAAAGTGAAACTAGTCAAAACTGGCCGAAATTCTGAGCATGAAGAGTGAAAAATAGGCCAAAATTCTATATGCGCCGCGCCCAAAATCTCTATGCATAGCACAAATTTGGAGCCATTTTTGAGGCACTTCCCAAAGTCCAAATTGAGCTCATGATATCTTTTTGGAAAGCCCTACCTGTCTAATTTCCAACCCAAGTGGAATTTCTGGATTTGGATGTTCGTTGCCCCTCCAAAACATCAATCTCCCAAGACTAGTTCCTGTGTGTGCAAAAAGTGGTAGAAAGGCCATTTTCAAGGTGTTTTTGACCCTTTAGGCCACCCAGAACTTGATGAAATCCTTAGGCCATTCCTGAGCATGCATAAATTTTCATAAAAAATCCAAAAATGTAAAGTTTTCCTCCATAATGTCTCTCAATCATAAGCGCGCAAGGTGGCACTACGCGTTGGGGAGGAAAATCTGTTTTGTGACCAAAAATTCAAAAATGACAAAATTTTCTCCAAATTTTATGAAATTTGGAGTGAAGGTCCCCCATAAAGTGCCATGCTCAGCCAAAGAAGCTCCAGCCAATATTTGAAGTGAATCAGGCCTTTTCCTACGTTTCAGTGCCCTCCTTAGCCTCGCCTTCAGGATCTTAATCCTCGCTTTGCAAACATGTGTGCAGGCCCAATAGTGGTTCTTCATATGTCTAAGCATGTCCTTGTCCTTGTTTGCCTTCATCAATAGTTTCTCAAGATGAGTGTTGACTCTCGTAAGCCAAATCTCCTGCTCAAAGGGTGTCATGTCACCTGGTATTTTTCGGGCCAATTCCCGGTCTTCATGGATTTTCTGCAACTCCATGAGTGTCTGCTGATCCTCCAATTGTTTATTCTGCTGCTCCAAGTAATTTATAATCCACTGAGCTCTCTTCAATTTCTTGGTCAATGTGTCGATCTCAGCTTTCTGCTCCTAGATGGTCTCTCTCAGCTTTGAGCTAGGAGAGCTCAAATCAACATCAATGAGTGTAAAATCAGTGTCTTGGCATCCTGAAGGGCTCTCATCCTGCATAGGCCTCTTGCCTCTATCCTGTACCTATGTTTATGTCGAGGGCGAGACCCCTTCCACCCCAACTGGAGATAGTACTCATCGTGCTACTGCAAACAATGCTCTCGCGCCTCTCTGATAGGTAACACATATTGGAACACTAATAGGCTCTATCTCAGGACCCTCAAACTGATGTGAAGGCTCACTCGCATCATGAGAAATATTTGGAGGAGGCTGAGGGGATGTAAAGAAGTCATGGGAAATGAACTCCTCCCATGCAATGCCTTGCAATCCAAGCTGATGCACAACAATGATCTTGATGAGCACATAATGATGAATGTTGTTATGCTGATGCTCAGGAGTCTTATTTTGCACAAGAGTAGTCATCCAATCTATGTTTCGACACATGAAATATGGAATGCTCATCATCCTCACTCCATTGAAATGCATTAATAATCGGATATGGTAAGCATAAAGGCGTGAGAACCGGCCCTCACAGCTGAAGTACCTGATGATGAGTTTCATCAATGGCGCATAGGACTCCTTCAGAAATCAGAATGGGAATACCTTGCTGAGCTGCCTCATATAGCCAGGCCTGATGTATGGCTCATAATACACTTTGTCTAGCTATTGTCTCTTGTTCCACTACTCACCTATATTCGGTATTCCTATTGCCTGAGAAATGGTTTCTCGTGTCAAGGTGAAATTTACTCCAGCGAGGGTAACTTAACCATCATGCAAATGTAAAACAAACAAGTGAACCAACTCCTGATGATGCTGAGTTTGAGTAATCACCTCACAATACTGAAAGCATGACTATTGCTGAAAGCAAGCCATTGCAAGTGGGAAGGCCTACAATTGAGTCAATGAAGTGGGCTCTTCTCTGACGTGTCTGCCCCCTTTACGAGGCCTTCTTGGTACATTAAGCTCTGTGGTAGAGTCACTGTCTTGCTCATATGATGAATCTGTCTCTGTCATGATGCTTGCAATGTGTATAACAAGTGTATGTTTGATTGGTTTTGTTGTGTAACCAGCTCCAAAAATAGAAGAAAAGAGATATGAACGCCTTAGAAATAAGCCACTTCGAGGGGGCAACCTCCAATACATTACATAAATGACCAATTCTTGGATGATACAATTCACAAAACCTCCTTTCTATATATAGGAGTCCATGGGGCCATAATGTAATCCTAGTGGGCCACAATGTAATCCTAGCCGACCTAACAATAATAATTTAAGGGCACAATAATAACAAAATGGGGGTTACAAGGGTACAATAATAACAATAAGGGGTTTACACTAAAAATAATAAAGGCTATACTAGTGATATAGGGACCTAACATGCCCCTCTCCTTCAAAAAAAGTGTTGTCCTCAACACTTGAGTAGCTCCGGGTGCTTCTGTATAAAATTCTCATCCTCCCATGTAGAATCTTCAGTGGGTAAGTTCTTCCACTTGATGAGATACTCTGAAATTGATCGATTCCGTAGTTGTCGAGTTCTTTTTTCCATGATTGCTTCAGGTTCCAATATGATTTTCCCTTCCCCATCAAGTTCTGGCAATACTGTTTGAACTGGAAGATTTTCACCTATAACCTTCTTTAAGCATGAAACATGGAAAACTGGATGTACTCGCGAAGAAACAGGAAGCTCCAATTTGTATGCCATAGTACCAATCTTTTGCAACACCTTGTAAGGACCATAGTACTTTGGTGATAATTTATTATCCTTCTTAGCTTGCTTGAGGGACATTTTTTTGTATGGTTGTAGCCGTAAAAATACCCAATCTTCTACATCAAAACTTCTCTCGCTGCGATGTTGATCTGCCTGTTGTTTCATTCGATTTTGTGCCAAATTCGGGTTATCCTTTAAGAGTTGGAGAACTTCTTGTTGATGCTCGATGTGATCTTCCACTGCTTGAACCTTCGAATTTTCTCTTAAAGATGATGTGATGGATGGTGGATGATATCCATAAAGTGCCATAAATGGGGTCATTTTTGCTGCAGTATGGAAGGAAGTGTTATGCCACCATTCAACAAGAGGTAACCACTTGACCCATTGTGTTTGTTTATCAGATACAAAACAACGAAGATATCCTTCCAAACATTTATTTACTATCTCAGTTTGACCATCAGATTGAGGATGATAAGGTGAGCTATGAGCTAATTGAGTACCCAAACAAGAAAATAACTCCGTCCAAAAATTTCCAGTAAAAATGGGATCTCTGTCGCTCACAATAACCCTTGGGCTTCCATGTAGCTTTTGAATTCTATCCATAAATGTAGTAGTAATTGTACTTGCTTTAAATGGATGAGATAATGCACAAAAGTGTGCATACTTGGTAAGTCTATCAACTACCACCATTATGACACTCTTTCCTTCGGACTTAGGTAAACCTGTGATAAAATCCATTGAAATCTCCTCCCAACGTTGACTTGGAATGGATAAAGGTTGTAGAAGTCACGGGGTCTTAATTGTCTCAACTTTATTCTGCTGGAAAACCAAACATTCCGCCACAAACTTTTGAATATCAGATTTAAGGCCATCCCAAAAAAATTCTTTCTTCACCCTGTGGTAAGTTTTTAAAAATCCTAAGTGTCCTTCTAAAGGAGAAGTGTGCAATTCCAGAAGAATCTTTTGTTTTAGTTGGGAATTCTTACAAAGATATAAGCGATCTTTGTACCATAAGGAATCATTTTTCCAACTAAATGTATCGGATGTACTAGGATCTTGCTGCAACTTTTGAATGAGTGTCCATACATCTTTGTCCTTATTCCATTCATCTCTTGCTTCAGTTATCCAATTTGGTTGGATAATAGAAATGGCACAAAGCAATGCTTCCACCTCTTCATTCTTTCTTGAGAGTGCATCTGCAACAACATTAAGCTTTCCTTTTTTGTAGATTATTTCAAAGTCATAACCCAACATCTTTGTGACCCATTTTTGCTGCTCTTCTGACGATAGTCTTTGTTCCAAAAATTGTTTAAGACTATCATGATCAGTTTTTACCTTGAAGTGTCTTCCCATTAGGTAAGTTCACCATTTTTTTAGTGCATGCAGTATTGCTAACATTTCCTTCTCATAAATAGGTTTCTTTAAATACTTTCCTTTGATTGGATGACTTTCAAAAGCAATGGGTCTTCCTTCCTGCATTAAAACTGCACCAATTCCATTTCCTGAGGCATCACATTCCACAATAAAGGTTTTTGTGAAGTCTGGTGTAGCTAAGACCGATGCTAGGCACATTTCCTCTTTAAGACGTTCAAAGGCCTTAGTTGCTTCAGGAGTCCATGAAAATGCATCTTTCTTCAATAATGTTGTTAGAGGTGCTGCTATTCTCCCATAATTCTTAACAAACTTGCGATAATTCCCTGTTAACCCGAGAAATCCTCGCAACTGCTTTATGGTTGTGGGAACTTTCCATTCCTTAATGGCTTTAATTTTGTTAGGGTCCACTTTAACACCCTCATGAGATACAATATGACCCAGATATTCCACCTCTTGTACTCCGAAGAAACATTTGGAATTTTTTGCATATAATTGTTTCTCCTACAATAGTTTGAGCACCCTGTCAACATGTTCAACATGATCCTTCCAAGACCTGCTGTAGATTAGTATATCATCAAAAAATACTAGCACAAATTTTCTAAGGAAGGGTTTGAAAATGGAATTCATCAACCCTTGAAATGTAGAAGATGCATTGGTAAGGCCAAAGGGCATGACCAAAAATTCATAATGACCCTCATGAGTTCGAAATGTTGTTTTTGGAATATCTTCAGTCTTCATTCTAATTTGATGATATCCTGAACGAAGATCCAACTTGGTAAAATAAATTGCTCCATGTAATTCATCCAATAATTCATCGATCACAGGAATGGGAAATTTATCTTTAATGGTGAGCTTATTGAGCTCCCTATAATCCGGACACATTCGCCATGATCCATCCTTCTTGTGTACCAATACTACGGGAGCAGAGAAAGAACTTTGACTAGGTTGAATTATACCCGCCTCTAACATTTCTGCAATCATACGTTCAATTTCATTCTTTTGGATGTAAGGATATCTATAAGGCCTGATGTTTGGAGGAACACTTCCTGGAATCAAATGAATAGCATGATCATGATCACGAATAGGTGGGAGTCCTTTGGGAGTTTCAAACACCTTGGAATGATTGTCCAAGACTTGTTGGAGATGTGCAGAAATAGATGATTTTGATGTTGGAACTTCTAGTGAGCATAATTGTGCAATTACGCCTCGCTGTTCTTTCTTTAGAAGCTTTGTCATGACATTAGAGCTTATTATCCTTCCTGGCTTCCCCGCAATACCCCGTAATTCGACTTCCTTTCCTTCTGAAAAAAATTTCTTGAAAATTTCTTGAAAATTAAAAGCTACCGTCCCCAAAGATTGTAACCATTGTACTCCTAGTACAACATCAGCACCTCCCATAGGAATGGAAAGCATTGGACTAGTCAATACATATTCCCCCATGGTTAGCTTGATATTATGGCATTTTCTCGAGCAATTTATAGTTCCTCCATTTGCAACCATCACTTGACATTCTGGTGCTGGGTATAGGAAACAATTTAATTCCTTGGCTACCTTATAATGAATAAAATTATGGGTGCTACCTGAATCAATCAACACTATTACCCTTTTCTTCTTTATATGTCTTTATATCTTGAGAGTTTGAGGAGTGGTAATTCCTGCCAGTGCATTACACGATATGGTCGGATTCATTTCTTCCTCTTCTAGGGGTGGTTCCTGGTGTATATCCTCTTCTTGTCCATTTTCTTCTTCTTCTTCACAATCTATGTAAAATAATTTCTTCTCAGCACACTTATGACCTTTAGTGTATTTGCTATCACAACTATAGCAAAGCCCTTTTGCTCTTTTTTCTTCCAATTGTTGTGGTGTCAACCTTGTAGGTTGTGGAAATCTAGGCGTAGCAACACTTCGTTCTTTATAGAATTGAGTGGTAGGCTTCCTTGTCGCCATAATTTTACATTCAACTTTTCTTGCCAACCTGAATGCCTTCTCCAATGAATTAGGTTCCAAAACGCGAACTTCATGTTGGATGTTATCCTTTAAAGTGCCTATGAAGAGATCAATCCTGTGTTCCTCTGGAATATCAGTTACCCTTATATTCAATTTTTGGAAGTCCTCAATGTGCTCCCCCACTAAACCCTTTTGTTTGAGATTTGTCAATTGGCTAAAGAAGGTGTTGCTCTTTGTATCCTCATAATGTGCTATCATTTCCTCCGTAAAAATTGACCAAGTGACAATTTTTTTACGGGAGCAAAGCCATTGATACCATACAAATGTATTTTTCTCTAAATGTAAAGTTGCAATGCGTACCTTTTGTGTGTTTTGTACGTTATGGAGATCAAAATATTGCTCCATCTGTAGTATCCATGTTACAGGATCCTTTCCATCAAACTTCCTCATATCCATTTTTGGGATATGGTGGTTCTTCCTGCCAACATTCGAGTTTATGAAATCATGATTAACATTTATTTTGTTCTCATCAGGAGGTTCTTCTCCTATATTTCCACCATTAGGAATCATTTCTGGTTTTAAGCTTATCATCAAGCCTTCCATGTATGCTTTTAGATCACTCTTCATGTTTTCCATGTTGTCTTTTATGTCATCCATCTTAGCTTCCATGCCCACTTCCATGCCATCCATCTTAGCTTCCAAACCAATCATCTTAGCTTCCACGCCTTTCTTCAAACCATCCATCTTAGTTTCCACGCCCTTCTTCAAAACTTCCATTTCATTTTTTGTTGTTCTTTGCGAGAGCGAAATTTGTTGCACTTGCTCTTGTAATTTTGATAGATCATGTTGCAATTCTTCATCTTCATGAGTCATAGTAGAGCCTTCTGAAGGCTTAATGGGTGTTGAATTATTTTTGGGGGCCATTTTAGAATCCAATATTGATATCTATTCTACAAGATGCCCTTGGAATCAATTCAACTTGATTCTTCAAACAAGACTTATGCAATTCGGAAAAAAAATACACACCTTTTACTAGCTTTGAGGAGCTCGATATTGAAATTGAATTATCTCTGTAATTGAAAATATTTGATATCTAAAATTCAGCCCTGTAGTAGCCCTCTGAAGCTTCTTTCAAATGCCACAGGTCTCACCTGATTTTGATTCTCCAAGACAAAGTTGTGTCCAATCTCCCACAATGACCTAATTCTGGACTGGTTCAGTAGAGTGAACTTGTACGACTTGCCACGTGTCACTGTTTTGTCCTTTGTCTCTAAAATTGATAGCCAATAAACTACAGGCCGTGTAATTGTGACCAATTTTGACGGCACTCCAATCCAATCTCCAGAGAGAGAGTTATTGAACTTTTCCCACGATCACCTCTTTAAGATGAAATTCAGGAGCCTGAAAAAGCACTACCTTCCACAGATCATATCTCTAAAAATATTTCGAACCAAGCTCTGAAATGTTTTAATGAATTTCCTCAGGATTTCAGCTTCGTACCAGATGAATTTCAGATTCTGAACCTTCATAGAAAAAATTTATAGCGCAAATGCCACGATGACCTGTTTAGGAGCCTGAAAAAATACCTGACTTCCACAGATGATATCTCCGAAATTATTGTGAACCAAACTCTGAAATTTTTACACAGGCTTCCTCAAGATTTTTTCTTCGCACCCTAAAAATTTCAGCTTCTGAAACTTCGTAGAAAAAAAGTTATAGCGAAAATTCCACGATGACCTGTTTGGAGCAGCGAAACCCTAGAATCCAAAGCTCCGATACCAAATGTTGTGTAACCAGCTCCAAAAAGAGAAGAAAAGAGATATAAACGCCTTAGAAATGAGCCACTTCAAGGGGGCAACCTCCAATACATTACATAAATGAACAATTCTTGGATGATACAATTCACAAACCTCCTTTCTATATATAGGAGTCCATGGGGCCATAATGTAATCCTAGTGGGCCACAATGTAATCCTAGCCGACCTAACAATAATAATTTAAGGGCACAATAATAACAAAATGGGGGTTACAAGGGTACAATAATAACAATAAGGGGTTTACACTAACAATAATAAGGGCTATACTAGTGATATAGGGACCTAACAGGTTTGAAAATGTAAAATTGGTGTTTTGTTTTCAATGCAAAATATGCAAAAGAGTAATAAGGAACTGTGAGGAATATGGGACAGTGGGAAAAGTGGATTGTGGAGTTTTTCAAGTGATATTTGAAATGTGTTAACACTCACCTAACTGTGTTGAGAGATGTGGGGTTTGGGAATTTGCTACAAATGATATGGGAGAGGGCTGGTGATGGGGAAATGTAGTTTTAAAGATAGGGATAAATGAGAACAAGTTATATAAGTGAAGAAAATATATTTGAGTCAAGTTAAATTAAGGATGTGAATAGAGTCACTTGACTATTTTGGCAATTGAGATTTTATAAGTGATATGGAGGAGGGAAAGTGGTAGGAAATGGTAGGGTTTAGGGATGGGATATAGGGAAATAGGAGAGGGGCCTTATGATAATATGACAGTGATGGGAAATACAAGTGAAAAATGGAGTGGGAGCATTTGGCACGAAACTCAACTTTTAATACTCAAATTCAAACCCTTGGAGCAGTTTTCGACCATATGAGAGGTTTTATAATTTCACTAGTCAAACTCTTATATCCTTGCCCCCAAACAATAGCAAACATGAGTAAATAGCAGTGGCAAGGGTGCATAACTTACTTGGAGCAAAATTGTTGAAGTTATTTTGAAAATTTGGGAAGCAGTGATATAAAATTGGCCTGTCGGCTCTTTGCGCCGCGCACAAACCTAGTGTGCCACGCCTCCTGGATGCACCGCAACAGTTGAAAATTACACGGTGAAACTTGGCCCAATGTGCCGTGCGGTATATGTGCGCCACGCCTTCCTCTCGATGCGTCGTGCAGCATTCCAACACACAGTGGGCTTTCAAACTCACAATTTCGTTTTTTCACAAGTGAGCTCGACTTTCTCTGATGCTTTTTGAATACAAATGGATTAATAAATGTGGAAAATATCTCATATAGTGAAGAATTTGATTTTTTCTTCTTACAAACCCATTTTTGTAATTTTTTAAAATTGGCACTTTTTCACATTTAATACAAACTCCGATTTTCTTGTTTCCACTGATTTTTTGGCTGAAATGCTGAAACTCTTGGCAATTTTTTGCAGGGATGATTGGAATTTGATTTGGGCAAAGGATGACCAGGGCTATGCCTGAAATACTTCATGACTGAAAACTTTAAAAATTACAAAGGATGAAATTACATTTATTACAAAAATGATAAATTTGACGATTTCTTCTTCAAAATAGAGTTTTGAAGAAGAATCATTCTCAGCACTATTAATGATGAAAAATTTGGAATGAGAACTTATTAGAAACATCCTCATGTGCCTGCTGGCATTATTGGACACTTTGAAGACAAAATTTGCGAAACCCTAGACCTAATGACTGAAAATACTCTTTGTTGACCAAAAGACTATACATGACTATGAATGACTGTAAAATTGACTTTGATGAATTTTGATGAACTTTAATGATTAGACACAAACCAACAAATACATGACATGAGGGAAAATGAAAGACAAGACCCTTCCGTCAGATAATATATGCTTCTAGTGGACTATAACTGATTAGATGAATGGGACACCTAAAATGAAATGCAACAAAGAATTTTTGATATCTGACGGAGGTATAACCAGACCGACTCTAACAGATCCCATTCATTGGATCAATTTCAGTTGAAGAGGGGTCAAAAAGTGACTATACAACCTAGTATGAAACTTCAAATGGACTCAAATGCATCATGCCATCAATTTAATCTAACTCAGAGTCGGAAGGTATGATCAAAGGATCATCAAATATAACAGTGTCTGACGAAATCATGTGAATATTTGCAACAGAAGGTGATACGTTAGGAGGAGGAAAGGAAAAAGTTCCTAGTAAACTAGAATCTTTAATCAAACCTACTCCA
This sequence comes from Pinus albicaulis, assembly GCA_034641835.2. NCBI lineage: Eukaryota > Viridiplantae > Streptophyta > Pinopsida > Pinales > Pinaceae > Pinus > Pinus albicaulis. Next base: position 528,265,451 of record CM076569.1, read on the forward strand.
ACATCCTTATAAGGGATAACCGCTTTACCAACGTGTTGGATTGGTTCTGTAGAGGCTGGGTCGAAAGAAAAATAAGTTAACTGATCTATTTTAATGATCCTTCCTTGATATCGAAACTATATGAGTCGAAAGACCAAAGAAACAACAACACTCATAGCATAAGTCCAACTATGACCCAAGAGAAGGTTGTAACCTAGAGGGGCATCAACCTCTTCCACATCTAGATTTATGATTTTACCTTCGACCCCTATGGGTAAATCCTACAAAATACCAAAAGGGTGGAAACCTTGACCATAAAAAGCCTTAAGAATCGTCGGAGATTGGTTGAGTGTAGGAGAACCAAGCGATTTCCAACACTGAATCGACATAATACATGTTGAAGCTCCCTCATCAATCACAGTCTGAAAGATCGGTCTGTTTTTACTAACACTGGAATTTTGAAAGCCATTTGCTGAGGTAAGCGAGGCGTACTATTTTCTAAATTGAAGATTATAAGGTTAGAATCCTGAATATCTACAGCTCCTATGGAAGACAAAAGCAATTTACGTTGTGCTAGGCATGATTGCAGCACTTCCAAAGTCGACATTGCTGAAGGAGAAATAGCTAAGTCTTCAAAAATGTTGTAATTCTGAGCAGCTCTCGCATGTGGATTGAAAGTTTATTTACGAAGAACACCTTTAGCAGGTGTTTTGATTATTAAGTCTAGATTTTGTTTCTCGATCTGTAGAGGACCAGAAATAGGAGGAGGTGTAGTTGATGTACTTGCACTAGAAGATTCTGCTTCTTTACCAACAACAGGATTTTTAGTACCATAATCTTGCGATCGCGTTGCAATCCTTACATGAGACATCATCAAAATGGGCTCCTCTGAGGAATTCTAGGTGGAACCAACCATTTTGCTATCTTGAGTTGGAAAAGGATCCTTCAAGACAGCAGGTTGTTGCGAACCTTTAACGAATTTTGCAACCTCTGCTCGATGTGGGCATTCCTTAGTAAAATGATCCTCATCACAAATGTAACAAGGGTAGCGAGGTTTGTGCTTTTCGTCATTGGATTCATTTTTATCAGTTTTCTCTTTTGAATTATTTTTGTTGTTATCCTTCCCTTTCTTTTTACCACCGGATTTAGATTTAGCTGTAGATGTCTCTACGACATGAATGTCGGAAGAAATTTCGGGGGAAGATTATCCTTTCGGGGAATTTGGTAAAGTTGTAATAGGAGAATAATTCTTTGAATATTTCTTCTTACTTTTAGTATTGGTCGTACCAATCATACCATCAGCGGCATGAGACCCTAAAGGAGCAGCAGCTATTTGACCTTGTTTTGGAAGGTCGGGGATTTTTTCGTGTAAAGTACCTGACCGCGTAGCAATTAATTTCTCTTCAGTAACAACACCAGCCTTAGCTACATCTTCAATAATCTTGGGTAACAATGATTTAGCAAACCATTCCACCAAAATTCGATTCAGAATGTAAAATTTCACCAAACATTGTCTACGTTGCCATTCATGAATATGATCAGAAATATACATGGACATGGATTGTTTTAGTGAAGTTAATAATTCTGTTCCATTGTTGTATCTGACAGGCAATTGAAAATGAGTCAAGAAGGTAGTTGCTAACTTACTAAAATTATTAAACGAGCCTCATGGTAACTCAATGTACCATTTGGCTACAAGACCAATAAAAGTTCTTTGGAAAAGACGCAAGTGAATCGAATCATCAATAATTGAATTAGACGCACACCAGAGATGATAAGTAATCACATGATTTGATGGATCCTCTCCTAACTTACCTTCGAATTTTGGTATATCACTGGGCAACTTATGCGGCATTGGCAGCCAATACGGATAATAGAAAATTGGATAATTTGTAAGGCGCGTCAAATTAGGTAAATCCAAAGTTGCAATAAATGGTAACTGGCGGTTAGGGTCACGAAAACCTTGAGTAGCCAAAGCAGTTCCAGGAGTGGATACCCAGGATAACTGGGAATTGGATTTGTGTTAGGAATTGTGTAACCTCCCAGAAAACTAGGATTAACCAGACCAAACTGGGGTTCTTGAGGCTACTGATAATTATAGCCAGGGTACGGTTGATACTGATAACTTAGATTTTGTGAACTGGGATTGAATTGAGGATACCCCTGGTACGGTTGATACGTGAATTGCAGTTGACTTATGACAACTGTACTTGTACCGGCTTGTCCTGCATGCATCTGAACCGAAGTCTGAACTAAAGGTCCTGACTGGGGTATAGAGACTTGAGGGATTTGCATGGATGCAGGGATAGACGAACTCGGAGTTATAGATACTCCAAAAATAGGTGTTACAGGTTGAACAGAAGTTACAACAGTTGCAGCAGTTTGAGGCGGAGTCTGAGGTGTACTAGGTGCAGACTACTGAACAGAACTAGGTGCAAGAGTTTTAATAGTAGGCCGGATAGGTTGCTAGGTTGGACCAGAAACCAAAGACTGTTTAGGTTGAAAAGGAAACTGCACATTAGGCTACATAGGCTGTTGATACTGGGACGGATCCCACACCATATTCATTCCAGGGTATTGTCCCGCATAAGGTTGAACGTAAGTACCATAACTTGGTTTAACGTAGGGTTGATATGTAAGTGGTAAATTTCTGGCTCCTTGTATAGATGACTGACCAGAAGGTTGTTGGTAACCTTGAATTCAGTACTGACCTTGAGGTTGATAACCTTGAGGTGCGTACTGAAGCTGGGGTTCATAAGGACCCTGAGGAACATATTGAGCTTGGGGTTGACCTTGGGGTATGTACTGTCCTGAGGGTTGATATCCTTGAGGTATGTACTATCCTTGGGGTTGTCCCCCAAAATAATATGATTCCACAGTTTGTCCTAGGAAAATGCTATATTTAGGTTGTCTCCCAGGTGGTGACTGAATTCCTAAAGGTTGCCCCCCAAGAGGTAACTGACTACCTTGAGGTTGCTCCCCAAGCGATAAATGATTTCCCTGATATTTTCCTCCAGGCGGTAACTGACTTCCTTGAGGTTGAGGATTCAAAATATTACCAGTCATCATAAAGATTTTCTCTGCATTCGACGTTTTAGTTTTAATTCCACTTAAACCAGATGACAACATGTTTTCAATCAGTTGAGGAGCTACCCCCGAGAAAGTACCAGACAGAGCCTGATATCCCAAAGGAACAGAAGGACCACCATGTAAAAATGCTTCCAGTGTCTGGGAAAACATGGATGACTCTCCTGCCATAATGGATGACGGATAGTAACCTCTAGGTATTGGATGAAATGGAACTCGAGGTGGAGAAAAAGCAAGACCCGGATTCTCTAAAAAATTTGTTAAGGATAGATACCAAGCACTAGTTTGAATAGGGCTGTAGAAAATTGATTCACGTTCCCTAAGATTTAAAGACTGAGAGGATTCGGGAAGAGATAACTCTTCGTCTCAATTATTAAGTTCTTCAATAGAGATTAGTCTAGATGGAAGATTTTCAGTGACAATATTTCTTACCCTAGGTGAACCGGGATCGCTAGAAGTTGGCGTAATAAATATTGAAGATGTTTCCCAAACATAAGGTTCAGTTTCAGGTTCAGAGATTTCAGGTTCGTCAGCTAGTTCACTGGAAGGAGAAATACTACCAGTAACTTTAGAAACTGAAATCGGCTCTTGAATGTGTTTTGTTATTGGTGTTTGATAATTGAGATGAACTACTATAGATGAAGTTCCAACTTCTGTTCATTTAATCCTATCGCTACTAGATGATACCAGAGCACGAAGCCCTTCAAGTTGACTTGGTGTATATTCATGGGGTTTCCCTTGTAATCTCCAAGATTGTCTCGGAAATTCTGCCATGATTAAATATTAACTAATCACACGCAAACAAAGAAAATTTCAATGAAAACACCTAAAGTCTCTAAAGAAACAAACAGCTGAATCACACGATTAAAAATCTAAGAGTTCAAACCACACACAAATAGTAACTTCCTGTACTAAAAACACTAGTTGGTGATGAAATCCAACTTAGTAGAAATTTAATACAGAAAGGGTGGTTGGAACAGTTACCCTGATAACCTGCTTAATGAAACAGACTGGCACAAGTTTCCTGACAAAACCATCTCATGTGAAGAGAACCCCCCAGAGAGTCCAAGTGAGTCTAGTCGACGTCTGCTCCAGGTACAGTGAGATCTTTCCTTCATCGTCACCTTAGGAAATAATCTTAAGTTTGTGGACACTAAGGTTACCAACTGTAACAAATATAACTGGCGGAACAGTCTACGAGCCAATCCCACGCGCAAGGGCAGAGTAACAAATCTCAATCCCCTTGAAGGTTCCTCGACATGGTTAATCCGAGGTTTACCGACAAGTGACCCCAGGCTCCTCGAAAATGGTTAATCTGAGGTTTACCATTTGTAATGCGCACAAAATCTTCTATCTTCTCCAATGAAACAGAATTGATCGTCTCAAAGGTTCGGACATGATCTTGTGATTGACTTCTTTAAGAGAAGCTTCCCAGATTATACAAATTACAATTGGATTTATTTCCTACCGCAAGATTTTTCTACTTGTTTGGTTTTACTATCTTGGAGAGTTAATTACTCCCTGCTCCAACATACTAGCCTAAGCTATGTTGGTGATAAGAGCCCTAGAAAATAAAAATATTGCTAGATGAATTTCAATTAAGCGCTACTTTTAAGAGCTGTTTTTTAGGTCAATGGGGGTGGAAATGAAACTCTGATGGTGTGAATACTCAACTTCCAAAAAACACTAAAAATGCACCTAAGAATGATAATCATATTGTTTTCTTTCAATGAAATTCTAGTTAAGAAAGAGTTGGAGAATGCAATTCTTTTAATAAACAATTCCTTCTTTAAACATAAAGAACAATTGAAAGAAATTTGTTTTTCCTTTTTAGAAATAACTCAAAATGAGACAAATTATCGAAGCTCACAAGAAAAATCCTTTTACTTTCAAAAATTGAAACTGCAAAAAAAATTTCTTCCAAAAGAAATCTACAAAAATTTAAAAATCACTCAAAACTATAAAACTAATTCTAAGATCCACAAATTTTAACTATCTAATTGAATAAAAGCTTTAAGATATTTTTTGAAGAATGTTTCACTTAGTTATTCAAAAAACTAAGGATCTATTCATTCAGAATGACAAACAGATCAAAAACACTCAAATATGTTTTTATAAAAAATGAAATTCGAAAAACAATAACAAAGTTTCTTTTCGAAGATTTGCAAAGAAACAGGTAGCTCTATTTCTCAATAAATGATGATTTCACAATCAGGTGAGATTCAGCAAAAAGAAAAAAGGACCAATGTAATTTGAGATACTTCAAACAGTCAATGCTTCGAATCACTACAAATACCAAGTGAAAAACAATCCAAAATGAAAAACTTCTAGAAAATCATCAAAACACCAATACTGCTAAGATTCATTCATAGAAGGATTTTAACAGAAACAATCATCAATCTGGGTAGAAACCAAAAACTCTAAATAAAAGGTAAAGATAAACTAAAGAATGAAATCTAGAGTTTTTCAAAATTTTAATAGGGTCCGCAGGCTTCCAGAAGTAACAGGTGCGGTACCGCACTTTTTACTTAAGGAAAAATGCAAAACTGCCCGCACTGTGCAAAGAAGGAAAAGTGCGGTCGCAAGAAAAACTAGAGAAAAACATAAAAGATCTCAAAATTTTCAAAAACAGAGAAAACCTAAGCTACCCATGCAGATTTCTATCAATCAAAAACCAAGTAAAACGTTTCCTCAAATCAAAATAAAAGAGAACCAAAAACAACAAGTTCTTTCCCCAGTGGAGTCACCAATTTGTTGTGTGGATTAATCCGTCTTGTGGAAAAGACCGATCTCCCTAGTACTAAAAGTATCTAGCAACAAACAACCAAATAAAATAATCTTTCTCTAAGCATATATGATCTAAAAAGAGCTCTATAGAGGTGTAAAAGACTTATTGTATGTCCAGTGCTTGTTTGAAGTCGTTATTGTCCCTTGTGTACTTGAAGGAGTTTTCCTCATAAACCTGTAGTAAAAAAAAGAAAAATATCACATAGCACTTGCATAGAAATCATCATAAACCATGCTTATCATAGTGATCAAGGAATCTATGAAATAAACCATTAACTGAAAGCTTATTGAGAAAAATGAGTATATTTGTATTAATTTCAAAGGAAGGAAAACCTTACAACCTGAGCCTTGATGTTGCATAGGACTTTCCAGGATTCGAAGTAGGAGTCTCCTCTACTTTGATAAGCTCTACAGTCCTCCAACCAAGACGAATAGAGTTATGTAATCTCTTCTCACAAAAGTCTTAATTAACTGAGTCTGAATCTCAACAGCACTTAACTTCAAATATTCTAAAGCATGAACTCCCCTTGAGGCTACCCAATGCCTCTTTTTATAGTGGAAAAGAGGAGGTTTCTTGATCCAACTATGAAGGGATAGAATCCTCCTTCAAAGGGATAAGCTCCTCACATCAAGGGGTTAGCTCCATAAGGTAAGGGATAGATGCACCTCATAAGAGGGGTTCTATCACCGCAAGATATTTTCTGGAAGCTTCTAGAATTTACTTTTATTGAGATTTTTGGAATTTACTTGCGCCTTTTTGATCTTATAGGGGTACGCAACTTTAATACAGATAAAGTGCATTCAGGTACGCAAGAGAGCTGAACATTAGGTGTGGGACTGCAGGCAAGATAGAGAGAAAGTGCGACACCAAAGTTTAGGAGATTTTTAGGAACATTTCTCTGATTTTCAAGGCTTGACATGAGGAACTGATATGTTATACTTGCAAAGGGAGAAGTATGAGTAATAATGAGCTCATACACGTATCAGAATGTTAGGATGACAATTTTCAGTGTAACATCATGTTCCTTAGAATCTTTCTTGGCTTGAAAATTTGACTTTGTTGGATTTGTCCTTCAATTTTTTTAGTGGACCCATATTAGTTGATTTATTGAGACTCCAAAACCGTCAAGGTATTATTTTGTCTCATAACTAGTTTTCTGGTACTATTACTATGGGGTTAAGAAGAAATTTAGGCCTTGTCAAGATTAATTTAAAAAATAATAAACTGAAGGGCACCATCCAAAAATTATTTGAAATTAAAAAAGGCTCATTAATTTAGATTTGAGAAATAAAAATATCAATGGAAGTGTCTTACCCTCATTGTTTCCAAATATGGGGAATCCATTATTTTTTTTTATTTGCGTAATACAAAATTTACTATAGGAAATCTATCTTCACTAGTGTTTTTTTCCATTCATAGTAATAGTATTCAAAGTAAGGTAGCCTTCACTAGAGAAAAATATAATTTCTTTGATGAAGATGGAAATTATTAATGTCTTTTCAGGTTTAATATTTATGGTTCATGAAAACAAAGAGTTTTAGTCACAAAATTATAAAAATATGGTTTGAATGTACACACTTTGTTCTCTACAAGTATTTGACACTTTGGTTTTCCAAGACTCAAAACAACAATACCACTGTGACGAATGTCAAATTTTCATGTATGATTTTCTCTTTATTCATTTGATGTATCTTGCTCTCTACTAAAGTAATATTTCATGATATTTTGAAATGTATTTAGATGTATTTTTTGCAGTTGACTTTAGCTAGTTGTGTTGGTTTTCAAAAGTGGTGGCAACGATAATTTATTTCAATGTTATAAATGTGGTATTGTCTTTATGACTTCTCAAATCATCACTGATTCTTCTCAAATTATCACCACCTATTCCCTTGTATCACTGAAGTGCAAGAATGATCTATTTTCTCATGTACATTTTACTAGTATGTTGCTGCTCTATCCTCTTTAAGGGTTGCCACTTTTGTGTGGAAAAATAAATGCACCAAAACTGCGTTGTGTGTTTTAAGGTAGGTAAAACTTATTTTCATAGTATAGTAATTGTAGTTTTCATTTTAAAGAATAATTTACATAAACATTATTTGTATATATGAACTCTCGTCTATTGAATCATGTGCATTATTTATTCGATTCTACAAATATTATCAGCTTATCTATGCTCTTACCTTTTTCACATTTTCTTGAAGTCATTGTACCCAAATCATTGACAAAGCTTAAACAAGTCCCCAAGGAATGATTACCATGAAAATAAAAATAAAAAATATTCTCAAATCTCTAGATGCCAAAAAATAATGGAGGTAACCACCACCAATCATAACTTGGAAGGAAATATAGAACACCCAAACCTCTCCCACAATCCAAATAACCAAAACTATATCAAGTGTCAAGAACAGGGAAAGAATTATTCCCAAAGAGGTACAAACCCTTGGTAGGTTAATCCATATTATATGATCAAGGCATTCATATAGAATTTATCTAAAATAAGATAAGGACAAAGGCCTTGATTATTTGATAAGACTTTAAATTTTACGCATCTACTTAATTATGCATCACAAACCAATAGTTTCTCATATGACACATGCACAATTGACTCGAATAACGTAAGTCAAAGATTCAAAAATGAAATAATTCTTCAAGCACACATCTGAGGCAAAATTTGAACTAAAAAAAAAGACTTCCTAAATAAAGCCTCTACATGCAAAGGAAGAGTCAACGAATAAAGCCTCTAGAAATTACCTCCATTTCTAGAATTTCTCGATCTCTACAAACTAGGAATAAAATTGCACTTAACTAGACACACTTTTATATTAATTGAACTTTACTACCATCTATTTACCTTATCGAAGGAGAGATAAAAAAAAACTAGAAATCATTTCCATGACAACACTTAAATATATAAGAAACAACCACCATAGATAAGTTGAATAAAAATAAGTCACATAACTCCATACTATAGTCAATAACACAACAAAGAGTCTATTGGGAAAACTAGTAAAACAAGGAAAAATACATGTTTGAAAAAGAAATCTGAATGGTCCAAAGAAAAAATGTTGAATGGAACAAACATGAAACCAAACCAAGTATGTAGAGTAATATAGGTGGCTCAAAGTTGGGTACATGTGAAGCATTTTTTCAAGACAAAATAGGTGTAATTGTAAAAACGAAATATTTTTCTTTTTTTTAGAAAACAATACAAGTATGAGAAACATTTGAGACTACTATTAGATAGATATTTAGGACTATAATAATTGGAAATAAATAAATGTTGATAGCTCGTTCCACCATTACTAGTGCATTGAACAAAGATAATATGATATCCTACAGCTAGTGGTGTAGAGACACTCCAAGACAAGGTGCAAGAAGCAACACCTAGTATGGATAGCTACATAGAAAATAACTCCACCACCAATGAAATCAATTCATGCAAGTAAATTTCCATAAGAAACAACAAAAACCAATTACCAATGACTTGCAACATTACATTCTACCATTAAGAATTAAGGTAAAATCATGTGATTAGTCTTTGGAATTATGAGAACTAAAGTATCCATTTCATATATTGAGTGCACAATATGAAATGGGTATTTCATATCAACTATACCCACACCTTTAGGAGTGGGTGTGATTCATGACTTCATAAGAAACAATTCCATGCAATCAGGAGGGAGTGTGAGTCATGGATTCATTCAGAACAATGCCACACCATCAAGAGGGGGTTGTCACTCCAGTGACATTCCCAAATACCATTTATTTCGACACTATTCCAAGAGCACCAAGAGTGGATAACTACATGGATAAGATAAGATAATTTTATTAATGTCCAACATGTGACCCAAAAATTAAGGTAATTATACTGAAGAAGAGTACAATCAGCATAAGTACAATGTAAGAGTGCAAGCACAACTCCTAGAAAATGTTGAAAATAACATAAAGAAACAAATAAGCAAGTTTTCATGCTTTTGTTACGTGCCTATAAAATATCAAGGCACAATAAAAAATAATCAATAGCCTGCAAGGAAACTAACAAGAGAAACTACCAACACCAATGATAAACAACCATCGTCAATGAATTTAAACATTGCATCCTCTCATTAAGTAGGAGGCAAGTCAAGTGAATGATCTTTGAAATTACCATAACTAAAATATTCATTTTAGCCCTTGAGAGCACAATCTGAAATGGAAATTTCAAATTAATGACACCCGCGTCTTAAGGAATAAACATGACTCATGACTTCATCCAAATAAATTCCACACCATCAAGAGCCAGTGCCACCTCAGTGACATTTAGGCCATTTGGTGACTTCTAGACTATTACAAGAGAAAATATTTTCACTACTTCTTCCACACTTCCAAGTTTCATCAACATAATCATTCTAGAAGCATTCTAAACAAAAATGGAAGTAGATTCTAGCCTTTTCCTTTCAAAATATTAAGTAAAACTTTTCAAGTATGGATGGGAATAAAATTTCATTCTCTATCACCAAAAAAAAGGCCCTTTGAAGGGACGCCTTCAAACTTGTATGTTCAACAATATGCATCAAATCTAACATCTACAATCATATTCATTATTAATAACTCGTGCATACATACAAACCTAAATAATCTCGTTGTACCTATGTTTGTCTATTGATGTAATTTATCAAGAGAAAGTTACTTAGAGAAAAGTGGACTTAATGTGTTTTTTCCACGCTTAACATTACATAATCTTTCCCATGGAAACCAAGGGTATTTTCAAGTGCATGCAGAGCCCAAACAATTACCATGAAAATTGAAATTTGAACTTCAAACAAAGAAATTTATGAGCGTGGAAAATTTATTTGTCAAAGCATCACATACCCATTACACTTGTATATGTTTTCCCCATCCAGTCATTCATGTGTAATAAATTTCTCTAGTGCATCCTATAAATATTCCACATCTCGTTGAATTTCAACATTAAGTTCCATCATATTCTCATATATATTTGAAACCCAGTAGCATTATGTACATTTCGCCTATGAAAGAAAAGGATTGAAATGTTCCTTCAATATAAAGGAAATTTAACCCAAGTAGGGAAAGAGACACAATGAATAGAAACATCCATAAGTCATTTAGATATGTTAAAACCTACTTGGGAGAGAAGGTGCCGCCCAAAAATATAACATATAAGTTTTTTGTCACGAGTATCAGGATCTACTGCCTTCTTTCCTCCAACTTCATCAAGACATAGATATTTCATTTAATCAATTGCAAAGGTACAAAGAGTTCAAACAATAATTTAAACTTAAATGACACTCATACATAAGACCCTCTTAAAGAGCTAAAGGAGAATGGTTTCAAGAATAAACCATCATCCTTTTAATAAGCCAAAATAAAAGGAATTGATAAATTTTCACATAAATTACCTCATGGACTCATGAGCATCTTCTTTCCTTTCATATCCAAGACTTCCACTCATATTCGGGATACGAGAGAGTATTCCTAATGGTGAAAATGGTTCTTCACCTTGCTTAACCATCTGAACATGATGTTGAAACTCACATTAAAAAACCAATCATTATTTCCAACTACCAAGTCAAAGAATAAATTAAATCAATATGAAAACCTTGATGCTCATAGAATAAGAAATATAATTTCCAATTGAAGAAGGTAGACCAAGATGAAAAAACTGACATGTATCTGTATGGTTTGAATCTATAAAGTAAGCTAAAAGTGGCCTTGTGTATGTGAGACACTGAAGCACATCATTTGCAAAGCAGTTATGCATATTGACCAATAGAAATGATATTATTTTAAAACCATTTATTGAAGTTAAAATAGAACATATAACTATGTTCTCAGTATATCATACAAAATTAAGACCCTCATAATTGATGGTATTGCAGAAAAAACATGATATCAATGCAATTCCTATTAAAAATAAAATGAATATGAAAAACATTCAATTGCCAAATTTAGCATATTATTAGATTGTATAAGTTATGTTACCACAATTGATCAACCCACATGGTGGTTAGCTTAACTTGTTCCAGCTGAAAAGCTCCACGAATATTTCATACGGAAACAATACCCGATCCATCATATATACATCAATAGGTATAAACAACAACATTATTTTCAAAGTCCATTTATTTAGTGAATCTGAAAAATAGAATTTTTTTTTCGGAAATTAATGAAGCAAGAATTTCCATGATAACCAAATACATGATCTTACCACCAACATTTTTAGGCTTTTTTAATGTGCCATTACCTCCACTAGAGGTTGCAAATTTGACTCTAGTGTCAAAAGCTTTCTCGAATGAATAATTTTTCTTCCAAGTTCCAAATCCATTGGATGAATTGCAAGAATTATTTTTAGAGTCCACAACAACAGTATCTCTAGTAGCTTTACAATCTAGTTTCTGACCTTGATTCCAATTATTGCTTTGGAATTCCAATGCGTTCAAACCAAAGGTAAAGTCATAATCAAACTACACTCATAGTAGATGTTGTTACCTCAAGAAAGGAAATAAATTATGCTTTTTATATATAATAGAATTATATTAGCACTGAGTAAACTTGCATCCATGTTGAATGCTTTTTTGTTCACCTTTGTATCTATATTTTACAAATACATATGAGGGTAAGGACTCTCACACTAGCTATATTATTCAAGGTCTCAGAACTAGTTTGCATGGTAGGAAAAAGTTCATACTATTCACATGCATGGCTTAAAAGAGATGCACGAGCACCTTCAGTAAGTTTCATATGTGGCCTATTTTGTGCTCTAGCTCACAACCTCATGAGATTTTTCAGTTGTATATAATTTCATATTATACTTGTTTCTAGTTTATCTATTTATAGTATCACACAACTCTAGATATACTTGCACTGATATACCCATTAATGGTACATTTTCCATCCATATATCGTCACAGCTTAGCGCAACTTTAATTTTATTTTAAATGTGTTTTCATTCTAAAATGTTTGTTTATATTTTGCATATTTTCTTGTCGAGTGTGCTCCATTTATTTTCTATGATATTTCTAAAGTACGAGAGAAACTTAACTGAGAGGTTGTTTCTATCGTCCTTATAACTGCCAAAAGAATTTTCTTATTGTATAATAGAATAGTTTCATTTCCAGGTAAGCCCAAAACAATATAAGGCAAGTGAACTAATACTAAATTTGGCTACTTACAAGAATTGGAATTGTGGCTCCACCATCTCTGGTACTCGTAAGTGTACTTCCAGTTAAATTTGGAATATATAGAGGATTTTGTTGTAAAAAAAATGTTACAAAATACCACTTAAGAGAATGTCGAAGACAAAAGAGACTTGTATTGAAAATTTATGATTAGCACTTGTGAAAGGAGCTGAAGATATACCTTTATAGGGCTAATTGAGCCACAAATTCAATAATGAATTTGTTTCTCCTCTTTTGGATCTAGGTTAAAGACAACTCCTTTGAAATATAAATATTTTGACCCACTAGTAGCTATCATACCTCTTATACTTTCCAAGATGAGGTTTGATGGCATAATGAAGGAAATCCAAGCACAACCAAAGCTATTTGTCACCTTTATGACAATACCAACTAATCTTATTTTAAATTAATGGAAGGATTAGGTCAGGATTCTATATGAGGTGAGTTTTAAGCCTTTATTAGATACCTCAAATTTTCCAGAAATTAGAACAGTTTTACATTGTTTGACTAAAGTGATTCGAAACTCGTACTAATAAGATTTCAAGGGAAATAAATAATCTATCATGAATGAATTAAAACCCTAGGAATAGCATGAAAGGAATACTTAAGACAATTCCAATGATGAATTACGTATTTACTTAGATCAAAAGGATGAGGTTATCAAGGAGGCATAACAACTTTGGATATTAATATAAATTATTTTCTTACACTATAGATTCTAATTTATTCGGTTTGGTTCTATTCATCCATTCATGTGCCCTTTTTTTGTGTATCATATATAGTTATAATGAGTATATTCTTATAGAACCATCTCATTGGAAAACACTTACATTTTCTCATTGGGATTGGAAATAAGGATAAAGTTGGAACTAAGTCATGGATAGGGCCCTATTCTCCAAGGATTTGTTAATAAAATATGTGTAAAATCTTCTCCACAAAAGGTATGCGGGAAAATTAATGAAGAAAAAATAATTCTTCCCACCAGAGTACTAATTATTCGACCAAAAACCTAAGGAACAAAGTAATAGGAGGCTCAATGGCGAAAAACCTTTAGTTGGGGACTTCCCTCTCATAAAACAACATTTATCTTTGCTGACTAGGAATGGGTAAAAGGTAATATTTGGTACTAACTCATTGATATGGGGACATGCTCCAAATGTATCAAGATTTATTTTAGACATGTTATGCTTAGAATACATCTTATAAGTTCTAATTAATTCTTACGACTCCCCATCCGAAAATCAGGGCATTCAGGAATCAAGGTGGAAGAAGGCGACACATATCAGTCTTCAAGATGCACATGGAACTGAATAGTAATATTTAATAGGAGCACTCAAAACTACCTCTGTTAGGTCAAATGGGAACCTTGACCATATAATATGGGCATTAAATAATGAGGTTGGAAAACATAATAAAAACTTAGCTTAGAAATCAAATTGTCATTCCCTGACTTCCTTGAACCTTGAAACGTGTATCTCATTAGAAAGCTCCAAGATCCTCTTATAACCTGAATATTCCTATGGCTAGTTCTAGTAACAAAAAATATACATGGGAAAAAATATAAAAGTGGTTTTGGCAAGGCCCAAGAATTCATAGCATGTGCAAGGAAAACTATGAAAGTGTGGCCGACACATTTTCTTGAGTGTCATTTCACTAAGAAGTATGAATTGCCTCAAAATATTTGGCTATGGGGAAAGAAGGTTGGGAAGGAGATATACGAAAAGAGACCTATAATATTCGCAAGATAATAATAAGGTGTTGATGACATGCTTAGTATTTAGATCAAAAATGAAAGTTCTAAAAAATTGTCCAAAATAGAATAACCGCGTAGATCTCGTCGCCAGGATTCCGGCGTAATTCATTTCATTAAAACCCAACGGCAGATGAAGAAGTTATAACATGTTGTCTATTTTCCCAAACATGTAAAAAATGAGCATAACAGTGACAAACTAATGACATGGTATTCCAGTCAGCACTCCAGGTATATCTAGGGAATATTCTCCAATTTTAGCCTAGTGACACTGTGACATGTCTCACAGTCAAATTCGCCAATGAACTTTGGAAGTGTATTTTTTTTTACAATCTATTTCTAAGGTTGAATGAGATTTTTTCTTAGGTTGGAGTAGTAAAAAATAGAGCTAGACACGTGGTACAACTAGGGGGCACCACAGTCCACCTCAGGTGTGGACCCAAACAACCTTGGGATAGTTTATAAATTCATTAGTTCTCGACATATATATATTCGGTTGCATATATTTTTATTGGCCTAAGGTATAAAAATTATTATATGCATGGAAAATTTATATATATTGTAGGATAGGCTCTATTATGGTGGAAAAATTCTATTATAGTGGAGA
The DNA here is from genome assembly GCA_034641835.2 of Pinus albicaulis. Classification (NCBI taxonomy): domain Eukaryota; kingdom Viridiplantae; phylum Streptophyta; class Pinopsida; order Pinales; family Pinaceae; genus Pinus; species Pinus albicaulis. The sequence continues at coordinate 528,280,840 of CM076569.1, forward strand.
TTATACCTATAGGGGAGACTATGCCAGACAAACTATCAGAGAAACTATTATGGTGGACAGGCTATAACCTTGGAGGGATAGGCTCTAACCTATAGCAGACATGCTAACTACATATGGCAGAGCGACTATATAGTGGTGGAAATACATATGGCATAGCATAGATATTATATATGAGGTTGCATATATCAATGTTAAGCTAAATTTTCGACTATGGGTTAATCACTGTATCGTGCAGCAAAATATGGGTGCGGGTGTCAGGGTCGAACAAGCGACCACCCCCATGCTATGCCTATGCCTTACCGCCATGCTCCTATGATGGTTCTTAACTATTAGGGATGTGAGTAATATTTATATTGTATCGGCGCCGGTGACGGGGGCTCAGAGGGAGCCAACCAAGTCCCATGTGATCTCAATGATAAACTACAGACAAAGGCCAAAAAAACCGACATATTATATTAACACTAAATTTTTTTTAATCAATGTTAATCTAATCTTAACACTAATCTAATCCAATAGTTAACATATTGTTAATGCATTGTTAATGACACACTTGTCCTAAGAAATTCATTAATTTCTTGTTAATCCATGCTTAAACTAGCGGTGAACTTGGCGGGAACACCTTTTTAGGCATAATTTTCCAAATTTAGTAGGGTCAGCTGGATTATTTCTAGATTTGGAGGAGAAATAGTATGAAAAATGGTTTTTTCCATAACTGAGTCAATTTTTTTACCAATTTTGGCTAAGGAAGAGTCATTATTGGTATATTTTAATGTTTTGGAGCCACTGGAGTAGGTTATAGAGGAAACAGGAGACTGTAAAAAATATTTTTTCACAGTTGAAGCTAATAAAAAGGTGATCTTAAAATGGAAGTACTTGAAAATGTGTGCAAGGTATCCAATTTCATTAAATTAAATGTGAAACTTCTTAGATATGTTCCATAGATTGACTGTAGGGGAATTTACTGGATATGTCACCTTTGATAAAAGGATGAGATCCAGAGGCTACCAGGCCCTTTACAGACTCTGTCTTTAGAACTTGAAGAAGATAACACTCATGATTTGAAAATGAAATGACATGTATTTTATGTTCAAGGTATTCATTTCCATAAAATTATATGTGCAAACTGTTTTATATGTCTTGCATTTGAAATAAAGTGCTTTTGGTAAATTTTTGAGTCTTATGTGTGAAGGAGTACTATTTATTTTTACTGTTTAATATATTAAATCTAAAAAACACAGGAAGATAAAATCACATAATATAACACAACAGTTGATAAGGCAGTTCACCCTTCTTGGGCTACATCTGCTGGGTCCAAGGCCCCCAAATGGGCATGTCCTTGCTCTTATTAGATGCTCAAATTGGTTATAAAGTGATAAGAAAGCCTAAATAGAAAAAATATGCTGTGGAAATGAGTTCAGAACACAGAAAACAATAAATATTGGCTTTTGTTTTACCTCCAATGGTTAACCATAGCCCAATACAGCTCCAACACTCCCTAGGCCCTGATGGCTCTCCAAGCTTCTGTGCTAAAAAAGTACCTGAATATCAGCTCCGTTGACTCCAAAACTTGTGCTATTGGCTCCAGAATTCTCAAAATACCCAAAATAAAAATAAAAACATTTCGCTCCAAAAGGTTCTGTCTAGTGAAAGTTATGCCCAACTGAGGTTTTTTCCAATTTGGCCCAAGGAAACTCCACCAAAAGTGGAGTAACTAGAGTTAGGTCTAACACTTATGGAATAACCATCGAAAAAGGTGGAACTGGCACTAAACAAGTCAAAACTGCTGGTGGTTATATTTAATGTTAGGCTGACTATTGGTCACATCGGTCAAATTTGTCGGAGGAATAAACGTTAACAAACCCCCAACTTAACCGCTCCAATAAACCGTGGCATTAAATTTACAATGGTCACATTAAAACTGCCACATAACAATTTTTTTAAGCCGAGGGTTGAAGGCCTGGGTCACGGGCTTGTGGTCATGTTATACGTGGGTTGGCCCTTAGGGGTTGGCCCCCTTTCCTGCTGCCCAAACCTTAGTTAAAATTTAAATATAAGTTCAAGCCCTTATATATTAAGAACTGAACTATAGAGCGGGCAGTCGGGTCTTGGGGCTGCCATCCATCTGACCCATAGTCGAAACCTATAACATTGCAAAAATTTTACACAGCCAAAAATTTGACACGGCCTGGGGCCACGTGACGGCCTCTAGGCAGGCCATGTGGCACTTGTTGATTGGCCTAAAATTCTAAAAGTCAAACAATTATCTAACTGTCATATGACACTTTTCAAAGGTTGATTGGCTAGCATGGAATATTCCAGGGAATATTTTGAGGAATATTCCTAAGATATTCCAAGGAATATTATTTTTTTAATAATTTCAAATCCAAAAGTTGACCCTGGTCAAAACTAATTTTTGAAGGAAATTGTAAACTTCAAACCTACATAACTTTCACATGCGAATTCAGATTTGAGTGTCATTCATGACTAGAAGATTATATATACAAGGCCTATCCAATCATTCCAGTTGCAACCAATTATAATCAGTTCCAATTTTGAACATTTTCTTCACTTAGGACATGATCACCTGATCACACCTCCCAAACGAGAAGCTTTTGGACCCATAAAATCTCTCTGATTACAAAAAATGAAGATGAGGAGACTAATTCTCCACTCTTCCAACTTTGAACCACTGAAATATTCCTGACTTCATCAAATTGAGCTTCTCATAAAACGATAAATTGTTCCTTGAATTCACTAACTGACCGTTGCTAAAATTGACTGAGTCATAATGCAAATTTTTGACATTTTCTGAACAGAAACTATAATTCAAAGAAATCATACTGTTTCTAAAATGGTAAGACTTCAAAGAAGATTGAAAATAAGATTCACCTCGCTAACTGTTCACATAGCGATTTTTTGTTGAATGAGCTCTGTGCTTGTGCCAATTGCTGACCAAGTTTTCTCGCCATACCAATCTTCCATTCTAAAACCAGAAATGACACTTACTGAACTATGTGCGCTCTTTTCTTACATGCATTTCTATTTCATGGACTCTTGCACCACTTTGTACCGACACTTCGTTCTCTACACCAATCAACACCAAAGGTACCTTGTGCAACATATTGTTATCTTCTTTCAAATACGAACTGTTATTAGACTAAAACATATGATCATTTATATCAGCAATATTATGAAAAGGGAAATGTACAAAATATTGTTGTTTAAACATCAACAAAGTCATATTTTGACTTGCATTAAATATCCTTTTCAATTGCCCAGCATGGACTAAATAAGATCCTAGCTTCTTCTTATGTGCTCTCACAATGTATTCTTTTCCATCCTTGAACAAGTGATACTTATTCTCATGTTGATGGAAGATTTCCTTTCTATCATATAAATATGGACTACGCAACACAACACCTATAATTTCAAGCAGTACTACATCCAGTTCAACGCAATCAACATACTGAGCTGTTATGGCGAAGCGCAAGATGCACTTTCTTGAGACTTGTAATTTTGCATCCTTGCATATCCACCCAAGTGGATAAGGCTTCGGATGTGGAACTGTCTCAAGTTTCAGCTGTTTGACCAAGTCTTCTGAGATAAGATTCGCTTGAGACCCACTATCAAAAAGTGTGTCTATCTTTGTGTGGTTTGAGATTATCCTCACATGAAATAGCTCTATCCTCCTCTTTTCATTTGGAGTTTCTTTGTGATAGTTTAATGTGCTAGAACTGGGATTTGTTTCTTGTACAACCTCTTTCCATTTTATGTTCTTTAATACCATGACGATACTTTTAGTCTCATTACCTCATTCTGACCCTAAGTCCTATTCAATAGTTGCAACAGTTTTTACCTTTTCTTTGGTTTTATCTTTGTTTTTATATTTCTATAGCTTCAGCTTCGGATGAAGCTTCCAAAAATGGTCTTCATCGTGGCTTGTTTCTAAACAGTTCTTGCAAAATAATTTCCCTTTTTCCTTTCTAGAGTTTTCAATCTTTTTTCTTCCTTTTCTTTTAAAATCACTACCCTTATTCACATCAAAAGTGCTTTTCCCTCTAGCCTCTAAATGCATAGCTTGTACACAAAATTCGTCTAGACTAGTAGGATTAAACATAAGGATAGTATGTATAAGGTAATTATTCAAATCACCTATATATTTCAGGAAAGTATCTTGACTTTGTAAGTCTACTCCTAACAACAATGCTCTTCTCCTAAACTCTTGAGTGTTTTCTTGAACACTTTGTCCTTTAAGCTGTCTAAAGTTTTGCCAATTCATTATAGCCTTTTGTAAATGAGCAAGAGGATAAAATTGCTTCTCAATTGTGGAAATAAATTCAATCCATGATAAAGTAAGCTTACCATGCTTTCGAATTTCATCCTTGGTCTTGGCTTCCCACCATACCAAAGCTGCTCCTTCCATCCTTAATGAGGCTAACTGAATCTTGGTGTCATCATCATTTAAGCTTTGAATACTTAAATAAACTTCCAATTGTATAGCTTCTCTGCATTGACTTCACCGTTAAACATGGGTAATTCAAATTTGACATCAAGCTTTAAAAAATGATTTTTACCAGTGGATTTCGACTTATGTGACTGATTTACTGAAGTCGAAGAAGATGATGTTGAGGAAGACGATGATGAGGGAGATGATGGATCACAATTTCCTCCATTCCCTTTCTTTTATTGATCATTACCCTTCTTTCCTCCTAAGGAATCCTCTCCTTATTTTTTGTTTTTAGACCCTTCTCCAACAATCCTATCATTTCTTTCTTGATAGAGGATCCTTACCATTTCAGTCATATCCAAGAAAGCTTTCCGAAATACCCTTTCTTCTTCCTTGGGATCCATCTCTTCAGGAGCTTCACCTTCTCTTGAAGACATGCTTGAAACTGATTCTAGGGCTCTTGGAGGTGGTTCTCTGACCCTTCTTGGTAGTGGATTAGTTTGTGCACTAACCAAGTTTCCTTTACCTCTCTTGACTTTTAACCTAGTCAGCATCAAAACTTGAAAACAAATGACTTAATCTTTGCACAAAAAAAATGCTGAGTAAAAACTCTAGCTCAAAACCATAGCTCTGATACCAACTGATGTGAAAATGGAAGTACTTGATAATGTGTGAAAGGTATCCACTTTCATTAAATTAAATGTGAAACTTCTTAGATCTGTTCTAGATATTGACTGTAGGGGAATTTACTGCATATTTCACCTTTGATAAAAGGATGAGATCTAGAGGCTACCTGGCCCTTTACAGACGTTGTATTTAGAACTTCAGAAGATAACACACATCATCTGAAAAAGAAACGACTTATATTTCCTGTTCAAGGTATTCATTTCCATTAAATTATATGTGAAAATTGTTTTATATGTCTTGCATTTGAAACAAAGTGCTTTTGGAAAATTTCTGAGTCTTATGTGTGAAGGATTACTATTTATTTTTACTATTTAACACATTAAATCTAAAAAATACAGCAAAATAAAATCACATAATATAACACAGCAGCTGATAAGGAAGTTCACCCCTCCTGGGCTACATCTGTCGGGTCCAAGGCCCCCAAATGGGCATGTCCTTGCTCTTATTAGATGCTAAAATTGATTATAAAGTGATAAGAAAGCCTAAATAGGAAAAATAAGCTATGGAAATGAGTTCAGAACACAAAAAATAGTAAATATTGGCTTTTTGTTCACCTCCAATGGTTAACCATAAACCAATACAGCTCCAACACTCCCTAGGCCCTGATGGTTCTCCAAGCTTCTCTGTTGAAAAAGTACCTGAAGATCAGCTCTTTTGACTCTACCACCTGTGCCATTGGCTCTAGAATGCTCAAAATACCCAAAATCAAAAAACAATTTCGCTCCAAAAGGTTCTACCTAGTGAAATTTATGTCCAACTGAAGTTTTGTGCAAGTTGGCCTAAGGAAACTCCACCAAAAGTGGAGTAACTAGAGTTAGGTCTGACACTCATGGAGTAATTGTCGAAAAAGGTGGAACTAGTGCTAAAAAAGTCAGAACCACTGGTGGTTATATTTAATTTTAAGCTAAATATTGGTCACATGGGTCAAATTTGTCAGTGGAATAAACATTAACAAACCCATGACTTAAACACTGCAATAAACTGTGGCATTAATTTTATAAAAGTCACATTCAAACTGCCACATAATATTTTTTTTAAGCCATCGGTTGAAGCCCTGGGTCACAGGCTTGTGGTCATGTTATACGAGGGCTAGCCCTTAGGGGTTGGCCCCCTTTTCCGCAGCCCAAACCTTAGTTAAAATTTAAATACAAGTTCAAGCCTTTATATAATAAGAACTGAACTGTAGAGAAGGTGGTCAGGTCTTGGGGCTGCCATCCATCCGACCCATGGTCGAAACCTGTAATGTTGCAAATTTTTTACACAGCCAAAAAAATTTCACGGCCTGGGACCATGTGATGGCCTCCGGACATGCCACATGGCGCCTGCTGATTGGCCTAAAATAATGAAAGTCAAAAAATATTCCAACTTTCATATGACACTTGTCAAAGGTTGATTGGCCTGCATGGAATATTCCAAGGAATATTTTGAGGAATATTCCTAGAATATTCCAAGGAATATTATTTGTTTAATAATTTCAAAGTAAAAATTAAACCCTGGTAAAACTAATTTTTGAAGGAAATTGTAAACTTCAAACTTCCATAAATTGCACATGCGAAGTCGGATTTGACAGTCGTTCATGGCTACAGGGTCATATCGACGAGGCCTATCCATTTGTTCTTCTTTCAACCAATTCTGAGCAGTTCCAATTTTGAGCATTTTCTTCACTTAGGACATGATCACCTGATCAAAATGTCCGTGCCATGGAAGCTCGACCAAGGAGATTTTGCCAAAGATGGGTGAACTCCATCATCAAAATAATGTTTTATTGATTCAGTTTTCATGGTTTTTTTTGTGTTTATATGATGTTGTTCAACATTTAGTTTTCATTATTTTATGTTCATGAATTCAACTTAATCTCACAATTTTACTTGTTTATTAATCACAAGCACTTCCATAAACCCTTGTACAAGAAGAAAACATAATCATTTTTATTATAAATATAGAATTTATATTAGCGCAAAAAAACTAACAATCAAATTCAGATCAAGATGGTATGAGAGAAAAGCTTATTTGCTTATTTTTCTTGAGATTGTGCAAGAAGAGTTTTAATAGTTGAAATTTTGTGATTCTTGCAAGGTTGAAGTTGCAGAAAGGAGAAGGGAAGATATTGTTTGATAGTCCCGAGGTTAGGACCAAAAGAAGGAGAGCTGAGAGAGCATCATCTTCAACCAAAGTTCCACTCATAGCTACACTTGAAGCACCTCAAATTATATCTTCAGAAGTTGGGATTGAAGATGTAAAAATTGCATAAGAAGCTGAGTTGATTGAAAAGGTACAAGCATGAGAAGTTGAGATTGAATCCTTATCCATCATGTCGAGTGTTGGAGAGACTCAAGGACATATTGAAGAGGAATATTTCAAGAGAGACTTCAATGACATTAAGGTGATGGTTAAAATCACGTTTGATGCATTCACTGCTGAAAGGGTAGCAGAAGGTTCAAAGTCTCCACATGGAGAAGGAAATTCTGATGATAAGAAGGATGAAGAGAAGAGTTCGAAGGGCAGTGGAGGAAAGCCACCTCCATCTCCACCATCCTCATCCTTGTCATCCTCATCAGCATCATCTTCCACTTCCACCACAAAAACCACCCACACATTCAAAAACCCCAAAGGAAAAATCCCAACTACTCAAATTGGACATTAATTTTTAATTTCTCATGTAAAATGGTGAGGTAAATGAAAAGAAGTTGGACAATTGGATCCATCAATTGGAGGTATGCTGCAGAATTCATAACCTACAAGAGGATGAAATAAAGATCTAGTTGGCTTCATTGATGCTAGAAGGAGCAACACTAGTCTGGTGGGAAGCAAATACTCAAGAGGAAATGTGAATCCATGGAAAGATATCCATTTCTTGTCTTTCGTTTATTGATTCAATTAAAATATAGTTTTATCCATTATCCTATATGAAAAAAGAAATTAGGATTTGGAAAAACTTTAGGCAACTCAAGGGCCAAACAGTTCAAGACTATACCCAGCATTTTAGAAATTCAGATTTTCTCTTAGGAGTAAACTTGAATTCCCAAGACACACTCTTGAAATACATTGGGGTTTTTCATTATTGTTTGAAACATACTATACTTATATTTAAACCAAGTAATTTAGATGAAGTATGTGTGCAAGCCATGCATCTTGAAGCAAGGGGAAAGAACATTCGGGAAGAGGGTAGTAAGAAAAAGCCATTGAAGGGTAAGAGAAAATAGAAGGGAGGAAAATGGAACGGAAATAGGAATGAAAGTGTTAATAAATAAGGGGAGAAAACTAAATCCAAACATTTTTCCAAAGAAGGGCATGATGAGGCCCATTTCTGGAAACAACATCCCAAAATAAGGCCTAAGAAACCAAACAAGAAGGGGAAACAAAAGATGACGGCCACCACTCAACATGATCTTGGATCCGATTCTGGTGATGAGACCAAGATCGTAGCCATGGTAAAAAAGGGAAAAGAAGGCATATCAAGTATTAGTTCCTCAAAATGTCACAACAACACTCCAAATGAAGACACAAGGATATAATTTTACCATGTAAGGGTGATTTCAAATCATACAAATATTGATGCATTGTTTGATAATGGGTCACAAGAAAACCTGATTTCAGAATACTTAGTCAAAAACCTTAACCTTGAAGCCATACAACATCATAAACCATACCCTTTGGGTTGGATAATTAAGAATTCCAATTTATAGGTTAGAAGGAAATGCATATTTCTATTTCCATTACTACAGACTTTGTTGATGAAGTTGAGTTAGATGTGGTTCCACTTTACATTTCTGGGATTATCTTGGGAAGTCCATATTTGTATGATAGGAGAGTGTTATTTTATCTGCATGAGAAGAAATATCATTTGATTAAGGATGGGTTGGATTATATTGTGAGAGATCATCGCAAAAAGCTGAATATTTCTTTAATTAATGCAGGGCAGATGAAGAGACTAGTTAATGCAAGTAAAAATGTGTGCATATCATGATCAAGAAAAAGGATGATATTGACTGTGAAAATTTTGAAGGATGTGATTTAAAATTAAAATCTGATTTTTTTAATGTGGTAAGTTAGCATGGCGATATGTTTCAAGAACCAAGTGGGTTGCCTCCTAAAAGGATGGGAATTTAGCATAAGATTCAGCTACAGTAGGATGTTTCACTTCAAAAAATTGATACATATCGCATGTCAATTATGGAGAGTTTGGATGTCAAGAAGAAAATCCAAGTATTTTTGAACAAAGGTATCATACTCCCATCTAATTCTCCATTTCTTTCACTAATTGTTTTAATACCAAAGAAGGACGGGATTTGGCGCATGTGAATAGATTTTCGTGCACTGAATAAAATCACAATAAAGAATCACTATCCACTCCAATGAATTGATGATTTTCTTGATAATTTAAGGTATGAAAATTATTTCACTAATATAGAGTTACAAAGTGGTTATCATCAAGTTAGAATAGGAAAGGAGGACATTTGGAAAAATGCATTTAAAACTAGACAAGGATTGTTTGAGTGGCTAGTTATGCCATTCGGTCTAAAAGATGCTCCAAATAATTTTATGAGAGTTATGAATGATGTTCTAAGGAAATTTCTAGATGACTTCATAATTTTTTAATTAGATGATATTTTGATATTCAACAAACCAAGAAAATTAATATGTCATGCATGTGAGCAAGGTACTTGATGTCTTGAAAAAAGAGCAGTTATTTTTAAAGATGTCAAAGTATGAGTTTGGAAAGACTTCTTTAGTGTATTTGGGACACATTTTGGAGGAGGTTAGTTGAAGATAGACCCTTCAAAAGTAGAGGTGATTTTTAATTGGCCCGAGACCAATAAAATTACATATGTTAGAAGCTTTCTTGGGGTAGCACAATATTAGAGGAAATTCATTGCTTAGTTTTATTCCATTGCCACTCTGTTACATGCATTGATGAGTGTAAATAAAGTCTTCCATTGGAGAGATATGTAGAAAATAGCATTTGATGATTTAAAAAAAAATACCAGTTCAGCACCGGTATTGGCTCTTTTGGATATTACACAACCATTTGAGATCTAAACATATGAAACTGATTACGCCTTGCAAGAAATTCTCATGCAGCATAGTAAGCCTATTTCATTTCATTCATAAATTTTTAATGGAGTTATGACTAACTATCCCACCTATAACAAAGCGTTATATTAATTGGTAAAAGTGTAAAGAAATGGAAGCATTATTTGATGGGGAAAGAGACCATTATCCATACCGACCATCAGCCATTACAGTACTTACAATCATAGTCAAAGTTGCAGAAATAAAGACATTTAAAATTGATGGGATTTCTACAAAAATTTCATTTGTTTATCACCCATAAAAAGGGAATCTACAGTAAGGTAGTTGATATTCTCTTTAGGCCTATTGTGAATTCAACTATTTTACCCAAGCACAATTTATTTTTTCATGAAAGTTACATTAAATAATATGCATACGATAGTGATTTTGAAGATGTGTATGAAATCTTGAGTCAAGGAGACCAAATTGAAGAGTTAGATTATCATGTGCATAATTGTTTGTTGTACCACTTGGGAAAGTTATGTATTCTAGAGGGAGAAAGATGAAGTATCATAAGGGAGGCACACACTTCATTGGTTGTTGGACAATTCAGTGTAGGCAAGACGATAGCGAATCTACAAAGGTATTGTTATTTGCCACACATGATTGATAACGTATCTCATTTTATCAGAGGATGCTATTTGTGTGCAATAAGTAATCCTAGTAATAGGAAACTTGGATTGTACACTCCACTTCCTCTTCCTTCACATCCTTGGGAGAGTATCTCAATGGATTTTGTAGGAGGTCTTCCAATGTCAAGGAAAGGTCATGATTACTTGTATTTTGTGGTAGATAGGTTGAAAAAAAATGTGTCTTTTGATTCCATGTAAAAAAAATAATTATAGCTGAAAAATTAGATCATATTTTCTTTCAAAATTTATAGGTTCATTTTGGTCTTCGTACTTCTATTGTAAGTGGTCGAGATTCCTGGTTTATTGGGAATTTTTGGTCAAAATTATGGGACAGATGGACACAAAGTTGAAGAAGAGTACAACCTTTCATCCACAAACAAATGGTCAGACTGAGGTGGTTAATAAGAAAGTCATTCATCCTCTTAGAGGTTATTGCAACAAACATCCCAAGTTGTGGGATGAACAATTGCATTACATTTAGCATGCATAAAACAAGGAAAATCATTCTTCCACAAACACATCGCCATTTGAGAGACGTCATGGGTACTTGCTAAGATCACCTTTCAACTTCATCTTTGAGAAATATGTCACTATAGATGGTCATAGCGGCATAGATAAGCCAAGCAATTTAATTGAGAAAATTTAGTTGGTACATCATACAGTGCAATAACAACTTGAAAAGAGTCAAAGAAACTACAAGGAAAGGTATGATAAACATCGTGTTGATCACAAATTATAGGTTGGAGATGAAGTTTGGTTATATATCAACAAGTAAATATTGCAAGGGGAAGGTAAAAATACAAAGCTAATGCTTTATGGTCCTTTCAAAGTTCTGGAAAAGATTGGTAACAATGCATTTAAGCTAGAAATTCCTCCTTATATGCAAATATATTTTTTCATTAATGTTGATAAATTGAGATAGTTTGAGCATCCTTTGATTAATGATCAAGTACAGCATGTTCAACTACCATAAATAGATTATTTCTTGCCAAAATATTTTGATGAAATTCAGAAAGGTCTCATACTTGACAGAAAAACCAAAAATTCAAGGAGAGGAAATGTCGAATATCTTAGAGTGGGACTGAAGGGACAAAATCCTTCCAAGGCCAAATGGATGGACATTGAAAGGGTGAGGGAGTTGTACTCTCACATGCTGAAAAATTGATAGTATATTTTGGGCTCCAAAAGGCTTATACTGGGGATTAATGATCAAAGGCTCAGTATTTAGCTCAAAAATGAAAGTTTTCAAAGATGATCCAAACTAGAATGACCGCGTAGAGGTTGTCTCCAGGGCTTTGGTGCAATTAGTTTCATCAAAATCTGACTCTGGGTGAATAATTTATGACCTGTTGTATGTTTCCCCAAATATGTAAAAAATAAGAAGAACAACAACAGATTGATGACATGGAATTCTAGTCAGCACTCCATGTATATCTAGTGAATATTCTCCAATTTTAGCCCAGTGACACTATAAAAAGTGTCACAGTCAGATCCACCACTGAAATTTGGAAGTGGATTTTTTTTACAATATGTTCTAAGGTTGAATGAGATTTTTTTTTTAGGTTGGAGTAGTACAACTGGAGCTAGACACGTGGTGCAGCTAGGGGCCACAACACGCCCCCTCTATTATGGACCCATCCAACCTTGGGATGATTTCTGAATTCATTGGTTCTGGATAGATATATATTTGGTTGCATATATTTTTATTGGCCTAAGGTCTAAACCTTATTATATGCATGGAAGATTTATTTATAGTGAAGGACATGCTCTATTATGGTGGACAGGTTCTATTATAGCGGATAATCTACCTATAGCGGAGACTATGGAAGACAGACTATCAGAGAAAATATTATGATGGAAAGGCTCTAACCTATAGCAGACATGCTAACTACATATGGCATTGCGACTATATAGCAGAGGCAATACATATGGTGGAGAAACAATATTATATACGAGGTTGTATATATTAATGTTATGCCAAAGTTTTTAATATGGGTTAATCATTTTATGGTGCAACAAAATATGGGTGTGGAGGTCAGGGTCGAACCCACAACCACCCTCGTGCTACGCCTATACCTTACGGTCATGCTCTTATGATGGTTCTTAACCATTAGAGGTGTGATTTATATTTATTTTGTATCAACACTGATGACGGGGGTTCAGATGGGGCCAATCCCCTCCCATGTTATCTCAATGCTAAACCGCAAGCAGAGGCCAAATAAACCAATGGATTATATTAACACTAAACCTTATTTAATCAATTTTAATCAGAGATTAACGCAAATATAATCTGACAGTTAACATATAGATAATGCACAATTAATGACATTCTTATCCTAACTAAGTCATCATTAACTGCTTGTTAATCTGCTTTTAAACTAGCGGCGAAGTTGGCGGCAAAACCTTTTTTAGGCAGAATTTTCAAAATTTAGCAAGTTTAGCTGGATTCTTTCTAGATTTGGAGGAGAAATAGTAGCAAAAATGGTTTTTCCATAATTGAGCCAATTTTCAACCAATTTTTTATGAGGAAGAGTCATTCTTGTTACATTTTGAGGTTTTGGAGCCATTGGAGCATGTCGCAAGGGCAACAAGAGACTGTAAACAACATTTTTGCACAATTGAAGGTAATACAAAGGCCCATGCCATGGAAGTTTCACCAAGGAGATGTAGCCCAAGAGGGGTGAAATCCATCAAAACGATGTGTTATTGATTCAGTTGTCATGGTTTGTTGTGTGTTTGTATGTTATTGTTCAGCATTTATTTTCCATGCTCTTATGTTCATGAATTCAGCTTAATCTCACAAGTTTAATTTTTTATCAATCATAAGCACTTCCATAAACCCTTGTACAAGAAGCAAACATAATCACTTTTATTGTAAATATAAAAGTGATATTAGCGCAACAAAAAATAACAATCAAATTCAGATCAGGTACAGAAGGATCACTACTCCTTGCTAGCATTTATTCTCTGGGATATTTGGCTCACAACACTTTGTGCCTTGATCAAGCTAGATAAGTCTCATCTCCTGGAATCTTCCTTAAATAAATGGAACCTACCTAAGCTAGTCAAAAAGCCTCGAGAAAAAATATAAAGGTGAAAAAAAATAGAAATCTCCACAAGCTCACCACATGGTTTCCTTGACAGTGCATTAAAAGAGATACCACTGAAACTGACTATGGCTTTGAAATCCCTTCAACAGCTATAAGAAAGTGATATTCAGGTCTTATATTAATAGATATATGCACTTACATTCATATTAAGCAATAAAATAGGTATGTATCTAATTCAATCACATATAATGTAAATTGTAAGCAAACAGATCATAGAAACGTATCAGAGATGCATTTAGTACTAAAAACTATCCCAAAACACTTTGTTATTCATTAACAGTTTGCAAAACCTTCACAATACTTCAAATCTAACCGCGCACATAGCTAGTGGGGTTCACACACAGTCGGTCTAAGGTCTCGATGCACATAGCCAACAGGAGGCTTTCGGACACGTACATTTACACAAATTCACTTCAAAGTTCAAAACATGTATCGCAACTTATCCAAAAAACTATCCTATCAGAATCAATCTATACTTCTATTTATATCTTAGTCTACGATCATCCTAAGGTTTTCAAACTGTGGTTTGAGACTCCTATATTTACCCTTTAGCCCATTACAACTCATGAAGGAAATTTGACTCGCCCCCAAGCCCCTTGAATATACATTGCTTAGCGCACACGACTCAAAACTACAAAAAATACTATTATTTACTCAAAAATGTAGTCCTAAGGGACCCTGATGGAACACTGACCAAGGAAATTCGGATCATCATAAATTATAACCATTTATTTTGAATGTGAATTAGGTGCAATGAAAAAATAAAGGCTGCCACTATTTTCGATGAGTTTGTAGGAGAAGGGTTCATAAATTTATATATTTATGGGGATTCCGAATTTGTCATTAAGTGGATGCAGGGGTCCAAAATTCAAAGAAGCATTCAATTACAAATAAGTATTCAATAACTATACCTTTATCTCATTCCATCACATTTACTGAGATTACAACCAAGAGGCAAACGCCAAATCCAGGAAACAACCAAAAACTTCACAGAAGTAAAGGTTTCCACTATTTCAATGAATTTGGGAAGAGAAGAAGGGTTTAGAAGTTTATATATTCCAAATGTGTCATCCAGGTGATGTAGAGATCCAAAAATCATAGGAGCATTCAATTACAAAAAATTAGTTTAAAATAAAATATAACATAAAAATGTAAGACATCAACATCAATAAACACAAAAAACATTAATATAGACAAAAAAACTCTAAGGATATATTATTTGTTTCAGATGTGACATGAGGTTACAATCTTGAGCTATGGGCTCAATCAATGGCCATGAGATTTAAATAAATTAAACTATTTTTAGGTTCAATGAATTTAAACCTCAAGGTTGAAGTTTGTCGAACCTCATGACAGATATCACATCTATAGTGAGTACAACCAAGAGGTGGACACCATATCAAGCACACATGTAGAAGATAACCTGGTTCTCTGCAACTCAAAGTTTCAATGGATAGTATAGGGAGGAAACACTTCCACCAAGGCAGACGAATTTTTAATATGAAATATCTTTCGACATTGAATGCAAAGGTAGAAGAACACTTTTTGTTTATATCAATTTGTGGATTCTCCTACCTTGATAATAGAGTAACCCTAAATATTCTCATGTTCTCTTCTTTTTTACAGTTGAAACACCTTTGCAAATGTTGATTTATTCTTCTACATGTGAAAAGACATTTCCAGATAGGAAACCTTCCTGATATCTGGATAGAGCCTAAATGGCCTAGATCTTGCATGTAATACTTATGTAGCAATTGGCTAATTTTTTTTGGAGTGAATTAGAAATAATGGCGACCAAAATATTTACCTTACTGAATGCCAGTCAAAAATAAGGTTCAATTTCATTACACCAATATGATTGTTATGAGCTCAACATGTCACTTGTGGAATTTGAAACTGGGTGGGAAGGATAACGATCATTCCTCACAACCATCAGAGGTAAACCTAATTGAAAATTTTCTTTGCAGAGCTTATAATTAATATCATTATGCCCACAATTTTTTTTGTAACAAATTCATTCTATTCTTTGGATAATGTAAAGAACATTATTTTAACAAGGCTAGGATATAGGTATGGATAACCAAGAAAGGAAGGTTGCCATTGTTCTGGCTATTTCAATTCTCATCTTTCTATTTCACTTCATTAGAGAAAATTATATATTCAAATACAAAATAAATTCAAATCAAAGTAAATTAGAGAAGCCTAATTATGAAGGCATTTCTCTTTCCACTACCTTGCAATTATGTTATTTTTTTTTAATTATACTTAAATTTCATTTATAATAACCTGGAGTTATATATTCATTTTAACAAAAAATTGACATCATTGTAAACATACGAATATCCCATTAAGTATGACCTAAATATGGTTCAAATAATCTCAACTTTATCCCATGCATGTGGAAATATAATTTTTGAGGTGTGAAGTTTTATTAGAGGCACTATTTGTTTGTTTGTTTGGTTAGAAAAAGGGTTTTCTCTTGGTTTTATGCGACTTTCAATTTATCATTTGTAGCATGTTGATAAATGGAAAAGATTAATGTGTGACATTTATCTTCCATAAATTGATGTTGAATGAAAGGATATAGAGTTCAACCATGGTAAAATATGCTTTGGTAAAGGCAGAAGAACATCTTAAAAATATGCCTATGAATACACCATATATAGAGTTTGAACTCAAGTAATATATTTATTTTTCTTTTGTAGATATGTTATTTTTTCTACTCAAGATATCGCAGCAGGAAAAATATTGACATTGTATGAATTGTTTGAGGACCTCATTTAGGTCGATTTCTCTAATATCCTACTTGATTGATACCTTCTCATGATAGGAAGGATTTAAATATGAATTTATATGTTCCTGAAAGAAGTCAAATTCAAATTTTATAGATATAAAAGTTAATATATATATATATATATATATATATATATATATCAATGCCTTCGTTTGATTATTACTTGAATCTGGTTTGGACAGGTTATAGGAAATGGGATTGGGAAAAGGATGGGGAGACAATGCAGAGCATGTCTTGGATACAATTCATTTGTTGTTGGAGATCCTTGAGGCACCTGAGCCATCAACTTTGGAAATTTTTCTAACAGGGATTCCTATGGTTTTTAATGTTGTGATCATTAGAGGAAATTTCAGCTTAAACGTGGCCTCCTAAGGAAAAATAATAAAATAGTAGAAAAATAATAAAATAACAGTTATAAATTTTGAAGGGAAAATAGGAAAACCATTTTTTCTTTGATTATATTTTTGGCTTATCATCTTATATGTTTACCCAAAATTTTAGTGTAGACACTCATTCGATGCGGAATTAAATTTTACATCCAACGAGTACCCATTATGCATACTTTTGAGAAGATCCACATTGATAATAATCCAGATACATTAAAAAAACATATTCAACATCTTTTTTTTAATGTATCTAAAAATTTTATCAATGTGGGTCTTCTCAAAAGTATGCATAATTGGTACTCGTTGGATGTGGAATTTAATTCGTCATCCTACGAGTCTCTACACTTGAAATTTGGGTTAATCTATAAGGAGATAAGCCAAAAATACAATTACAAAAAAGCATTTTTTTTCTAATTTTCCCTCCAAAATATTTACATATACCCCCTTCTAAATTTAAAAGATTTTGATCGGCTTACATATTATGTATGTGAAAAAATCATGGAAAATTTTAGGCTGAAATTTCCTCTAATGTCTTTCACCTCATGGTTATTTTGGGCAAGAATTTTTTTTAGGAATGCTAAACAAGATATTGGTGGACAGGTAAACAAATTTCTTATAATTGCAAAGTTCATTCCATGATATACTCTCTCTATTGTTTGATTGTATTTTGAATGTTTATTTTGATTTTATTTTGTCTTCTAACTATGAAATTTAAAATTCTTGGTATCATGGCAGTTTAAAAAACATTCAAAGCTTGAAGACGAGTTTAGTATTACATGATATTAATTGAAATACTTTTAGTTTTTTTGTGTTAAAATATTATCATGACTATAAAAAAAATTTACTTTCATGTTTTTATTTGAGCACAGGTTGTCTATATACTTTATCAAGTTCACGTGTTATAGAATTAAATGTTGTTGCAAATAAAACGATAATGGTTAACCATCACACATTAGGCTATCTGTTTTAACAAGTTATTTACAACTTGCGATTTTTAACATGTAACTTAGTTGGCATGATTATACCTAATATTTCACTGGAGGTTTAATATAACTAAGTTACTAAGGTGTTATTTTCTATGGTGATTTTTTTTTTTGCTTTGCTTATACATGTCATTTGGCGACATAATGGCGACTATCCCCAATTGAAGAAAAATTGTTCGAGTCTCTTACTTTTATGGGGGGAAATGGCATTGACATTGTTGATGTTGAGGTATATGTAATATAAATATTTTATATTCAAGTATTCATCATCTTTCATTTCTTATACTCTGCAATTTTCTTATTTCATTTGCAGGAGAGGAACTCAATATTGATGGTAAGAAGCAGGAATTGAAGAATGAGGAGAACACTAACACTGAAGTGATAAATGGAAAATTACAGAGAGAAGAGAGTGAATCTAGTGATACCCTTAGAGCCTATATATTACCTTAAACATACAAATAGAGACAAATTTTCAAGTCTTCAGAGTTGGTGAACTCACTTATAATGCCTTTGCAAGACAACAATAATATTTTGAAATGATGAAACAATATTTCATGTACAAATTATAGTCCAACCTATATTAAGTTGGAAACTCATACTGTAATACTTAACATTTTTTATAATAAAATTTATTTAGTTGAAATTATTTTTATTTCTACTTGATATTATTTAGTTTGGTAATTAACATATGTAACTTTGTGTTATCATAGTAGATGGACATGCACATTCTATGACATTATTTTTTAAATTTAGTCACAAGTCATACTAATTAATTTATGTTGATTAATAATGAATACATAAAATCAATCTAAAAATACTAAATTATTAGTTTATATTGGTTAATGATGAAAAAAAATAAAATTAATATGACTAAATTAGTCGTTTATAATGATTATGAATAAAATTAAATGAAATGAATAGAAACGACTAAATGAATCATTTATATAATGAATATGAAACCACTAAAAAAGATAAATGACTACTAAAAATGATAAATTTTTTATTACAAATGATGACTAAATTTTGCATATATATGACTATTAGTAGCTAATTTACAGTATCTTATAACATGACTAAAATTTTCTCTTATTTCTTTGGTCATTAATTCGTTTCAAATCATGAATAAAATTTGCATATATATGACTATTAGTAGCTAACTTAAAGTACCTTATAACTGGAAAAACATTTTGATCATATTTATTTGGTCATTAATTGGTTTTCTTGGGTAATCATATATTAATATATTTGGTCATTATTTCCACGATTAATGACTAAATCAGTGACTAGACTACTTACCAAATTTGGGACTAAATACACCACTAGATGATAAAATTGAGACAAAAAATTAATGACTAAGTTAAAAACGAATAAAATTTAGTCACATTATAAGATACTGCAAATTAGCTACTATTTGTCATCGACTCAGAAAGAGTCATTTATATGCAAATTTTAGTCATTTTTTTGTAACTAGTTAGCCATTTTGTACTAGTATACTAGCTATTGATGGATATCTTTAAATAGTAGTTGCGCGACTCATTTTTTCCTTTACATCTCATCACAATTATTTTTGTAATAGAGCCAAAGTTTCATTTATTTGTGACAGAGTTCAAGTCGTCAACATTTCATATCATTTTCATCTAACTATAATTAACAATGGCATCATATTGAGCCAATTAAAGTAGATCTAATCATAGCTCCCTTTAAATATGGATGTCATATTCATGGTAATGGAAACATAAACATCAGGTTATGTTCTTTTACTACTACCTTACAATCCTAAGGTGATGTCGACATCTTAAAGATATAATCTTCCAAGGATTATCAAAGCCATCCAATAATTCCATAAATTCATTTGATTTAGTCCAAAATAAGAAGTGGTAGATACGTTTTCCTACACTCACATTATGCACTTCTGCAACTTTATTCGAGGTAAAAAACCTACGTACCAACAAAATAGCCAATATTAGAATACCAATATCATAATTACCTCATCATGATGACCTTTCATCCAAATATCATATTTTCCTTACATGTATCCTTTGGGATCAACAACCTTCCTCATGGTCGATTGTCATTTTGTAAAAAAATTCTTCTTGATGCTTTCAATTCCAATAAAATTTACCATGTAGAAAGCTACAATATCTTCTGTTTTTGGTGTTCTAATTACCAACTCTCTTTATTTCTTCAAGGTACCGTGTTTTATGTTGATCAATATTATCATGTATAATTCATGACACCTTATGGAAGAGTCTTGTTCTTTAGTCATTTCAAATCACACCAAACTTTTTGTCTAAGCATTGAGTAACAACATTGAATACTTACCGAGCACATTATTATAACCATCTCTTTCTGGAATATTCTTATAGACATGAATTATTCTTTCAAGCGAATATTTCCTTAAAATGATGCATACCTTTTCTTCCATACAACTATCTAGCCATCCCTTCTTTGAATGAGCTTGCTTCCTATCCTTATCTAAATTTTTCTTCCCTTCCTTAAGAAGTGAAAGATTCAGATTTTCCTTTCAAAACAAAACTTGACCGTGATCATTCATTCATCCTTCAAGATCATTGATTCAATACTAAATGAAATATAGTCAATTCATAATGCTTCTTTTAAATAATCTTAAATGACTACTCTTACTAAAGAATCTTGATGATCATTTCTGTAGGATGACTACCTCTACCACTAAGTTAGAAAATACTTGGATGAACTATGATGTTCAAGCTAGTCCAAAATTTCTCATTCTTGTCAGCTAACTTCTGAAAAATCAATTTGTTCAAGCTAGTCCAAAATTTCTCATTCTTGTCAGCTAACTTCTGAAAAATCAATTTGATCAAGCAGAGTTTAATTCCTCTACTCTCACATGATTCCTTTTATGATGCCATATTTTAAAAAGGAAAGACTCTACTAGAGAATACAATCATGCATGATAATATACTTTATAGTTTCTAGTAAAAGAAAGACAAGTTGTAAATGAACCTAATATAAGTGGATATCCTTTAATAGTAAATATCATTGAGAGCTTCTCCTTTTTCCTTCTTCTCAAGTTCTTCATTTTCTTTAGCCATGTGAGCTCCACTCCTTTCCTTCATTTTACTGTTTTTATTGCTTATAAAACTCCTCTTAAAATTTCCATACTCATTGCATCCAAAGCATTATATCTTGCACTTGTATTCCTTTGTAAATTTCAAACCTTCCCTTATTCTTCTTTGATTTTACAACAAAGGATGGAGACTTCTCATTTGATTTGGTGTCATCTATTTCCTACAATATTGTTTCTTCCAAGACACATTGAGCCCATATAAATTCATAAAAGGGAGTATTATCCTTTCTTGAGTAGACACTAGTTACAAAATTTCTCCCTCCAGGTGGAAAATCATTTAATACACAACTGCTCATCTCTGAATTAGAGATAAATTCCCTACGCCCCTATAATTGGTCCCTAAGTTGTGATACCTTCATAAGATATGTGGAAATATCTTGATTCTTTGATATCCATGTTTTATATAGTTTCTTCCTCAAGGATATTTTCGGATCTCATGTACTTATACAACACAATTTCATCGAATTATCATACATAGATTTAGACGTACTCAAATCAGCAAGAAAGGGAATGAGATGACTCTTTATTGATTTTATAGGAATCATTTGTTCCCTCACTTAGTCCTTCTTATTTTCTTATAATTATTTAGTCTTTTCTTTGTGTGGTACAATAACTTCACCAAGAACATATTCCATAACTTCCTTTTCCTTGAGTACCAAATCAATCCTCTTTTTCAATGCTAGGAATTTCACTAATCCAATGAGCTTATTTCTTTCCTTGCAAACTGTAGCCCTTTTATCTATATATGGAGACATGGAAGACAATATGGTTCCTACTTATCAACCAAATTTCCTTCTTAATGATACCTTCAACTATCTTGATGCTTTTAAGAACCTTCAAAACACTTCGAAGGTTTACTTGTTAAGGTGAGGAGGTCTTTAATCAGAGCTTGATGTAGTAAATTTCCTTCCTTCAATGAGAGCTTGATCCTTCTTAGTATGATGAGGAATTATTCCTTATTCCCTTCCTTCTTTCCTTAGAAAATGATTCCCTTTGAAAAGAACCTCCTGGTATGCCAACGACATGATCTCCAAGCTACCTTCTCTTCACCTTAGCTCAGATACCATGTTGGAGAATATAGTATTGAAGCTATTAAAATTTATTCTCCTTATCCTAAATAAAATATAGTGAAATTATGTTATATTCTTACTATTCTTAGTTAGATTTGTTTTATCAAAAAATTATCAAGAGCATAAACTATGAAGATTAGAAAAGATGTTTGACACAAAATATAAGATCCAAGCCAGGGAAAACACCTTCAAAGGGGAAAACCTATAAAGATTCTCATCTCTTCTTATCAAATAAAATAAAATGAGAAATCGAAGAAGAAAATACCAAATTCAAGATCTTATCCAAGAATCTAGTTAGCCCTCTAAGAAATCCTTCCCTGAGTAAGTCAAGGTATTCAAAGTCAACAAAAGTAAAATATGATCCAATCATAGTTTCATCCCTCTAATTCTGACCTACAACTCAAACCTACAATTATCAGGCTCCGACAGTTCATACTTCTAATTCTTGGCTTCCCACAATAAATCAAAAACCGTAATTTTGCACATGTAGGTAGAAAAGATTAAATTTTGGTCTTTTTTTTTTTTTAACTTTATCCTTTGCTTTTATAGTTTTTCTCTTTATATATTTTTTTTATCTTGTTGCAAATCAAATGTGTGTTGATGGAGGTCTAATTTCCATCTATATATATCCTTCTCATGAGGTCGAATTAGGCCTCTTCTAGGCGAACTTCCTTCGGAAGGGCTAACTTGGTCTTGGAGGTCAAATTTGACTTTATAAACTCAAAAATGTCATTGTTTACATTTTAGTAATTGCTGAAATGGGTATTATATGAATCATAATTACTCTCTTGACTCATGAGAAATATTCGTGTGACCTAAAAAACCCTAGGAGCATGTAATGCATGCTTGACCTAGTTGACCAAGCAAATGAAGCATGAAACCAATGCCTTAAAATAAATATATTTTATTTTTCCCGTTACATAAGATATACATAATGAAATGAGTAGAATGAGAATTGTGAATACCAGAACTGGTTACGATTTTCAATAGTGTTCAAGCGAAACGTCGAACATCTCAATGAAAACACATAGATATCCGAAAATATTCTTCATCATTAACTTATGAAATGTTAAAATGTACATGCTAAAATAATACAAACTTATTTAAGAGTTCTTTGTTGTTTTTTTTATTGACCATTAAATTATTAAGGAGTCGTTAGTTATCCACAATAATATATTAATTTAGGAGGCTAAATTGATGTGTTACTAAGTGGACAAATTTATCATTTCCATTGGGTTAAATTTATTCAATTAGAAAAAATTCTTAGCTTCTCATATAATAAAATATGTCAAAATCATGACAAGAAATTTCTATAGTCAAGTTTCTCACGAGTGAGATAGAGCTATCATGTTAGACCATTTTTTTTATTTTTACCACAATGACAACAGTAGATTCATAAAAATTGTGAGTGTGAACCCAACAAAATGAGCTATTTAGCATCTCACTTACACACAAGGCTTCCAGGATTTCCCTAGGAATAAATAATCTTATTTTCTTTGTTATTTAAAATATTATGAGTATTTGGGTAAATACTCCAAAAAACCTTGTAAAATTTGATTAAATTTAGAACACACACATATAGAAGACTTAGATTTAAAAATATTTCATGATCAAGAATGATTAAAAGAAAGAAGCTTGGAGATTTTTGGTAGTTGGAATTTCTTTCCTTATAGTCTTTCCCACCTCTTATGAGAAAAGAGGAAATATGAGTTTTTTAACACTTTTGAAAAAAATAAAGATGGAGAAGCATTGTCATATTCACTTTTTTTTCATTCCTTTTCTCCTTTTACAAATGTAATATCGTTTTCACTTTTACAATAATTTTTAAAATTTCAAATATATCAATAGCTTATATAAACTTCAAATGAAACTTAAAATGAAAAGATATACACCTTATATTACAACACAACAACAATTAATCATATACTCTAAAGTATAAATATGATAATAACTCTAATATTTATGTAAATACTAGAAAATCTTATCTTTAAATTAAAACAGAACACCAAATAATCATATACTCCAAAGTATAAATATTAGAATGACTCTCAACTACTTCATGTGCATATTAAGTCACTAAATTATTACTCTTAAGTTAAAGTTATGGACATAATTTTAAAAACTCTTATATTCCATACTTTACACCACTTTTCTAAAGCATTTCCCAAGTTAGTACTCGTACTCAAAGTTACACCTGTACATGAAATATTTTTGTACCACCATTCTAAAACAGTTTCCAAGTTAGTATTCACAGTCAAAGGTAGAGAAATGTACATAAAATATTTTTTCAAAGCTCTTCTATTTTCAGAGCTTACAACTCGCTGACAATGTGCATAGAGGCAGTTGGACAGAGCAGAAAGTCAATAAATAACATAATACGAGGCTCTCATTAGTTTGTTGTAGGAAGAATAGCACTCACATATCATAGCACTCAGGAAACATAACGATCAGTATGTATATCTAATGTCCATGGCCATATCTATATCTTAATGAAAGTAATAAAGAGTAAACTTCATTTAAAAAAAATACATCATGAGAGCATTATAAGAACAAATTTGTTTTACCTCATGGCCTACCCGAAACACTACAGCATTATGTATGGGCTCTGCAGCAAAACAGGCCACCCATGGAATATGGCCACTTTACTCTTTACCCAAACTAAATCTCCTATCTGATCACAACTTGGAATCCTGGTCAATTGGCCTGACCATCAGCATTTCCCTCAAGATTTGAAGCTGTTCCTTCCATATGTTTCGAAGAGCCGATCATATTCCTTGGATCGGTAGAGAGAGATTCCTCGCAGTGAGCAATCGCTTCCTGAAGGCAATTCTCCATGTCCGAATTCTCCATTTCTGAATTGGTACTGCTCATGCTTCTTTTCAGGACTGCGCCACCGTCCGTTGGAGCTGCGCGGCTTGAATAACTGAATGGTTTTGAATATAGTTTAGAATCTAGATACCAATGATACTTCTTTCCATGATATTTGAGATATGCTTTGGAGGCGGCGGCTGCCGGTTGCTAGTTACCAGAATCTTGCAGCTTCTTGATTCCCAATGCTGGTGCAGAGGCACTGCTGCAAGTCTCCTTGCCCAGTTTATCAGGAGTAACTTCATAATTTTCCTGAGAAGCAGGGAACCCCAATTATTCAGTGTCGTGAACAATGGGGATCTATTTTCTGCCTATTTGCCATAATTTCGGTTCGAAACATCCTATCTGCCTCGAAAACTCTTTTCTGATGTTGTTTGATTTCAGATAATGGCAATTCGTCCAGTTTCTCCACCATATGAATATGAAGAGGCAGGAGGAAGTAACCCGCCTTTGTAAAAGAGCTCGTCTGCGGGAGAAGCAATGGACTCGAAGTCTTTTGAGTTTCTTCGACTAAAGCCAGATATATCGAACTCGAATTCTCTCCCCATAAATATATTCGACCTTCACCTTCTTGGAGAAACCTAAGCCCGTCGAGATAGCATCTCGGATAAAGATTTGAACATTCATAAAAACTCAGATACATTCTCGAGTGGCCCAAAATATTTTGCAGTCATATGGCCAACTCAAAATAAATATGCGACAACATGGGTTGCAGAACTTTGTGCACTGAAAAAACAATGGCAAGATATTTATTTTTATTTTTTTACTAAGAAAGAGGCATACAATAATTGAAATATAATTATACTAGCAATTACATCACATGTTGTGCAGTAAAACAATAGTGTAGGAAAGAGTGCTTGCTTAAGAAAGAGCAGCGTCAAAAAATTACTTTTCTATGATGACACTTAAACTGCCACCAAATATTTCCAAAAGGTGTAAGAAGATTTTTGGATCTTAGTTAAAGAATAGGAAAAATCTCTATCTTTAACAATTATTGACCAGAAGACCATGATTTGGTATTTTGTTAAGGCATCCATATGTATTTGCACTTGCAACACTTTTGTTTGAACTATTTTCCTACTTGAATGGTTGGAATTTATGGACATCCTATTTTTATAT
Organism: Pinus albicaulis; assembly: GCA_034641835.2. Lineage (NCBI taxonomy): Eukaryota > Viridiplantae > Streptophyta > Pinopsida > Pinales > Pinaceae > Pinus > Pinus albicaulis. Next base: position 528,307,115 of record CM076569.1, read on the forward strand.
GCCAAATTTATTTGGGATTCAATATTTATTTCAATTGATATAATTCTCTTGGGTTTCATTCAAATCCATTTACATTGTTCCCTCAATTCAAACTCTCGCAAACATTTGTATCATTCTATTTTATATTAGTCTTTGGACAAGATCATAGTAACACGCATCTAATGATTTTGAATGATTTTGGATAGATTATAAGAAGATCAAGTTGAAACCAAAATATGAATGTTTTGAACTCAAGGATGTTGAAAATTTCAAATTACAATACTCTACCACAAGTATGGAAATTTTGAAAAACGAAGATCAACACATTTGGTCTTTGAATCCTAGAAAAGACTATGAGCCTAAACCAGGATACCAAGGCCCTTTTAATTGATGGTATTAACAAGCTACAAAAAAGTGATTAAATTTTATGTCCTTTTAATTGATGATATCAACAACCCATGAACAAGTGATTATAGTTCTTTTGGAAATTCAAATGTGTGTCCAAATAAAAATCTTCATCGGTTGATTAGTCAAAATTATGCATCTAGATCTTCTAGCTTGATTTAAAGACGTGTCATTTTCATAGTGGGTTTCACTCTTAATATTCTACTATCCTACATCATCAATTAATGTGTAATTACAATTTCATGACTCTCTATTTATAGTCCAAAATCGTTACACATTGTTAATTGGTAAAATCAAAATTGATTTTATATTATATCCATGGTTACTTTACACAATAAATATGAAGATTTGTTTGAAAAATGTAATATCCTGATATTAAAATGAATAAATGAAATTCACATATTAAACTCATTAAAGTATGAAAAACAATAATTAACAATTTAAATGAAAAAATACATATAAATAATTTTATAAAATTAACAATATTTTATTATATATACATTAATGTCTCCAATAAAATAATATATTTAAATATTATGCACCATTTTCATAATAATAATAATAATAAATGCATTTATCATCCTAATCACTCTACAACATTTCATTTATTCTATTTTTTTTAAATAAATAAAGTAAGCTTAGATATAGGCCAAATTGTTTATTGGGTGGATGTTATCACTAAGATTGTGTGAGACTTTGTCAATATTGGATGCCCCTTGGGATAGTTTAATTCCTCCAAAAGTGACTTACATCTTAAACTCTAGATGTATAATTTTTATTACTCAACTTTAATGACTTAGATAATCAATCAATGTGTAATTAAAATTTTATATGACTATCTATTTATAGTCCAAAGTCATTCCACAATGTTAATTGGTAAAATCAAAATTGAATATATATTATATGCATGGGGACTCCACACAATAGATATGAAAATTTGTTTGAAAAATATACTACCATCATATTAAAATGAATAAATGAAATTCACATATTAAACTCACATTAAATTATGAAAACAATCATTAGCTATTTAAATGAAAAATACATATCAATAATTTTATAAAATTAGCAATATTTTATTATATATGCATTAATGTCACTAATAAAACAATATATTTAAATGTTATAAATCATTTCAAAATAATAATAAATGCATTTATCATCATAATCACAAGACAAAGTTCCATCTATTCTACTTTTTTTCCTTTTTAAACTAGGGACCATATGTCTATTGAATGAGAGAAAGTAATTCCCACTAGTGGGATGTTATCAATACGATTGTGGGATTCCCCTTGGGATAGTTTAATTCCTCCAAAAGCTACTTCCATAGTTAACTCCTCCCCATGAGAACTGATCGTAAAACGTCATGGAATTCATCTATTCTAACATTATATTCATATACCATTAATATATATATTTAATTAATTTTTACTTTTTAAGCTTTAATACATAATTATATTGTCTTAATAGTTGGAATATGTTGAAATTATTTTCATAATCATATTATCTAATTGTTTGGTAAATGTTGAAATTATTTGAGAGAATGATTATCATCATTAAGACTTATCCTTACCATAGGAATAAATGTATCAAAATAGCTATATGATTGGAATCTCTTTAAAATTTAATGCATAATCAAATTTTCTACTTGGTGAGTAGATATTATTAAAATATCATGGTAAAAATGATTAGTCTCAAGCTTTAATTTCTAATCAAATAATCTACTAAGTCGGTACATTATATAAACATAAATTAGGAGTAAAAATTTCTATATATACTTCTCACTTGAGTCCAAATTGAGGGCATAATTGAGTGCAATCACATTTGGAAGAAAAGTATAAATATATGTATCTGAATAGCAATATAAATATAAGTGTATCTTGATTGATTGACAATTAACTATATATAGCGATTTTTGTACCTTTTTATGAATTTCATTATAAATTTCATACAAACAATCAACATATGGTTACACCCAATATTGAAATAGTATGATTTTACATTTATACTCTTCTTCCACATAGATAATTTCATCAAAGATGGAAATCAATCAATAAATAGTTACATCCAACATAGAACTCATGATTCCAAACATATGATTTTATATTTATACTCTTCTTCCACATAGATAATTGTAGCCAAGATGGAAATGGGATATAGTTTGATGTTTTGGAAAATGAAAATCATTAATTTGATTTTATATAGCTATTGGTGCACATTTTTTGAATATCATTATAAATTCCAATCAATCAATTGATAGTTACACCTAATATGGAAATAAAGATTATGATATGATTTTTCATGTATACCTTTTCTTCCACTTTGAGCGATTCACCCAATATGGAAATGTAGATGTCATCATAAGGTTTTATTTTTTTTAACCGTCTACCTCTAATTAAGATTAACCTTAACATGGAAATGGAGATGTCATCATATGGTCTTATTTTTTTAACTCCTATACCTCTAATTAAGATTAACCTTGACTAGTCCAACTAGTTTCATAAACAATTTCAACATTTACCTACCAGGTAGACAACTTGATTAACAATTAAAGCATGAGACTAATCATTTTTATCATGAGATTTTAATAATATATAAATCTAAGTGTTATACTATGTCTCAATTTCCATTTAATATTTTTATTCATTTTGAAAAATAACAAGTATTGTAGCATATTTTAGTTAGAATAAATATAACGAATAGTCAAATATAATATGATTATGTACATCTTGTAAAAATTTAATTACTTATAATTAAATTATATGAAAATCAAGTTTATGTGAATAGTCATCAATTAAGTGTTAACATTAGATATATGCATGTTATTTATAACTAGAAAATGCATCAGATCTTACATAGGAAACACCATAAGGCATAAATTTAGGAAGAATCTTGACATATAAAGAAAACATTGAAGACAAAAATTAGTAACAAAATTTCATTCAAAACTAGAAGATAAAGAGAAATAATTTACATTATTCCAAATTGAAATATTTATGCCGATAGGCGTATCCCCTTGTCAAAAATCGCTTCATTAGTGATTATGCTAATTAATATTTTTCATCCCGAGGTCTAGATTGAAAGATGCCGTTATATTCTCGTCATCGCCACTTAATCAATGAATGAAATCAAAAGAGATAACCTCCTTGCATGTCTAAATCAAGTTTTTAAACCCTACTTCAATTAATGTTTTACCAAATGATCATTGAAAATTTACTGTTCCTCTTATTTATCTCCACGTATGAGAGTATGAGGGATTATAGCAAAATAAGGACATGTTTCAGGTGAGAAAGTTCTATCGTCGAACCCGCATGGCATGTAGTTAGCTTAACGTTTCAGGTTTAATCATGGGATTTGTATGGAGGCGGCCATCTTTGAAAACAACAAGAAATATCGATGTCAATCCATCTTCCAGCGGGAGCAACGTGACACACACAACAAATTCTTTAATGGCCATTATCTTCACCTAGTGCCACGCGCAACGAAATCTGTAGAGTTATCGCTCAAGTGGGAAACGTTACGGAAAGGTGAACCAGAGCGTCACCCAAACGTTTCAACAAAGAGGTTCCATGGATTTGATCCGCCTATCTGCTGTTATGGTTGAAATCGTAATGCTCAATTTCTTTCAGAGCATAAGGCCACCTAGTTTAGAGCAGTCGACGCATTTGGATGCAGAGAACCGAGACCGTGGCTGGTTGGATTGAAGTAAGAAATCCTTCTGAGAAGCTTCACGGTTGTAGAATGCATGCTCTGGATGGTAAGCTTTCAAATACACATGCGCTGTTTTTTATTCAGGAAGACTGTAGTTTATTCACTGTTTATTGAAATACACATGTGCTACTTTTTTGCAATGTTGGACACTCAAGTGTCAATTCAAAGCTCTCTTATGTTCATTCTCACATCATTGTTTTCATTAGCGTTTGGTTTCATTTCGAATGTAGCAAGAATTTTGGATGCATAGAACTTCACGGTTGTAGACCGCACGCTCTGGACTGTAAGCTTTTGAATACACATGCGCTTTTTTTATTCACACAGACTGTAGTTTAATCACTGTGTATGGTTTCTTTTCGAATGTAGCGAGCATTTTGGATGCAGAGAACTGGGACTGTGGCTGGTTGGATCGAAGTAAGAAATCCTTTTGAGAAGCTTCACGGCTGTAAAACGCATGCTCTAGATGGTAAGCTTTCGAATACACATGCGATGTTTTTTACGTAGATGGTTTGAATTGGTCGTGGATGGTTTTATTTTGTGATATGCACAGATAATAATGAAATTTGAGACATGCATCATTAATAATATCATCTAGTCATGTTGGAGTTAATAATAAATTTAAATGGAAAAAATCAAAACATATAATAATTAAATTGTAAATGATAAGAGCCTCTCGACCCACCTAATATTTGCGCACATGCAAATATGATAAACGCATGTCAACAAAATAAAAACCTCATTCATTTTATTTTACATAAATATATATGTAATTTCATATATTATTTTAATTGGCATCATAATTTATTTTCATAGATTCATTATTGATATTCATGTGTCTGTTCCTTTAAAATGAATACCGAAGATAACTTTGATATGGTATAATAGATTGTAAACCTTGGCTTGTGAATATTGGTCCCTTACTCCGCCAGCTCAAATTAATGTAGATAGCCAAAATATTGGTGGTATATGTTCCTTTAAAATGAATACCGAAGATAACTTTGATATGGTATAATAGATTGTAAACCTTGGCTTGTGAATATTGGTCCCTTACTCCACGAGGTCAAATTAATGCAGATAGCCAAAATATTAGTGGTATATCTGTTTAATTAAAATATATGATTAATATTTCTTAAGCCACAAATCAAGTTTTGATTTTTGGTGTAAGAAATATAGACATTAATATAGACATAAGAAAAATACTTATTAAGATTAATGGTGAATTTACGAGTTCTTTTTAACTACTGTAATAATGTTCTTGTGGGTCATATCGTTTTATACATTATGTATGTGTGCATGTTACTATATTTGTAGATGTAAAATTTCTTTTCTATATTGCTTATTCTATTCACCATTAATTGAATTTTTTTTTGTTGATATCACGTCTGTTTTATTTTATGTTACGTGATTTCCTTTTTTTATCATGGATCCAGCTATTTGGAGTTGTATTCCATTTGAAATTCTTGAAATTGTCTTCCTTTGGCTCCCTTTATCGGTTGTGATAAAGTTTAGCATTGTTTGTCAACAGTGGAAGACTGTTTTTCAAAATCCTTGTTTCGTATTGCGTTCCAAGAATATCTGTACCAATGAATTTGGATTTATGTTTCCTTTTGTCAATGATGAAGACAATTATTTTGCTGCTGAATACCTTAATCAAAATGGGCGCATATCTCGTTTTCATTTGTGATTCATACATTCAATATACAAGGTGGAGTCTACTATTGGACCAATGGTGGTTTTATCCTTACCAACATAATTCTCTGATTCACGAAACTATTTTGTGATGAATACATTTACAAAGGCCTTAAAAAACATTGGGCGAATACAAATTGGAGACTGGGGATTCTTTTCATTATTGGAGAATGCGAGCAGCAACAAATATGACTGGGTTGTTCTAAAACATATCTATGATAGAATTCAGTCTAAATTTTATGTTTGCAGTAGTCATGATAGGGTTTGGCGAAGGGTTGATCTTCCATTTGGTGGCACTTCACCCCCTCAAAATGGAATGTTTTATAGAAGTAAATTGTTTTGGATCTATCTTGACACAGAGTATGAATATTATCCTTGATATGGGTGTAGAATCTACTGGTTTGATGTAATAAAAAATGACTGGGGATTTTCATTTGTTCCAATCACTGACATTCGGTGTATGTCATTGGCAGTGTGCAAGAATCAGTTGATATGTCTTGTCAATGATGGCTCCACTTCTGTATGGTTAATTGAAGAAATAGATCATTTTCAATTTGGTCACCCGTGTATTCAACGAAGAACTAATTACTTTGAGGATGATTGGGGCCTTAGATGGAAGTTGTTGGAATAAATGTCTATAGATATAAATATGAAATGTCCTAGTTATCTTCCTTTTAGAACAGTCCAAGGTGTGTTTCTTATGTGCAAATGCAGTGAAGTTCCTTTCCTATTATATGACATGATGGCTGGCCTTTACTTCCCAATAGATATTGATAATTCAAATAATCAAAAAATGAATGTATTTTGGTCTCCAACCTTGTAGGATTGCAACGATTTGATCGAGTCTGGAAATTTTTTTGCAACTGCTCCGCGTATAGATTCTATAGATGAGATTCCACCATTGGATGTGGACATGGAGTTTTAGGCTATTAGCCATTTTGTATTGTCTTTGTCTTCGTGGAAAATATTTACTTTTTTTTTTACTTTGCATACTTTTGGGTATGTATGCTAAGACTATGGATATTTATATGGCTCCATTCTGAGGGGGTGTCTTCTATCTATGTATGTAGTGAATGCTTGATATTGAATTCCATTGCAATTTGCTCGAAAATATTTATTTTTTTTGTCCCGTTTAGTCCTCTTAATTGCATTTGAATGTGTTTGGATGTTGTCCATTTCTCTTTGTTTCTATAATTGTAATTACTGTGACTTATTCTATACATGGTGTTTCCATCATTTTTTTCTCATTGATTCTCAAACAATGTTATATCTTTAGGTTTTTTTGATGGTATATAGTTCCAAATATTTGGATATATTTCAAATTCATATAATTATTTAGAATTTTGCTCCATTTATATGGGTTTCCCATTACAGTTATAATATGATACATGAAATATAATCCTTCTCTGTTTTGGCCATTTGAAAAAATCCAATTTTCTTCTTAGCCATTTGGTTGGAAAAATAACGTAAACGATTTTAATTTATTTTGTGGGTGGAAAAAAATGTGTTCCTTTTTCATCCTTTTCTGTTAATTTATATTGGCTATATTGTATCTGTTTCATGTTTATTGTTCTATAACAAATATGTTATTGTTCATTGTAGACATGTCATCTGAAGGTACAAGCAAGCGTATAAGAAAAAGGAATAAGTCACTGACATCGCGTGACAAGTCCAATGAAAGTCGTCCTTTATGGTATCAACAAAATAAGGGCACAATAAATGAGCATAGGAGAGATAAATATCATAGAAGAAGGTCTGAAACAACTCTTGAAAATGATTTTATGGTTCCTCTTACGTATCATACTATGGATGATATCATGGAAAGAACATTGTCGCTTGTTAGTTCATTGCGAGAATATGCTCCTTGTCACCATAATTTTTTTTTTCAACACTCTCCTGAAAATTATGATAATATTGAGGAAACATCTGGCAATAAGGAGGAACATCATATTCATAACGTGGATGAAAATGTTCACCCTAACCCTTCTGTCTCTGCAATTGCATCTTGTAAGAAAGGCCAAAGGTTGCAAAATATCCATGGTGGAGGAAATGATGACATTGTATGTCATGACTTGGATGATAGTTTGACTGGCCATTTGTTTGATAATTTGGATCCAGCTGGTGGAAACATCATATCTTCCAATCTCCCTTCTCAAAATAATGTTGTCACATGAACAGAAACAGTCATCCCTTATAGCAGTTCACGTGGAACAATGGAGATAATCCAATGATATATTTACAATTGATGCAATAGTGGTTGTTTTATTACATTCCTCTATTTACATTTCTTTAGTGACAAGATATTTTATTCTCTTGGAGTAGGATACACCTCATTTTAATAGAGGTCTAAAAATTTTCTCCGCACGTCTTCCATCTCCTAATCTAAGATTTGAATATGAAGCAGGTCATAACCTTCCACTGCATTCTCCTCCAGAATCAAATTGACAAACTAATGTTTTTTTTTTTTTGCTAGTTTAGACTAATCCTAATTTTTCCCACTTTTTCTCCTCCCAAGCCACCCACGGGTTTCGAACCGGTGACCTTACGGAACGGAGTGCCTTAACAGTACACCCCATCACCGAATGTTCTACACCACTTGGGCGACAAACTAATGTTAATGTTCAATGTGTTTGATTTGATTTTTCTTTATTTGAAATTTTGGTGCATATTTTGTTTTTCTTCAAACAGGACACAACTCGTTTCAATAGAGGCATACAAATTAACTTCGTAGATGTTCTGTCTACTAATGTTATAAGTGAAGAGGAACCATCACATAAAGTTCATCCAGATCGCCAACAAAATGTAAATGTTGAATGCGTTTGATATTTTCCTCCTTTTTTCATTTATTGTTAATTGTAAAATTATAAATCTATCTTTTTTCGACATTTAGTTTTATAAAATATTTTAATTTTTTTTAACAAGAACCAACTAATTTGAATAGAGGCATCGAAACTAAGATGCCAAATGTTCAATCTACCGATGTTAGAAGTGAAGAGCAACCATCTCCTACACTTCATCCACATTGCTAAACAAATGTAAATATTGAATGAATTTTTTTTTTTCATTTTTTCAATTCTAATTATTTGGACAGTCAATTTTAAAAAAATATATGCAAAATAAACCTTTGCACATTCTCAGGTTCCATAAATGCAGAACATAAGTTCGGAAAGCCCATGTCATAGATCTGTTCCACATCTTTCAAATTTGGGGAGGGAGTCTCATGGTGCTGAAAATAAAATAAATTTTAGAAGAAATTATACTCTTCCACATCATTCTCCACATGGTCCAACCAATATAAATCATATTTATTTTGATGAAAATATGATTGCAGTGCATAAAATATTTCGAGAAAAGCTAGATAGCTTGTCAGTTGTCCAAATGTGCCACATCTGCAAAGAATCATATCCTGGAATCCACGTCTTGAGAGATCTCGAAGGACCTGTTTGTAGACAATGTAAGAATGAAGGAGGTTCACATCATTTTTGTGGCTATAATAACATGGATCCTGGCGAGAAACCTCATATTTTAAGAGTTATTACTCAAGTTGAGGAAATTTTAATAGCACGTGTAAATCCTATTTTTCAAGTGACACATGCTCGAGGTGGGCAATATAAGTATAGCAGACACACAAGATATTTCTACAGTTGCACAAATTCTTCCGCGCCATGTTGAAGATCTTGACTTTCTAATTGTGAGGAGACATGCTGCTCAGTCTAAATATTATGAATGTTATGTAAAAATATCCCAAGTTATGGATGCATTGCGTTTCAAAATTGAACGTGATCAATATTATCGAGATGTTGTAGTTGACTATGATTCAGTGAATTCTCTGCCCGAAAGATCAACATATGTCTCCTGTAGGCTTAAATTTGTTGATTGTGACATTGCAGAGTCTGAGTTCGGTGCACCTAATAATGAAGGGTTATAGCAAGATCTTGGACGTTGGATAGCAAGCGCAAAAAATATCCATGGAAGGCTAGAGATGCTCATGCAATTGTTCGGGTCTGGCCATGATTTTATTCTATTCCTGGTGAGGATTCAGATGATTTTAAACCCTTTTTCTGGACATAATTGCTCTTGTACAAGCCATTTTGTGAAATTTCTATAGAGATTGGGCTTTCAACTGAAATTATTGTGGAAAACTGGAGGAATTTCTGATATCGAGCTTGGCATGTTGATCGAAATCCATCAATTCATGAAAATATTGAAGATGGAGAAGATGGTGATTTTGCTAACCAACAAATGAGTCTTGAAGATGATTTTCAAGAGTGGCAACTTTTCTCTTGCTTGGTTCCACCAAATAGTGTCAGTTTTTCTGATCTTCACACCCTTGGTCGAAGGAATTTTGATCTATCCTTTGATTGGGAAGGTACAACTATTTCTTATGATGTGGCCGAAGAAGCTATTAATTTTATAAGGAATGCAATATCAAGGGGTGATATTGGAAACCTTTCAAATAGAACATTTCCCTCTCCATATTCATTGGCAGAAAAACAACGACTTGCTTTTGAAATTGTTCTAAGGCATTTTGCTGAATATGAGATTCGTGAAGCTCTTCTTATGATTATTCAGGGCACTGCAGGCACTGGAAAGTCTTTCCTTATCCATTGTATTTTTGAGACTCTTTCTAATCTGTTAGGTAATGGAAAAAGTCATTTTCTTCTTCTTGCCCCAACAGGAATAGCTGCTTTCAATATACATGAAAAAACAATACACTCTGCTTTGAAAATCCTGATTAGAGATATGAAACCACTACAGTATCAATCATTGGCACTATTCCAAGAGGAGATGAGGCAGATTCGATATATATTGATTGATGAAATGAGATTTTTAGGATCAACGTTATTCATGCAAATAGATGCTCAACTACGAGAAGCTTTTCCACATAAAAAGAATTGTCCTTTTAGTGGTATATCCATGATCCTATCTGTTGTGATGGTTGACATCGTAATGCTCAATTTCTTTCAGAGCATAAGGCCACCTAGTTTAGAGCAGCTGACACATTTGGACACAGAGAACCGAGACTGTGGCTGTTTGGATCGAAGTAAGCAATCCTTCTGAGAAGCTTCACGGCTGTAGAATGCATGCTCTGGACGGTAAGCTTTTGAATACACATGCATTGTTTTTTATTCAGGCAGACTATAGTTTATTCACTGTGTATTGAAATACACATGTGCCGCTTTTTTGCAATGTTGGGCACTCAAGTGTCAAGTCAAATCTCTCTTATGTTCATTCTCGCGTCGTTGTTTTCATTAGATTTTGGTTTCATTTCGAATGTAGCGAGAATTTTGGATGCAGAGAACTTCACGACTGTAGAACGCACGCTCTAGACGGTAAGCTTTCGAATACACATGCATTGTTTTTTATTCACACAGACTGTACTTTAATCACTGTGTATGGTTTCTTTTCAAATGTAGAGAGCATTTTAGATGCAGAGAACTGGGACTGTGGCTGGTTGGATCGAAGTAAGAAATCCTTCTGAGAAGCTTCACGACTGTAAAACGCACGCTCTGGACGGTAAGCTTTCGAATCCACATGCGATGTTTTTTATGTAGATGGTTTGAATTTCTCGTGGATGGTTTTATTTTGTGATATGAAAAGATAATAATGAAATTTGAGACATGCATCATTAATAATATCGTCTAGTCATGTTGTAGTTAATAATAAATTTAAATGGAAAAAATAAAAACATATAATAATTAAATTGTAAATGATAAGAGCCTCTTGGGCCCACCTAATATTTGCGCACATGAAAATATGATAAACGTATGTCAACAAAGTCAAAACCTCATTCATTTTATTTTACATAAATATATATGTAATTTCATATATTATTTTATTTGGCATCATAATTTAATTTCATAGATTCATTATTGATATTCACGTATCTGTTACTTTAAAATGAATACCGAAGATAAATTTCATATGGTATAATAGATTGTAAACCTTGGCTTGTGAATATTGGTCCCTTACTCCGCCAGGTCAAATTAATGCAGATAGCCAAAATATTGGTGGTATCTATTCCTTTAAAATGAATACTGAAGATAACTTTGATATGGTATAATAGATTGTAAACCTTGGCTTGGGAATATTGGTCCCTTACTCCACGAGGTCAAATTAATGCAGATAGCCAAAATATTAGTGGTATATCTGCTTAATTAAAATATATGATTAATATTTCTTAAGCCACAAATCAAGTTTTGATTTTTGGCTTAAGAAATATAGACATTAATACAGACATAAGAAAAATACTTATTAAGATTAATGGTAAATTTGTGAGTTCTTTTTAACTACCGTAATAATGTTCTTGTGGGTCATATCGTTTTATACATTATGTATGTGTGCATGTTACTATATTTGTAGATGGAAAATTTCTTTTCTATATTGCTTATTCTATTCACCATTAATTGAAAGTTTTTTTGTTGATATCACGTCTGTTTTATTTTATGTTAGGTGATTTCCTTGGTTTATCAGGGATCCAACTATTTGGAGTTGTATTCCATTTGAAATTCTTGAAATTGTCTTCCTTTGGCTCCATTTATCGGTTGTGATAAAGTTTAGCATTTTTTGTCAACAATGGAAGACTGTTTTCCAAAATCCTTGTACCGTATTGCATTCCAAGAATATCTGTACAAATGAATTTGGATTTATGGTTCCTTTCGTCAATGATGAAGACAATTATTTTGCTGCTGAATACCTTAATCAAAATGGGCGCATATCTCATTTTCATTTGTGATTCATAGATTCAAGATACAAGGTGGAGTCTACTATTGGACCAATGGTGGTTTTATCCTTACCAACAGAATTCTCCCATTCACGAAACTATTTTGTGATGAATCCATTTACAAAGGCCTTAAAAAACATTGGGCGAATACAAATTGGAAACTGGGGATTCTTTTCATTATTGGAGAATGCGAGCAGAAAAAAATATGACTGGGTTGTTCTAAAACATATCTATGATAGAATTCAGTCTAAATTTTATGTTTGCAGTAGTCATGATAGGGTTTGGCGAAGGGTTGATCTTCCATTTGGTGGCACTTCACCCCCTCAAAATGGAGTGTTTTATAGAAGTAAATTGTTTTGGATCTATCTCGACACAGAGTATGAAGATTATACTCGATATGGGTATACAATCTACTGGTTCGATGTAATAAAAAATGATTGGGGAGTTTCATTTGTTCCAATCACTGACATTCGGTGTATGTCATTGGCAGTGTGCAATAATTAGTTGATATGTCTTGTCAATGATGGCTCCACTTCTGTATGGTTAATTGAAGAAATAGATAATTTTCAATTTGGTCACCCGTGTATTGAATGAAGAACTGATTACTTTGAGGATGATTGGGGCTTTAGATGGAAGTTTTTGGAAGAGATGTCTATAGATATAAATATGAAATGTCCTATTTATCTTCCTTTTAGAACAGTCCAAGGTGTGGTTCTTATGTGCAAATGCAATGAAGTTCCTTTCCTATTATATGACATGATGGCTGGCCTTTCCTTCCTAATAGATATTGATAATTCAACTAATCAACAAATGAATGTATTTTGGTCTCCAACGTTGCAGGATTGCAACGATTTGATCGAGTCTGGAATTTTTTTTGCAATTGCTCCGCATATGGATTCTATAGATGAGATTCCACCATTGGATGTGGACATGGAGTCTTAGGCTAGTAGCCATTTTGTATTCTCTCTGTCTTCGTGGAAAATATTTACTTTTTTTTTTTTACTTTGCATACTTTTGGGTATGTATGCTAAGACTATGGATATTTATATGCCTCCATTGTGAGGGGGTGTCTTCTATCTATGTATGTAGCAGATGTTGGATATTGAATTCCATTGCAATTTGCTCGAAAATATTTATTTTTTTTGTCCCGTTTAGTCCTCTTAATTTCATTTGAATGTGTTTGGATGTTGTCCATTTCTCTTTGTTTCTATAATTGTAATTACTATGAATTATTGTATACATGGTGTTTCCATCATTTTTGTCTCATTGATTCTAAAACAATGTTATATCTTTAGGTTTTTTTGATGGTATATAGTTCCAAATATTTCAATATATTTCAAATTCATATAATTATTTAGAATTTTGCTCCATTTATATGGGTTTCCCATTACAATTATAATATGATACATGAAATATAATCCTTCTCTCGTTTTCGCCATTTGAAAAAATCCAATTTTGCTCCATTTTCTTCTTAGCCATTTGGTTGGAAAAATAATGTAAACGATTTTAATTTGTTTTGTGGGTGGAAAAAAATGTGTTCCTTTTTCATCCTTTTATGTTAATTTATATTGGCTATATTGTATCTATTGCATGTTTATTATTCTATAAAAAATATTTTATTGTTCTTTGTAGACATGTCATCTGAAGGTACAAGCAAGCGTACAAGAAAAAGGAATAAGTCACTGACATCGCGTGACAAGTCCAATGAAAGTCGTCCTTTACGGTATCAAAAAAATAAGGGCACAATAAATGAGAATAGGAGAGCTAAATATCATAGAAGAAGAACTAAAACAACTCTTGAAAATTATTTTATGGTTCCTCGTATGTATCGTACTATGGATGATATCATGGAAAGAACATTGTCGCTTGGTAGTTCGTTGCCAGAATATGCTCCTCGTCACCATAATTTTTTTTTCAACGCTCTCCTGAAAATTATCATAATATTGAGGAAACATCTGGCAATAGGGAGGAACATCATATTCATAACATGGATGCAAATGTTCACCGTAACCCTTCTGTCTCTGCAATTGCATCTTGTGAGAAAGGCCAAAGGTTGCAAAATATCCCTGGTGGAGGAAATGATGACATTGTATGTCATGACTTGGATGATAGTTTGATTGGCCATTTGTTTGATAATTTGGATCTAGCTGGTGGAAACATCATATCTTCCAATCTCCCTTCTCAAAATAATGTTGTCACACGAACATAAACAGTCATCCCTGATAGCAGTTCGCGTGGAACAATGGAGGTAATCCAATGATATCTTTACAATTGATGCAATAGTGGTTGTTTTATTACATTCCTCTATTTACATTTCTTTAGTGATAAGGTATTTTATTCTCTTGGAGTAGGATACACCTCATTTTAATAGAGGTCTAGAAATTTTCTCCCCGCATCTTCCATCTCCTAATCTGAGATTTGAATATGAAGCAGGTCATAACCTTCCACTACATTCTCCTCTAGAATCAAATTTACAAACTAATGTTAATGTTCAATGTGTTTGACTTGATTTTTCTTTATTTGAAATTTTGGTGCATATTTTTTTTTTTCTTCAAACAGGACACAACTCGTTTCAATAGAGGCATACAAATTAAATTCGTAGATGTTCCGTCTACTGATGTTATAAGTGAAGAGGAACCATCACATAGCATTCATCCAGATCACCAACAAAATGTAAATGTTGAATGCGTTTGATATTTTCCTCCTTTTTTTCATTTATTGTTAATTGTAAAATTATAAATCTATCTTTTTTCGGCATTTAGTTTTATAAAATATTTTAATTTGTTTTAACAGGAAACAACTAATTTGAATAGAGGCGTCGAAACTAACGTGCCAAATGTTCAATCTACTGATGTTAGAAGTGAAGAGAAACCATCTCCTACACTTCATCCACATCGCCAAACAAATGTAAATATTGAATGAATTTATTTATTTTTCATTTTTTCAATTCTAATTATTTGGACATTCAATTTAAAAAAAAATTATGCTAAAGAAACCTTTGCACATTCTCAGGTTCCATAAATGCAGAACATAAATTTGGAAAGCCCATGTCATAGATCTGTTCCACATCTTTCAAATTTGGGGAGGGAGTCTCGTGGTGCTGAAAATCAAGTAAATTTTAGAAGAAATTATATTCTTCCACATCATTCTCCACATGGTCCAACCAATACAAATCATATTTATTTTGATGAAAATATGATTGCAGTGCACAAAATATTTAGATAAAATCTAGATAACTTTTCAGTTGTCCAAACGTGCCACATCTGCAAAGAATCATATCCTGGAATCCACATTTTGAGAGATCCTGAAGGACCTGTTTGTAGACGATGTAAGAATGAAGGAGTTTCACATCATTTTTGTGGCTATAATAACATGGATCCTGGCGAGCAACCTCATATTTTAAGAGTTCTTACTCAATTTGAAGAAATGTTAATAGCACGTGTAAATCCTATTTTTCAAGTGACACATGCTCAAGGTGGGAAATATGACTATAGCAGACACACAATTATCTTTCCCCAAGATATTTCTACAGTTGCGCAAAGTCTTCCACGCCATGTTGAATATCTTGACTTTCTGATTGTGAGGAGACATTCTTCTCACTCTAAATATTATGAATGTTATGTAAAAATATCCTGTGTTATGGATGCATTGCGTTTCAAAATCGAATGTGATCAATATTATCGAGATGTTGTAATTGACTATGATTCAGTGAATGCTCTGCCCGAAGGATTAACAAATGTCTCCTACAGGCTTAAATTTGTTGATTGTGACATTGCAGAGTCTGAGTTCAGTGCACCTAATAATGAAGGGTTACAGCAAGATCTTGGACGTTTGATAGCAAGCACAAAAAAATCCATGGAAGCCTAGAGATGCTCATGCAATTGTTTTGGTCTGGCCACAGTTTTATTCTATTCCTGGTGAGGATTCAGATGATTTTGAACCCTTTTGCTGGACATAATTGCTCTTGTACAAGCCATTTTGTGACATTTCTGCAGAGATTGGGCTTTCAACTGAAATTATTGTGGAAAACTGGAGGAATTTCTGATATCGAGCTTGGCATGTTGATTGAAATCCACCAATTGATGAAAATATTGAAGATGGAGAAGATGGTGATTTTTCTAACCAGGAAATGAATCTTGAAGATGATTTTTAAGAGTGGAAACTTTTCTCTCGCTTGGTTCCACCAAATAGTGTCAATGTTTCTAATCTTCACACCCTTGGTCGAAGGGATTTTGATATATCCTTTAACTGGCAAGGTACAACTATTTATGATGATGTGGCCGAAGAAGCTATTAATTTTATAAGGAATGCAATATCAAGGGGTGATATTGGCGACCTTTCAAATAGAACATTTGCCTCTCCAGATTCATTGGCAGAAAAACAACGACTTGATTTTGAAATCATTTTAAGGCATTTTGCTGAATATGAGATTAGTGAAGCTCTTCTTATGATTATTCAGGGCATTGCAAGCACTAGCAAGTCTTTCCTTATCCATTGTATTTCTAAGACTCTTTCTAATTTGTCAGGTAATGGAAAAAGTCCTTTGCTTCTTCTTGCCCCAACAGGAATAGCTGCTTTCAATATACATGCAAAAACAATACAGTCTGCTTTGAAAATCCCAATTAGAGATATGAAACCACTATAGGGTCAATCATTGGCACTATTCCAAGAGGAAATGAGGCACATTCGATATATATTGATTAATGAAATGAGTTTTTTAGGATCAAGGTTGTTCATGCAAATAGATGCTCGACTACGAGAAGCATTTCCAGATAAAAATAATTTTCCTTTTGGTGGTAGATCCATGATCCTTGTGGGTGACCTTGGGTAGCTACCTCCTATGAGAGATAAGCCTTTGTATGCAGGTAATATAGCAGGGAAAGTATTATGGGAAAAATTTGACAGTGTTGTCACTCTTGACACAATATTTCGCCAACAAGGGAGTAATGAGAAACAATCTTGTTTTCGTCGAGTCCTCAATAACATAAGAAACGCAAAACTTGTTCTTGATGATTGGGAGTTTCTTATGTCACAGGCTGATATCAGGTCGCATCCTAGAGAAAGGGATTTGTTTAATGTAGCAGTTCACATGTTTCCAACAAATTATTTGGTCTCCTTCCATAACAAACATATGTTGAAATCATTAAATTCTCCAATTGCATGATGTATTGCTGTGAATTCAAGGCGTTCAGAAATCAGTGGTGTCGATGATGATCAACTGAACCGTGAAGTTTTGTTGTGCCATGGCCAACGTGTTATGTTGACATGTAATTTGTGGGTTGAAGCTGGTTTGGTGAATGGTGCACTTGGGTATGTGAGGGAAATATTTTATATGCCTAACTCTAAGCCACCTGAGCTTCCAATGTTCACAGCTGTTATTTTTGATAAGTATTTTGGTATTCCGTTTGATGCAAGCAATCCAAATATTGTACCTATCACACCAGTGGTAAGAGGAAATCGAAAACAAATTCCTTTAAATATGGCATGGGCTCTTACAATTCACAAGTCACAAGGTTTGACTTTAGAGAAAGCATAAATTGATATCGGGAATAGAGAACAACAAGGCCTAACCTTCACAGCCATATCAAGATTGAAATCAATAGATGGTTTACGCATTGCACCGCCTTTCTCTTATCAGCATTATGCCAAGATGAATAATAGTGTGTATGTTGCAATTAGGAAGAAAGAAGAGGAGAGATTAAAGTCCATATCGCTATGATATGCAACTAGTAATATAATAATAATGCTTTTGATATATTAATGAGATGTCTACATTTATCAAATTCATATTAGTATTTTGGAATGTTTTTTACATCGTTTTTGTTGTTGCTTAATTTTCTTGTTTTTATAGTGTCATTTTTTGTTATTTTTCTTACAATGAACCATTCACAGGTAAAAAAATAGTTATATGAGCCAGTCATTAAAAATCAATTAATCAAAATGAATAGAATAGAAAACATGAGCATTTAAGAATTCATTGTTTATACTAGTTCAGAAGAAAACATTAAGAATAACAACGATTGAAAACAAAGACTTCTAGCACCTTCGACTATTCCTTCTCATTTCCATATATGAAACAAAATGGTATAATAAACAAGTATAGAACTCTAAAACATAAGAGATATATGACTTATTGATCATTTGTCCGACTAAGAATCCCAGGAAAACTTTCAGATCAATTCCTTATCCAAATTTAGCCATGCAAAATTTTGTCCAATAACACTTGTATTCCAAAACAATCACTGTTATGAAAGAAAGTCAAGAACCCACCCCCCCCCCCCCCCCCCACAATACTCTAATTGAGGGAGTATTTATACAAAAATTATAAAAAATATCTCCTGACAAAATGAGATATAATTTAGGATGACTCATAAACATGTTACAAGAAAATAGAGACAGATGGTCTCACATACAAGAGAAAAGATAGCCGATGTTGTGATGTTCCATTTATTTTATGAATGTGCTGGGGGTAGGCCCTATGATTAGGCTTTTTGTTGTCCTCTTTAGTAACTCTGTGTTGGCTGCTCTATTTTACTGATACTCTATACCTATACCGATACACTTTGACTTGTTTGATCTTTGTTTATCCTTTTTATCATGACTTGCTGTAGTAAATAATCAAAATTCATGCAAGGATCATTTTTACAAAATTTCTAACATGTCTTCCCACCATTGTGTTTCTGGTATTTTGTTTCTTTGAAGCTTCCTCAGAGTCTCATCAGTCTCTTTATATCTGAGGAAAGTAGGCTGAATTGGGAATAAGTGTTTTACCTCATGTTCGAGATTAAAAATTTTTTCCAAATTGTCATGAAGATTTTTTCCTGTAGGCAATTCTTTTGCTACTGATGAACTCGTCAATGAACTGGCCCGGTTGTCAACATACTTATTCAGTTTCTCAACATAGATTTCAAGGCTCATTAGTTTATCATCTGAGACTAAAGGACTTGGCAATCCTTCACTCTGCAAAATATCCAAGCTCTTTGTAAAAGCATTGATTTCTTCCTACATATCATAGCATCTTCTTTATAGGTTATGCATCAGAGTTCTTTTAGTAAAAACCCTTTTTAACTCCAAAATTTTTCCTGTTCTGTCTTAGATGCCTAGCTCTTGAAGTTGGTATCTTTTCATGGTATTTAAAAATTGTATAAGCTTATTGGCCTCTTCAGGCATATTTCCTAATTCTTCTCTTTCCTTTTCAACTTCTTCCAGAGCCAATTTCACTAAATAATTTTGCTCATACATTATTTGAATTGATGGCCAAACATCGTTTATTGACTGAGTGATGTTCTCCCAAAGAATTTCTTTGATTTCTTTTAAAGGTTTCTCCAATGTGAGATCCTTTTCCAATGCTTTGACCAATTTTTCTAATCTGTTGATATCTCTTGTTTTTTCTGAAACACTCATCTTTGAGAGATCGTATTTTTGTTCTAAGGTGGTAAATTGTAACTTTTTTTCTGGAGCTCTGTCACTTGGAGTTTCAATTCCTGCATTGATTTTATTAATTCTTCAGTGCTTAAATTGGAAGTGGTTCCCTGTGATAGTCTTGCTGGCTGAGTTATTATTGTTGTACCTATAATTACTTCTATTGTAGATGCTAGAATGTTTGGATGCTTGTCCTTTAATGCCTTTTCAAGTTCTTTTTCAGTCTCATTTAGTTTCTGATTAAGTTTCAAAAGATAATCCAATAATTCTTCTTCAAAGTTTTGCTTTATTACCTCAGTAGTCTGTGGATGCCTTGAAGATGGCAACTTCAGCTATTTCCTTAAGGCTGCTATATCATCATATTTCTTTTTAATCAAGGCTTTTTTAGGCTTAACATCTTTGGGATTATGACCCAATCCAATAATGATTTCTTCCAAAGTCTTTATTCTGTTGTCCTTAGCCTGGGAAGAGGCTTTTTCAAGATGCAATTGAGCATTAGTATTGTTCAAAGAATTCTGTAATCTTTGGGCCATCATTGAATTATCAGTCAAAGTTGAGTATATCATCTCTCTAGTTTGTTTGTACAGCTCAATCTGATCCAAAGGATGAATATCCTTTTCCAAGACCTAAAAATTGGTTTTGACATAGTCTGCAGTTGTTTGAGGTTGTTGTATGTTGGGCTTGAAATGACTCATCACCAATTTACCCTACTAGATGTCATAGGCTGACATCAGTGTCTGTTGATTTTTGGGAGCCATGTTTAAGTATTTATTATAGACTTGAAGTCTTAAGGGATCATTTCTAACCTTTATATTTATAAATGTCTTCTTAATATCCCAGGCATCCTTCACTGGTGGTTCGAAGGAATATACTTCTACACTTTGCTGTCTTTGTGGCTCTTTTTTCTGTGAGTCGGTGGATGTCCCACCGATTGTGAATCTTTGCTGACTATCCAAATCTTCTCTCCTCTAAATATTAGTGTTTTCTTGAAAAAATTCTACTTCTGAGAGTGGATTTAATCTTTGTCTTTTGGTATCAGGTTGTTCTGAAGATCCACTGATAGGGGTAGCTATTTCTGCATCTCTCTTCTTACCTTTTTCTTCATTGAAAGGAGTTTGCAAAATTGAAATTTCTGCCACATCCATCTGAGTAGGAGAAGTCTGTATTTGGGCCTGTCCTTTGGAAGTTTCAGGCTCCTCTGACATTGTGAATTTCTTTGCGACTTGTGTATCAATCTCCTTTTCCTTCCCTTTGGACGCTACTGTGGCTAGTGCACTGATTTCCCACAGATTTTACTGAGAGGTTCCAGTAGAGGAAGGACCAATTCCTGGTCTTTGTACCTGCCCAAAATAATCGAGGTCAAGTATTTTCTCAATATCCTTCACAACATTTTCAACACTGACCTATTCACTATCTTGTTCTACTAAGGTTCCTTCCATCCATTCATCCATATTTGAAAATTGTTCACTAGAATTCTATGGTGAAGGTATGGTGACAATTTGTTTTTCATTCTCCTATCACATATAAAACTGTTTGGGTCATAAGGTACCGACCAAAAACTTTTTTTCAATTTGAGATAGTCTTCTAAAATTCTTTCAGCTTCTTTTCCTGCATCCCTAGAATTACAGACAAAAGGACCTAATTGACTCTTAATTCTGAGTTGAGCCTTTTTCTTTGCATTTCAATAATGGACTATGTCTAAATTTATCATTTGTCTGAAATATCCTAGGGAAAAAAGCCTCATTGGAGCATATTTTGGTAGCTTGAAAGGACATAGCTCACACCCATATATTCTAATTTCTATATGTTTCATGTATAGGTAACAATCACCTATTCTGTATTGCTTTGAGAGTTGGAGAATTTTATTCATATCATTATTGAACCTAGGAGGGGAAACTCCTGTTAATAAGGTAGTTGCAAGGTGTACAAATAGATCAATGAACTCATTGTAAGAATAAGGAGACTCAGAGGAATTATGGAAGATTGGAGACCAAAAAATTACAGACCTTGGATTTCCTTTGGCATCAAGTTGCATGACATGGAAGGGGAAACTCTCGGATTGATAATAGAGCATGAGATGGCATCTAAAAGTGGAATATTTAAAAACTTTTTCATTTTCCAATCTCATGAACTGGTCATGAATTTTATCAGCAATAAAGGAAGCAAAATCATATTTGACAGCAGGGGGTTGTCCAGGAGTAAAAATTGACAACAACACTAGGGTTAAGTTATCAACGTATTCACTAGTGTTGAAACCCATTACAGAAGATATCATACTAAATATGAGTCTACCCATATCTATGAAAAAGTTATTTCCAGAAGGAGGTGGGCCTTTGGGTTGATGTTCTAGTAGCATGAAAGTCTGACAGAGGCGATTCAGCTCTTCTTGGGATAAATTTGTCGATTTTTCGAGTAAATCTCCCATGGAAATGGGAGTCGGGGTTTGACTGGGACGAAACTGTAACATTTCATTTATGGATTGAACAGTTATTGGGAAAATAATAGTTTGACTCAAGGACATGACTGCTCGTTGATTAGGGTCGTAATTGGCATGACAGTGATAAATTATTTCGGGGAAAACATGGAATGAAGGCAAAAAATACATTGGAAGATTGGATTCCCACAGTGCCAAAATATCAAAGCCATTGAGGAAATTATCTCTGCATTGGCAAAAGGTTCTGAGAGGATTTTCACTAAGAATGAGGTCTTTTATCTGGAAATCCTTATCTGCTAGAGGAAGATAGTCTAAATCTTTATGGGGGGCATTCAGAGGCGTAACATTCAAATCCACAGGGATTTCCATTTCTGGTTCTTGTGGATTCAGAAAGGAATTTGGGTTTTTGATGGAAAAATGGGTACAATTACAGGTCTGGGAACTTAGGAGTGAAATAAAGGCCGAATTGTACTGTGTTTTAGCGTTTTCCTATGGAATTAAATCAAAAAGCAAGACTTGCAGGGTTCAACGAGAACTAGGTAAATACCTATTTCCGGGAAGTGGATAGTGATGAAAACAAGTGGAGGCAACTGCCGATGGGTTATGGATTGTTCGTCTGCAATTTCTCAGAAAGGTGGTGGTTGAAAATCTTCGACAGATGGCTTTGCAGTTTTCTGCATGGGAACACTGGTTGTTGCACAGGATAATGAAAATGATGCGTGTTTATTTGTTTTATTCGCAAAGTCGAATGTTGGCAAGGTTTTATTTTTCAGGCAGATGACGTATGCAGGAAAGGCTATTTTTTTGAATGCGAACGGTGGTAAGCAGTATACATTGCACCACTTTTGGGGACAGGCTGTTTTCAAGTGAAAGCCAATGATTTGATACCCTTCGCGATGCGTGGTGAGACACTATTTGGAAAACCGCTTAGCGATTGTGTGTTATTGTTCAGACGTGCGGGTGACGCGATACAAACGACAACCATTGGATGTGAAGGGGATAATCGGACAACTGTCAGGGAGGTGAGATGATAGGGAAATAGCGAGGGTGAGGTCAATACAATTAAACCCGATTTAATCATATCGGGGGCAATTCGATTGGTGGGGTAGGTTATTAATTAACCATGAGGGTTAATTAATCCCAAGTTTTTAATGTGGTGGGGAATCAGGGTTCTTAATTAGTAGCGGTTTTAACTAATTAATCACAATTAACGCGATATTGAGGTTATTTTTCAACCAAAGGGGCGGCATATGTGATAATTGGGTGTTATATATAGTTAAATTAATACAGGAACGGGTTGAATTATATAGTCAATTAAATAATAAAGTTAAAAGTTAATATGAAAATGAATGAAAAAACGCTAAGTAAAAAAACATTCGAAGTATGTATTTAACTTATGCTTGAATGAAAGGGCTTTTATGACATATTGTGCAATTTCCCTACGTAAAATAGGATTTTACTTAGGAAAATATTTTTTAGAAGTGAATGAATGACTTATGAATGGCTATAAGTACTTAGTCTTTTCAATTATTGGGCTGAGGGTCTGGTCACTCCCTTGGCCTTATTGATAACTTATGTTTTTAACAATTTTCCCTTGGATTCACCAATTCCTTTGGTTTGTAATATTAAACCCTTGGGTTTATTAGTTCTTTTGGTTTATAATATGAATAATCGTTCAATCTTATCCATGATCAAATGTCACATTTTGACAAATATTGTCTCAGTATGAAAATGACCCTTGGCCAGCCATGGTCATAGTTGGTCCAACGTTGGATTGTGACAACATTTGTCTCAATGTTTAAATTAATTCCCTTGGGTTCAAAAATAACTTTGGTTTATAGTATTAAACCCTTGGGTTTATTGGTTCTTTTGGTTTATAATATGAATAATCGATCAATATCATCCATGATAAAATGTCACATTCTGACAAATCTTGTCTCAATATGAAAATCACCCATGGCCAACCATGGTCATAGTTGGTCCAACATTGCATTGTGACAACAATTGTCTCAATGTTACATCGAATCCCTTATGTTACACAATTCCTTTGGTTTATAATTTTTTGGGTAATGATTTTCCCTTGGGTTCCCCAATTTCTTTGGTTTATAATATTAAACCCCTGGGTTTATTAGTTTTTTGGTAATGATTTTTCCTGGGGTTCACCAATTCCTTTGGTGTATAATATTAAACCCTTGGGTTTATTAGTTCTTTTGGTTTATAATATGAATAATCGATCAATGTCATCCATGATCAAATGTCACATTCTGAAAAATATTGTCTCAATATGAAAATCACCCATGGCCAACCATGGTCATAGTTGGTCCAAGATCGCATTGTGACAACAATTGTCTTGATGTTTAAATCAATTCTGTTGGGTTCACCAATTCCTTTAGTTTATAATATTAAACGTTTGGGTTTATTAGTTATTTTTATTTATAATATGAATAATCGATCAATTTAATCCATGGTCGAATGTCACATTCTGAAAATTATTGTCTCTATATGAAAATCACACATGACCAACCATGGTCATAGTTGGTCCAACGTCGCATTGTGACAACAATTGTCTCAATGCTTAAATCAATTCCCTTGGGTTCACTAATTCCTTTGGTTTATAATATTAAACCCTTGGGTTTATTATTTCTTTAGATTTATAATATGAATAATTGATCAATGTCATCCATGATCAAATGTCACATTCTGACAAATATTGTCTCAATATGAAAATCACCCATGGCCCACCATGGTCATAGTTGGCCAAACATCACATTGTGACAAAAATTCTCCCAATGTTAAATCAATTCCCCTGGGTTCACCAATTCCTTTGGTTTATAATATTTTGGGTAATGATTTTCCCTTGGGTTCACCAATTCCTTTGGTTTATAATATGAATAATCGATCAATGTCATCCACGATCAAATGTAAAATTCCGAAACATTGTCTCAATATGAAAATCACACATGGCCAACCATGGTCATAGTTGGTCCAACATCGCATTGTGACAACAATTGTCTCAATTTTTAAATCAATTCCCTTGGGTTCAACAATTCCTTTACTTTATAATTTGTTGGGTAATGATTTTCCCTGGGGTTGACGAATTCCTTTGGTTTATAATATGAATAAACGATCAATGTCATCCATGCTCAAATGTCATATTCTGACAAATATTGTCTCCATATGAAAATCACTCATGGCCAACCATAGTCATAGTTGGTCCAACATCGCATTTTGACAACAATTGTCTCAATGTTTAAGTCAATTCCCTTGGGTTCACCAATTCCTTTGGTTTATAATTTTTTGTGTAATGATTTTCCCTTGGGTTCACCAATTCCTTTGGTTTATATTATTAAATCCTTGGGTTTATTAGTTTTTGGGTAATGATTTTCCCTCGGGTTCATCAATTCCTTTGGTTTATAATATTAAACCCTTGGGTTTATTAGTTTTTTTCTTTTATAATATTAATAATCGATCAATGTCATCCATGATAAAATGTCAAATTCTGACAAAGATTGTCTCAATATGAAAATCACCCATGGCCAACCATGGTCATAGTTGGTCCAACATCGCATTGTGACAATAATTGTCTCAATGTTTAAATCAATTCCCTTGGGTTCACCAATTCCTTTGGTTTATAATATTAAACCGTTGGGTTTATTAGTTTTTGGTAATGATTTTCCCTGGGGTTCACCAATTCCTTTGGTTTATAATATTAAACCCTTTGGTTTTTAGTTTTTTTGGTTTATAATATGAATAATCGATCAATGTCATCCATGATCAAATGCCACATTCTGACAAATATTGTCTCAATATGAAAATCACCCATGGCCAACCATGGTCATAGTTGGTCCAACATCGCATTGTGACAACAATTGTCTCCATGTTTAAATCAATTACCTTGGGTTCACCAATTCCTTTGGTTTATAATATTTTGGGTAACGATTTTCACTTGGGTTCACCATTTCCTTTGGTTTATAATATTAAACCCTTGGGTTTATTAGTTTTTTGGTAATGATTTTCCCTAGGGTTCACCAATTCATTTGGGTTATAATATTAAACCCTTGGGTTTATTAGTTTTTTTGGTTTATAATATGAATAATCGATCAATCTCATCCATGATAAAATGTCACATTCTGACAAATATTGTCTCAATATGAAAATCGCCTCTGGCCAACCATGGTCATAGTTGGTCCAACATCGCATTGTGACAGCAATTGTCTCCATCTTTAAATCAATTCCCTTGGGTTCACCAATTCCTTTGGTTTATAATTTTTTGGGTAATGATTTTCCCTTGGGTTCACCAATTCCTTTGGTTTATAATATTAAACCCTTGGGTTTATTAGCTTTTTGGTAATGATTTTCCTTGGGGTTCACCAATTCCTTTGGTTTATAATATTAAACCCTTGGGTTTATTAGTTTTTTTGGTTTATAATATGAATAATTGATCAATGTCATTCATGATCGAACGTCACATTCTGACAAATATTGTCTCAATATGAAAATCACTCATGGCCAACCATGGTCATAGTTGGTCCAACATCGCATTGTGAGAACAATTGTCTCCATGTTTAAATCAATTCCCTCGGGTTCATCAATTCCTTTAGTTTATAATATTAAACCCTTGGGTTTATTATTTTCTTTGTAATGATTTTCCCTGGGGTTCACCAATTCCTTTGGTTTATAATATTAAACCCTTGGGTTTATTAGATTTTTTGGTTTATAATATGAATAATCGATCAATGTCATCCATGATCAAATGTCACATTCTGACAAATATTGTCTCAATAGGAAAATCACCCATGGCCAACCATGGTCATAGTTGGTCCAACATCGCATTGTGACAACAATTGTCTCAATGTTTAAATCAATTCCCTTGGGTTCACCAATTCCTTTGGTTTATAATTTTTTGGGTAATGATTTTCCGTTGGGTTCACCAATTCCTTTGGTTTATAATATTAAACCCTTGGGTTTATTAGTTTTTTTGGTTTATAATATGAATAATCGATCAACGTCATCCATGATCAAATGTCTAATTTTGAAACATTGTCTCAATATGAAATTCACACATGGCCAACCATGGTCATAGTTGGTCCAACATTGCATTGTGACAATAATTGTCTCAATGTTTAAATCAATTCCCTTCGGTTCACCAATTCCATTTGTTTATAATTTCTTGGGCAATGATTTTCTCTGGGGTTGACCGATTCCTTTGGTTTATAATATTAAACCCTTGGGTTTAATGGTTTTTTTGGTTTATAATATGAATAATTGATCAATGTCATCCATGATCAAATGACACTTTCTAACAAACATTGTCTCGATATGAAAATCACCCGTGGCCAAACATGGTCATAGTTGGTCCAATGTCGCATTGTGACAACAATTGTTCCAATGCTTAAATCAATTCCCTTAGGTTCACGAATTACTTTTGGTTTATAGTTTGTTGGGTAATGGTTGTCCCTTGGGTTCACCAATTCATTTGGTTTATAATATTAAACCCTTGGGTTTATTAGTTCTTTTGGTTTATAATATGAATAATCGATCAATGTCATCCATGATAAAATGTCACATTCTGAAAAATCTTGTCTCAATATGAAAAACACCCATGGCCAACCATGGTCATAGTTGGTCCAATGTCACAATGTTACAGTAATTGTGTCACTGTTTAAATCAATTCCCTTGGGTTTAGCAATTCCTTTGGTTTATAATATTAAACCCTTGGGTTTATTATTTCTTTTGATTTATAATATGAATAATCGATCAACATCGATGTTCAAATGTCACATTCTGACAAATATTTTCTCAACATGAAAATCACCGATGGCCTGCCATCGTCATAGTTGGTCCAACATCGCATTGTGACAACAATTGTCTTAATGTTTAAATCAATTCCCTTGGTTTCACCAATTCCTTTGGTTTATAATATTAAACACTTGGGTTTATTAGTTCTTTTGGTTTATAATATGAATAATCGATCAATTTCATCCATGATCAAATGTCACATTCTGAAAAATATTGTCTCTATATGAAAATCACCCATGTCCAACCATGGTCATAGTTGTTCCAACGTCGCATTATGACAAAAATTGTCTCAATGTTTAAATCAATTCCCTTGGGTTCACCAATTCCTTTGGTTTATAATATTAAACCCTTGGGTTGATTACTTCTTTTGGTTTATAATATGAATAATCGATCAATGTCATCCATGATCAAATGTGACATTCTGACAAATATTGTCTCAATATGAAAACCACCCATGGCCAACCCTGGTCATAGTTGGTCCAACGTCGCATTGTGACAATAATTGTCTCAATGTTTAAATCAATTCCCTTGGGTTCACCAATTCCTTTGGTTTATAGTATTAAACTCTTGGGTTTTGTTAATCTCTATTACTTTTAATATTGCCCTTGGCCTTATTGATCCCTTAGGTTTTTAATATTTATTCCTTGGGTTCACTGATTCCTTTGGTTTATAATGTTAAAGCCTTGGGTTTATTAGTTCTATTGGTTTATAATGTTAATCACACATTCGGTTTATTACTCTCTTGAGTTTAAAAAACTAATTCTTAGGGTTTGTTAATTTCTTGGATTTTTCAGTTTAAAATATAAATTCTTAGGGTTTATTAATCTCTATTGTTTATAATATTCATCCGTTACATTTATAATATTTATCCCTTGGGTTCGCTGATTCCTTTGCTTTATAATATTAAACCCTTGGGTCTATTAGTTCTTTTGGTTTATAATGTTAATAATCTGGTTGGTTTATTAATATCTTATGTTTAAACTACTGATTGTTATGGATTATTAATTTATTAGGTTTTTTAGTTTAAAATATCAATTGTTACGGTTTATTAATCTCTTGTGTTTTTAATATTGATCCCTTATGTTTATGATATTTATCCCTTGGGTTTACCAATTCCTTTGGTTTATAATATTTAAACCTTTGGTTTATAATGATATTCAGTTTCTATTATTAATTATCCCTTGGGTTTATTAATATCTTCACTTTAAAATATTAATTGTTAGGGTTTATTAATCTCTGAGGTTTTTTGTTTTTAAATATTGTTTCATATGCTTTATTACTCTCTTGAGTTTAATATATTATTTCTTAAACTTTATTACTTTCTTATGTTTTTGGGTTTAATATTATTAATATACTAATATATATTATTAATAAATATTCTAATATTTATTAATAATATTATAATATTATTCAGATGTATTATTAATAATATAACCAACTATGATATAATATATAATATATTATTAGTTCTTTTGGTTTATTAATAATATAACCATCTATGATATTAATATATTTATAGATATTAAAATATTATTTATTATTAAAGTTCGCGGGGTTTTATTTTTCGGGCGGATGACGTATGCAAGAAAGGCTATTTTTTTGAATGCGAAGGGTGGTAAGCGGTATACATCACACCGATTTTGGGGACGAGTTGTTTTCAAGTGAAAGCTAGTGATTCCATACCCTTCGCGACGCGTGGCGAGACACTGTTTGGAAAACCGCTTAGTGATCGGGTGTTATTGTTCATACATGGGGCGATGCGATGTCAACGACAGCCATTGGATGTGAAGGGGTTGATCGGATGGCTATCGAGGAGGTGAGATGATAGGGAAATAGCAAGGGTGGGCCCAATACAATTAAACATGATTTAATGATATTGGGGGCAATTCGATTGGTGGGGTAAGTTATTAATTAGCCATGAGGGTTAACTAATCCTTTTTTAATGCAGCGGGGAATCAGGGTTCTTAATTACTTGTGGTTTTAACTAATTAATCACAATTAACACAATATTAAGGTTATTTTTCAACCAAAGGGTAGGGATATGTAATAATTGGGAGTTTTATATAGTTAAAATAATACGGGATCGAGTTGAATTGTATAGTGAATTAGATAATAAAGTTAAAATTTAATATGAAAATGAATGAAAAAGAACTAAGTATAAAAACATTAGAAGTATGTATTTAACTTATGCTTCTAACATGCTTCTAACATAAATATTAAAATATTATTTATTATTAATATTATTATTATATTAATAAATATTTTATTATATATTATATAGATATTTCAAGTTAATATATAGTATGTATGTAGTTAATATTATCAATATATTAATAAATATTAAAATATTATTAATATATCAATCAATATTATTAATATATATATAACATTTTTCTGATTTTAATCAAATTTAATACATTGATAAATATTCTTATTAATATATAATATTTATATTTCAAGTTAATATAATAAAATTATTATATATAATATTTCTTTATTGATATATAAATTAATGTGATGGGTAGTGGATATAGGCCTATCAACGTATATCAACCACATTGGTAAATGTGGTTGTAAATCTATTTTATATACGCCTATTGGCGTATATCAACCACATTAGTAAATATAATGTGGTTGTGCTAGTATATAATATTTTCACCATAGATAGCCTCTTAATATTTAAAGATGGTATTTTATTGTCTACAATGAATATTGTTTTGGATTTTAGAACACAGGTAATCATAATTCAACAAATTTATTGCAAGAATATTCTATTAATTGTAATCATAATTTTATAAATTTATTTGTTGTGTAACCAGCTCCAAAAAGAGAAGAAAAGAGATATCCACGCCTTACAAATAAGCCACTTCGAGGGGGAAACCTCCAATACATTACATGAATGAACAATTCTTGGATGATACAATTTACAAAACCTCCTTTCTATGTATAGGAGTCCATGGGGCCATAATGTAATCCTAGTGGGCCACAATGTAATCCTAGCCGACCTAACAATAATAATTTAAGAGCACAATAATAACAATATGGGGTTACAGGGGTACAATAATAAAAATAAATGGGTTACACTAACAATAATAAGGGACTATACTAGTAATATAGGGACCTAACATGCCCATCCCCTTCAAAAAGTGTTGTCCTCAACTCTTGAGTAGCTCCGGGTGCTTCTGTATAAAATTCTCATCCTCCCATGTAGAATCTTCAGTGGGTAAGTTCTTCCACTTGATGAGATACTCTGAAATTGACCGATTCCGTAGCTGTCGAGTTCTTTTTTCCATGACCACTTCAGGTTCCAATATTATTTTTCCTTCCTCATCAAGTTCTGGCAATATTGTTTGAACTGGAAGATTTTCACCTATAACCTTCTTTAAGCATGAAACATGGAAAACTGGATGTACTCGCGAAGAAGTAGGAAGCTCCAATTTGTATGCCATAGAACCAATATTTTGCAACACCTTGTAAGGACCATAGTACTTTGGTGATAATTTATTATCCTTCTTAGCTTGCTTGAGGGATATTTGTTTGTATGGTTGTAGCCGTAAAAATACCCAGTCTCCTACATCAAAACTTCTCTCGCTGCGATGTTGATCTGCCTGTTGTTTCATTCGATTTTGTTCCAAATTCAAGTTATCCTTTAAGAGTTGGAGAACTTCTTGTTGATGCTCGATGTGATCTTCCACTGCTTTAACCTTCTAATTTTCCCTTAAAGATGATGTGATGGATGGTGGATGATATCCATAAAGTGCCATAAATGGGGTCATTTTTGCTGCAGTATGGAAGGAAGTGTTATACCACCATTCACCAAGAGGTAACCACTTGACCCATTGTGTTTGTTTATCAGATACAAAACAACGAAGATATCCTTCCAAACATTTATTTACTATCTCAGTTTGACCATCAGATTGAGGATGATAAGATGAGCTATGAGCTAATTGAGTACCCAAACAAGAAAATAACTCCGTCCGAAAATTTCCAGTAAAAATGGGATCTCTGTCGCTCACAATAACCCTTGGGCTTCCATGTAGCTTTTGAATTCTGTCCATAAATGTAGTAGCAACCGTACTTGCTTTAAATGGATGAGATAATGCACAAAAGTGTGCATACTTGGTAAGTCTATCAACTACCACCATGATGACATTCTTTCCTTCGGACTTAGGTAAACCTGTGATAAAATCCATTGAAATCTCCTCCCAACGTTGACTTGGAATGGATAAAGGTTGTAGAAGTCCCGGTGTCTTAATTGTTTCCACTTTATTCTGCTGGCAAACCAAACATTCCGCCACAAACTTTTGAATATCAGATTTAAGGCCATCCCAAAAAAATTCTTTCTTCACCCTGTGGTAAGTTTTTAAAAATCCTGAGTGTCCTCCTAAAGGAGAAGTGTGCAATTCCAAAAGAATATTTTGTTTTAGTTGGGAATTTTTGCAAAGATATAAGCGATCTTTGTACCATAAGGAATCATTTTTCCAACTAAATGTATCAGATGTACTAGGATCTTGCTGCAAATTTTGAATGAGTGTCCATACATCTTTTTTCTTCTTCCATTCATCTCTTGCTTCAGTTATCCAATCTGGTTGGATAATAGAAATGGCACAAAGCAATGCTTCCACCTCTTCATTCTTTCTTGAGAGTGCATCTGCAACAACATTAAGCTTTCCTTTCTTGTAGATTATTTCAAAGTCATAACCCAACATCTTTGTGACCCATTTTTGCTGCTCTTCTGAAGATAGTCTTTGTTCCAAAAAGTGTTTAAGACTATCATGATCAGTTTTTACCTTGAAGTGTCTTCTCATTAGGTAAGTTCTCCATTTCTTTAGTGCATGCAGTATTGCTAACATTTCCTTCTCATAAATAGGTTTCTGTAAATACTTTCCTTTGATTGGACGACTTTCAAAAGCAATGGGTCTTCCTTCCTGCATTAAAACTGCACCAATTCCATTTCCTGAGGCATCACATTCCACAATAAAGGTTTTTGTGAAGTCCGGCGTAGCTAAGACCGGTGCTAGGCACATTGCCTCTTTAAGATGTTCAAAGGCCTTAGTTGCTTCAGGAGTCCATGAAAATGCATCTTTCTTCAATAATGCTGTTAGAGGTGCTGCTATTCTCCCATAATTCTTAACAAACTTGCGATAATAGCCTGTTAACCCGAGAAATCCTCGCAACTGCTTTATTGTCTTGGGGACTTTCCATTCCTTAATGGCTTTAATTTTGTTAGGGTCTACTTTAACACCCTCGTGAGATATAACATGACCCAGATATTCCACCTCTTGTACTCCAAAGAAACATTTGGATGTTTTTGCATATAATTGTTTCTCCTGCAATAGTTTGAGCACCCTGTCAACATGTTCAACATGATCTTTCCAAGACCTGCTATAGATTAGTATATCATCAAAAAATATTAGCACAAATTTTCTAAGGAAGGGTTTGAAAATGGAATTCATCAACCCTTGAAATGTAGAAGGTGCATTGGTAAGGCCAAAAGGCATGACCAAAAATTCATAATGACCCTCATGAGTTCGAAATGTTGTTTTTGGAATATCTTCAGTCTTCATTCTAATTTGATGATATCCCGAATGAAGATCCAACTTGGTAAAATAAATTGCTCCATGTAATTCATCCAATAATTCATCAATCACAGGAATGGGAAATTTGTCTTTAATGGTGAGCTTATTGAGCTCCCTATAATCCGGACACATTCGCCATGATCCATCCTTATTGTGTACCAAAACTACAGGAGCAGAGAAAGAACTTTGACTAGGTTGAATTATACCCGCCTCTAACATTTCTGCAATCATACGTTCAATTTCGCTCTTTTGGAAGTAAGGATATCTATAAGGCCCGATGTTTGGAGGAACACTTCCTCAAATCAAATGAATAGCATGATCATGATCACGAATAGGTGGGAGTCCTTTGGGAGTTTCAAACACCTTGGAATGATTGTCCAAGATTTGTTGGAGATCTACAGAAATAGATGATTTTGATGTCGGAACTTCTAGTGAGCATAATTGTGCAATTACGCCTCGTTGTTCTTTCTTTAGAAGCTTTGTCATGACATTAGAGCTTATTATCCTTCCTGCCTTCCCTTCAATACCCCGTAATTCGACTTCCTTTCCTTCTGAAAAAAATTTCAAGAAAATTTCTTGAAAATTAAAAGCTACCGTCCCCAAAGATTGTAACCATTGTACTCCTAGTACAACATCAGCACCTCCCATAGGAATGGAAAGCATTGGACTAGTCAATACATATTCCCCATGGTTAGCTTGATATTATGGCATTTTCCAGAGCAATTTATAGTTCCTCCATTTGCAACCATCACTTGACATTCTGGTGCTGGGTATAGGAAACAATTTAATTCCCTGGCTACCTTACAATGAATAAAATTATGGGTGCTACCTGAATCAATCAACACTATTACCTTTTTCTTCTTGATATGTCCTTCTATCTTGAGAGTTTGAGAAGTGGTAATTCCTACCAGTGCATTACACGATATGGTCGGATTCATTTCTTCCTCTTCTAGGGCTGGTTCCTGGTGTATATCCTCTTCTTGTTCATTTTCTTCTTCTTCTTCACAATCTATGTAAAATAATTTCTTCTCAGCACACTTATGACCTTTAGTGTATTTGCTATCACAACTGTAGCAAAGCCCCTTTGCTCTTTTTTCTTCCAATTGTTGTGGTGTCAACCTTGTAGGTTGTGGAAATCTAGGCATAGCAACACTTCCTTCTTTATAGAAATGAGTGGTAGGCTTCCTTGTCGCCATAATTTTACATTCAATTTTTCTTGCCAACCCGAATGCCTTCTCCAATGAATCAGGTTCCAAAACGCGAACTTCATGTTGGATGTTATCCTTTAAAGTGCCTATGAAGAGATCAATCCTGTGTTCCTCTGGAATATCAGTTACCCTTATATTCAATTTTTGGAAGTCCTCAATGTGCTGCCCCACTAAACCCTTTTGTTTGAGATTTATCAATTGGCCAAAGAAGGTGTTTCTCTTTGTATCCTCATAATGTGCTATCATTTCCTCCGTAAAAATTGACCAAGTGACAATTTTTTTACGGGAGCAAAGCCATCGATACCATACAAATGTATTTTGTTCTAAATGTAAAGTTGCAATACGTACCTTTGTGTGTTTTTCACGTTATGGAGATCAAAATATTGCTCCATCTGTAGTATCCATGTTACAAGATCCTTTCCATCAAACTTCCTCATATCCATTTTTGGAATATGGTGGTTCTTCCCGCCAACATTAGAGGTTATGAAATCATGATTAACATTTATTTTGTTCTCATCATGAGGTTATTCTACTATATTTCCTCCATTAGGAATCGTTTCTTGTTTTAAGCTTGTCATCAAGCCTTCCATGTATGCTTTTAGATCATTCTTCATGTTTTCCATGTTTTCTTTCATGTTTTCATCGATCTTAGCTTCCATGTCATCAATCTTAGCTTCCATGCCCACTTCCATGCCATCCATCTTAGATTCCAAACCATTCATCTTAGCTTCCATGCCTTTCTTCAAACCATCCATCTTAGTTTCCATGCCTTTCTTCAAAACATCCATCTCATTTTTTGTTGTTCTTTGCGAGAGCGAAATTTGTTGCACTTGCTCTTGTAATTTTGATATGTCATGTTGCCATTCTTTGTCTTCATGAGTCACAGTAGAGCCTTCTAAAGGCTTAATGGGAGTTGAATTCTTTTTATGGGCCATTTTAGAATCCAATACTGATATCTATTCTACAATATTCCCTTGGAATCAATTCAACTTGATTCTTCAAACAAGACTTATGCAATTCGGAAAAAAATACACACCTTTTACTTTCTTTTTAGGAGCTCTGTATTGAAATTGAATTATCTATATAATTGAGAATCTTCAATATCTGAAATTCAGTGTTGTAGTAGCCTTCTAAACTGTCTTTCAAATGCCACAGATATGATCTGATTTGGATTCTTCAAGACAAAGTTATTTCCAATCTCCCACAATGACCCAATTTTGGGCTGATTCAGTAGAGCAAAATTGTACGGCTTGCCACGTGTCACTGTTTCGTCCTTCGTCTCTGAAATTGATAGCAAAGAAACTTTGGTCCGTTTAATTGCAACCAATTTTTACGACACTCCAATCCGATGCCCAGAGAGAAATTTATTGAACTTTTCCCACGATCACCTCTTTGAGATGAAATTCAGGAGCCTGAAAAAGCACTACCTTCCACAGATCATATCTCCAAAAATATTGCCAACCAAGCTCTGAAATTTATTGACAAATTTCTTCAGGATTTCCGCTTCGCACCATATGAATTTCAGATTCTGAACCTTTGTATAAATTTTTTTATAGCGAAAATTCCACGATGACCTATTTAGGATCCTAAAACAAGACCTAACTTCCACAGATCATATCTCCGAAAATATTGTGAACCAAGCTCTGAAATGTTTAGAAAAACTTCTTCAAGATTTCAGCTTCGCACCCTAAAAATTTCAGCTTCTGAAGCTTCGTAGAAAAAACGTTATAGCGAAAATGCCACGATGACCTGTTTGGAGGAACGAAACCCTAGAATCCAAACCTCTGATACCAAATGTTGTGTAACCAGCCTCCAATACATTAAGAAGAAAGAGATATCCACGCCTTAGAAATAAGCCAATTGGAGGGGGAAACCTCCACAGACTACATGAATGAACAATTCTTGGATGATGTTAATTACAAAACCTCCTTTCTATATATAGGAGTCCATGGGGCCATAATGTAATCCATAATGCAATGTAATCCTAGCCGACCTAACAATAATAATTTAAGGGCACAATAATAACAAAATGGGGGTTACAAGGGTTCAATAATAACAATAAGGGGGTTAAACTAACCATAATAAGGGACTATACTAGTGATATAGGGACCTAACGTTATTTCATGAATATTATATTTATTATTATAGTGTAATCTGAGATGTTTGATATTTTGGAAAGTGGAAATAATTTAATATATATAGTGATTGGCGTACCTTTTTCTGAATTTCATTACAAGATGATGAAGAATCATGTGTTGGCATCAAATAATTCTCGTACACTTCAATATCCATATCCTACCCTTCTAGTTCTTCGTGCGGTTGGTGGAAAGCTTCAATGACTTGTTTTTATAACCTCTATCCTTTGACTGTGTGAGCAGGCTTGAAATCCAAGTCATATTCTTGGAGGAAAGTCTTCCAGTTAGCTCTTAGTTTTCCCAATTCTTGTTGGACAAAAAATGGCCTAATAGTTGGGTGAAGTATGGACACCATCACATGATTATTTAGGATGTATGGCTGAAAATATTTAACAACTTTGTAAATGATGTATGTGTGTTTATCCATGTCAGGGTAGTTTAGCTTTGAACCTTGGAGACTGGTACTCATAATAGATATGGGTATTTTTTCACCTTTACTATCCTTTTTTTTAATCACAACTACTAATGATGAATTTAAAGAAATTATATACAAAATAAAATATTTACTAAAATCACGGTTGTAAAGAGAAGGGGCTTCAATAATGGATTTCTTGATAATGACTCTCTCGACTCATGGAAAATATTATTTTGACTTGATAAACCCCAGTAGCATAAAATGCATTCTTAACCTAGTTGACCAATGAAATGATGTATGAAACCCACGAAGTATGAAACCCATGCTTGAAAATATTTTTTTTACTTTATTATTTTTCTTTTAACATAAGATATAAATAATGACATGAGTACAACTTAACATAATATATACATAATTACATGAGTACAACGATAATTATGAATACTAAAATTAGTTACATTTTCCAACACTCCCTCTTAACTAGCTAGGTATTCATAATTACACAATCGGTACAATGATATTCTCAAACTGAAGAGTTCTCATAAGAAGGGTCAGATTGATAAGCCATATTTAAGCATCAAAATCATAACCAACACTATAAACACAGTAAGGTCTTAACTGACAAGATTTACTTATATTAGATATATATTGATTGATGAAATGAGCTTTTTAGGATCAAGGTTGTTCATGCAAATAGATGCTCAACTACAAGAATCATTTCTAGATAAAAAGAATTTTCCTTTTGGTGGTAGATCCATGATCCTTGTGGGTGACCTTGGGCAGCTACCTCCTGTGAGAGATAAGCCTTTGTATGCAGGTAATACATCAGGGAAAGTATTATGGAAAAAATTTGACATTGTTGTCACTCTTGACACAATATTTCACCAACAAGGGGGTAATGAGAAACAATCTTTTTTTCTTGGAGTCCTCAATAACATAAGAAACACTGAACCTTTTCTTGATGATTGGGAGTTTCTTATGTCATGGGCTGATATCAGGTTGCATCCTAGAGAAAGGGATTTTTTTAATGTAGTATTTCACATATTTCCAACAAATGATTTGGTCTCCTTCCATAACAGGCATATGTTGAAATCATTAAATTCTCCAATTGCAAGATGTATTGCTGCGAATTCAAGGCATTTAGAAATCAGTGGTGCCTATGATGATCAACTGGACCGTGAAGTTTTGTGGTGTCGTGGCCATCATGTTATGTTGACATGTAATTTGTGGGTTGAAGTTGGTTTGGTCAATGGTGCACTTGGGTATGTGAGGGAAATATTTTATATGCCTAAATCTAAGCCACCTGAGCTTCCAATGTTCACAACTGTTATTTTTTATAAGTATTTTGGTATTTCATTTGATGCAAGCAATCCAAACATTGTACCTATCACACCAGTGGTAAGATGAAATTGAAAACAAATTCCTTTAAAGATGGCATGGACTCTTACAATTCACAAGTCACAAGGTTTGAATTTAGAGTGAGCATCAATTGATATTAGGAATAGAGAACAACAAGGCCTGACCTTCACAGCCATATCAAGAGTGAAATCAATAGATGGTTTACGCATTGCATTGCATTTCTCTTATCAGCACTATGCCAAGATGAAGAATAGTGTGTATGTTACAATTAGGAAGAAAGAAGAGGAGAGATTAAAGTCCATATCGCTATGACATGAAACTATTAATATAATAATAATGTTTTTCATATATTAATGAGATGTCTACATTTATCAAATTCATAGTAGTATTTGGGAATGTTGTTTACATCGTTTTTGTTGTTGCTTAATTTTCTTGTTTTTATAGTGTCGTTTTTTGTTATTTTTCTTACAATGAAACATTCATAGGTAAAAAACCATTTATATGAGCCAGAAATTAAAAATAAAATAATCAAAATGAATAGACTAGAAAACAGGAGCATTTAAGAATTCACAGTTTATACTAGTTTAGAAGAAAACATTAAGAATACCAATGATTGAAAACATATTGCACTTAAGCACTTTCTGAATTATTCATTTTCATTTATCATTAAGATATGAAACACAAATGGTATAATAAACAAGTATAGAACTCTAAAACATAAGAGATAGATGACTTATTGATCCTTTGTCTGACTCAAGAAGCCTATGAAAATTCCTTTGCATCAATTCCTTATCCAGCTAGCCATGCGAAATTTGTCCAATAGCTCTTTATTCAAAAATAATCAATGTTACAGCAAAGTCTGAGAATCTAGCCCTTCAATACTCTAATTGAGGGAGTATTTATACGAAAAATTATAAAAAATATCTCCTGACAAAATGAGATATAATTTAGGATGAATCATGAATATGTTACAAGAAAATAGAGACATATGGTCTCGTAGATAAGAGAAAAGATAGCCGTTGTTGTGTTGTTCCCTTTCTTTTATGAATGTGCTGGGGGCAGGCCCTATGATTAGGATTGTTGCTGTCCTCTTTAGTAACTCTGTGCTGGCTGCTCTGTTTTACTGATACTCTTTACCTGCACTGATACACTTTGACCTATTTGATCTCTTTTTATCCTTTTTATCATGACTTGCTATAGTAAATAATCAAAATTCATGCAAGGATAATTTTTACAAAATTTCTAACATGTCTTCCCACCATTGTGCTTCTGGTATTCTAGTTCTTTGAAGCTTCCTCTGAGTCTCATCAGTCTCAGTATATCTGAAGAAAGTAGGTTGAATTGGGAATAAGTGTTTTACTTCATATTCGAGATAAAACAAATTTTCTAGATTGTCATGAAGATGTTTTCCTGTAGGAAATGCTTTTTCTACTGATGAACTGGTCGATGAACTAGCCTGGTTGTCAGCATACTTATTCAGCTTCTCAACATAGCTTTCAAGGCTCATTAGTTTATCATCCGAGACTAAAGGACTTGGCAATCCTTTACTCTGCAAAATATCCAATCTCTTTGTAAAAGCATTGATTTCTTCCTACATATCATAGCATCTTCTGTCTAGGTTCTGCATCAGAGTTCTTTTAGTAAAAAACCCATTTACCTCCAAAATTGTTCATGTTCTGTCTTGGATGCCTAGCTCTTCAAGTTGGTATCTGTTCTTGGTATTTAAAAATTGTATAAGCTTATTGGCTTCTTCAGACATATTTCCTAATTCTTCTCTTGCCTTTTCAACTTCTTCCAGAGCCAATTTAACTAAATCATTTTGCTCATACATTATTTGGATTGATGGCCAAACATCGTCTATTGACTGAGTGATGTTCTCCCAAAGAATTTCTTTGATTTCTTTTAAAGGTTTCTCCAATGTGAGATCCTTTTCCAATGCTTTGACCAATTTTTCTAATCTTTTGATCTCTCTTATTTTTTCTGCAACACTCATCTTTGAGAGATTGTATTTTTGTTCTAAGGTGGTAAACTGTACCTTTGTTTTCTGGAGATCTGTCACTTGGAGTTTCAATTCCTCCATTGATTTTATTAATTCTTCAGTGCTTAAATTGGAAGTGTTGCCCTATGATAGTCCTACTGGCTGACTTATTGTTGTTGTACCTGTAATTAATTCTATTGTAGATGCTGTAATGTTTTGTTGCTTGTCCTTTAATGCCTTTTCAAGTTATTTTTCAGTCTCATTTAGTTGCTCATTAATTTTCAAAAGAAAATCCATTAATTCTTCTTCAGAGTTTTTCTTTATTATCTCAGTAGTCTGTGGATGCCTTGAAGATGGCAACTTTAGTTGTTTCCTTAAGGCTGCAATATCATCATCTTTCTTTTTAATCAAGGCTTATGTAGCCTTAACATCTTTGGCATTATGACCCAATCCAATAATGATTTCTTCCAAAGTGTTTATTATGTTGTCCTTAGCCTGGGAAGAGGCTTTTTCAAGATGAAATTGAGCATTAGTATTGTCCAAAGAATTATGTAATATTTGGGCAATCATTGACTTATCAGTCAAAGTTGAGTATATAATCTCTCCAATTTGTTTGTGCAGCTCAATCTGATCCAAAGGATGAATATCCTTTGCCAAGACCTCAAAATTGGTTCTGACATAGTCTGCAGCTCTTTGAGACTACTGTACTTTGGGCTTGAAATGACTTATCACCAATTTACACTGCTGGATGTCATAGGCTGACATCAGTCTCTGTTGATTTTTGGGAGCCATCTTTAAGTATTGATTATAGACTTGAAGTCTTAATGGATCATTTCTGGCCTTTATATTTATAAATGTCTTCTTAATATCCCAGGCATCCTTCACTGGTGGTTCGAAGGAAGATACTTCTTCACTTTGTTGTCTTTGTGGCTCTTTTTTCTATGAGTTGGTGGATGTCCCACCGATTATGAATGTTTTCTGACAATCAAACTCTTCTCTCCTCTGACTATTAGTGGTTTCTTGAACAAATTCTACTTCTAAGAGTGGATTTAATCTTTTTCTTTTGGTACCAGGTTGTTCTGAAGATCCACTGATAGGGGTAGTTGTTTCTGCATCTCTCTTTTTTCCTTTTTCTTCATTGAGAGGAGTTTGAAAAATTGAAATTTCTGCCACATTGATCTGAGTAGGAGAATTCTTTATTTGGGCCTGCTCCTTGGAATTTTCAGGCTGCTCTGAAATTGTGAATTTATCTGTGACTTGTGTATCAGTCTCCTTTTCCTTCACTTTGGATGCTACTGTGGCTAGTGCACTGATTTCCTGCAAATTTTGCTGAGAGGTTTCAGCAGAGGAAGGACCAATTCCTGGTCTTTGTACCTTCCCAAAATAATCTAGCTCAAGTATTTTCTCAAGATCCTTCACAACATTTTCAACACTGACCTGTTCACTATCTTGCTCTACTAAGGTTCCTTCGATCCATTCATCCATATTTGCAAAATGTTCAATCTCTGGAATTCTATGGTGAAGGTATGGTGACAATTTATTTTTCATTCTCCTATCACATATAAAGTTGTTTGGGTCATAAGGTACCCACCAGAAACTTTTTTTCAATTTAATATAGTCTTCTAGAATTCTTTTAGCTTCTTTTCCTGCATCCCTAGAATTACAGACAAAAGGACCTAATTGACTCTTAATTCTAAGATGAGCCTTTTTCTTTACATTGAAAAAATGGACTATGTCTGAATTTATCATTTGTCTGAAATATTCTAGGGAAAAAAGATGCATTGGAACATATTTTGGTAGCTTGAAAGGACACAAATCACACCCATATATTCTAATTTTTGTATGTTTCATGTATAGGTACCAATCACCTATTATGTATTTCTTTGAGAGTTGGAGAATTTTCTTCATATCATTATTGAACCTAGGAGGGGAAACTCCTGTTAATAAGGTAGTCGCAGGGTTTACAAATAGATCAATGAACTCATTGTAAGAATAAGGAGAATCAGAGGAATTATAGAAGATTGGAGACCAAAAAATTACAGACCCTGGATTTCCTTTGGCATCAAGTTGCATGACATGGAAGGCGAAAATCTCTGATTGATAATAGAGCATGAGATGGTATATAAAAGTGGAATATTTGAAAAAAAATTCATTTTCCAATCTCCTGAACTCGTCATGAATTTTATCAGCAATAAAGGAATCAAAATCATATTTGACAGAAGGGGGTTGTCCAGGAGTAAAAATTGACAACAACACTAGGGTTAAGTTATCAACGTATTCAATAGTGTTGAAACCCATTACAGAAGATATCATATTCAATATGATTCTACCCATATCTGTGAAAAATTATTTCCATAAGGAGGTGGGCCTTTGCGTTGATATTCTGGTAGCATGAGAGTCTGACAGAGGCAATTCAGCTCTTCTTGGGATAAATTTGTGGATTTTTCGAGTAAATCTCCCATGGAAATGGGAGTCACAGCTTGACCAGGATGGAACTGTATTATTTCATTTATGGATTGAGAAGTTATTGGGAAAATAATAGTTTGACTCGGGGACATGACTGCTCGTTGATTGGGATCGTAATTGGCATGGCAATGATAAATTATTTCGGGGAAAACATGGACTGAAGGTAAAAAATACATTGGAAGATTGGATTCCCACGTCCCAAAATATCAGAGCTGTTCAGGAAATTATCTCTGCATTGGAAAAAGGTTCTGAGAGGATTTTCCCTAAGAATGAGGTCTTTTATTTGGAAATCCCTATCTGCTAGAGGCAGATAGTATAAATATTTATGGGGGGCATTCAGAGGTGCAACATTCAAATCCACAGGGGTTTCCATTTTTGGTACTTGTGGATTCAGAAAGGAATATTGGTTTTTGATGGAAAAATGGGCACAATTATAGGTCTGGGAACTTAGGAGTGAAATAAAGACCGTATTGTACTATGTTTTAGCCTTTTCCTATG
Organism: Pinus albicaulis; assembly: GCA_034641835.2. Classification (NCBI taxonomy): domain Eukaryota; kingdom Viridiplantae; phylum Streptophyta; class Pinopsida; order Pinales; family Pinaceae; genus Pinus; species Pinus albicaulis. The sequence continues at coordinate 528,350,916 of CM076569.1, forward strand.
GAATTAAATCAAAAACCAAGACTTGCAGGGTTCGACGAGAACTAGGTAAATATCTGTTTCCGGGAAGTGGATAGTGATAAAAACAGGTGTAGGCAATTGTTGATGGGTTCTGGATTGTTCGTCTACAATTTTTTCAGCAAGGCGGCGGTTGAGAATCTTTTGACAGATGGTTGTGCAGTTTTCTGTATGGGAACACTAGTCGTTGCATGGGATAGTGAAAATTATGAGCGTTTATTTGTTTTATTCACAAAGTTGAAAGTTGGCGGGGTTTTATTTTTCGGGCGGATGACATATGCAGGAAAGGCTATTTTTTTGAATGCGAATGGTGGTAAGAAGTATACATCGCACCGCTTTTGGGGACGAGATATTTTCAGGTGAAATCTAGCGATTCCATACCCTTCGCGATGCGTGGCGAGACACTGTTTGGAAAACCGCTTAGCGATCGCACGTAATTGTTCAGACTTGGGTGCGACGTGATATAGATGACAGCCATTGGATGTGAAGGGGATGATCGGATGGCTGTCGGGGAGGTGAGATGATAGGGAAATAGCAAGAGTGGGGCCAATACAATTAAACACGATTTAATCATATCGGGGGCAATTTGATTGGTGGGGTAAGTTATTAATTAACCATGAGGGTTAATTAATCGATTTTTAATACGGCGGGGAATCAGGGTTCTTAATTAGTCGTGGTTTTAACTAATTAATCACAATTAACGCAATATTGAGGTTATTTTTCAACCAAAGGGGCAGAATATGTGATAATTGGGAGTTGTATATAGTTAAATTAATACAGGAACGAGTTGAATTATATAGTCAATTAAATAATAAATTTAAAAGTTAATATGAAAATGAATGAAAAATCGTTAAGTAAAAAAACATTCGAAGTATATGTTAGTATGAATCTTTTGTCGAAGCGTACGAAAAAAGACCACTTTAGCTACGCATAACTAATAGCTCTAACATCAAAAGTGGCTGCCAATATCTTCAGATCTGTAGTTAGTTGATCAAGACAAGAGCTGCAAAAAACCAGATCTATGCATAGAAAGATATTAAGCAGTAAAAAGAAGGGTTTGCTCCATATATCGAATAGACAAGGCAAGAACAATTTTTGAAAGAATTTTTTGTATTAAGGGCACCTGGGAGGAAAACCAGAAGATGTTTCCAATTCTCCTCAATGGGATGGGTTCTTGGAAGTCCTCAACACTTCAGATCTAGCATTTCTCTCTCTTTTTGGTGTAGAAAACCCAGAGAAAGATAGAACTCAAAAAGAGTTTACAAAAGCAAAAATGGAGAAAAGTATGACCAAGTGTATAGATCCAGAGTGATCTAATAGGAAAAAAAAGGTGAAGAATGGTGGGAAAAACCCTCCTATTTATAACAAAATATTGGGTCATTCTAGATCTTGGTGCATGATTAAAATAATGTTAACCAAATCTAGATCCACCTTTTATGGAATATTTTATTATATTTGTTGGAGGGAAAAAGTATTTGACTTGGGTCAAATCCCTTTATTTGTTAATAAAGGATAAATAAATGATTTATTTATCTTTTTAAGGAAGTGGTTGAAGGGTAATTAAATAAATAATGATTTATTTAATTATTTGTGGGTGATTTGGTCATATTTAACAAGGAATATTATCTAAATAAGATTTAAATAATTATTACTAGAAAATAATAAGATAAATAAAGGTTTATCTAATTAATTTCTTTGTTTTGGGTTAAACATGACTAGGAATAATAATTAAATTATGGTTTAATTAATTATTCCATGAGGAAAATCAAACAAAATAGATTTGTTTAATATTTCCTTTTGGGGTTTCCTGTTTAGACCATAAACAACCTAATAAATGTGGTTTATTAAGTTATTTTACATAGTGAAAGCAATTTTACTTAGGGTAAAATTGGTCTTACATGGTGTACTTGGGTCCATCTAATGATAAGAGGTTATATGACCAAAAAATCGTGTAACAGATTTCCCCCCAGCGTGCGAGTGTTAGGAGCAAATCGTATGACCAAAGTACATTGTAAGAACTCAATCACCAGACATCAAGAGGGAAGTCAGAGAGAGAAATGTAAGGTAGAATAGTGTGCTGAAGAACTAGACCCTAAGGAGACGAGACTCGCCGGTGCAACAAGTATCTTTTTATGAGAGGTTACCTGTGCTAAAGGCGGCGGGGGAGGCATACCTATGCCCGCTGAGACAAAGTACAAAAGAATAGTGTGTCCAGTAAACAAGGGACCGAACCATAAAGTATAGTCGGCATAAACATGAGCCGGATAAAAATACAATGAAGGATCCCACATACATGCTGTGCCTGGGATAACAGCCAGGACTGATACAATAATATTTGAGTACATGAGATACAAATACAACCCAAATTCCCCCTATACATGGGGAAGGGCTCGCAAAATATGACTGATACATGCAAATCAAAGAGGCGCTGCAAGCAGCTAAGGCCAACATCATCAAATATATGGAGCTGCATTGAAGGTTGTAATGAAGAGGTCATCCGGGCATGTGGGGGGCTACCTGCAGGGCCACCCCCTCATGAGGGCTGAGACATCTCACACACACCCAGGAATCACCAAAAGAGACTGTTGCACCACTGAACCATCAAGCATACGGATCTAGATCATGCTGAATGGAGTTGGAGTGGAGAAAAAATCAAGTCAAAGGGTAATGAGAGATCCCTTTGCCTGATCCAAGGCACCGAACAAGAGTGGAAGCTGGAACCAAGGTACACCGCCCTCTAGCCCTATCTTCTGGAATGAAGGAGATGATGTCGACAGAATGAGGTCTGCCATAGGTGGGGCAATGAGAGATCCTCAACTAAGGCACGAGAGAAAATAGTAGAGCGACAAACAGACTAATACCAATGATGAAGATGGAATGGAAGGGACTTAGTAGCGAATGGACGACTTCCCTTGTTAGAGCATAAAGGGCGTGAATGACATGGAAGCGACTGACACAATATCATAAGGGATAGGGGACAGTGGGACTGAAGGCCATAACGTGCGACACAAGAGAGAGACCAGGAAATGAAGGAGGACTATAGCGGGGTACAAAGGGACTCAGGATAGACTCCATGGCTGCGGTGATGACTCAACTTGGATGCTCTAAACAAGGGTGACTCGATGGTGCTGCCACACAGTATAGGTCCAATGGGGGACCTTGACAACATGAGTATAAGATGGTAACTCACGACGAACATCAACACGAGCATGGATAAGGATGGAGGCCAAATGGTGCCCCTAGTATGAGTGTTGCAAGTGGAGAAATTCGATTTTGAGGAGGGTTATGGTTAAGGGGCATAGGTGCCCCCAAGCATGGTCTGGTCATGCCAAAATGTATTTAGAAAAAGGGGAATCTAAACACATTTTAATGATGTGGTGTGCCATTTGTTTTCATTATGGTTATGCAGTTTTGAGAAAGGAAATGGAGGATTAGCAGTCTCTTTTAGTACTGCATATAGGAAGCAAATGGACTTTAAGTTTTTGGGTTGGCATACCTGGTGTCACTATCCCAAAGAGAGGATTTGGAGATAACGAACTGATGCTCTCCTAGAAAACCCATAGGTTGGTCAACAACAATTTTTAAGAGATGGGGTTGCTGATAGAAGATGAGGGAACGATAAGGGGTATCATCCCTAGAAGATACACTAGGAGAGGTTTGGAGAATGTCTTCTCCTGGTCTCTCAAATATAGGTGCCCCCTTACCCAAAAATTTGGTTTCAATGTGATGGCCACAAGGTGTATGTGGTGTGAACGCATGGGTTCGATGTAAGGGGGAATAGATAAAGTCAGGGGTGGGGGTTTTTTCCATAATGTCGTCATCGTGATAGAAGATGGGGTGACTGGTGGAAAAAAGACCACCTGACGTGGCGAAGCGACCTGAATCATCATCATGAGAAGAGAGGTTCACATGCGAATCATCACAAGGGGTGACAAAAGAGTAAGTAGATAAAGTATCTACCGATGTTGAGCCCAAGGTGATCACTGAAGGAAGGTCAAGCGAAAAAACAGGGGAGGATTCAGATGGAATGTTCCCCGAGGGTCTCATGGATGATGATAGGTAGAAAATGTTGGACGAAGACTCCATCATCTCGACATCAGGAGGGGGAATGTCAATGGGAGAAGTCATGTCCGGTAGTTCTGCCAAAGAAAAATGTGCAGATAGGGGAGAGGTGGACTCATTGCGCTTGGCCTCGAATTGGCAGACCGCGGCTAGAGAGGTGCGGAAGTCCTCGAGGCGGGGACAAAGGTGGGTGTAATGGCCATGGAGATCACACAATGTACGGGGGTGGTTGGTGTGAATAGTCTTGGGGTTCTTGGCCGCGGTCACGGAAGGAACATAGGCTTCCGGGACCATGGACTCAGGGAACGTGACATTAACCATGGGCTTGAGATGAAGCAATTCAGGACAAGTATGAGAGGCGTGACCGACAACATCACACAAAGAAAACTGGATGGTATGCTTTGGAGGCTGAGGAGGGACAGGGTTTGTCGGGGCAGCCTTGTCCTTTGATGCCCCCTTGCGAGCTTTTCCCTTCTTACCCGAAGCGGTCACAACAGGAGGTGGTTCCTGTGGAGGTAACTGAGGCACTGTTGCAGCGGGAGAAGTCATGGGGACCGGTTGAACCGGGGTCAAAGAAATATAAGGTTTTGGTTGACCAGGCAAGGTGGGGGCTGGAGGATCAAGGTACCAGACGGGAATCACAAGGGTCAGGTTAGGAAGAGAGACGGTGGCCATGACCAGTATCGTGTACACTCCTGGTGGGGGAGCTAGGAACGGTATCTGACCAGAGGTGTAATGGCCAGGTGGGATGGCTCCTAAAGGGCTAAGGCTTGGAGGAACCGTGCCAGGAGGATAAAGAGGCTCATGACTACCAGCTGCAAGTGAAGGGCTAGGAGCAGGTTGCGGACAGCGTGGTTGCTGACTAGCCGAAGCAAGTTTCTTGAGAGCAGCTCGAGATGATTGCATCATGCAAACATTCGATGAGCTGGGGTCAGAGATAGGAGGAGGAGGAAGACTAGGGAAGGTTCCGAGAAAAGAGGAGTCTTTGTAGACGCCAGGAGAGACACTGGTCAAGGAATTGATGGTTTGCTTGTTGGCTACAGAAGAGATGGTTGTCTAAGGTGAGGTCTCAGATTTTGGCTCATGATATGTCAACTGGTCAATGGTGACTATCTTTCCATTATGAGGGAAAGACATCTTGCGGAAAACCACGGATGGGATAGTAGACATAGCATAAGTGTAGCTCCGCCCCAAGAGAATGTTGTAATCTAGAGGGGCGTCAATGACTTTGACGTTAACGCAAATAGTCTTGCCCGCAAGAGTGATAGGACAATTACGGAAGAGGCCAATGGGCTGGGAGGCGTGGCCATCCCATGCTTGAAGGGTGATCGTGGAAGGGGCCAACTCAGGAGATTCGAGTTTCTTCCAAACCGAAGCGGACATCACGTAGGTGGATGCCCTCTCATCAATTATACCCTGGGAAACGTTAGTGTTCCGTATTTTGGCTAGGATTTGGAAGGCGACGAAAGCAGGAAGGGGAGGATGTTCTGATTGATGGGCATCGAAAACAATCATTTGGTCATCAGCATAATCTACAGTGCCCATGGAAGATAGTAGAGCCTTCTTTTCGGAAGGGCACGACTAGAGGAGTTCCAGTGTGGAAATGGCAGTAGGAGATTGCGCCAAATCATCTACTATGCTACATGAATGAGCAGCTCGACCAGAAGCAGCATTTCGACGTAACGGTCCTTTAGGAATCTTGGTATGGACCTCAACTTTGGGTTGAGGGATATGTAAGGGACCATTGGATGTTGAAAGAGGCTCTGTAGAACCGGAAGAAGAGGACTCAGGGGCAGACTGAGTGGGAGGCTTGGGGTACTAGCGAGACCAAGTTTGAAGGTGAAGGTCGACGGTTGGGGATGGATCAGAGTTCATCATGAGGATCTGGTAATCGGAGGAACCATAAATGGAAGGTGGAGTGGCGAACTACCCGTCAGGTGGTTGGGTAGCCACGAATCCTTGCTGAGGGAAAGGATCAGTAAACACAGCTAGTTGAGTAGTGGTCACATTAGGGGGAGCATGAGGGGAGGCATATTGTCCTCGCAATGTGGCTTGAGACTCCCACATCTGCCGCATCTTTGGTAAAAGGGGACAATCATGGGTGTAATGACCGTAAACACCGCAACACGAACAAGGCTTATTGGTGTGAAGAGGCATGTCCGGCTTGGGCTGAGTGCCCTGTTGCTGGTTAGCAGTGTTAGGGTCAAGACCTTAAGGATTGGGTCCACGAGTACCGAGGGAAGATTGATTTGGATTGCCTCTCCTCCTTCTTTGAGAAGAAGGGGGATTAGTCGCACCCTGTTGTGCAAATACTTGCCCTGGAGGGGGTTGTAGGTGCTGTTGCTGGGGTTGAGGAGGCAAGGTAGGTGGAATCGCATATGCTGGAGGAGCTGGCGCACTAGGCTGCAGGTAAGGGTAATGGTTAGGTTGGGAAACATTGAGGTAAGTAGGAGGTTGGGCAAAAGGAGGAGGCATGTCGTATCCTGGATACATGCTACCGGGAGGGGGGAAGAGTGCTACAGGTGCTGGCCCCTCCGTGAGGGAGACCATAGCCCATAGGAGGTTGAGCATACGGATGGGAAAGGGCTCCAACGATACCGTCGGCGGAATGAGATGCCCCCGGGGCATTAGCGCCGCTGGGCCTGCGGAGGTTAGGAAGAATGGTATAAACATAACCAGACTGGGCATAGATCAGGTCATATTTCAAGGCTATTTGGAGGGCGGCTTCTTCGGTTTGAGGGAAATGGGAGGCGACATCTTCGCTAATGGGAGCTAAGAGAGAGCGAAGGAACCAATCCATATAGATCTGATCTTCGAAGGGGGGAGCTTGACATAAGCTTCGTCTCCGTCGCCATTCCTGGACATGAGCAGAAAGGTGGGTCGAAGAGGTTTTCTTGAAAGAGGTCAAAAGCTCTGTACCAGTATTGTATCGGAGAGGGAGATGGAAGTAAGATAAAAAGGCTTGGGAAATCGTCGCAAAGGTGGTATGGGAAGAGGTGGTTTGGTCAACATACCATTTAGAAGCTTCGCCGATAAGCATGCGTTGGAACAAACGAAGATGGATGGAATCATCGGTAATGGAGTTGGAGGAACACCACATGTGGAAATATCGAACATGGTTGGTTGGATCTTCTCCTGCAAGGCCTTCGAACTTAGGGATGTCGAAGGGGAGCTTGGTTGGCATAGCAGGCCAACCAACATCGTGGCAGATAGGGTCATTGATCAACTGATTGAAATTAGGGAGGCTGAGGCCTGTGATGTACGGCAGCAAGGGTGTGGCCGAGGTAGTTCTTGTGGTGGTTCCGCTAGTAGTAGTTCTGGAATTAGGGCCAGGAGTACCGCTAGCGTTAGGCCCTGGACCAGAAATAGTGAAGGTGATAGGGGGAGAACCAGAATGAAAAGGATAACCCAAAGAATCGGAAGAGGAGTCAGAGTGCAGACCCGGAGGGGGACTGGCTCGACGACGGCGGGACGGAGCAGGTCGATCGACCAGAAACTGAGGGTGAAGGCCAAGAAGTCTCCGGGAAGTGTGCCTTGGGGGTGCAATGATGACAACACAAACACGGCACAAGGGGAAGAAGAACGACCACAAGGGAAAGAAGGTGCAGAATCAAGTGATTACAATGTCGAAACAAGGGCAGATAGGTGCAGTGTTAATTGATTTTAAAGTCTTTGCCTGGCAGTGTAAACCAAGCTCTTCTTCGCTTAGGGTGAGTGTGTGGCATGCGTTAATTTTAATGTTTAAACCCTTTTCATTTTGAGAGCAAGAGTAAAAGTGTGCTGCGTAACTGAAAATAAATCTGTAGAGAACAGTATATAATGCTGAAATAATAGAAAAATAACAACTACTATTGCATCTATCTAACCCAAGAAGGCGGGTCCCTCAAAACTAGTCTAAAAAAGGGGAAAAATTCTAGTCAAAAGACACTAAAGAGAGGTCAATAGATCTAAGGTCAGGAGGGACAGGGATCTAAAGGGAAAAGCTATTGAAAAGAGGTGCAGATCACAGCGAAGAGGCAGAGGCAAGGTGGCTGGAAAAAAGGAGGAAATCAGCAAAAAGCGGAAAGGACAGGGAGGAGGTCCTAAAGGGAGGTCCAAAAAAAATGACAAGAGGTGATTTGAAAGGAAGAAAAGCTGATTAAAAGAGGTCTGAAAAGGAGGTATTAGATCTGGAAAGAGCGGGGCTGAAACTCTGAAAAGATAGTACTGAAACAGATAAAAATTATTCCACAAAAGTTGTAGGGTACTGAAGCCCTAGGGGGCTATGTTCCCACTTAGATGAGCAAAAACAGATCAAAACCAGGTCAAAACGGGCTGAGATAGAGGCTGGAAAACCCTGACAGAAGCTTCAGCAAAACCCAGAAAAATTGCAGAAAAACAGCTGAAAAATTGGCAGGTCGCAGGTTCTGACATGTTTTCAGTGCAGGTCGCAGAAAAGAGGCTGAAAAGTGCAACCTAGAGGTCCAGGTCGCATTTTTTGGGCTAAAAAGTGCGACCTCCAGATCCAGTTGTCTCGGCGGCAAATTTGCGAAAAATTTACCGTCTCAGTTGCGGCTGATGTCTATCACCTGCGCAATAGGGCCAGAAACACGTGGAAGTGATAAATTTTAATGTTTTAGGGTTTTATGTGACAAAAACAACATCAAAATAGGAAAAAAAAAAAGCTGAAAAGAAACCCTAGGGTCTGAAGTAGATGGATATGCAAGAATATGAAAACGACAGTGGTCATAATTTAAAACCTGTGTGGAGTCGCCATTTCTTAGTATGAATCTTTTGTCAAAGCGTACGAAAAAAGACCACTTTACCTACGCATAACTAATAGCCCTAACATCAAAAGTGGCTGCCAATATCTTCATATCTACAGTTAGTTGATCAAGACTAGAGCTGCAAAAAACCAGATCTATGCATAGAAAGACATTAAGCAGTAGAAAGAAGGGTTTGCTCCATATATCCAATAGACAAGGCAAGAACAATTTTTGAAAGAATTTTTTGTATTAAGGGCACCTGGGAGGAAAACCAGAAGATGTTTCCAATTCTCCTCAATGGGATGGGTTCTTGGAAGTCCTCAGCACTTTAGATCTAGCATTTCTCTCTCCTGTTGGTGTAGAAAACCCAGACAAAGATAGAACTCAAAGGGAGTTCACAAAAGCAAAAATTGAGAAAAGTATGACCAAGTGTATAGATCTAGAGTGATCTAATAGGCAACAAAAGGTGAAGAATGGTGGGAAAAACCCTCCTATTTATAACAAATATTGGGTCATTCTAGATCTTGGTGCATGATTAAAATAATGTTAACCAAATCTAGATCCACCTTTTATGGAATATTTTATTATATTTGTTGGAGGGAAAAAGTATTTGACTTGGGTCAAATCCCTTTGTTTGTTAAAAATAAATAAATAAATGATTTATTTATCTTTTTAAGGAAGTGGTTGAAGGATAATCAAATAAATAATGATTTATTTAATTATTTGAGGGTGATTTGGTCATATTTAACAAGGAATATTATCTAAATAAGATTTAAATAATTATTCCTAGAAAATAATAAGATAAATAAAGGTTTATCTAATTAATTTCTTTGTTTTTCGGTTAAACATGACTAGGAATAATAATTAAATTATGGTTTAATTAATTATTCCATGGGGAAAATCAAACAAAATAGGTTTGTTTAATATTTCCTTTTGGGGTTTCCTGTTTAGACCATAAACAACCTAATAAATGTGGTTTATTAAGTTATTTTACATAGTGAAAGCAATTTTACTTAGGGTAAAATTGGTCTTACATGGAGTACTTGGGTCCATCTAATGATAAGAGGTTAGACGACCAAAAAATGGTGTAACAATATATATTTAACTTATGCTTGAATGAAAGGGTTTTTATGACATATTGTGCAATTTCCCTAAGTAAAATAGGATTTTACTTAGGAAAATATTTTTTAGAAGTGAATGAATGACTTATGAATGGTTATAAGTACTTAGTATTTTCAATTATTGGGTCGAGGGTCCGGTCCCTCCCTTGGCCTTATTGATAACTTATGTTTTTAATAATTTTCCCTTGGATTCACCAATTCCTTTGGTTTATAATGTTAAACCCTTGGGTTTATTAGTTCTTTTGGTTTATAATATGAATAATCCTTCAATCTCATCCATTATCAAATGTCACATTCTGACAAATATTGTCTTAGTATGAAAATGACCCTTGGCTAGCCATGGTCATAGTTGGTCCAACATCGGATTGTGACAACATTTGTCTCAATGTTTAAATAAATTCTGTTGGGTTCGGCAATTCCTTTGGTTTATAATATTAAACCCTTGGTTTTATTGGTTCTTTTGGTTTATAATATGAATAATTGATCAATGTAATCCATGATAAAATGTCACATTCTGACAAATCTCGTCTCAATATGAAAATCACCCATGGCCAACCATGGTCATAGTTGGTCCAACATCGCATTGTGACAACAATTGTCTCAATGTTTAAATCAAATCCCTTGGGTTCACCAATTCCTTTCGTTTATAATTTTTTGGGTAATGATTTTCCCTTGGGTTCCCCAATTTCTTTAGTTTATAATATTAAAACGCCTGGGTTTATTAGTTTTTTGGTAATGATTTTGCATGGGGTTCACCAATTCCTTTGGTTTATAATATATTTTTTTTCTAAGTTAGAGTAATCTATTAACAGTGAAAAATATAGTACATCTGGCTAAGGCCATGACAGTGCCTGCGAGGAGGCAATTTGAACTGACAGAGACTAGTTTTTGGCTGCCCTGCTAGAGGGAAACCAGCCGGAGGAACCATCAACTGAAAAAATCCCACGTAGGGGATCAGACTGAAATGTCTTTGACTTAAAACTGGGAACATAGACATTATATAGCTGTAACACTGGACCATATCAAAACTGGACTGCTTTAAAGACTGAGACTGGTCATTAACAAAAATTGGACCAGAGTTGAAGGAAACAACAAAACAATCCCTCAGAGAGGGTAGAGAAAAACAAAAGAGACATGTAAAGAGGGCCGAATTACTCATCTGGAGCAACCTCCTCGATCCTGCATCTGTATTCTTATGGTTCGCCTTGAGCATGGGAGAGTTCTGCATTGACGTGGACAATTGAGGGAGTTTCGATGACATTTGCCTGAACGCGTCCTGAGTCCTCCTGCATAATCTCCCTGGTCTCGCTAGGCTGACCCCTCGAGTCTGGCTGCTCTGCTTCCAAATGTGCGCCGTCGACATGAGCCTGCTCTTCCGGTAGATTCTCAGGCAGGGGCTCCTCCAGGAAGACAACAGAGATGGCCACAGTTACTCTTGGTCTGTTAAGTGCACAATCGAACGAGAAGAGGGCTGTATGGGACTGAGCAGGCAGCGCATCGCCTGAAGGCGAGTCAAGGCTGCGGCTTGAGCGGAGCAAGCGACCTCGGAAGAGGCGTGGGAGGCTGCCTGAGGGTGCGGAGGTATCTGACGTGGAAGTCGAAATGGAGGGCGAATGCCTTCTGGCTGAACGTGAAGACCCCCTCCTGCACCGCATCCTCTACCGTAGCCTTGGCATTTTCGCAGCTGTAAAGGAGCTGGAGCTCTGAAACGACTGAGTATTGACAGGGTTCAGTGCAGGTGGAATGCCCAGAACCACCGTTGCAGACAAGCAAGAGCCTGCTAGCGAAATGTGAAGACTGTTAGCGGGCTCCAAGCAACAGGTATGGCGACTGCGCTTCCCAGTGGTGGTGCGCTCTCCAGCTCTGTCCTGAACCGAATTACACCACGAATTCATCGGCGTAGGGGCAAGCGAGGCCATTGCATTTAACAACTGGTTCCTGCAACAATTAAACCTCCGCATTGAATATCCAGGCCTGTAAATCCTGTGTGAAATGTTGTTGCGGCAGTCAAGGCTGCCTCGAACATCAATCGTTGTGTCGAAAATCGTTTCCATATCAAACGCCATAAAGAGCAGGCGGGGGAATTAAACGCGGTCAGGTGGGCTCGATGGTGGCGTGAGGGATGGCATGTGGACTCCCGTCCGATCGCCTTGCGTCCAATAGCCCCTATTAACTACACTTGCACCCGCATCCGGGGCTTTGGTTTATAATATTAAACCCTTGGGTTTATTAGCTATTCTGGTTTATAATATGAATAATCGATCAATGTTATCCATGATCAAATGTCACATTTTGACAAATATTGTCTCAATATGAAAATCACCCGTGGCCAACCATTGTCATAGTTGGTCCAACATCGTATTGTGACAACAATTGTCTTGATGTTTAAATCAATTCCGTTGGGTTCACCAATTCCTTTAGTTTATAATATTAAACCCTTGGGTTTATTAGTTCTTTTGGTTTATAATATGAATAATCGATAAATTTCATCCATGGTCAAATGTCACATTCTGAAAATTATTGTCTCTATATGAAAATCATCGATGTCCAACCATGGCCATAGTTGGTCCAACGTCACATTGTGACAACAATTTTCTCAATGTTTAAATCAATTCCCTTGGGTTCACTAATTCCTTTGGTTTATAATATTAAGCACTGTGGTTTATTAGTTATTTAGATTTATAATATGAATAATTGATCAATGCATCCATGATCAAATGTCACATTTTGACAAATATTGTCTCAATATGAAAATCACCCATGGCCCACCATGGTCATAGTTGGCCCAACATCGCATTTTGACAATAAATGTCTCAATGTCTAAATCAATTCCCTTGGGCTCACCAATTCCTTTGGTTTATAATTTTTTGGGTAATGATTTTCCCTTGGGTTCACCAATTCCTTTGGTTTATAATATTAAACCCTTGGGTTTATTAGCATTTTTGGTTTATAATATGAATAATCGATCAATGTCATCCATGATCAAATGTCAAATTCCGAAACATTGTCTCAATATGAAAATCACGCATGGCCAACCATGGTCATAGTTGGTCTAACGTTGCATTGTGAAAACAATTGTCTCAATGTTTAAATCAATTCCCCTGGGTTCACCAATTCCTTTGGTTTATAATTTGTTGGGTAATGATTTTCCCTGGGGTTGACGAATTCATTTGGTTTATAATATGAAACCCTTGGGTTTATTAGTGTTTTTGGTTTATAATATGAATAATCGATCAATGTCATCCATGATCAAATGTCACATTCTGAAAAATATTGTCTCCATATGAAAACCACCCATGGCCAACCATGGTCATTGTTGGTCCAACATTACATTGTGACAAAAATTGTCTCAATGTTTAAGTCAATTCCCTTGGGTTCACAAATTCCTTTGGTTTATAATTTTTTGGGTAATGATTTTCCCTTAGGTTCGCCAAATCCTTTGGTTTGTAATATTAAACCCTTGGGTTTATTAGTTTTTTGGTAATGATTTTCCCTGGGGTTCACCAATTCCTTTGATTTATAATATTAAACCCTTGGGTTTATTAGTTTTTTGGTTTATAATATGAATAATAAATCAATGTCATCCATGATCAAATGTCACATTGTAACAAAGATTGTCTCAATATGAAAATCACCCATGGCCAACCATGGTCATAGTTGGTCCAGCATCGCATTGTGACAAAAAATGTCTCAATATTTAAATCAACTCCCTTGGGTTCACCAATTCCTTTGGTTTGTAATATTAAACCCTTGGGTTTATTAGTTTTTTTGGTTTATAATATGAATAATCAATCAATGTCATCCATGATCAAATGTCACATTCTAACAAATATTGTCTCAATATTAAAATTACCCATGGCCAACCATGGTCATAGTTGGTCCAACATCGCATTGTGACAACAATTCTCTTAATGTTTAAATCAATTTCCTTGGGTTCACGAATTCCTTTGGTTTATAATTTTTTGGGTAATGATTTTCCCTTTGGTTCACAAATTCCTTTGGTTTATAATATTAAACCCTTGGGTTTATTAGTTTTTTGGTAATGATTTTCGCTAGGGTTCACCAATTCCTTTTGTTTATACTATTAAACCCTTGGGTTCATTAGTTTTTTTGGTTTATAATATGAATAATCGATCAATGTCATCCATGATCAAATGTCACATTCGGAAAAATATTGTCTCAAAATGAAAATCACCCATGGCCAACCATGGTCATAGTTGGTCCAACATCGCATTGTGACAACAATTGTCTCGATGTTTAAATCAATTCCTTGGGTTCACCAATTCCTTTGGTTTATAATTTTTTGGGTAATGATCTTCTATTGGGTTCACCAATTCCTTTTGTTTATAATATTAAACCCTTGGGTTTATTAGTTTTTTGGTAATGATTTTCCCTGGGGTTCACCAATTCCTTTGGTTTATAATATTAACTTGGGTTTACTAGTTTTTTTGGTTTATAATATGAATAATTGATCAATGTCATCCATGATTGAATGTCACTTTCTGACAAATATTTTCTCAATATGAAAATCACCCATGGCCAACCATGGTCATAGTTGGTCCAACATCGCATTGTGACAACAATTGTCTCCATGTTTAAATCAATTCCCTTGGGTTCACCAATTCCTTTGGTTTATAATTTTTTGGGTAATCATTTTCCGTTGGGTTCACCAATTCCTTTGGTTTAAAATATTAAACCCTTGGGTTTATTAGTTTTTTTGTAATGATTTTCCCTGTGGTTCACCAATTCCTTTGGTTTATAATATTAAACCCTTGGGTTTATTAGTTTTTTTGGTTTATAATATGAATAATCAATGTGATCCATGATAAAATGTCACATTCTGACAAATATTTTCTCAATATTAAAATCACCCATGGCCAACCATGGTCATAGTTGGTCCAACATCGCATTGTGACAACAATTGTCTCGATGCTTAAATCAATTCCCTTGGGTTCACCAATTCCTTTGGTTTATAATTTTTTGGGTAATGATTTTTCGTTTGGTTCACCAATACCTTTGGTTTATAATATTAAACCCTTGTGTTTATTAGTTTTTTTGGTTTATAATATGAATAATCGATCAATGTCATTCATGATCAAATGTCAAATTCTGAAACATTGTCTCAATATGAAAATAAAACATGGCTAACCATGGTCATAGTTGGTCCAACGTCGCATTGTGACAATAATTGTCTCAATGTTTAAATAAATTCCCTTGGGTTCACTAATTCCATTGGTTTATAATTTCTTGGGCAATGATTTTCCCTGGGGTTCACCAATTCCTTTGGTTTATAATATTAAACGCTTGGGTTTAATGGTTTTTTTGGTTTATAATATGAATAATCGATCAATGTCATCCATGATCAAATGACACATTCTGACAAACATTGTCTTGATATGAAAATCACCCATGGCCAAACATGGTCATAGTTGGTCGAACATCGCATTGTGACAACAATTGTCTCAATGTTTAAATCAATTCCCTTGGGTTCACCAATTCCTTTTGGTTTATAGTTTGTTGGGTAATGGTTGTCCCTTGGGTTGACCAATTCCTTTGGTTTATAATGTTAAACCCTTGGGTTTATTAGTTCTTTTGGTTTATTATATGAATAATCGATCAATGTCATCCATGATAAAATGTCACATTCTGAAAAATCTTATCTCAATATGAAAATCACCCATGGCCAACCATGGTCATATTTGCTCCAACGTCGCATTGTTAGAGCAATTTTCTCAATGTTTAAATCAATTCCCTTGGGTTCAATAATTCCTTTGGTTTATAATATTAAACCCTTGGGTTTATTAGTTCTTTCGATTTATAATATGAATAATCGATCAATGTCATCCATGTTCAAATGTCACATTCTGACAAATATTGTGTCAACATGAAAATCATGCATGGCCAGCCATGGTCATAGTTGGTCCAACATCGCATTGTGACAACAATTGTCTTAATGTTTAAATCAATTCCCTTGGGTTCACCAATTCCTTTGGTTGATAATATTAAACCCTTGGGTTTATTAGTTCTTTTGGTTTATAATATGAATAATCGATCAATTTCATCCATGATCAAATGTCACATTCTGAAAAATATTGTCTCTATATCAAAATCACCCATGGCCAACCATGGTCATAGTTGGTCCAACATCGCATTATGACAACAATTGTCTCAATGTTTAAATCAATTCCATTGGGTTCACCAATTCTTTTTGGTCTATAATTTTTTGGTTAATGTTTGTCCCTTGGGTTCACCAATTCCTTTGGTTTATAATATTAAACCCTTCGGTTTATTAGTTCTTTTGGTTTATAATGTGAATAATCGATCAATGTCATCCATGATCAAATGTGAAATTCTGAAAAATATTGTCTCAATATGAAAATCACCCATGGCCAACCCTGGTCATAGTTGGTTCAACGTCACATTGTGACAACAATTGTCTCAATGTTTAAATCAATTCCCTTGGGTTCACCAATTCCTTTGGTTTATAATTTTTTGGGTAATGTTTTTCCCTTAGGTTCACAAATTCCTTTGGTTTATAGTATTAAACTCTTGGGTTTTCTTAATCTCTATTATTTTTAATATTGCCCTTGGCCTTATTGATCCCTTAGGTTTTTAATATTTATTCCTTGGGTTGACTGATTCCTTTGGTTTATAATGTTAAAGCCTTGGGTTTATTAGTTCTATTGGTTTATAATGTTAATCACACATTCACTTTATTACTATTTTGAGTTTAAAAAACCAATTCTTAGGGTTTGTTAATTTCTTGGATTTTTCAGTTTAAAATATAAATTCTTAGGGTTTATTAATCTCTATTGTTTATAATATTCATCCGTTAGGTTCATAATATTTATCCCTTGGGTTCGCTGATTGCTTTGCTTTATAATATTAAACCCTTGGGTCTATTAGTTCTTTTGGTTTATAATGTTAATAATCCAGTTTGTTTATCAATATCTTATGTTTAAAATACTAATTGTTATGGATTATTAATTTATTAGGTTTTTTAGTTTGAAATATCAATTCTTACGGTTTATTAATCTCTTGTGTTTTTAATATTGATCCCTTATGTTTATGATATTTATCCCTTGGGTTCACCAATTCCTTTGGTTTATAATATTTAAACCTTTGGTTTATGATGACATTCGGATTCTATTATTAATTATCCCTTGGGTTTATTAATATCTTCACATTAAAATATTAATTGTTAGGGTTTATTAATCTCTGAAGTTTTTTGTTTTTAAATATTGTTTCATATGCTTTATTACTCTCTTGAGTCTAATATTATTAATATATTAATATATATTATTAATAAATATTCTAATATTATTAATAACATTATAATATTATTCATATATATTATTAATAATATAACCAACTATGATATAATATATAATATATTATTAGTTCTTTTGGTTTATTAATAATATAGCCTTCTATGATATTAATATATTTATAGATATTAAAATATTATTTATTATTAAAGTTGGTGGGGTTTTATTTTTCGGGCGGATGACGTATGCAGGAAAGGCTGTTTTTTTTAATGCGAAGGGTGGTAAACGGTATACATCATACTTCTTTTGGGGATGAGTTGTTTTCAAGTGAAAGCCAGCGATTCCATACCCTTCCCGACGCGTGGTGAGACTCTGTTTGGAAAACCGCTTAGCGATCGGATGTTATTATTCGTACATGGGGGCGATGCGATGTCGACGACAACCATTGGATGTGAAGGGGTTGATCGGATGGCTATCAGGGAGGTGAGATGATAGGGAATTAGCGAGGGTGGGGACAATACAATTAAACACGATTTAATGATATCGGGGGCAATTCGATGGGTGGGGTAAGTTATTAATTAACCATGAGGGTTAATTAATCCTTTTTTAATGTGGCGTGGAATCAGGATTCTTAATTACTTGCGTTTTTAACTAATTAATCACAATTAACACAATATTAAGGTTATTTTTCAACCAAAGGGGCGGGATATGTAATAATTGGGAGTTTTATATAGTTAAAATAATACGGGATCGGGTTGAATTGTATAGTGAATTAAATAATAAAGTTAAAAGCTAATATGAAAATGAATGAAGAAGTGGTAAGTATAAAAATATTAGAAGTATGTATTTAACTTATGCTTCTAACATGCTTCTAACATAAATACTAAAATATTATTTATTATTAATATTATTATTATATCAATAAATATTTTTATTATATATATATATATATATATATATATATATATATATTTCAAGTTAATATATACTATGTATATAGTTAATATTATCAATATATTAATAAATATTACTAATATATATTATTAATAAATATTATAATATTATTAATATATCAATCAATACTATTAATATATATATATAATATTTTTCTGATTTTAATCAAATTTAATATATTGATAAATATTCTTATTAATATATAATATTTATATTTCAAGTTAATATAATAAAATTATTATATATAATATTTATTTATTGATATATAAATTAATGTGATGGGTAGTGGAGATAGGCCTATCGGCATATATCAACCACATTGGTAAATGTGGTTGTAAATCTATTTTATATATGCCTATCGGCGTATATCAACCACATTAGTAAATATAATGTGGTTGTGCTAGTATATAAAATTTTCACCATAGATAGCCTCTTAATATTTAAAGATGGTATTTTATGGTCTACAATGAAATTTTTTTTGGATTTTAGAACACAGGTAATCATAATTCAACAAATTTGTTGCAAGAATATTCTATTAATTGTAGTTATAATTTTATAAATTTATTTCATAAATATTCTATTTATTATTATAGTGTAATCTGAGATGCTTGATATTTTGGAAAGTGAAAATAATTTAATATATATAGTGATTGGCGTACCTTTTTCTGAATATCATTACAAGATGATGAAGAATCATGTGTTGGCATCAAATAATTCTCGTACACTTCAATATCCATATCCTACCCTTCTAGTTCTTCGTGTGGTTGGTGGAAAGCTTCAATGACTTGTTTTCATAACCTCTATCCTTTGACTGTGTGAGCAGGCTTGAACTCCAAGTCATATTCTTGGAGGAAAGTCTTCCTGTTAGCTCTTAGTTTGCCCAATTCTTATTGCACGAAAAATAGCCTAAGAGTTGGGTGAAGTATGAACATCATCACATGATTCTTTAGGATGTATGGCTGAAAATATTTAACAACTTTGTAAATGATGTATGCGTGTTTATCCATGTCAGGGTAGTTTAGCTTTGAACCTTAGATACTGGTACTCATAATAGATATGGGTATTCCGTCACCTTTACTATCCTTTTTTTTAATCACAACTACTAATGAAGAATCTAAAGAAATTATATACAAAATAAAATATTTACTAAAATCACGGTTGTAAAGAGAAGGGGCTTCAATAATGGATTTCTTGATAATGACTCTCTCGACTCATGGAAAATATTATTTTGACTTGACAAACCCCAATAGCATAAAATTCATTCTAAACCTAGTTGACCAATGAAATGAAGTATGAAACCCACGAAGTATGAAACCCACGCTTGAAAATATCTTTTTTGCTTAATTATTTTTCTTTTAACATAAGATATACATAATTACATGAGTACAACTTAACATAAGATATACATAATGACATGAGTACAACGACAATTATGAATACATTTTCCAACACTCCCTCTTAACTAGCTAGGTATTCATAATTGCACAATCGGTAAAAGGATATTCTCAAACTGAAGAGTTCTCATAAGAAGGGTTAGATTGATAAGCCATATTTAAGCATCAAAATCATAACCAACACTATAAACACAGTAAGGACTTAACTGACAAGATTTACTTATATTAGATCATAATGCCAGGAGGCTTTATTTGAGACACCAGACTACCTCTTAAGAGACATATCCCATCCCTATGTTAACCAGGTATGTCCTTTTATGACTATTTTTATCTTGGATTACCAATCCTCAAAGAATATCGATTTACTTTAACCACTCTTATCTTGGATACATGTCCAATCCTCAAATATTTTTGGTCTATTTCTTATATTGAATTCTCTATCCTCAAGGAGTATCAATTTGAGATGCTTATCCAATTGCATTCGCCCTCCTTGTGCCTTTACTTAAACTTATGAATGTTAGTCCTAGTATAGAGAATGACACATGGAGAATATGATGTCTAACATCCCTCTCTCTTAACCAGAGATGATATATTGATTCCTTATTACATATGAAATAGATACTTTCTCCTTATTAAACATTTAAGGAGACTTCTTACTCCTTCTCAAACATAGAGTTGATTGCTTACTTCATTTCAATTTTGAATTCATAAACATAATATCTTTAACGTTTCTTAATAAATACACTAGCTACAAGCTCTTTATCGAGATCTTCAAACAATACCTACATGGCTCCTTTTTTCCTTTGCATCTCATCATAATTACTTTTTGTAAGAGAGCCGAAATTTCTTTAGTTTGTGACAAAGTTCAGGTCATCAACCTTTCATGTCACTTTCCTCTAGTCATCATTAATAAAGGAATCATATTGAGCCAATAAATTTAGAGCTTGTTATATATCCCTCTAAATATCAATGCCATGTTCATTGTCATTGAAACATAAAAATCGGGTTATCTTCTTGTACTACTACCTTAAAATCTCAAGGTGATGTTGAAATATTGAAAATATAATCTTCCAGGGATTACTAAAGCCATCCAATCAATCCATAAATTAATTTGATTGATTCCAAAATAAAAATTTGTAAACACATTTTCCTCAACTACCATTATGAATTTCTACAACATTCTTTCAAGTTTAAAAACTATGTACCAACCAAATTACCAATATCAAAATATCAATATCATAATTACCTCATCATGATGGCCTTCAATCAAAATATCATATTTTCCTTTTATCCTTTTAGATCAAAAGCCTTCATCATGGTCTATTTTCATATTGTACAAAAGTCCTTCTCCATGCTTTCAATTCTAATAGAAATTCTCATGGATTAGTATGCAATATATTACTTTTTTGGAGTTTTCATTGTGAACTCTCTTTCTTTCTTCAGAATACCATGTTTGATGTTGATCAATATTATCATGTCTAATTAATTTTATATTATGGAGGATTATTTTTCTTTAGTTATCCCAAAGGATACCAAACTTCTTTGTCTAAGCATCATGTAACGACATGGAAGACTTACTGAGCACATTATTATAACCAAATCTTTTGCAAGATTCTTATAGAAATGAATTCTCCTTTCAAGAGAAGGTTACTTAAAATAATGCATACATTTGCTTCCATAAAACCATCTTTCCATCCTTTCCTTTAATGATATTTCTTCTTATCCTATTCGAAAATAAGATTCCCTTAAGAGGCAGAATATTTCAATTTTTCCTTTCATAACACGACTTGAACATGATCATCCCTTCATTGTTCAAGATCATTGATTCCATACTAAATGAAATACAGTCAAGTCATAATGTCCTTTTAAAAATACTTCCCTAAATTATCATTCTTATTAGAGGATATTGATGATCCTTTTCGAAAGATGAGTTCCTCTAACATTACGGTAGAAAATACTTGGATGAACTATGATGTTCAATATGGTCCAAGTTTTCTCATTCTTGTCACTATATTACTTCTTCCAAAGAAATTTGATCATTTAGAATTTAAATCCTTTACTATCATATGCTTACTTCTACGATGCCATGTTTTACAAAAAGCAAGAATCTAGTAGAGAATGCAACGATGCATGTTAATCTAATTTATACTTTCTAATAAAATAAAGATGAACTGCAAATCAGCGTAATAGAAGTGGACTTCCTTCAATGCTAAATATCCTTGGGATATTCTCCTTTCAGCTTCCTCTTAGGTTCTTCCTTTTCTTCACGTATGTGAGCTCCACTCCTTTACCTCATTTTCTTTTTTTTCTTGTTTGGAAAATCCCTGGAAAATCCCTCTTAAAATGTCCATACTCATTGCATCCAAAGTATTAAATCTTGGACACATATTGTTTTCCTTTGGACTTTTCAATATTTCCTTTCTTTTTCTTGGATTTTATAGAAAATCGTTGTGACTTGTGATTTGATTTGGTGTCATCCTTTGCCCGCAATCTTGTTTCTTACAAGAGACATTAATCCAATAGTTCATCGAAGGAATTAGTATCATTCCTTAAGTAGACACTAATTGAAAAAATGTTACCTTCACGTGGAGAAGCATTTTATACACAAGTGGTCATCTCTGAATCATAGATGACTTCCCTAAGCCCTTATAATTGGTCCTTTAATTCTGATATCTTCATAAAATATGTGGAAATATCTTCATTCGTTGATATCCTTGCTCTATATATTTGATTCGTCAATTATATTTTTTGACCTGATGTACTTATAGAGTATAATTTCACCAACTTCTCATACATAGCTTTATACGTACTCAAATAATAAGGAAATTTAATGAGATGATTCTTTATTTATTTAATAAGAATCCTTTATGCCCTCACTTTTTCCTTCTTGTATTTTTCTAATTCTCCACTCTTTTCTTTCTCTGGTATAGTAAATTCTCCAAGAACATTTTCCATAACTTCATTTTTTGTGAGCAAAAAGTCAATCCTATTATTCCATGCTAGGAATTTTTCTAATCCAATGAGCTTATTGCTTTCCTTGAAAATTTTAGCCCTTTGATGTATAGATTGAGACATGGAAGACAACATGGTACTTACTTTTCAACCAAATGTCCTTCTTTATGATGCCTTCAACTATCTCAATGCTTTTAAGAACCTTCAAAGAAATTTAAATATTTCCTTCTTAAGATGATGAGGCCCTTAATCAGAGCTCGATGTAGTAACCTTCCTTCCTTCAATGAGAGATTTATCCTACTTAATATTATGAGGTATTCTTCATCATTCCCTTCCTTGTGTCATTAGCAAATGATTCCCTTTGAAAGTCAACCTCCTATTATGTCAACAAGATGATATCCAAGCTACATTATCTTCAGCTTAGATATGGTACCATGTTGGAGAATATATTATGGAAACTATTAAAACCATTTTCCTTATCCTTGATAAAATCTTGTGAACTTATTTTAGCTTCTTATTATTCTTAGTTATATTTTTTTCATCAAAAAACTATCAAGAGAATAAACTATGAATATCATTAAATACAATGGACACAAAATATAGGCTCCAAGCCAAGGAAAAACACCTCCAAAGGGGAAAGCCAAAAATAATATATGCTCATGTTATCAAATCATATCAAAATAGAAATCCAATACCTAAATACTAAATTCAAGATCTCCTTCAAGCATCTGGTTAGCCCTCCAATAAATCCTTCCTTTTGCAAGTCCAATTCTTGAAAGTCAACAAAAGTAAAATATGCTCAAGTCATAGTTTCAACCCTCTACTTTTGACCTACAATTATTGAGCTCTAGCAGTTCAGACCTATATTGCCTAGCTTATTGCAATAAATTGGAAGCCTAATTTCGCACATGTGGGTAGAAAAGATCAAATTTTGGTCTTCTTCTTTTTCTTTTAATTTATCATTTGTTTCAGAATTTTTCATTTTATATTTTTTTCTTCTCTTGTTGCTGATCAAACATGTGTTGCTGGAGGTAAAAATTGTTTCTATATATTTGTGCTTCTCATGAGGTTGAATTAGGCCTCTTCGAGGCCAATTCCTATGGAAGTGTTGACTTTTTCTTGGAGGTCAAATTTTACTTTATAGACTCAAAAATTATATCTTTGACATTTTACAACTTGCGCAAATGGGTCTTACACCAATGATAAGTACTCTCTTGACTCGTGAAAAATATTATTATGACTTAAAAAAACCTAGAAGCATGAAATGCATGCTTGACCTAGTTGACCAATCAAATGAAGAATGAAACCCATGTTTGAATTTGTTTTTCTTATTACATAGGATATACATAAATAAATGAGTAAAATGACAATTATGAACAAAAAAACTCATTACATTTTTCAGCATTATTCAACGGAAAGGTCGAGCATCTCAATGAGAACACACAGATATCCAAAAATCTTCTTGATCATCAACTTATGAACTGTGAAAATCTACATGCTAAAATAATACCAAGTTCTTTAAGAGTTCTTGTTATTTGTGTTATTCACCATTACATTATTAGGGAGTTGTTAGTTATCCACATTAATATGTTAATTTAGTTCGTAAATGACTAAATCTATGTGCTAATAAGTGGACAAATTGAACCTTTCCATTGTGTTAAATTTACTCCATCAAAAAAACATTATTAGCTTCTCATATCATAAGATATGTTAAAATCAAGATAAAAAATTTTATCTAGTTAAATTTCTTATCAATAAGATAGAGCTATCATGTTAGGTCATTTTTCTATTTTAACCATAATGACAACATTATATTCAATGTGAACACAACAATTACAAAAAAAAGTGTTCGGCGATGTCACTAACACACAAGGCTTCCTCCAATGCCCTAAGAAAAAAAAAAAAAAAAAATTTATATGTAAACTATTATGAGTATTTCCATCAATAATCCAAAAAAAACTTGCAAAATTTGAAAAATTTTAGAACACATACAAATACAAGACCTCATATTTAAAGATAATTCATCATCAAGAATGATGAAAAGAAAGAAATCTTGGAGATTTTTGGTAGTTAGAGTTTCTTTCTTTACCATCTTTCCTACCTCTTGTCAATAGAGGGGAGGGATGTGATTTTTTTTAACACTTTCGAAAAATATAGAGATGAGGAAGCATTTTCATATTCATGATTTTTTAAGAGTGCAAGATAGAGAGTTGTTAATTATATATCCCAATGGTTTATTATTATTTTAGTTGAAAATAATTTGATATTTAGGTTAACAATATATTAATAAGTTATTGATGAAGAATATTGGTGGATAATTGTGTCTTCCTATTGAGATAGTCTTACATTTTGGGTGAACACCTAAACCATCTTCAATAACACAAACTTTAATATTGTTTAATACAAAATTTAATAATATTATTTAATATAAAATTATAAATCTCATTATCTGTTTTAAATAAAAATAAAATAAAATTTATTACTTCAATTCATTTTATATCTTCAATAATTTATAATAAAATAAAATAATTTTTTTTCACTATCACTAATCGTTATATCCTATCTCTAAGGGTCAAATTTTACCACTTCAAATATATCATACTTCTAACGCCTAGATTTTAACACTATTTATTCATGGTTAAGTAAATCAATTATTTAAATATTGAGGGGTTTCCACAATGCATTAAATTAGATATATGCTTCTCATAGAAATGGTCATAGATGAATGAAATTTGAATCCAAAAAATGATATCTACTAAATTAATTATTATATCACGAAAGTCCAAATCTTTTCACTATGGTGAACGGTTATATCATATTTCTAGATTAGTGGTCATAGATGAATGCCTTACTTAACGTAGTTGAATACCAGTTATATTATATTTCTATATTAATGGTCATAGAGTGAATGACTCAAAAAATGATATCTAATAAATTAATTATTATATCATGAACATTCAAATATTTTCACTATATCTAACTATTATATCATATTTCTAGATTCTACTACTATTTATTCATGGTTAGGTACTTTTTGTGTCATTTTTGTCCTTAAATTCACCCTAAAACATGGAAATATTTTCACTATTGCTAAGGGTTATTGGGTAGAGAGACGCATTCTACAACCTTGTACGAGGGAGATGTATAAATTTGTCTATCAAGATGAAATTTCGCTAAATTTCTTTCTTTACCATCTTGCTTAACTCCCATCAAATGAATGCCCCGATAGAGGTACCAACGGGCAAGGTCAGAACCACGTCGCAGGGAAGGAAGGTAGGTACGTGGTGAGAGCATGCAACAACATTTGTACCAAAGCCAACAACATGCGAAAGGCTCCCCCAATGGTTCATCATCACAACAATAAAGCGGAATGGAGAACAACTCGACAAGTCATGTGTGTTGTCAGTGCGAAGTTAGAATGTGTGTCACTGGGCTCGATGGATGCAGGGTATTAACTTAGTTCGGGTTATTCATTGTAGCATTATTCTCTACAAGTTATATTTCGCTTGCATGGTTGCTTTTGCCATGAGCATACTTTTCAACAACATAGATGACGTCAGAGGCCTTTGCGACCTGTAGCTATGAATTGGTATGTACCCAATTCTCTATATGCCATAACGATGAAATGTGTTTCTGCATATCAGTACATGTGAAGAAATATTCTAGTTTTTCTTTATTTCTGTCATTTTCTACATGGATATGGTCCACAATTCTGTAATTCTTTGCATAGACATGGTTTGCAATAGTCTATTAAGTGAAGATTATGAAGAATGTATGAGTTGACAGGGCCTGGTATAAGTTCTGATAGGTTTCTATAGGTATCAGTCTGTGTATACTCTATTTTTCATGTCTTGCATGCTAAATTTTTTTAGGATGGGGTGATGTGAAGTCATACCAACATTTTCTTTCATTTTGGATTGGCCCTACTTTAATTTTTATGACGGTAATTTTGTGTATCCCTTTAATTCGTATCTCCAGAAATGGGAAATCACATGTATGGCTTATAATGATGTTAACGCTAGCGAGGGTGGGAATATGAGGCTATGTTGTCACCCTGTTAGTAGTTTAAATTATTTTGTTATGTCTCCTTATGTATGTTCTTTTGGGAAGGGTGACTAGGTTAGACGCAAAATGGGTAACTAGATTAGGGGTGGTATGGTTATAGCTCTGGTTCTGTCTCTGGTTCTGTTTCTGCCTTTTCATTTTATCAAGTCTTATTGGTTTATTTTGCAGAGGAATGGGTACACTTTGGGTTGTGCTAGGAATTTTGTATTCACTCACCATTTTTAGAGCCTCCTAAAGCAGCATCATCCCATTGTTATTAGTAGGAATCTGGCCTCATCTAAATGCTAGTTTTTTACTCAATTGGGATGTTTTAAATTTGTTTCTGCTATAGGGATTCCAGGCAAACCCTTCCGACTGATAATATTGCTGGAAGATCGTTCTATAAAACCTATGGCCAAAGGAAACAAGGGGAAAATATATACCAAGGAAAAAGGAAAAGGAAAATTCTGAAACCCTCCAGCCAAGCATGGCAGGAAGTCGAGCAAGGAAGCTATGGAAATTTTTTTTCAAGAATATTATGAGGAGACACAATGTTTCATGAAATCCCTGATTCATGGATGAGAGGGCGATGCTAGAACCAAGCTAGAGGAAGAAGAAGACATTGTTGAGGAAGAAATCAACCAAATTAGCACTGACCTGGGTCACACTCGAGGTAGAATTTCATTGTTCCATCATTTTATCAAAACATATTGGTTGATGAAATGCCTTCTGGTCAAGGCAATAATGTCGGTTCAAGAGGTTGGGGGTGGTCCCAAAGCTGCAACAACTTTGGCTGAATTCAACAAATCCATTCAGGAAATGAACCTTCGACAGCACCATCAATATGTTTGCCTAGGCGGAATCGAAAAGGAATTACAATCCATGCACCAGGTTGATATTCCTGGCTCTATTTTCTAACTCGCTAAGATGGCCTAGTTTCCTACGAGCAAGTTGAGGCCTAAAGTTGTATCTTGTGACCTGCTTTTGTGTTGGGAAAAATACTGAGAGGGGGGGGGGGGGGGGGGGTGAATCAGTATTTAGGGCATACTCAAAACTTAATACTTTTTCTTCCTTTAAAACCCATATGCTACTTTCCTGAAACCAACTCGTGTATACACGTGGATATCCTTTATAAAACTCGCGTATATACAGAGATCTTATTATGTATTTAATTATTTACTTAGATCTATGCATCATTTATTCATCAGATGTTTAGTTAGTAGTAAGCATGTGCAGTAATAATAGAATAAACCATCACACATAAACAGCACACATGAACACCAGGATTTAAGGTGGAAACCCAAGTCGGGAGAAAACCACCGCTGCCATCGTCTCAGTCTTAAATATTTTATTATAAAGAAAAAATCATACAACCATGTACTGGCGCAGACTCATACCAGCACGCAGGCACCCACCTGTAGAAGGCTACAACCTTCTCTCGTTTACCAGCCTCTCCTGGAAGGGAGCTCAACCCCCTTCTCTCATTTACCAGCCTCTCCTGAAAGGGAGCCACTACCCCCTGCACTCGTTTACCAGCTACCACTAGAAGGGAGCTACAACCCCCTCACTGAAGGCTTCGACCCTCAGCACCATTGTGGACCACGTTTCATCAATTTTCATACTGGATCCAACAGTTTCCATACAACATATCTTGTAGGTCACTTTTCATCATATTTTTAGACTGGACCCACTCCATACATTTAAGCTCATCAAACATCAAACAGAAACTTACAACCCCATCAATTCATTCATTGAGTCATCAACCAATCAACCAACAACTTGATCTTGAATTAACATAATCAACATCCTATTCATCATTCAAACAACCTAGTTCTGTATGAATACATCATTGAAAGATATCAATAAAACAACAGAACAGATCAGACATTTCATTCCACTTACTTCAGCAAACCCTAGATTCCATACGCGCTTTTACTTCACTGAACTTGCGTATGTACGCGCTTTTACTTCACTGAAATTGCGTATGTACGCGCTTTCATGCAGACCAACCTGCGTATACATCTGTGCATTCTTTAGAAAAACCTTGTCTGCCCATAAGCACTTTTCCTTAAGCAGAACCGCGTATACACGCGCTTTCGCTGAAGCTAACCTGCGTATACATTTGTAACTTTTCAGGACTGTGTAGCTCTTCAGATCAGATAAACAACTTAGATTTCATCCTTTAATTCAAAAATTATTTTGCCTCATCTCAGATCTAAACATTCCATAAATAGATCTAGAAAATACATATACATTTCAAATCTAGAGATCCCTCTTTATCATTTTCTTCATTGGTGCATCATAGATTCAGATATATCAATCAAGAACAGAGTTCCTACATGCAGATATTCCTTAGAGAGATTTATTCATTCACAACCCTTACTCATGCCCCACTTGTACAATGATCTTCTTCTCCTTATATAGATTTAGCCTTTATCAATACCATGAGTCAAAACCACACCACTTCCGATGGTATTCCTGGATGGGATCAAATAGATAATCAAGCGCTCAATACAATGGGTCAATACCATGGTAACACCCCTGGATTTATAAATTTAGAGCGCAAATAGCCATACACGACTTGGCACGTATTTTTCCACATGCATACGCTACTTCGCCTTAACAAACCCACGTATGCCTTGTGTCATACTTTGTTCAACATTATTCTGGCACTTTCTGAGCTACTTCTGAATTGATCTGTAGATACATCAGATTTACATCATTAACAACTCATCAAGTCATTTTTCATCAAGGACAACTTCATCAGGCAGGTTCCATCAAAGTCAACACATTGTATCACACTGCCAACAATCTCCCCTTAAACTCATCAAGAAGTTTGTCGTCAACTTTATCAAGTAGGTTGCCATCAAGGACAACACTCTGCATCATATTTCCAACAATATTATTTCATCAAGTAGATTACCATAAACTTCATCAAGTAGGTTGCCATCAAGGACAACATATGCCAACAATCTCCACCTTTGGACTTGATGGCAACCATGATGGTGTTCGATCATCACAATAGATAGATACATTGAATATAACCATTATGAAAACACCATGATGCTCTCCCCCTATTCAAACACCGTGCTATTCTCCCCCTTTGACATCAAGGGAAAAGGGTAGATCAAGACCAAAACAAGGTTTTTCTTCCCATGTAGAAAGAAGAGCTCTGTAGATCTGATGTGAAATGAAGTTACGATGCCCCGCCTGAGTTCATGCTGAATCTTTAAACATATTTTTTTTTTCAATGAAGTACATGAATCTATGACCTTTCCTATCACCAAGGACTCATACTTACATCAATGATCCAACCAAGTGGATTTACATATGTGACTCAAGTACCCAACCAAGTGGGTTTACACATTTTGACTCAACTACCCAACCAAGTGGGTTTACAAATTTGACTTCAAGTACCCAACCAAGTGAGTTTACACATTTGAACAAGTCCTTACATGACTGAATATTACAATTTTACATCATAGGTCTCAACATGACCTTTTCATCAAATTAAAAATATGAATTTTTATAACCAAGACCAAAAAGACCTCAAGAGAGAGATCATATTTCAGAACCATCATAATGCCAACAATGCATTATATTCAGCAATGCTAATGCTTCCCCCGAGACTATGCATCCAATGCATCCTTTCCATATGACCAAAACTCCTCCTTAGATTGTGCAAACTGAACACTTTCAACAGCCAATCATCAAGGCATCTTTACCCAATATCAGAGAATGAAACAGAAATATAAGAGCTGAAACATCATCAGAGATACCAAGCAGCACTGTTGCTGTGCTAAAAAATGCTGACTCAGAAAAATTCTGTCAGCAACTAACCATACGTGGTTTTATGTGTATTAACTTGCGTATATACGTGACTTTCTTTCAGGAAACCCACATATCCCATTTTATCTTCTGAATTTAAGTAGTTCTAATCTTCTACAAGGCAGAGACTACTTCGAGCTTCTGTCTGAGATATTCGAATGCTTCCCCAGAATATCTAAGAGAAGATAGATAGGACAACGTAGTTGTGTTTTCAAGTGTCATCCAATAGTTGTAGCATAAGCACATTATTAACCAAGCCTTTAGACTCTTTGCAGCATCATATTCTTCCCAATAGGAATTATCATACCAGAACAAATTCTTCAATATAAAATATGTGTCAAGCCATCATCCATGTGATCTGTCATCACCAAGATCTTCATGATTTATTTATTTCATAATCATGATGCAGCATGTGTAGGAATTATGTCAACTCGACATAAGATTTGCATCTCATCCATGTGTGTAAACAAAAGATATTCTTCAGCAAGAAGCCATTAGGGTTCATCCATAATTTCATCATAAGAAACCATGTATCATGTCATCATCATCTGAGCAAGAACTAAAGAATAATCAGATACAATTCCAACAATTCAATCATCAGTAGTTAGACTGATGCTCCCCCTGAACCAGTACTCATGTTCTTGAGCTGAATCACTGTTTTCCTTAATAGAAAAGCGTACGCTTCTTTCTCCAAAGGAACTCACGTGTATACACGGCTCTGGTTCAATAAACCCACGTATGTAAAGTGAAACACTGAATATTTCCACAACTTCATCTCCTCCTGAATTTTTACCACCTGTACCTGTCTTCTTCACATCAGATGCACTGTCAGAAATAAACATAACTAGGATTACCAAACCAACCATGGGAATCATCATACATTTCTCCCCCTGTGATGATACATTACTAATCCCTATAATGTATCTCACATCATTCTGTAGTCATTATGAGAAGTAGGCTTTAGAAGTGGATGACCGCAGTAGGATTATTATCCCCTACGTTTTTTACTGGTCCTCCTTCCTTTTCTAGCTTTGCTTGAACTTTCTTATTGTGTGCTGAAAATTATCCAATTTCTCAGATCTGTTCATCCTGCATTATTTTTCTACATGTCCATACTTATTAGAAGCATAACATCTTATGTTACCAGAAAAGTAAGCATAAGGATCATAGTATGTTTTTCTATTCTTTCTTCTATTGCAATCAGCTGCTTTGTGACCATACTTGCTACATGAAAAACAATGTCCTTTGAAGAAACCAGAGTACCTTTCTGTGTAGAATTTGTTTGTATGTGACTAAAATGATCTGCTTCTGTAATTGGCTACAACATGCCCATAATTATGAAATTTTAATCATTCAACATTATTGATGCTTCTATAGTTAGGAGTGAAAGATTTCTTTTTAGAGTTCATGATTGTCAGTTGACCTTTTGTTTCTTCCAACACTTCAGGTTTTGCATTGATATCCTTTGAATCTTTTGCACTTCCTTGTGAACTAGATTCTCCTTTAATAGTTTCATGAAAGCCAAGACCAAATTTAACAGAAGGAGACCTTTGACTACTAAGAATAGTATCAAAAATCTTAGTACTATCTTGAAACCTCAAGAGTTTATCCTTTTCTTCTAATTTAGCTCTTAGAATGTTTACCTCAACCTCCAATTTTTGGCATTGCTTCATCATGCTTTCTTCGACCCTTCTTCCTTCTTCTACTTGATCATTTAAACTTAAAATTTATTCTTTCAATCCATTTTCTTGTTCTTCAAATGTTTGTAGAAGTTCTTCATTCTTTTAGTTTGATTTTTCCAGATCTTCTTTGAGAGAGATGGTTTCTGCTTCAAGTCCTTCTTTTTCAAATGATTATAGAGGTTCATTATTCTTCTTATTTGATGCTTCAAGATATTCTCTCAGAGAGATGATTTCTGCTTCAATTCCTTCATTCTTCTTATTTAATTTTTCCAGATCTTCATTTAGATCATTGATTTCTACTTCAAGTCTTTTATTTCGATTGCTTCCATAATTGTACAACTTTTGATACTTGTATACCTGTCCATTCAGAATTTCTATCTGTCCTTTAAGTTGAGAGATCATCTCATTGTAGATACCGTCTCTTTCTTTAAATGATCTTTGTTGATCTTCAACTATAATCTTGAGAGCTTCTTCTAGATCCATAACATTACTTTCACTATCTTTACCATTGCATGCATGAGAAAGTGAATCACAAGAACCACATTCAATACCTGTTTTATTTTCCTCATTTTCTGCTGCACATGTTTTCTGAGAAATCTCCTTTTGAGTAACCTTCTTCTTTTGCTTCCTTGCCATGAGCACTAGTAGATCTTGGTTAGAATCTTCTTCATCTTCACTTGAAATTTCATTATTATATTCATTTGCATAATAACTCTTTCCCTTTACAAATTGTTTCCTTTTATCATGATTTTCTCTATAAGGACATTTAGCAGCATAATGACCAACTCTTCCACAATCAAAACATTTGAGAAGCCTTTGATATAGTCTTTGTTGGGATATCTTTATTTACACCTCTTGATAATATAAACTTGATTCTTGACAACTGTACTGCTTTGTACACATTACTAAAGGCAACTTCTCCCATTTTGGACCTTTTCTTATTTCAAAAGCAGTTAGAATACCATGTAGTTGAACAATAGTAAGAGTTTTCAGATCTTTCCTTTCTTCAATAGCTAATACTTTTGATTCAAAATTTGAAGTCAAAGATCTTAAGACTTTTTGCACCAGAGTAGTATCGGTTATGGTTTCACCCAAACTTCTCATACGATTTACAATATCATCTAGATGTAAAAGGAAACTGGCAATACTCTCATCACTATGCATCCTTAAATTTTCATATTCAATTCTGAGAGTTTGGATTTTTGCACTTTTTACCTTTGTATCTTCTTCATAGCTTAGAATGATTTTGTCCCATATTTCTTTTGCTGAATTTAGCTGCATCACTTTAGCAAATTCTGGTTCATACATGCTTCCTAATAAAACATTGACTGCTTCGGCATTGATTTCATATTTCTTCCTTTCTGCTGCATCAGTAGGAATACTTGCCAGATACTGATAACCTTCTTCCACAATTGCCCATACTTCTGCACCAAGACTTTGCAAATATGCTTTTGTTCGTATCTTCTAGAATAACAGATTACTTCCATTGAATAGAGGTGGCTTTAGATACAATACTCCTTCATGACTTCCCATTGCGACGGATCTCCTTCAAGCAATCAAGCTTCTACAGAAGGACCTGCTCCGATACCAATTGTTGGGAAAAATACTGAGAGGGGGGGTGAATCAGTATTTAGGGCATACTCAAAAATTAATACTTTTTCTTCCTTTAAAACCCATATGCTACTTTCCTGAAACCAAATCGCGTATACACGTGGATATCCTTTATAAAACTTGCGTATATACAGAGATATTATTATGTATTTAATTATTTGCTTAGATCTATGCATCATTTATTCATCAGATGTTTAGTTAGCAGTAAGCATGTGCAGTAATAATAGAATAAACCATCACACATAAACAACACACATGAACACCAGGATTTAAGGTGGAAACCCAAGTTGGGAGAAAACCACCGTTGTCGTCGTCTCAGTCTTCAATATTTTATTATAAAGAAAACATCGTACAACCATGTACTGGCGCAGACTCATACCAGCATGTAGGCACCCACCAGCAGAAGACTAGAATTTGTTCTCGTTTACTAGCCTCTCCTGGAAGGGAGCCACTACGCCCTCCACTCGTTTACCAGCTACCACTGGAAGGGAGCTACAACCCCCTCACTGAAGGCTTCGACCCTCAGCACCATTGTGGACCACGTTTCATCAATTTTCATATTGGATCCAACAGCTTCCATACAACACATCTTGTAGGCCACTTTTCATCATATTTTCAGACTAGACCCACTCCATAAATTTAAGCTCATCAAACATCAAACAGAAACTTACAACCCCGTCAATTCATTCAGTGAATCATCAACCAATAAACCAACAACTTGATCTTCAATTAACATAATCAATAGCATATTCATCATTCAAACAACCCAATTCTATATGAATACATCATTGACAGATATCAGTAAAACAAAAGAACAGATCAGACATTTCATTCCACTTACTTCAGCAAACCCTAGATTCCATACGTGCTTTTACTTCAATGAACCTGCGTATGTACACGCTTTCATGCAGACCAACCCGCATATACTTTTGTGCATTCTTCAGAAAAACCTTGTCTGCCCATACGCGCTTTTCCTTAAGCAGACCCGCGTATACATGCGCTTTCGCTGAAGCTAACCTACGTATACATCTGTAACTTTTTAGGACTGTGCAGCTCTTCAGATCAGATAAACAACTCAGATTTCATCCTTTACTTCAGAAATTATTTCCCGTCATCTCAGATCCAAACATTCCATAAATAGATCTAGAAAATACATATACATTTCAGATCTAGAGATCCCTCTCCATCATTTTCTTCATTGGTGCATCATAGATTCAAATCTATCAATCAAGAGCAGAGTTCCTCCATGCAGATATTCCTTAGAGAGATTTATTCATTCACAACCCTTACTCATGCCCCACTTGCATAATTATCTTCTTCTCCTTATATATATTTAGCCTTTATCAATACCATGAGTCAAAACCACACCACTTCCGATGGTATTCCTGGACGGGATCAAATAGATAATAAGGCGCTCAATACAATGGGTCAATACCATGATAAAACCCCCGGATTTATAAATTTAGAGTGCAAATAGCCATACGTGACTTAGCACATATTTTTCAGCGTGCATACGCTACTTTGCCTTAACAAACCCGCGTATGCCTTGTGTCATACTTTGTTCAACATTATTCTGGCACTTTCTAAGCTACTTCTGAAATGATTTGTAGATACATCAGATTTACATCATTAACAACTCATCAAGTCAGTTTTCATCAAGGATAACTTCATCAGGCAGGTTCCATCAAAGTCAACACATTGTATCACACTGCCAACAATCTCCCCTTTAACTCTTCAAGAAGTTTGTCATCAACTTTATCAAGTAGGTTGCCATCAAGGACAACACTCTGCATCATATTGCCAACAATATTATTTCATCAAGTACGTTACCATCAACTTCATCAAGTAGGTTTCCATCAAGGACAACATATGCCAACATTTTGTTTATAAATAGAAAATAGCAAGAATCTACTAAGTTTACAAAAATAAAAAACTCTGAGGGATCTGAGCTGTTTTAAAAAAAAATTCCTTGCATGTGTTTCGAAGTGTCGATCATATTCCTTGTATGAGTAGAGAGAGATTCCTTGCATTGAGAAATCGCTTACTAAATGGAGTTCTCTATGCCTGAATTCTCCATTTTCGAATTGTTACAACTCATGCTTATTTTCAAGATTTTTCCACTGTCTATTGGATCTACGTTGCTCGAAGAACTAAATGGAATGAGACTTCTTTGCTAAAAGAAAATCCAGCAGAGAAGGAATTACATAATGATGAATGGAATGTGATTTTTCTCTGCTAATGCTTTTATTTACCATTGTTGCATCCTCTTAATCATAGCTCTCCCTTTGAAAATATTGTTCAGACAGTGATGGGTACTAGCCCTTCTTGTTTTGGATGCCCTTGAGAAAACATATTTGAGATATGGTTTGGAGGCTTTCAACTTGTAGGCGGTGGCTTCCAGTTGCGAGTGACTAGAATCTTGTAGCCTCTTCATTTCCAATGCTACTGCAGAGGTGCAGCTGTAAGTCTCCTTGCTAAATTTATCAGGAGTAACTTCTTAATTTTCCTGAGAAGGAGGGAACCCCAATTCCTCATAGTGTTGTGAACAACAGGAATCTATTTTCTTCTTATTTTCCATAACTTCATCTTTTAACTACTTGTCAGAATATAAAGAAAAGCTCTTTTCCGATGTAGTTTGATTTCAGATAATGTCAATTCATCCAGTTTCTCCACCATATTAATACGAAGAGGGAGCGAAACAAGAAGTAACCAGCCTTTGTAAAAGAGCTCGTATGTGGGAGAAGCAATGGACTCGAGCTCTTTGGAGTTTTTTCTATTAATACCAGATATATCAAACTCGAATTCTCTCTCCATAAATATATTTGGCCTTCACCTTCTCGAAGAAACCTAAGCAAGCCAGGCTAGCATCTCGGGATAACATTAGAACATTCATAAAAACTATGATAGCGAGAGCTTTTGGGATATGGCCAAGGGTTTATGAGTTTTCGGAATCGATTTCTCATAAACCAATATGGAGATGTGAAGATTATGTAACCAGTATGGAGATCTGAAGATGTTGTGCACAAGGTAGAGATAGCAGAGATTCAAAATACTACCAGCCTAGATCCATCTAACTCTAGATCTATCATGCACCGAGAGGGATCAAATCTCTGGAGGTGCAAACCTATTTTTTGAGTGCAAAACATGAGGGAAGGTTTGTACCTTGAGAGATTTGATTCCTCTCGGCACATGATAGATCTGGAGTTAGATGGATCTAGGCTACTTCCAGTCGTGTGAATCCAAGGAAAATATATAGAACATATGATTAATTTTATAAATAATATGTAAATACATCTAATATAAATATAATAATTTTGTATATGCTAAATATGTCTGATAACTGGTCATTTTAATTTTAAAATTTGCTTAGTTACCTAAGTTTGTTGAGATAAATATTGTTAATAAATTTAATGATGAAAAATGATGAAATAAAAATTTTGAATGCAAAGTGACAATGTAATATTGTTGAATGATAGAAAAGGTGAATAATAAGAATGCACTCAATTACAAATAGTCTTCATTGTAATCAATCTCAAATTATTTTCTTCTACTATTTTTATTTTCACCTTTGTTAGTTTTGTCATCTTTTCATATCGATTATATGAAAAGCATAATTGAAATAATAAATCATTTAAATATTTTTCTGGAACTATTGTACTAAAAATCATACATTTTCTCTCTTGCTCTTCGATATTAATAGGTCGAATTACTAAAACATAAAAATAAATTTACATTGTCAATAGTTTCGCCCGCTTACAGTGAAATTAATGCGCAATGTTAATCCAATCACTTTAAAATTAATTTACCCTCAATGTACATCCAATTACATCAAATCAGAAATCAACGTTTACATTGAAATTGATGGATATAATGCAAACAATGAAATAGGCTTAGAAAACAAAATCTACAGTGAAATTGATGCATCTAATGCAGGTAATCAAATAGGATTAGAAATCAACATCTACACTAAAATTAATGTATCTAGTGCAGTAAGCAAATATTATTAGAAACTAACATCACTGAAACCAATGCATCTAGTGCAAGAAATCAAATAGGATTAGAAATCACCATCTATACTGGAATCGATGCATTTAATGCAAGAAATCAAATACGATTAGAAATCATGTACATTGAAATCAATGCATCTAGTGGAAGTAGTCAAATATAATTAGAAATCAACATTTACACTGAAATTAATGCATCTAGTGAAAGGAATCAAATAGGATAAAAAATCATTGTCTACACTGAAATCAATGCATTTATTGCGAGAAAACATATAGGATTAGCAATCATATACATTGAAATCAATTCATATAGTGAAAGAAATTAAATATAATTATAAATAAACATATACAGTAAAAGCAATGCATCCAGTGCAAGTAATCAAAATGGATTAGAAATCTCCATCTACACTGAAATCAATTCATCTAGTGCATGAAATCTTCTTCCCTAACTCCCCCCTCGAAGTACATCTTCGTTTCCTTCCCTCTATCCACTATCCCGCATCCTCCCTTTCCTTCCTATCTCTCCATTTTTCTCCTACATCTCTATCGCTCTCTCTCTTCACCCTCCAACTCTGTTACTATATCCCTACCTCTCTCCTTCTCTCATCCCTTTTCTTCATATCTCATTCTTTGTCTCTTTATCTCATCTGAAAACATACACACTCTCTCTCCATCTCTCCCTTGTCACTTAATATCTCTCTCCACTTATCAATCTCTCTGCATTTCTTCTTCCCTCCCTCTCTCCCCCTCTAAATCCATCTCTCTCTCTCTCTCTCTCTCTCTCTATATATATATATATATATATATATTCCCTCCAATTTTCTCTCTTCCCCCATCACTCTCTCCCTCTCTCTCAAGTCCTCTCTATTGTCCTTCCTCTCTCTCCAATCCTCTTTCTTGCTCTCTCTCTCTCTCTCTCTCTCAACATCTACACTAAAATCAATGCATATAGTGCAAGAAATCAAATAAGATTAGAAATCACCATCCAAAATGAAATCAATGCATCTAGCGAAATAAATCGTCTTCCGTCTCTCCCCCCTCCAACTCCATCTCTCTTTCCCTCCCTCTCTCCACTCTCTCACATCCTCTCTCTCTTCCTTCCCATTTCTCCCTTTCTCTGCCATGTCTATATCTCTCTCTTTCCCTCTCTCTCCCTCTCTTCACCCTCCAACTCTGTCAATATATCCCTCGCTCTCTCCTTCTCCCCCCATTCCCTCCATCTCTCTTTTTTCTCTTTATCTCACCCCAAAACATACACACGCTCTCTCTATTTATCCCTTTTCACTCCCTCTCTCTCTCCACTTCTCAGTTTCTATGTATTTATTCTTCCCTCCCTCTCTCCTCATATCTCCATCCCTCTCTTCTCCTCTCTCTCTTCCTTCCTCTCTCTCCCTTCCTCTCCTACCTCCCTTTCTCTTCTCCCATCTATCTCTATTCCCTCTAATTCTCTCTCTTCCCCCATAACTCTCTCTCTATCACCTCTCTCTCTCTCTCTACCCTCCAATCCTCTCACTATCTCCATCCCTCTCTCCTCCTCTCCCCCCTCCTACTTCATATTTATGTCTCCCTCTTCCTCGCGTACCCTTTTCTACCTCTCTCACTCCTCTCCCTCTCTCTCTTCATTCCTCCTCTCCCCTCTCCTTGATTTTACCCCCATATCTCCCTTCTCAATCCCTCTATCTCTCCACCTCTATCACTCTATGTCTTTGTTCTTCCCTTCCATATATATCTAGAGTTAATATATATCATGATACATTAATGTATATAATAATATAGAAAATTTAATATTGTATTAATCCAAAGTTATTAAATATAATAATATTAATATGAATATTAGATTTAATAATAATATTATTATTATTAATATTTTGATATTAATATTACGATAATAATGGTTTTTTTGGCATGATATTAATAATAATTTGGCCCATAGTATTTGACCTATAGTATTCACCTAAATAAAACCTATTTTATTAGTGTTGGTAAATATAATGAGATTTATAGAGTAAATATAAAAAAAAGGTTTTATTTATTTACCATACCTCTTTTATTTACAATGGTATATAGCCCATAGACTTGGTATATAATTAGATGTTGATTTATAATGATATTTGATATGTTTTTATATAATTATCATGCCTCTTTATACATATTTTATATTGATTTATTTATTTACCATAGCTCTTTTATAAATATGGTATTTAGCCCATAGTATTAATAATAATTTGGCCCATGGTATTTGGCATATAGGCTTCACCTAAATAAAACTTCTTTTTTGACTTATTGTAAATATAAACAGGTTTATGAAGTAAATATAAAAAGAGGCTTTATTTATTTAGTGGAAGTAGTCAAACATAATTAGAAATCAACATCTAGACTGAAATTAATTTTCATCTTTTTTTCAGTGGAAATAGTAAATATCCATATTTATTTTCATCTTTTTATCTACTTTTTTCTAATGCATAATGTTTTCTCGCCCTTTCCAACTGGTAGATAATGGTTTCTATAGTGAGTGATTTCATACAAAATTAAATTTTACAAATGATTAAAATCTACAATAACCTATATGGATTTTTTATTCCATTAACTTTTGTAACTCTTTCTATGTCTATAATGCAATTCAGAAGTAAAGGCATTATTGGGTAATTTTATGAAGAATCAATTATGAAACACATTTTACAAATTTTCCTTTCTATATTTCGAGTATTGTTTGCATTGCCTATAAGCATGCTTTTAAATTATAGTTTCTTCAATATCTGCTTCACCATATAGGTGTTAATCACATAAATAGTGAAAAACTACCATGTAATGAAAATTTTCATACTCCCACCAAAAAATAAAAATGTTTAGTTTACATAACGACTCACTCTCGCTCTCCTCCGTTGATAAGAAAGCCTAATATTGACAATGCTAAGATGGTTGACACCTCATCAATAGATGAGACTCCTTCAATAGTTGTGATAGCCAAAGTAAGTGGAAAATATTTCTGGAGGTTTTGATGAACCCAAGTGAGAACTTACCATTATGTAATTGCATAATTTGCATTTGACCCAATAAGTATAATATATTAAAACCCTGGTGATATCAAAGATTATATGAACCATGGAGATTCAGGTAATATCATGCAGATTCTCTTGATCTTTGTGATATTATTCATTATGAGAATTTGGTATCTATGATGAATGATTTAGGTATTAGAGAGTGGCAAATGTTTTTTCTTGCTGATAATGGTTTTTTTCTTTGTGTTTGTTTTCATGGCGGAGACCCATAGCAGAAGAGAGATATCACAACCATTGTCTCTCTTATAGAAATGGTTTATGAAGGATATTGTGCTGTAGATGCACCACATCTATCAAGATGAGTTGTTTTAATTTTTTTTTTTGGTTTATTTATATGATTGTTAAAATTTGTTTGCTAAGCTGACACTTAATTTTTATTTTTTATTTAATTTTTTAATTTAAAACTTAATCCGACATTTTGTATGAGGATGTGACATACCTGACATCGAGGTCAAATTGAGCTGTAGATGTGCCTCTTGGTGCAACAATGATGCAACTGATTGATATGTTCAGAACGGGGCTCATTGGGGCCGTTAGAGAATATCGGTTTATTGTATCTGAGTTTGATATATCTGGTATTAATGGAAAATTTTCCAAAGAGCTCAAGTACATTTCTTCTCTTGCATACTAGCTCTTTTACAAAGGCTAGTTTCTTCCTCTGTAGCTCCCTCTTCATATCTGTATGGTGGACAAACTGGACGAATTGCCATTATCTGAAATCAAACTACATCAAAAACGAGCTTTGGAGGCAGACAAGAATTTAAGAACTGAAATTATGGAAAATAAGAAGAAAATATATTCCCATTTTTCATGATAGTATGAGGAGTTGGGGTTCCCCACTTCTCAGGAAACTTAAGAAGTTACTCCTGATAAATTGGGCAAAGACTTACAGCTACACCTTTTCACCAGCAATGGAAATGAAGAAGGTACAAGGTTCTAGTCACTCACAACCGGCAGCCACCACCTACAAGTTGAGAGCCTCCAAATCATATCTCAAATATGTTTTCTCAAAGGCCTCCTGAAGAGGTTTTCTGTTACACCAAAATCCACAGATGTTGGTAAAATTCCAAACCAGTAACTAGGATCTCCAGGGTGGGAATTACGGATTCCATAGAGGTGCGTTGATTATGCCAACACCCCCCTCAAACGCATCTCAGGGGAATCAACACCCCCTTAAATGAAGCTCAGGGGAATAAAAACCCCCTCAAACACAACTCAGTGGAATCGAACCTAGGTCGAGGCTCTGATACCATAAAGAGGTTTGTTGTTACACCAAAATCCGTAGATGTTGGTAAACTTCCAAACCCATAACTAGGATCTCCAGGGTGGGAATTATGGATTCCATAGAGGCGCGGTGATTACTCCAAAACCTCCAATACAAAAAGGGCTAGTAAACATCACTATTAGAACAATATTCAATGGAATATCTGTGATGAAGAGGATATAAAAATGGTCAATAGAACAATATTGAATGGGAGAGAAGTGATGAAGAGGATGTAGCAACGGTCAATAAAAACACTAGCAGAAAAAAATCACATTCCATTCGTCGTTATTGTAAGTCCTTCTCTACCATATTTCCTTTTAGAAAAGAAGTCACATTCCATTCAGTTCTTTTAGCTGCATAGCTCGAAGGGATGGCAGCCCAATCCTGAATAAAAGAAGAGCAATACCAATTCGGAAATGGAGAATCCAAACATGGAGAATTATGTTCAATAAGCGATTGATCACTACAAGTAATCTCTCTATATATCCAAGGAATGTGATCGGCACTTCGAAAGATATGCAAGGAAAAATGTTTAAAAAAACTCTGATTCCTCACCTCCATATGAGAGAGTTAAATAAGATGGTAAAGAAAGAAACTTGGTGAAATTTCAGAAAAATAACT
The DNA here is from genome assembly GCA_034641835.2 of Pinus albicaulis. Lineage (NCBI taxonomy): Eukaryota > Viridiplantae > Streptophyta > Pinopsida > Pinales > Pinaceae > Pinus > Pinus albicaulis. The sequence continues at coordinate 528,393,540 of CM076569.1, forward strand.
TTAATAGTGAAATTTCATTGTGAGAGACAAATTTATACAGTTACTAATAGGGAAAATATTTCCATTTTTTGGGGTGAACAATTTAGTCATATTTAGAGACAAAAATGATGTAAAAAGGTATCTAATTATGAATAAATAGTGGTAAAATCTAGCCCTTAGATATACCAACCTAGATCCATCTTAACTATGGATCTATCAAGTTGAGAGAGGGATCAAATCTCTCGATGAGCAACCCTCTTGATCAATCTCAAACTATTTTCTTCTACTATTCTATTTGTCACCCTTGTTATTTTTGTCGATCTTTTCATATAAATTATATGAAAAAGACACTTGAAATCATAAACCATTTAAAATTTTAGATCGAGCTATTGTAGTAAACATCATACCTTGTCTCTTTTGCTATCCAATATTATTATGTTTAATTACTATAACAAAAAAAATCAATCTACATTGTCAATAACTTTTTGTGCTTACGCTGAAATCAATGCACACTATTAATCCAATGTACCATCATACAACCAATTACATCAAATCATAAATCAACTTATATACTCAAATGAGTGTATCTAATGCAAGAAAGAAAATAATATTAGAGAATAACATCTACACTGAAATCAATGCATCTAATGCAAGTAATCAAATAGGATTATAAATCAACATCTACACTCGAATAAATGTAACTAGTGCAAGTAATCATATGGGATTAGAAACCAACATATACACTAAAATCAATGCATATAGTGCATGCAATAAAATAGGATTATAAATCACCATTACACTTAAACGATTGCATTTAGTGCAAGCAATATAATAGGATTAAAAATCATATATATTGAAATCAATGCATCTAGTGTAAGCAATCAAATGTAATTTGAAATAAACATATCCATTGAAATTAATGCATTAGTGTATGCAATCAAATAGGATTATAAATCACCATCTATATTGAAATAAATGCATTTAGTGAAAGCAATCAAATTGGATTATAAATAATCTACACTAATATCAACACATCTAGTGTAAGTAATTAAATATCATTAGAAATCAAAATCTACTCTAAAATCAATGCATCTAGTGCAAGCAATCAAATAGGATTAGAAATCACCATCTACACTAAAATCAATGTACCTATTGCAATAAATCCTCTTCCCTCTCTCCCCCCTCCATATACATCTATATATCCATACATATCTCCTTCTTTGTCTCTTTATCTGACCCCAAAAAACACAAAATCTCTCTCACTCCATATTTATCAATCACTTTGTCCTTCCCCCCTATCTCCATCTACATTTTCTTTCTCTTCACCTTCCATATATATCTCTATCTCCCTTTGTGTCTCTCTATATCAACCCCAAAGCATACACATTCTTTATCCAATATATCTGTCTATAACTGCCTCCTCCTCTCCCTCCCTCTCTCTCCTCCTCTTCCCCCCCTCTCCCCCACTTCTATCTCTCTTCCCTCCTTCTATCCTCTCTCCATGTCTCTCCATATTCCTTATCACTCCCTCTCTCTCTCTCTCTCTCTCTCTCTCTCTCTCTCTCTCTCTCTTCAACTTTCACTCTATATGTATTTCTTCTTACCTCCCTCTCTCCCTCTCTCTCTCTCTCTCTATTCACCTTCCAAATTTGTTACTATATTCCTCTATCTCTCCTTCTCGCCCCCTTCTCTCCATCTCTCCTTCTTTGTCTCTTTTTCTCACCCCCAAACATACACACTCTCTTGATTTTTCCCTTGTCACTCCTTTTCTATCTCCACTTGTCACTCTTTATGTATTTCTTCTTCCCACCCTCTCTCCCCACCAACTACATCTCTCTATCCCTCCCTCTCTCCCCCTCCAAATCCATATGTATATACCTCCCTCTCTCCTCCTATCTCCCTCCCTCTCTCCTCCTCTCTCCCAAGTCCCCTCTATTTTCCTTCCTCTCTCTCCCTTTATCTCCTACCTCCCTCTCTCTTCCCCCATCACTCAATCACTCTCTCTCTCTCTCAATTTCCCGTACAAATCCTCTCTCTTCACCCATAACTCTCTTCCTCTCTCTCAAGTCCTCTCTTCCTTCCTTCCTCTTTCTCCCTTTCTCGCATGCCTCCCTCTATCTTCATCACTCTCTCTCTCTCTCTCTCTCTCTCTCTCTCTCTGCCCTCAAATCCTCTCTCTTCCCCCATCTCTCTATCTCTCTCTCGAACTATGTTTCTATATCCCTCCATTTCTTCTTCTCTTTCCTTGTCTCCCCCCTCATCGTCATCAGTCCTTCTATGTATATTTATCTCACTCCTAATCATACCACTCTCTTGATTTCTCCCTTATCACTCCCTCTCTCTCCACTTCCCACTCTCTATTTATTTATTCTTCTCTCACTCTCCCCCCCTACAAATCCATCTCTCTATCCCTCCCACTCTCCTCCTTTAATCCTTCCTCTCTCACCCTTTCTCTCTCTCTTCCCCCTTCTCTATCGCTCTACCCTCTAATCCTCTCTCCTTATCTCTCTCACACCTCCATATTTATGTCTCCCTCTCCCTCTCTTACCCTTCTCTACCTCTCTCACTCCTCTCCCTCTCTCTCTCTCTTCATTACTCCTCTCCCCTCTCCTTCAGTTTATCATCATCTCTCCCTTGTCACTCCCACTATTTCCCCACCTCTATCATTACACATTAGCCAATAGTTTTTCCTTCCCTACAACGTAAAGCCCTTCACAGATGAGGTATTTCTTAATGTTTCTCCTCTTGAATTTTTTGATGTTTTATTATTCCAACCATACTTATGGAGGCGTCATCCTATGTATGATTCTTTATGATTCACTCTCAAAAGTAAGGGGAATAGCATGGACACATCTATGGCCCCTAAGAAGGGTTCCACCACACAACATAAGTAGGTGGATAAGGTCATGGAACCATACACTAACATATTCTCCTCACCCACAATGGTACTTTTTCATTGTCAGGTCAAGAATATGATCGATATAAAACATACAACTCCCCTACCCAATGGGTTGATATAACGTCATTGTATTCTAAAAAATGAATAAATCAAGAGGCAGTTCTAAGAGTTATTGCAAAGAGGGCACATATGACCAAGTTCTTCACCTTATGGAAACCCAATCATACTGGTACAAAAGAAGGATGGGAAAATACTCTGCATTGATTATCATGCACTAAATAAAATCATTGTCGGGAACATGTATCCAATCCCATAGATTGATGACCTTCCTGACCAGCTCAATGGGGCAAAGTACTTTATTAAGATCAATTTAAAATCTAGCTATCACAAGTTTCCAATAGAGCCTCTTACTCACCACTTTGTGGGTGATATCCCTAGGATAAAATTTTATCCAAGAGAGTCATTAGTTGGTAGCTAGTAGCCCCTTGCAGCCACCAACTCACTCTTCATTCCATTTCTATGTCGTCTAAGCCAAGCACGTGGTCCCTCACCCATATTTCATGATCATATGTTTGAAGGTGGGCCTAAAAAACCTAACGTTATGCCTTATCATTTTATAATTGAGGATTGAAGTTCTCTTATCATGGATAGTTTTGAGCCTGGATTAATTAGGGGATTCAGAGGAAAGAGTGGGCTAGGTATGTGCTTCTATCCTATAGACTTATTTTGGATTTTACCCTTATATCATAGTCCTATGGAATCTCCTTTCCTGACCATTGGTTTTTAGGGTAATACTACATTAGAAACCCCGATTTTGGTCACTAGGTCCACATATGATTAGCCTCCCCTTCCCCTTTCCTACACCTTGGGTCAGGCTTGGAATGATGCCTCAGATGTTGATGCAACTAAAAAGAAAAAGTAAAATCATAATTGGCCACATTCAACAGGAAAATGTACCACAAGATGCAAGATATGGTCGCAAGAAACATATTTAGCATGTGGGAAAAATGCAATGCATCAGCTCTACCCCATACCGATGGCCATCAGCCTGGTTCCATAAACCCTAGATTAGCCTCCTTTGTCATTCATGAAGCCATTATTGTCCCAACCCCTAGTGGGAAATGAACTGCCCTACCTTAAAGGGGGTATCTACTTTTATACCTTAAACATCATCCTCGTATCCTTTGAGCCCCGAGAAATTAATCAAAGAAAAATAATAAAAATAAAAAGGCATATAAATAAGGGTGAATAAATCAATGTCGGGGCACCTCATGTATCATGATTTTTCCCTCCTATACATTATACACCAAGTGTGGGTTTCCATTTTTCTAGCTACCCTTTTACCCCGATATGTGGCCCAGGATTTCCCCTTTCATGCCCTATTTCATTGACCACTCTATCACATGCTACCACCATTTGAAGGATGTATATTGGACATACTATCCCCTCTAAATATAGAAACCACATAATACGATACTTGGCTAACCCCCTTTGGAGTCTATAGACATCAGTAGATGCCAAAGCCCACTATGGAAGGGAATTTTATTATGAAGTATCCACCTATTTTCCATGGTTTGTAAGATATTTTACTCAATTAATTTAATGACTTGTTGTGCTAGAATGATAGGGGATACATCAAATCTTATGAAATATTTCAAATGGTTTTCATTTTGACATTGGTCTCCCTATACAGGATTATAACTATCCATAGGACTACATTGGAACATATAGGGTGTGTGTAGAGAGCCATGGAACTCCACAATAGTAGGCAACACTCCATGGATCGCCAGATATGTTCAAATATTTCTTGATATTCACCTATTGCATGAGGAAGATGCACCTAGTTCACCATGCCCAGCCGGCCCCTTAGTTACACCATACACTTGGAAAGCGTCCGAGGAATTGTAGATTGATGTGGCATCACTTACTCCATCAAAAGATCCCTTATAGATGGCCTACATGAATCTTCAACTTAATTGGAAACCCGTGAGGTTCTTTTTGTGCCACCACACCCACAGGGAGCACCCAAGGTTTGTTTTTTGGTGAACAAGGGGTCGCCCCCTTTTCCATCACTTTTGGGAGTCTTATTCATTATTATGGAACTTATAGACTTCATCAGGCCTATTAGAGGCCCCAACAACATTTATTATTCATCAATGGACCTCTTGAGAGGCTTATTATTTTTTTTATGAGGTAGTTTGGCAGGCTTCTCACCAAAAGTTAGTTATTTTTCACTTTATTTTATTTTAGGGGCTAATGTAGGCTGAATTAGGTAAATCAAACTCCTAATAAGTGTATAAATAGAAGTGATGGGAGTTAATTTTGGATCATCACTTGAATCATATCATTATCTTTGTTGATATTTTTGCTATTCCTTCTTGGTGGACGAATATTTCGAGCATAGATGAATTTTGATGTTTGGATTATCTTTTCTTGTCTTGGAGATTCCTAATTGGAAAATAGATTGAAGGTTGGATATATTCTGTTACATGTAAGTAAAAAATTAATGCTATTTTATTTTACTTTTTCACATTGCATTGATGATGGTATTGTCATTATTTTAGGGCTAATTGTTGCATTCATCTACTGCTAAATTGTGGAATTATGTTTCTATATAGCATCTCTCTATGTATGGGCCCTGTATGTTGAACTAATTTTCCTATAGATAATTATATGGTGGAACATATGCTCATAATCCATCTTTATTTTCAAAAGAAGTATAAACACTTTAATGTCATTCTATTTTCCCCTAATGATAATTGAAGTTGTCCTTAGAGCCTCCTTGAGCTAGAAACAAATTATATTCCCATTATTCTTCTTGAATCCAATATCCCTAAAGGAATTAGGCATTGTTCCCCCATAAGGTGATCACCCTCAAACTATTTTTCTTCACCATTCCCTCCTCTCTAGGTCTATCCACGCTCGGTCACCTAAGGAATAATTTTACCAAAAAAATAACCATATAAAAAATTTGATTGTTTTTTCTCTCCTCTGCTGGTTCTCCAAAAAATAAAATTATGATGGTGAGCTTGTGAGGTATCCCAAGCCCTAACCGTGAGACCAAATTTTTCCCTGGGATTCCCTAAGCTAGTACATCATAATATCATTTTGGAAACTTTAAGTGGAAATTATATATTTAATCCTATTCTCCTCCCTATTTAGGTTAACATCATCATTGGTTACTAAAGTCACTCCTATTAACCTAACCTGGGTCCACTTGGTCCTGTATGGTCCCATTTCTCATCAAGGTTAGCTATTCAAAAGAAACTCGGGAATCCATGTTTTACAAGGATTTTAGGGATTGAGAAGCTTTCACAAGAAACATGCCTCTGACCTAACCCTTGAATCCTTACCCCCTTATCCTAGAGATCCTTTTACCTTTCTTAAGAAAAAATAAATTCCAATTCTTGAGCCTCTCATATGGAAGGATCATTGAGGTCACTTCATATAATTTTCTCTTAATATATCCTTCATAAGTTACTCTCTATATACTGGGGCTTGTCCCATCAGTGAAATTTTGTAAAGAGTAGGGAGCTTCAGCCGAGGTGACAATGGGCTAAGTCTCCATAGTTTCCCTTGACCTAGTAGTTGATGCTCTAGGATTGCATTTTAGTTCCCCTGCTAGTTTGAGTGATAACATTTATGGCGTTGTTGTTGGGGAGATGAGACGAATGTTTTGTTCCCCATAGGACACATTTACATATCATTATTGGTGACTCCATTAGAAAAATGGAGCCCTAGTTCTTCATTAAATTTTAAGGTCGATGCTTGTATGATGAAGCAGTTATTTTTCTAGGCATCTTCAAATTCACCGTGGTGACTCATACATATTTTTCATCTATATCTCAAATAGATTGTATTTTTTGGATAATTTTCCCACTATGGATATTTTAAGCATCCCTAAGCATCCCAATCATGTCAGAGGAAGGATGGTACGTGGGGTACCCATTTTTGATGGTGACCCAAGCTCTGCAATTAACCATGTGGAGAGATTTACTACATATAATTCAATGGAGAAACTGGTCCACCAAGATGTCCCTATGTTTTCATTCTATATATCCCTCCATGGTCATAAATCATGGTTCCAAAATCATAAACATAGGAGCATCTCATCTATTGCGGAGTTCATTGATATATTTCTTATAAATTTTCAAGTATGCCCCACATTGAGCATTCACGAGGAATCCTTCATCGATCATCATCAATACCTTGAGAAACTAAGTGATAAATGGGTAGATGAGTCCTCCTAGGGTCCACATGATGAAAAGGATGATTTTGAGAACACATGTGTTGGGAAATATGAGTCCATGGAAAGTGAAGTTGAGACTAACCTTACCTTTCACATGGATATTACTCTCGATGACTCTCCTTTTGAGAACCTTGAGGAAGGTGATCCCATTAGCCCCTTGAAATATTACATTGAAGATTACTTTCACATTGAAAAGGGTAAATCGGAAATTATTTTTCCTCTACTTGATTTTTCTCCCATTTATGACACCAACAAGGAAGATGAGGTTGTGAGTGATATCCCAATTATCTCAGTAATTATTTATGATGATATATCCATCAATACCCTTGAGAAGAAATATCATTATTTTACCTCACATGAAAAGGATGATTTTGAGGAGGAAAAACCCATTCAATATAAATACTTCACCCTCCCCTTTGCCTTATCCTCTTGTTAATCACCTAAAATATTCCACAAGTGATCATGTCGCCCCTTTCCAAATGATCTCCAGTGACCATGATCCCTCTCCCTCTTATGAGTATGGTTTCAAGGAAGAACCCCTAATTGAATATACTTTATCTTATTAGGCACCCCTTTAGGATCATGATCAATCTATAATCTCCCCTTTTTGGTGTGATCATCATGGATGATCTGCTTTCGCTTCTCCATCTCATCAGTCTCCCTTTCCTACTAATCATAACCATATTGAGGCAATAAAATATGAAATAAATGATAAGGTCCATAATGTAAATAATACACCCGAGGTTTCATACATCAAAGTTTTATGAGCCTAATCATTGAAATCTCTTTATTTTGGTCAGAAGAGAGGAGCTCATGGACTAGATTGCATCATTTTCTTACCTCTTCTCCCGTGATCATCCATATGTCGAAATCCTACTTTGCTACCTCCCACCATCCTTGTCATCCATATGATTTTGTCCACATTCGCTTTGCAAGTTCCTACAGAGTTGTCATATATGACAACATGTTTATATTGATTTGATGATATATTTTTTGCACACGATTTATGAATACTTAGTATTAGTTTTGTACCATATGCATGATAGTTTAGGATGCACTTCATGTGTATTTTTTCATTATAACTAACATCATATGATATTTCTCATGGTAGATTAATTGCATTTAGATGAAAATTTGGATATTTATTCATTTATTTAATGACCTTACATTAAGCAGGGGTGATCATAAGACACCGTACAAACATGTTTCCCCATGTGTTTAGTCTTTGATATGTCCAAGTATCAGGTCTATGGAGACCAAGAGATTGATAGAGTTATTTTGACCTCCCCTTCATGTAGCTTCACCCACGTTTCAAGAAATTATGTCCTAGTTGGAGCGAGATGCTACCCACTACTTTGTGGGTGATATCCCTAGGAGAAAACTTTCTCCAGCATAGTCCTCAAGCGGAAACCCGCAACCCATTACAACCACCAACTAGCTCTTCATGTAATTTCTCTATCACATGAGCTAGGCATGTGGTCCCTCACACATTTATAATGATTTTATGTTTGAAGGTGGGCCTCCCGAGCCTAAAGGTACGCCCTGTCATTTGGTAAATGAGTATTGTAGTCTTCTTATCATGGACTCTTATGAGCATGGATTAATGTGCTGATTTGATGGAAAGAGTGGGCTAGGCATGTGATTATGTCCCCTAGACCTCTTTTGGATGCTACCCTTGGATCCTAGTCCCGTGGGATCTCCTTTAATGACCATTAGATTTTAGGGTGGTACTACCTGTGAAACCCCAATTTTGGTTGTGTGGTCCCACTTCTCCATCCACATATACCACTCCCCTTCCATTTATTATAAGACGATCCATCATATTTCCCACATGAATCAAAATTTCTCCCTTGGGTCCAAATAGTATTATCCTCACCTTCCCCTTACCTACACCTTCGGTCAGGCTTCGAATGATGCCACCAAGGTTGATGCAACTGAAAAATAAAAATAAAAATTAAAAGAATAATTGGACACATTTAATAGGAAAATGTACCACAATATACAAAAAATGGTTGGCGAAAACATATTCATCATGGCACCAAAATCCAATGCATGATCTCTACTCGATACCCATGGCCAGCACCATGGTTCCATATGCCCTAGATGGACCTCCTTTATCATTTAGGAACACATGATTTTCCCAACCATTAGTGGGGAATGGACCACCCTACCTTAAAGGGTGTATCCACTGTTATACCTTACACATAATTATTTTATCCTTTGATCCACAAGTAGTTAATCAAATATAAATAATAAAAGGAAAAAGGCATATAAGGAAGGGTAAATAAATCAACATCAGGGAAAATCATGTAGCAATATTTATCCCTCCTATACATTATACACCAAGTGTGAGATTCCATTTTTCTATATACCCTTGTAGGACGATATCTGGTCTAGGATTTCCCCTTTCATCCGCTATTCCATTTACCACTCTATCATATGCCACAACCATTTGAAGGATGGACCTTGGACATACTATCCCCTATAAATATAGAAACCATCTAATTAGATACTTGGTTAACCCCCTTTGGAGCATGGGGACATCATCAAATTCACAAGTCCACTATCGAAGGTCATGCCATTATGAAGTATACACCTATTTTCCATTGTTTGTAAGCTTTTTTACCCAATTAATTTAATCACTTGTTATGTTGGAAGGCTAGGGGATGCATTGGATCTTAAGCAAGATTTCAGATGGTTTCCATTTTGAGTTTGGTTTTCCTATATAGAGTTCTAACTCTCCAAAGGGCTACATTGGCAGATGTAGGGTGTGGTTGGAGATTCATGGGCCTTCAAAATAGTAGAAATCACTCCATGTATATGCAGATATGTTCAAATATTTCTTGATGTTAAATTATTGGACAAGGAAGATTCACCAAGTTCACCATGCTCGATCGACCCACAGCTACACTGTACACTTAGCAAGTGACCCAGATCTTATACACTGATGTGGCATCACCTAATATATCATCTAAGCCCTTTAGGATGGTATACATGCATCTTCTACTTACTTGGAGACCCATAAGGTTATTTCTCTGCCCCCACACCCAATGGGAGCACCACATGTTTATTGTTTGGAGAAGAATGGGATACCCCCTTGTCCATAAATTTATGGAGCATTATTCATCATTATGGAACTTTTGGACTTTATCAGGACTATTAGAGGGCCCAAAGACATGTATTATTTATCATTGGACCTCTTAAGAGGCTTATTTTTTTGTTATGAGCTAGTTTGATGGGTTTATAACCAAAATTTAGTTATTTTTCACTTTTTTATATTTTAGGCGTTAGTGTAGGCTCAATTCGGTAAATATAAATCCTAAGAAGTGTATAAATAGAATTTATGTGAATTCATTTTGGATCATCACTTGGATTGGATCATTATCTCTCTTGATATTTTCGTTATTCCTTCTTGGTGGATGAAGATTTGGAGCATGGATGAATTTTGATGTTTCCATTATCTTTTCTTGTCTTGGAGGTTCTTAATTGGAAAAATTATTGATGGTTGGATATATTCTCTTACATGTAAGTATAAATTTAATGCTATTTTCTTTTACTTTGTCACATGTATTGATGATGGGATTTTCGCTATTTTAGGGCTAACTGATGCATGCATTTACTGCTACATTATGGAATTATGTTTCCATATAACATCTCTTTATGTATGGGCCATGTATGTTGAACGAATTGTCATAGATATAATTATATGGCTTAATTTATCTTGATAATCAATATTTATTTGCAAAAAAAGTATAAACGCTTTAAGTTCACTCTCTTTTTCCTTAATTCTAAGTGAAGTTGTCCTTGGAGCAACCTTGAGCTAGAAATGAAGTCCATTCTCATTATTCTTCTTGACTCCAATATTCCAAAAGGAATTAGGCACTAGTCCACCATAAGGTGATCACCCTAAAACTATTTTTATTCACCTTTCCCTCCTTCTCTCTAGCTCTAGTCACATTGGGTAACCTAGGGAATCATTTTCCTGACAAAATACACAGAAAAACTTTGATTTACAAGCCTCTCTCTTGAGCCTCGAAATTGTCTTCCATCTTCATCCATATTTCCATAATTTCATAACCATTTAGCCCTTATTTCCTGACTATATAGCCTAAAAGTCTACATTAAGTAATCATCTTCATGATCATATGGGTTAGAATAATAATTTTCGAAAGTTATTTATTTTATGTCTTTTTAAGTGAATTTATGATTAAAAACTAGGAAATTAACATGGTTTCATATATCTATATATGTGTTATAAGTTTTGTGACATGTGTAGGCTTATTTGGAGGTTCTATAAGGGTCTTGCTTGCCCTCCCAAGCACAAATTCGAATTTCAACTCAAGAGGTGGAACATATTGCAAGGAGAAAGATCATGGAGATCTTGATGTGTCATGGAATTTGTATCTATTATTTAGGGATAAGTTGACACAAGTATGGAACTAGTAGATATTTAACGGATTTACATTTATCGAGAATATATCCATAATTCGTGTATAAATAAGAGGAGAATCCTTCAAATGAATCTAACAAGTTGAAATTATTCATGTTGAAATTATTCATATTTGTTATTGTTCATTCAACATGAGTAATATCATGAGTTATGAGTGTTGTTTGATTCCTAAGATGTGACAATAATTCATGTGTTCTCATTGAGGAATGGACGGATCCCCATCAACCACAATTTGCATACATTTGTAACATAGTTCGATTTCTGTTTTTTCCTTTCATGCAAGTGTTTTTCACTTTCTGCAAGTGTAATTTACTTTCCGCGAGTGTGATTTCATTTTCTAGATTCAATTTCACATTCAAATTTGGTTTCAACTAGTCATGAGGCTACAATTTTTAACATCAAATCTTCATGATCATGTCCAAGAATTCACTACAGTTATTTTTCAAACTTGGATATGAGTTTACTCATGATCTTCATATGCAGATGGATGCATTAGGAATTATCTTATACTCAGTAGAATGTTTCAATTCTTTTTGAGAATAGGACTAACAAATAAAAACAAGCTTTTTGTGATTTTTAGGATAAATTTGCAATTTTGTGATGCAGTAAGAGCCACCCATCTACTAACCTTTGACAGGAAAATTTACAATAAAACAAACGATTGTGAACAAGGAGCACAAGAAAATATTAAAGAGCAATAATACCGGGTGTGAGATCGATTCTTTTCATTTTATTTTCTGAATCCAATTTAAAAAAAAAAAAATCGATAATGGAAATCCTGAGTATGCTCTCTTCCTGTGCTTTGTGTGATTTGGAGGATCAAAAAAGAGTTTTATGTCATTATAAAAAATAAATAAATTAGATAAAACTTGTATTTAGCTACAAAATTCATGCAATTCTACAGCTAACTTTTGTTTCTGTAGCCACTGCCATAATTTATCAGGTTCATAAGAATGAATAAAGAGGCAAAATACATGTACAGTTGATGAATAATAATAAAAAAATGATTTTTGTTTTTTATTTTTCATCATTTTAAATATTTATTGTTTCTTTTAATATATATATATATATATATATATATATATATATATATATATATATATATAGTTTAAAAAATTTAAACATGGAACATATACGAAAAAAATTTAAAATAACAAAACTTTAAAATCAACAAAACAACAAGAGAATGCCCTCATTTCATTTTTTTTCTCTAGTCCCTCGACCTCCGGATCAACTAGAAAGGAGATCATTCACCAAAATAAGATGCATATTATTCAGTAATCCCAACCTGTACACCATTGGCATCTCCATGCATTCCAAGAAGTGATTTTCATAGAAATGACTATGTGAACCTCCAGGAAAAGGCCAAAGGAAATTTTAGTTTATTACATTTGACTGTGAGCCCCTAATCGGATTTCAAAGTTGAATATTTGGGATTTTTTTTTATGTTATCTCTATTGCAATATTTGGACTTGTATAATTTAAAGGTTTGGCTTTGTTCTATAAAACAATTCTTGGACTTTGTTTAATCTGTACATTCCTGCAGCTTATTCTTCCTATTCAAATTTTATATCTAGTAGAAATGGAGCTTTGTTTCCTTGTGAAAAGCGTATTCCAAAATGTGGCTGATTTATCGTTCCAACGGATAGCGGGCAAGAGGAATTAAGGTCGAGACAAAATAAGGCACTTTGATTATTATGACTTTGTCAGGAATTATGGAATACAATGATGGAAGCATACGAGTGAGGATCTACCACACCATGCCACAAAGCAAGCGGATCCCACGAGATATATTTCAATTTCCACCAACAGTAACTGATTTTTTTTCCAAACAATAAGCAAGAAAATGCAATTTTGACCAGTAATTTTAAAACTAGTTTTGTGACCCATTGGGGGTGAATTTCAGAAAAATAAAACTCAGGCTTTTCTCATAATGCGGTGAATTTTGTGTATTGAGAGTGATTTCCTAAAATTCGTAACCAATTGAGATATTTTCATGGTTCTCTAAAGCCTTATTTGTGAGGTTATATGAGAAAAATGATTTGAAAATTAAATGCACATACAGTTACAACCATCTACAGCAGGTCGATTGCGTGTGAATTGAAGTTTCAAGGAGAAGAAATGTCCCACATCAATGGTAAAATGAGCTCGATTCTGAACTGGTAAAAACTCACAAAAGAAACTGGGATATATTTGCAAATTGGATATGAGTGTGCCAAATCAAATCCGAAAACCTGTTAAGCTGGTAATCTAATTCGACAATCTCAACTGAAAGTTGCAAGATCTTCCCACATTGAAAACTCCCAACATTTTTGGCTTACTTAGTGGCATGCTAGCATACAATTTTGTTTTGGTGCAGTCATAGGTAGCATTGGTGGCGCATTGGCTATTTTTTTCTTTCAACAATATAGTTTATGCATAAGGAAGATGAGTCTATAACACATATCAGAAGAGGATGTTGTCTTCATTGCTAGTAATTGGGATACACCTCTTCTTCCTTATTACTTGAAGAGTATCTACAAGCCTATCAGTTCTTTCACAAATTCCAAGGTTCCATATTTCATACAAAATATAGCCTATCAAAGAATATTTTCTTTCTCAAACTTCTATCTTCTTAATCTCCCTGATTCATTCAAAACTCATTTGATTTTATAGATAGTGATGCCAATTCTAGTCATAAGGAAGCGCTACAAGTTGAAGTTGGGCCGACCATGGATCTAGATATTCTTGTTATACGATTTATCAGAATACTTGAAGAGAAGAAAGGTCCAAATATTATTGCTGAAGTTGTACCTACAATTAAAGATAAAAATGTGTAGTTAATTATCCTAGGCACCGGTAAAAAGTACTTGGAGAAGCATCTTGAAGAGCTTGAAGAGAAATATCTACACAACGTTAGGGGAGTAGAAAAAAATATTTTCTTTGGGATATTGTTCGACCAATCAAATAGAAGAACCATGTGTTTTCATTTAGATTTACCAAGTTTTAATTTTAAATCCTACATTAAAAAAAAATGTCTCCAATTTGTTTGTCAATTTGTTTTAAATGGAAAAAAATCTTTCATAATTGAAAAAACAATTATATACATAATCATGTTTCTTATGGCGTCAACATATGAAGGTAATAAAATTCTGGAAATTTCTCTATTGTTTTAAACACAGTTAAAAACAATTAAATAAATAAATACATAAACATAAATAAATAAATAAATTGCCTTTTTAATAAAATTTGTTTACTACATCAATAAAACAAGTAGGAATTTTCTCATTTTTTTGGAAAATTTATTTATTAAATTCAAGTATTGGACCGATTACTGTATATTTGTGTACACCTCACTATCGATGCAGGATTTTTAGATGCAGAAACTCTGCAATTCTGCAGTTAAAAAAAAATTATGCGGTAGAAAAACAATTCTACAGATCTGTATTTAATTCAATGATGTATTTTGTGACAATGCATTCTAATCAAAATTCATGATCAACATGCCATCTTATCTTCCTACTTCATCTTTTGCATCAGCATCATGTTCCCATGTCACACCCACACATGACAATTTTCACTATTTCACAAAAATTTCAAATAAGCATAACTTTCTCATATGGCATCGATTTTTGAAGATGTAAATGTCATTGGAAAGATCTCGACGAGATATACATGATGAGAAAGTTTTAGTTGGAATTTGAAACAATAAAATAATGAATAAATTTCTGACAAATATGTGACAGGTAACCTAAGGCACTAATTTCAAAAAATGTAAAAAATTATTTGATTTTACTTCTTGAATTTGTTTTGTTAGTACCAATTCTCATTTTTTTGTGTAAATGTCATAAGTAGAGATTGATCACCCTTGTATTTTGATAATATTACATTTCATTGCAGAAAAAGTACTAAGTTTTTGTATGTTCCAGGAAGACAAACATATGACCATAAGCAAACAGTGTCTCTGAAAGACCACATTTCTTAAGAACATGATCAGCGCAACATCAAAGATGAAATATCCAAAGCATAAGCACATGATTTTTGATAAGGAATGCTAAATCATATCCATCATACCATTTCAAAACCTTTCAGATACCAGTCTTACCATTGCATTCCTACTTATTCAGTCAACAAAATCTTCATCTCATTTTCCTTCATGGTCATTTTCCTACCTCTTTTTCACTAACCTGTAACCCAACAATAAAACCATCTAGCTCGAATACAAATCTAATTCATTTCACTTCCTTTTCATTTTGTCAAATAAAACTTGATCCACTACATAAATTTTCATCCATAGTCCTCCAAAATCATTGTTTTATGCCCGAGTTATTTGATGGGGGATTCATTAAGGCCTCCCTTCTAACAAGTCTTGGCCTATCGACATCAGCACAAAATCCAGGTTCAAGGCTAGAGTTATCTTTCAAGTACCTTTAGGCCTGTATGCCTTAATGACAAGTTCTCTCATTGAAAATCATGGGAATACACCAATGTCCCTTGATTGTTGGATCTTGCAAGTGGCTCGACACCAGCTCATATATTTGCACTTAGCAAGATGTACTTCGGTACCTTGGAACTCATTGAAATTAATGGTGAGTTTGCCTCGCATTACTTAACAAAACTCATTAATGGTCGGTAATAAAATCACTTCTTTTCATGCTCAACATAGACAAAATTATTCACATAACTATAATTGTACCATTGGGTTTTGTAACGATTGAAGACTACATCATTTCGGCAGTTTGCAATAGGAATCAATTTGTAACAGCAATAGTAATGATCCTAATATTTTCATGACCACAAAGAGAAAAAGGTAGCAGATCAAATTCCTTTGTTTATATACTCCATCATACAACATCAAAAACCACAAAATTTAGTAAACACAACTCATCCATATTGAAGGTAAGTTAAGGTATGTTGTTTTCTAATTTCTAGTCATGAAATTCCTTAAAATACTAAAATTGTAATTTTGCAAAATTCCTCACCACTTCTATACTCCCTTTTAGATATTTTCATAAACTAAAAAACACCTTTAGTTTGTGGGAAGGGAACCCAATTCATATTCACATGTCATACATCAAAACACATTTTCATTTCATTCCAACTCACATACTATTCCCAATTAACTATCGTTGCAGTATGATTCCAAAATATTATATGCTTTTCAAATTATCAATTCATTGATAGTTATTACAGGACTTGGAAAGAAAAGTCTCAATGTTTCATATACTTTGATGCAACAGAAACAAAAGTATCATTACACAAGAACCAATGCTCAAAAATTTTGGTTGTCACACAAGAACCAACAATCAAAAAAATATGTTGTAATAAAATGTATTATACTTTGCAAAAGAGAATACGATGATGCAAATTTTGAAGAAAATCAATACAGGTCAAAATATCATAAAGAAGCAAATAATTTCAAGAAGTTGCATGAGGACATGCAATAACTTCATTCGGGTGATATGTTGAGTCTCAAATTGTCTTCCATATTCATGCATATTTCCATCATTTCATAACCATTTAGCCCTCATTTCATGACTATCTACACTCAAACCCTACATTAAGTAATCATCTTTATGATCATCTGGGTTAGAATAATCATTTTCCAAAGTTATTTATTTTATGTATTTTTAAGTGAATTTATGATTAAAAATTAGGAAATTAACATGGTTTCATATATCTATATATGTGTTATGAGTTTTGTGACATGTGTAGGCTTACTCGGAGGTTCTAGAAGGGTCTTACTTCACCTCCCAAGCACAAATTCGAATTTCAACTCAAGAGGTGGACCATATTCTAGGGAGAAAGATCATGGAGATCTTGATGTGTCTTGGGATTTTTATCTAGT
Organism: Pinus albicaulis; assembly: GCA_034641835.2. Taxonomy (NCBI): domain Eukaryota; kingdom Viridiplantae; phylum Streptophyta; class Pinopsida; order Pinales; family Pinaceae; genus Pinus; species Pinus albicaulis. The sequence continues at coordinate 528,410,944 of CM076569.1, forward strand.
GTTTAGGGATAAGTTGAGACAAGTATGGATCTAGTAGATATTTAAGTGATTTACATTTATTGAGAAGATATCCCTAATTCATGTATAAATAGGAGTAGCATCCTTCAAAGGAAGCTAACAAGTTCCAATTATTCATTAGCATTACATTTATGATTGTTCATTCAGGATGAGTAATATCATGAGTTATGAGTGTTGTTTGATTCATAGGATGTGACAAATATTCATGTGTGCTCATTGAGGAATGGATGGAACCCCATCAACCACAATTCACGTACATCTTTAATGTAGTTTTATTTCTTTTATTTCCTTTAATGCAAGTGCAATTTATTGTCTACAAGTGTGATTTATTTTTAGCAAGTGTGGTTTCATTTCCTAGATTCAATTTGATTGTCAATAAACTACTTTCTTACTAGTTATCTTAGTTTTCTTGCTTGACAATTAAATCACCAGCTAGTATTTACTGTTTTCTAGATTATCATAGTTTGTTTCTAATATATTTTCACATTAGTTACCATTAAATTTATTGTTTACTAGTTCTCATAGTTTTCTTGCTTGATAACTAAATCAATAATTGTTCTAGGTTTACCCGCTTTCTATATTACCATAGTTTTCCTCTTATAGTTGTTCAAAGATTAGTTTCTAAGGTTTTAAAAAGGCCATGGATTTCATTCATTCCACACTTCGAATCTAACTTCCACCCTTAGAATCTAATTCAGTTTTCTTGCATGTGATTTATTTTGCAGTTTTCTTTAGTTATATTTGTAATATGCATCTCCCTTCTTTATTTTCATCCTAAACAAACCTTCTACAGTAGTTTCATCTAAGGTCCCATATATTTTGGTTTGCTTCGAAGTTTACGAAACCCCCGGGTTGACATATTTAAGTGGCAAGGGATTTAACATACCATTAAATCGCCCTACACTCTCCTTCATTACTGTATCTCCAAGGCCCCTTACAAATTTGAGGAACTTCTAATGGTGGGATTTTGAGGTATCCCAAACCCTAGATGTAAGACATAATTTTAACATCGGTTTCCCTAACCTTGTCCCTCATAGGATCATTTTGTCACCTTTAAGTAGAAATTGTTTCTTTGATTGTCTTCTCCTCCATATTTAGGTTACAATCATAATTTGTGACTAAAATCCCTCCTCTTAATCTAACTAGGGTCTAATTGGTCTCGTGTGATCCCATTTCTGATCAGGGTCAAGTATTCAAAAGAAACTCAGGAATCCAAGTTTTTCACGTATTTTAGGGATTGTGAAGCTTCCTCACAAGTCACACTCCTCTAACCTAGCTGTTAAATTCTTATCCCCTTATCCTACAGAGCCTTGTACCTTTCTTAAAAAGAAAGTAAGTCCCATTATTGAGCCTCTTCTATGAAAGGATCATTGAGTTCACTTCATATCTATTTCACTTTATATATCCTTCATAAGTGACTCTCTATATATCGATGATTCTCCCATTGGTGAAAGTCTGTAAACAGTATGGATATTTAGCCGAGGTGACAGTGGGTTAAGTCTCCATAGTTGCCATGGACCTAGCGGTTTCCCCTCCGGGATTCCATTTTAGGTCCCCTTCTAGTTTGAGAGGTAACAAAGCACACAGCTGTATGGAAGACCAAATTGAAATCTAAGGAGGGACTTTTTGAGTAGCTGGTCATACCCTTTCGGGTTGAAAAATTCCCCTACAACTTTTATGAGGCTCATGGATTAAATTTTACAACCCTTTAGCACCTCATTTGTGGTTGTATACCTAGATGACCTCCTCACATTCAACAAGAATTGAGATGAGATCTTTCCTTATTTGAAACAAAAATATAAGGGAACTCTTCATAGCTCAATGGGTTGCAATGCCTTTCAAGTCGGTTTGGGATTTTGTCCATTGTGTCTAATTGATGTCACCATGCCTCATGCGACTACACAGATAGACTCCAAAAATGTACAGTGGGAGGTTGATAAAGAAACCAAGTTTATTTAATGCATCCAACACATATTCTAGTAGGTTCATGACATCTTAGCTAAATCGAATACCAAGTACAAACAATGGATGATGAGCATTTGGTGCCACATAAGTTTCAAGTGGGTGAGAATGTTTGGTTGCATTTGGAGAAACAATGCCTTGCAAGAGCTCATCAAAAGCTCTGACCATTGCGATATGGGCCTTATACCATCACGAAGGTTGTGGGAGACAACATTTTCAAGCTAAAAATTCTACCATTCCTTGGCCCGCAACTAGTTTTCAATGTGTAGAGGCTTTGGCCAAACCTTCCACCATTGTTGGACACATCAAACATTTCCAAACAACTAACATCAATAGAACTCAATCAAAACTACATGGAACATTCCACAACTGATCAGATCATGGACACATAGATCAAGAGCACTCTCCAATATAGGAACCAATTGTATTAGGTTGTCAATTCTAGCCAACTCCTCCACCAATGAAATTGGCTTAGGAGGTACCAAGTTTAGTAGAAGTGTCCCCATCTCGTGGAGGAACATAAAGGAATGGGCACAATTGCTTCCTAAGGTGAGAGGACTAATCTAGATGGATATTGGTGACTACTCACCTATTCAACTTGGACCACCAATATTTTTTCTTTTAGTTTCCTTAATTGTAGCATAATTTACTATTTTTGGAATTTTTTTAGGTACTGAACTTCTCAATCCATTTTGATGCCATAAACAGTGTTTTTTTGGAAAACACCCAAACCAATATCCTGCAATAGTGGTTTGTAGTCGAGATTTTTAACCCTTGGATAGATATTTCTATTAAGGTATCGTACGAATTAAATGAAGATCCTATGAAAAAGTTACAACCCAGGAATTTGATGTTATAGGGTTAGGTTTTTTAATTTTTTGGGTTTTCCCTTGTTTCTAAATAATAAAAAAGCCTTGAATCATCTTTGTAACATAGTTAAGAGGCATCTAGCTATCACATATCTTCTCAGAGATAAGCTGCCATTGCCCAAGCTAGTTTACTTCCATTTTTCATGTAAATAGTTTCAAGAGTTTGTTATTAATGAATTTAATTTCAATTTATCAGTGTGTCTCCTTGTTTTTGTTAGAATTTGTATTTCTTTTCATTCCTTCAAAAATATGGATAAGTAGCCTCTATCATGTTGCTAGAAGTCTCACAATCGAAGTACTAGGATGTTTTAGCAATAGTTCTTGCAGAAAGGCAAGGCACAAGTGAAAATTCATTGTCGAAATTGTATGTAAACAAATATGAATTGTGTCTCTACTATCACTACACTTGTTTGCAACTTCCCCTCTTGCGTCTTCCTCTATAGACACTAAGAAGTAAATTCAACATTCTTATGGTAAGTATACCATTTGATCAAGTTTATGATATCTCTCTTATAACTAAATTTTTTTTTGTACCCTTGATTATTACCCTTCTCGAAGGAAACGTTCCCTTTTTTTTTATTCATCTTACTCGTCATGGCTAAGTTTTCATCTACTTGTCCTTGTCCCTGCTTCTTGGTCCTATACTCTTAATAGGTCTCCTCTTGCATGTAGACATCCATAAGTCTATTCCACTTGGGGAGATGCTCCTAGGAATATATTCCCTTGATGAATGGTTTACAAGCCTTTGTGAATCCATTTAGGGAAAAATTCACTGGCTCTTGATCCAATACATGTTCTCCAACAACTACAAGCTAGTCACCGATCTATGTTATCCTCATAAGGTAGATAGTCACATTGTCTGAAGGGTTTATTCTACAATCTCTAGGCTTACTTTTCAGATTTTTTTTTTTAATCATGTTATCACTTTCAAAATTGGATACCATGGCATCAAGCATCTCCTTAAATCTGATTTTTTTTTTGCAGCATGTAAAATTAGATGATCATTAAGAGCTTCAAGGATCACCCTCTTTTCCTATATGTCCTTATCTCACATTTCCTACATTGTAGGGTCTGCAATTTCTAGTGCATGTATGCTCCTTGACTTATGTGTTGGCGATGAAGGAGGGTTGGACATGAATTACCACAACTCTTTCTCCTTGACTATCACTGATATTCTTTCCTTCCACGGCAAGAAATTTGAAACCTCATCAAGTTGATTCTCAACATTCACATTGGCTACTTACGTGGATTTCCTAAGCTTTATCTCTTAAGCGCACTGAAGTAACTAGAAAATAGTAGATTTTCTCTTTTCTTAAATATGTTGATTTGATACCATGTTAAATTATCCTAAAACGATCTATCTATGAGAACATGTCAGGTCTAGTTACCTATTGGAATTATTGACTATTCCATGTAGTGAAAAATAAGAAAGGAAATAACACATATTAATTAATTTTGATCTTATAAATCAATTTATCATTTTAATTTTACTTCATGACATACAAGAGCTCCTTTGTAGGGAAAACGGATCTGAGAAATTAATCCAATGAACAAAGATCCTATAAATTGTAGTCTTCTATGAGCCAATTTTCTCTACAATTCGTATGGTTTTATGGAATATGTACAAAGAGATGTACATCCTGCTCCGCTAGGCTATGTGTTTTATCTTTTCCTTATCGCTGATTGGTTTCCTATCCTTGCTGAATATTGGTTTCCTTCTCCTAGATGAATTATTACTAAGATTCTCACCAATAGCTAAAATTAGATATTTGATTTTATCCTTAACTCAAATGACTTGTGAAAAGAATACTCTAAATGTGTCTTTGTACTTTCCTCCCTCGTTCTTTTTCAACTTTGACATAAGCGAGAAACCTAATTTTCAATGATTAATCTATAAGCTTGAGATCAATGACTCTCTTTTAATTAAATCATTAAGTTACTCACTTTAGTCTCTCTATTAGTTTAAAGTCACTTTAATAAAATAATACTTAATTTGTTAATTAATTAATTAAGTGAACTTCTATAGCATATATTTAATGCAGATTTCCATTAGCAGATATCCTCACGGAAACCTGTAAGCTACAAACACTAATATCGAACTTTCAGTCCTTATATAGAATAAAGAAAGTGGAACAAAACATTGATTTTAAGATAATGATTTCTTAGAAAAAAAAATTAAGATAAATAAAAATTTTGGAAATAAAAAATGAAATGAATATATCTTTAAGTGCATTAATTTTTAAACAATTAATTAGAAAAATCACTTAAATTTTTTTAACAATAACATTCCCATAATTGCGTATTGAAATTCTCTAAATAAAAATCACAATTTTAAAATAATTCTAAATCCTTCGGCACATAAACCAGGGATAGATAAGGACATGAAGTAAAAAGTGCAATATTGTTTTTTCATTTTCCTTAACACAAAGAAGAACTACGAAGTTCTATTTATTTATTTTTACGTCTTGGTCTAATCTCTGTGATATTGTGCGTCATATAAATTTATAAGCATATTTTAAAATATTATAATTTAAAAAAAATCATTAAAACTAAAATTCTTTTATATAAATTTTATTATATTAAATTATAAAATAAATAAATTTAATTAACTTTTAAAGTTATTTTGATAAATAAATATAATTTTACCTTAATTCATTTCTTTTAAAATATTTTAATTATTTTCCAGTAAAAGAATTATAAAATTAAAATTAAAATTACAAATTAAAATAAAAAATTAATCTCATTTCAAAGTAAATTTATTTAATTCAAGAAATTAAATGTACTAAATAGAAAATACAGTTATAGAATTCAAATTCAAATTATAAAATATAATAAAAAATTATTCCCCGCACTGATAATTTATAAACACTGATAATTTATAAATACATATAAATTGAGGAACATATGGTCGAGAAACCACAATATAGGGGTATCAATATACGGTCTGAGAAACCATAATCAAGAGATATGTATTTAAGCAATAAGTAGCGTAACGTATGCTCGACTTGGAAGTCTATGGGTGTGCGTAGATGATTTGGAGCAGGAGCAGGTTAGTTTGTAGCCTTGCTGCAACATTCAGGAGCTCTGCAACTTGTTCCTGGGGAATGCAATGCAATGCCTGGTCTTTGAGAGATAAGAAGTCATGGGAATGCCCGGTCATGGAAGCTCGAGCCGGTCCCCCTGTGTCCTGCTAGGCTTGAGAGAGGATAATGCGGTGCATGCTGCAGCAGTTTTTTTTTAGCTTTCTAGGGGGGGCTCTGAGTGACCTGCTACGGTTTCTGCTAGGTAAGCTTTTAGCTGGTACCCATTTTGTACAATATTATGTTGCTATTGGTGGCTATTGAAGAATATTTAAGCTGGAACCCATGGAGGACAAATCAATGTTGCTTTTGGTGGCTATAGATGAATATTTTTTATGCTGGTACCCAATGTGAACACGATATTGTGGCGTTTGGTGGCTAGCGATGTTATAGTTCTTATATTAGTGAGAATATGGTTTCCAAGTTCTGGGGACTGGTTTACATTAGTGAAGATTGGTTCGGATGAGGTAAGATGATTGCCTGTTTTCGCTGAGCTGGAACCCATGAGAATATATGTTTGTTCTGATATTGGTGGCTGTTGATGCATGTTTGACGCTGGAACTCAATGTCGACTATTTGTGCAAGTTTTTGGTGGTTAATGAAGGAGATCATTAGCTGGTACCCAATGTGAACATTTTTTTATCGCTTTTGGTGGCTATCGAATTTGCATTTGGCTGGTACCCAATGTGAACAAGTATATGTTGCTTATGGTGGCTGTGGGTGAACCCAGGTAGCTGCGTTTTATCTCGTTTTTGCCGCGGAAGTGTCTGTTGCTGATTTCTTATTGGGATGGTCTCGGGTTTTCACAACTGTGGCATCGGATGTTGAATACCTCTGAACATTAAGGTGAGGCGAATCCGCGTGGAGCAATCGCGATGATTAGCATTACATTTGATTGCATGTGAGTCGGGGTTGTAGGTGATCCCGCTGGTTTTTAGATTTGGGGTTTTTTTTCTCTCTCTGGTCGGTCTTTTGGTACCCCGGATTTGTGGAAGCGGTGTGAGAAGAAGTGAGAAATGAAGGCTTGTGTGGTAAAGTAAGGCTGTTTCTGGAAGTGGATTGCGGGGAATCACTCGAACAGCAGCGGCAGAAGGTGATCTTTTGAGGGACTACCATAGCAAATGACGGGGAAACCCTTGGCTATGGCTACCACCAATGACAGAGAATGAACCTGCAAGCTTCTGGATGGTGTTCCGCATGCTGCAGCAGTTTTTTTGCATTCTAGGGGGGCCCTTCGAGACTTGCCTTTGCGGGTGATGGTGGATCTCCATGGATGCCATGTTTGAGGTTTCTGCCAATGCTGTGGGGAATCTGGTCTTTCCGGTTAGCCGTTGGTTTTTCCGGCTAATTTGAATTGTTTTTCAGGGGCATTGGCAATTTGAATTTCCCTCTCCATCTTTCTGACACCAGCGGCGATTTGATTTATTGGCCCGTTGGTGGATGGTTGTCTCATTTATTGACACCAGTTCAACATTTAGTGACATTCGTTCACCAACTCGACATTGACCGGTCGCCACTCAACTGTGACCGCCTCTGAATCATGATGTGGACCGCTCTCCTACCATTTTCACCATCTTAACAGTGTTCCGGTTTTAGTTTCTCGGATTGTTTTGATCCGGGCGAATCTAGTTTTATATCCTGCGACTTCTCTCTGCTGATTCCTAAATCAGATCTCCCTCGACTTTATCTGAACTGGTTTTGGGCTAGTGGCTATATGCTCTTCGGGCATGCTACATTATCGATCTCAGGATTTTTTTCTTCACTGCCACATTTTCTTTCTCCGATGTTCATTGTATCCTCGATGGATCCTGGAGTTTTTCAGTTTTCTGATCCTTTGATTTCTGCTGCATCGGGTATTGGCATGATCCGAGAGGCCGATGTGTTCACTATTAGTCAGGACATATCATATCCTTTCGATCCTAGATCTGAAGGGCTCGCCGGTCTCGTTTGGATTCTGTAAGGTGTTGGATCTCCGGATTGAGCTAGGGAGTCGTTTCTCCCCCAATCATGGGGACCAATCTCATCGTTGTTAGGATGCCTTTTTGTTTTCAGGACAGTTTATCAAGCGAGCCTGTTTTGGTGTGCTGGGGTTTTGGTTTTGTCCAGGGCTGCTCTTTCTTCTTCAAATGGATCGGGCATATTTATCAAGTGACTCAGTTTCCATATGTCATGCGTGCATGATGTATTTCAAGCGACCCTGATTTGGTGTTTGCCTAGCAAGACAGCCTTTTATCAGTTTTGAAGACACTATGGAGCTCACCTTTTGTTTGCTTTCTTTCATTTCAGTTATCTTTTTCCTTATTATCATGAATATGATGCTGCATATTTTTTCTGCTGGCTCTTTTCAATCTATACAGGGATGATCTTGTGGGTATGTTTTATACTATCCATTATGTTGTAGGCCATGAACATCGAATAACTTCTCTTCGGAAGTGTATTCTGGATGTATTTGGTATATGGGGTTTTCTCGCTTTTTTAAATAACAGTTTGAGAATGTATCGATGATCATGTACTGTCATATATTTCTTTTAATATATACAGCGTTTTTTTCCTTCTGAAAAAAAAAAAAAAAATTTAAGCTATAAAAATAGAGGAGCATGTATTTAAGCTGTTAAAATCATTTGGGATCATGCCTTGGCTTAAGTTACACGAGCCCTTATTATTATAGATTTTTTTAGATTTTTTTTGCCTTTAAAAAATTAGAACTCTTTTCGAGTATCTTAACAGCACACTCTTCACCATCAAACTAAACCCTATTAGCATAGCCCATTAAACTGTCAAAAGCTACCTTATTAGATATTTTATACTCTGTGAAAAGCTACTTTTATTAATAACTAAAGAAACAGTACATCGTTTCATCCACTCTTATGGAAACACTATGTTGAAACTTTCCTTTTTCAAGTAATTCATGTTAATCTTATTAAATTATTCAGACAAATGTTCTTGTTATACCTTACAAGGTTATCTGATATATTGTAATCTGCAGAAGGCTGTTTTCTATTTAAAAATAATATCAAAATTCAATGCTTATCGTAGCAGCTTGACTTACACTATTCAAAAATTAGTAAATAAATCATTAATTTTTTATAGACATAGTTTTGTACTGAGGAGCATATATACCATGTACCCAGTAGCATACATAATGCTAATTCTGTCAACTGAATTGTGTAGTGCATGATGACTAATTTATGTCAGGGGAAAATTTCTTTACGCATTGTTAGTTTAAAATATATAATCAAACCCATTGCCATCAGATCCAATATGTGACAATGTTAATTAAAAAAATACTCTCAACGCATTTGGCATCAGATCTAATATTTAGATAGAAATCTGATAATATCTTTGAGATTTTTTTCGTAGAGCAAGTAAAAGTTCAAAGCACCGATCTTTTGGAAGGTGTAGCCATTTTCCTCTGTCCATAAAATTTTGGGTCATTAAATTTAGTGGTTCAGTGCAAGACATCCTTATAAAATTCTAGTTCGTGTAAATGTGAATGGGCTACAATTTAATCATTATCTCAGCCGTCGAAGTTGAATTTGAAACATTGAGAAAAAGCCTCAATTGTTAATTTATTTGAACAATTCGAATTTCATCCATAGTTATTATTTTTAATTAATTTATTCTTCACTGCACTGGGAATTTGTGGAGAATGGGAGATACTCTAGCTAATATTCTTGGATTTTGGAGAGGAGAACAAGGATCTTTTGAATATTCTTGGACTTTGGAAAGGAGAACAAGGATTTTTTGACTTTGAAAAAGACAACTTAAGAAAATATAAATATTAAATTTTTTTTATTAGAATGAGAATGTTTAGAGAATGGACACTGTCAGACCACGAGATAACTCCACAAAACTCAATTTATATTGGATGAAGATTGTATGTGTATTTATACATGAATATGAGGCTATTGGGATTCACTTCCCAATGACTCTTGGCCTTCTTTATTTATTAAATTAAAATAATATACAATCTCACCCAACCCCTTAGAATTAGGTGTCAACATCCCCCCCTTTAATCTGAAAGGATGTTGGTGAGTCTAAGCATCGTTCTGAATTTTTCAAACTTTTCTCTTCCAAGTGCTTTGGTGAAGATGTCTGCGGTCTGCTCATTTCTGGAACAATGATGTAGATAGATGGTTTTGGCCTAAACATGATGTTGAATTAGATGGTATTTTGTATTGATGTGCTTTTTTTGATCATGGAACTTCGAGTTCTTGGCCAACTTTATTGCAGAAAGTGTTTTCGATCATGAGTGGTGTTGAATGTATTAGTTTCATCTGCAAATCTTCAAGGATTTTCCTGAGCCACACAATTTCCTTTGTTTCTTCAGTTGTTGCCACATATATTGCCTCGGTGGTGGAATCTGCTGGAGCCGACTGTTTGCGTCATCTCCATGAGATAGCTCCTGATCCAAGACTCATCGTATAACCTGAAGCAGACACCCCAGTTTCTTTGTCCCCATCAAAGTCTGAATCAGAGTATCCGATCAAGTTGAAATCGCCTACCTGTGTATATTTGAGTCCGAATTCCTAAGTCCCCTTCAAGTACTTTAGAACTCTTTTGCAGCAGACCAATGTCCTTCACAAGGTTTTTTCATAAACCTGGAGAGGATTCCAACATCAAATGAGATGTCTAGTCTGGTGGTAGTCAGCTAGATAAGACTTCCAACAAGCTGTCTATACTTCGTTTCATCCTCGAATACTTTCCCTTCAATGGATGTGAGCTTCAAATTTTGTTCCATTGGAGTGGTTAAGGGATTCCATTCATCCATGGTAAACTTGTTCAAAAGATCTCCAATGTACTTCTTTTGAGAAAGAAATATAAATTTAGGATGTTGAGTTATTTCAATACCCAAATAGTAATGAACATAACCCAAATCATTCATTTCAAAACCTTTCTTCAATTCTTTCATTATGGATGAAATATAACTCTCATTGTTCCCTGTCATCAAGATATAGTCTACATACACCACAGGATATACAAATGTTTTTCCAACTTTCTTAACAAACAAGGTTGCATCATCAAGATCAAAATGTTTGAAGTCAAGTTTCAGAAGATGCTCAGTTAATTTCTCATACCAAGCTCGCGGTGCTTGCTTGAGGCCATACAAGGATTTTATAAGCTTGCATACTTTGTGTTCTGGGCCCTTCACAACAAATCCTTCTCGCTGGGACATAAAAACTTTGTCATTTAGATCTCCATTCAAAAAGGCAGTTTTTACATCCATCTGATGGACTTTTTATCCCTTTTGTGCTGCTAGGGAAAAGAAAGTCCGGATGGTGGCCCATTTTGCTGTGGGAGAAAAAGTTTCTTCATAATCGACCCCTTCTTTCTGTGCAAAACATTTTTCCACAAGCCTGGCTTTGTGCTTGTCAAGTGATCCATCTGTTTTGTACTTGTTCTTGTAGACCCATTTACAACTAATTGGTTTGGTTCTCAAAGGCGGATCAACCAACTTCCAAGTGCCATTCTTTATCAAGGCATCATACTCCTTTTGCATTGCTTCATTCCATTCATCATGAGAAGTGGCTTCTTTGAAGGAAGTTGGTTCATGATCTGTAGAAAAACTCAATTCACAGTTATAAGCAATATCCATATCAATAGGTGAATCAGAATTATCTACATCACCTTCGTTTTGTCTAGTGTAACTTCTTGTTCCTGTTTTTCCAACCTCCTCGGGATGAATGTTTTCTAGTGTCTTTGTCAGCCATTTGCGAGGACCTTTCTAAGATGGCCCATGCTGCTCATTTTACTGAGTTGGAATTGAATCAAGATTCAATCTCTCAATTCTATCAATCACATCATTCAAGGTGTCATCTATGGTTGGTTCTTCAAGTGGGGGAGAAAGTGCTTCAAGAAATGATTCCACAAATTGATCCAAAATAGGAATCCCCCCTTTCAAGATGTGGAATCTGATTATCAAATTCTTGAAAATACTTTGCATATGTGAATCTATCCAAACGATCAAGTTGTCGCTCAACAACATTGTCAGTTTTGGAAGATTCAAGGAATATGACATCTCTTGCTATTACAAACTTCTTATTGACTTCATCATAGAGACGATATCATTTGGAGGTATTGGAATACTCCAAGAAGATACATTTTCAACTTCTAGCACCAATTTTATTCCTGTGTACCTTGGGTATCAAAGCATAACGGGTGGAACCAAAGACCCTGAAATGCTTTACCAAAGGAATGTGGCCATGCCACATTTCATAAGGTGTTTTGTTTCTGATTGAATTTGAAGGACACCTATTCTTTATGTATACATCACATAGAACTGCATCAGCCCAAAACATTAATTTTACATTCTTAAAAAACATCATGGAGCGAACCATATTTAAAATTGTCCTGTTCATTCTTTCAGCTACACCATTCTGTTGGGGATTATAAGGCATAGTTGTTTGATGTTTGATTCCATGTTGATGAATATAATTTTCAAATTTGTTTGAAGTGTATTCTTTTCCATTATCAGTACGTAAAGAGCCAATATGATTTTGTGCATCATTTTCAATCCATGCATGAAAATTCTTGAATGTTTTAAAAGCATCAGACTTGTTCTTCAATAAGTCAACCCAACACATTCTTGTGTAATAATTAATAAATGTCATCATATATTTATTTCCATTTGTAGAAGCAACAGGAACAGAGCCACATAAATTTGAATGAATAAGCTCAAGTTTTCTATGTGCTCTGGAATATCAATCATGAAATGGTTGTTTTCTATGCTTTCTTAGAATACAAGCATCACATTGCTTCCTAGGAATTGTAGGTAGTCCATTAACACTATTTTTCTTCAACAATCGAAGGTTGTCATAATTTAAGTGTCCAAATGTAGCATGCCATAAAAGACTTGATGGGAATTTACCTTCGTCATGATGTGAACTGAATGCAAAGTTTTGTGTATGAGAAGAGGAACCTTGCAACTTCAAGAGTCTTCCTTCTTCTATTCCCTCCATGAAAAGTGAGTGATCTGATGCTTTTTTGACCTCAGCCTTGCCACAAAACATGTGAATGGAGTGTCCTTGCTGGCAGATGCGGACCAAGGACAACAAGTTTCTCCTCAACTCAGGGAGGTATAGAACCTCATGTAGATGATTTAGAAGACTAGACAACTTAAGCCTGATTTAGCTAAGTCCTGATGGATTGAGTTTGGATTTATCTACGAAGTATATTGCTCCATCAAATTTGTCAGTAAATTATTCAAAAAAATCTTTTCTAAATGTCATGTGACATGTTGCTCCTGAATCTAGCAACCAATCATTTCTCCAAGAATTAAATGAATCATGAAACAACTCTTTAGTTACTCCATTGTTACAATGTGCTATAACAAAATGAGCAGATTCAGGTGCTTTACCTTTGTCTCTTTCATTAGTTTTACCTTTTTCTTGATTCCTTTGCCGCTCAATTTTATCCCAAGGTATCTTGCATGTAGATGCATCATGCCAGTCTTTATTACATCGTATGCAATGAAGATCAGATTTTTCAGTTTGAGTTTGTCTGCCCCCCCTTCCTCTGAAATTTATTTTTCCTCTTCCTCTTCGGCCACATCTTCCTCTAGAATAATTTTGAGCATGATTCTTCTCTTTATGTGCAAAGCATACAGCCTCTTCAGAATTCAGAGGGGTGGTCATCTTTCCAAAAGCTTTCTCTCTTTCTGCAATTTTTTTCTCAAGGGAATCAAAAGTGATTTTCATGAGGTTTCCACTTGCTTGCAATGACTGAAAATAATTTGAGTAAGTGGGATACAAAGCCTTAACATATGCTATGAGAGATATATCAACATCTTCACCAGTGCTCTTAATATCATGAATGATAGATCTTACTTTTGGAGCTAAAGCAAGAAGATCATCATTTCTCAATTCCAGACTGAACAACTTAATCATTAATTGAACAACTTCAATTTCTGAATGTGAGTCATAGAGTTCTTTTAGCTTGCTCAAGGCTTGATAGTCATTTGAAAATGGTGTAATATGGCGACTCACCTCTTCATTTACGGAAACTGCAATCAAGGCATAGGCCTTTCAATTATTATTTTCCCAAATGGCAGTCTCCTTGTCTGAAGTGGGCTTTGCTGGTGGAAGGTCATTGTCCTTCACAAAATCCTTTCCACAGCTCATTAAAAATGAGTGTGTGTTTGATTTTCTGAGACCATTCACTATAGTTCTCCTTGCTGGAGAGAAAAAATGCTACAATAGATATGAGATAATGCATTCTTTTGAAGGAAAAAAAATACTTTGCTGGGTAAAAAACTCAATTCTGGTTACAATTCTGCAATTTTTTTTTTTTTTTTGGGGAAAAAAAAAAGAGGTTTTAACTAGGGGAGGATTTATCTGGGGGAGGTTTTAACTGGGGTGGGTTTATCTCGGGGAGGTTTTAACTGGGGAGGGGTTTATTTGGGGGATGTTTTAACTGGGGGGAATTTATCTCGGGGAGGGGAAACTGTGCAAAATGAAAAAAAAATTACAAAGGATAATGCAGAGTTAGGGGGAGGGGAGGGCTGAGAAATTTTGGGCATGAGGAAGAGCGTGGGGAGGCAGAGTGTTGGCTGTGGGGAGGGCGGAGGGGGTCGGATGGGGAGTGTGTGAGGGGGAGGACGGAGGGTGGGGATGGCGGAGGGTGGTAAGGGAGTCTGGTGGGGAGTCAGGTGGTCAGGGCAGAGGGTGCTAAGGGAGTCTGGTGGGGAGCGAGTGAGGGGGTAACTCCACAAAATTCAATGTATATTAGATGGAGATTGTGTGTGCATTTATACATGAATGTCAGGCTATTGGGATTCACTTCCCAATGACTTTTGGCCTTCTTTATTTACTAAATTACAATAATATACAATCTCACCCAACCCCTTAGGATTAGGAGTCAACAAACACTTCAAATAAGATTCTTTGATTTCGGAAAGAAAGAGAAAAGGAGGATTTTCTTCTCTTTTATTTTCCCTCATGAGAATTGAACTTTTCCTAATGGTTAAAATCCTCTAGGGTATGGGTGGATTTGATCCATTTATATATGCACTGGTCAAGAAACCAAGTTGAACCACTACATAAAGGTGCCCCATGACTCCAAGGAATCTTGATGGTAATTGAATCTTTCCTAATGCTAAGATTCCTAGCTTTAGGTCATTAGATCCAATTTTCTTGATAGTAATTGAATCTTTCCTAACTATAAGATTCCTAGCTTTAGGCCATTAGATCCAATTCCTTTTGGTTTGAGTTAGAAATATTTAATTCCTACTTGTCTATGGTTGTAATTCTCCATTTGAGGAGTTTGTTCCTACATAATAGGAAGTAGCTAGAATATAGTTTCTCCTAGTTTAGTGTGTGGTTGAGAGAATCTCTCAACCACATTATTGTACGTCCAAGATAGAATTCCTATCTTGAGACTATTTCTTGTATAAATATGTGTGTAATTTCCTTGATTCAGAATATAGAATTTATATAGAGTGTGCAGTGTGTTATTTTATCTTGGTATGAGAGCTTCAAAGCCCGTAAGGGCCTCTGCCCCTTCCTGGGCATAGGAAAATAAATGAGTGTATTTGTATAATTTTATTATTTGTTTGTCCATCGAAAGATGTGTGGGTAATGAGCAATATAACAAAGCGAGTGTGGTGCTGATCTTGATCCTGTAACTACTAGATAGATCGAAGTGAGACATGGCGGTTGCATTGAACATGTTGCCGTTGGGTCTTCTGCATTTTCTCTACTATGGTTGATTCTTGAATGGTTACTGCGTGGATCGCTCAGGGGCAATTAATGGATCGAGTGTGGGCAAGGAAGGACCACCAAGGCATCCTCATGGGCCTCGTTGCTTGCGGGTTCATGTTCATGAGCCAGGAGATCGACGCTGCCATAGGCTGCATCGTGGGCAGAGAGAGATTAAGTCTCGGATTTGCTCTCAAAATTTTCATGTCATCCTGTTCATTTGGACACGCCATCTCCTCGTCTGCAGTGCTATAATAATCCCCTGTTAAAAATTGGATGATCATTGCATTTGTTGGTGTTTGCAGACATTAGTTCAGAGATAAGTGGTATGCGACGAGACCTGTGGGCTCTCATTGCTGAAAATAATTATGTGCCTATCATGCTTCGTCTCACATGGCACGATGCAGGGACTTATGATGCAACAACGAAGATGGAGTTTTTATGAAGAAAGGTAGCGAAGGAGAACAAATATTTGGGTTGTGGATCAAAATGCCGAAGATGACTAGAAGCCAACGAAATTTAACATAAATCTTTGTCTCAGTTTCGTTTTGGGCCAAATGAAATTTCATTCATGACAAGATTCAATTATTAGTACCCAATCAGATAAATACTCAAGAGGATAAATAAGATTAAATACGGTGATCAGGCTTCTTCAATATCTATATATTGGGTGCTACA
Organism: Pinus albicaulis; assembly: GCA_034641835.2. Lineage (NCBI taxonomy): Eukaryota > Viridiplantae > Streptophyta > Pinopsida > Pinales > Pinaceae > Pinus > Pinus albicaulis. The sequence goes on from CM076569.1 coordinate 528,427,246, forward strand.
TCACTGCCCTGGGGTAAAGGTCACAAACTGGTCTCTCCATTCTAACCACACAGTGAGACAATCGAAGCTCGAGTGTCTCGGAGTCGCAGTGATAAGGTCACAGCTCCCGAGAAGAAAATTACTCTATTTGCCCTCAGTATTGCAATTCTATAGAAGGCCGCTAGTGGGCTTGGAACCAAAGAAATTAATCTTAGCCAAAAATATCAGAGGATTTTTTCAACGATCATTTTATCTTTTCAAGGCAATACTAAGGAGGTGGTGTGTTCCAGCCCTACAACGATCTTTATGGTCAACGATTTCTTTTCTCTATGGCCTCGTGATCTGATGGGAACGGTGTAATCGAGTCTTCTGTGCTTACCAAAGGATGGAGCCTCGTTTTCTATTGTGTCTGGCTGCCATGTTATACCCATGCTACTAAATATTCCACGCTTGTATGATCTATGGGGTGGCTACAGCGTCATTGGCTTTGGAGATATACTTTTACCAGGACCGTTGATAGCCTTTGCTTTTAAGATATGATTGTACACATACCTTCCTTCCTGTGGAGCTGCTCTCCTTGCTGCATCTCACTCGATATACACAGAAGAAGAAAAAAAAATTATGCTAATGTCCAAATTTTTTAATTCTCTGATGATGTTTTCTAAATTTGTAATGTATTGATTAACTGTCATGACAATGAAATTGGTTGTAATTTAAGTGACATTGGTGTGACCAACTAATGTCACATTATTAGTGTGTGTTGGAACTGGTCATTCCGACAATACACAAATTTGCAAGAAAATTATTATCTACCAGATATGTTGATGACATGACACTAAAGATGGAAGTTTCATAGATTGGAGGATGATCAAGTTTGTGCGGGCCCGGTGTGATGGAAACATATTGTGGAGACAGATCTGCATGTTCAATTACGAGGATATTGGTTGGATAATGGGTCTTAGTTGTTGCAGTACATCAGTGAGCATGAGGCAGCATGCTTGGAAGCAGTTACCAAGCCTTGATATTGTGAGCAGGGGAAGTGGCATTATGTTGCCAGGGGATTGGATACTGAAACGCAATGGAGGATTAGACCGTGGAGTCCTAGATTATTGTTCTTGAAGGGAAAATTGTGTTCTCTTCGTGTGGCTATGAGTGCCTATGTTCTGGTTTCTTTATTAGTGGACCCCTCACAGGTATCATTGGAATGGTTACTGGTATGCTTGGGAAATAATCATCTTTGGGTAGAAAAAGAAATTAATGTGAAGAGTTTATGTTTCATTTAGTTTCTTGGAATCATGCTTAAAGATTATTGAGCCTTATTGAGCCTAGCTAACTCAATGTAGGTAAAGTTATTTTGTTAGAATTAGCTACTCTAACAAATGACATGTGAAATGTGGAGTTCCAAGAATTTATTTGATAACGACAAAGATGCCCAAGATGTGAACAATGAAAAGATGAGGTAAAGGAGCAGCAACAAATTTTATGGTGGACAACAAAGTAGATATTTGTTTGAGTTAGTGTGGTTTGTGGAATAGAATCCCTAGCATGTTATAAGCAAGTCTAGATGGTTGTTGCAATGGTCATTATGTGTACCCAGAAACTCCAAAATGCTGAAGTATGGAATGTAAGCCTTGTAAAGGCATTTGAAAGTTCGTGGTGATCTTAAAACCACTTTGTAATGGTTTTTGGTGAGCCAAAAACCACACATATATCGCCCTTGTGGCTGGTTGGTGGTGAGCTAGAAACCACCTATAGACCCTTTGTGGCGGGATCGCCTTTGTGGCTAAAAAGTGCCTTGTGGCTACATGTACACGAGAGCTTTGTGCTCGGGAGAGCAGGTGGATTGCAGTTACGCCTGGCTCAAAGTCTTAGATGATTCATTAATCTCTGAGCAGAAGGGAGTTGGCGTTCTTTCTTCGTTGACAGTCGCGCTGAGAAGTGCAATTGGCGCGACTGTTCAGTACATACTTGCGCCAACGCGCCAAATCACGGGATTGGTGTGGAAGCGCACGATAAAACCGCGTCAGGATTTTACCCAGCAAAGTTTTTGTTATGGGCGCAAATTTTTTGTTCAGGAAGACGCCACCTCACCTTCAGTGGAAGATCCGCGAAAAGCCTCACCTTCATTGGAAGATCCGTGGGAGTTGCAGATCGGAAGTTGTAGATCTGTCCGGGAGAGGCAGATTGTGTTTTGGAGATTCTGTATATGCAATTCGCCCGATGGTGGTGGATTTGTAGGTACATATATGCAGTGATAATGGTCGACAGAATCATGTATGCGAAGGACATCCTACAGGACTAGCGGTTGTAGCGGTTGGTACCCATGCATTCCGGTGGATGGTTGCTCTTTTATATGGACGTCGACATATTCTTTGTTATGTTTGACCACAACCAGACTTTGTGAATTAACTTCATGACAAGTAGCCATTAAGGGGCGGAGTTAGAAATATTTAATTCCTACTTGTTTATGGTTGTAATTCTCCATTTGAGGAGTTTGTTCCTACATAATAGGAAGTAGCTAGAATATAGTTTCTCCCAGTTTAGTGTGTGATTGAGAGAATCTCTCAACCACATTACTGTACGTCCTAGATAGAATTCCTATCTTGAGATTATTACTTGTATAAATATGTGTGTAATTTCCTTGATTCAGAATATAGAATTTATATAGAGTGTGCAGTGTGTTATTTTATCTATTTGACCCCACCTTAATCAACAATCTCACTAGTAATACCCTTTAGATATAGGCTTATTAGTTTGTGTAGAATTTAGTCCCTATTAAATCAACTTAAAATTCAAAATGTAATATAATTATTGATAAATATAATAATTAATAATCCATAATTTAAATTACCATAAAACTAAAAATTTAAAAAAATAAATTTTTACATTATATTTTTCTCTTATCTAAAAACATATTCCTTTTTTCACTAAAACCCTCTTATCCTAGCATATTCCTTTTCACTAAAACCCTCTTATCCTAACATACAATTCAAAAACATATTCCTTTTTTCACTAGAAACCATGAGTAAGTAACAATAATATTAATAAAATTTCAATTAATGTCGAATGGATTTCTTCATATAAAATAGAATTGCTCGTCAGTCCAAGAGTCACACAAGGGTAAACAAGCTCGGGGCAAGCGGGAATCCAGTGGAGAAGACAAAAGAGACACAAGACTGAGTCAATGCAATAAAAATGTAACTATTCTCTTTTAAACTTCAATTATTCTATATATTCAAAATAACATGAAATTATTTCTTAAAATAATCCCAATTACCAAAATAAATGCTCTTACCACCCAGTGTTCAACGTACCACTATTTCTGATCTCTGCCACACGTCCCTAACAAGAAGAGTCAAGTCTATAGCCGCACTCAAAATGTGGACAAAATTTTGAAAAAATGATGGGATATATTTTTGAAAATTTAGATTACAGTTATTAAATTTCAAGATTTTATGTATAAATTTTTGATGATATTAAATTTATTTTCACTATAAAAAAATAATTCACACCCTAATTACTTAATTTTTTTAATTTAACCCTATTCCAACAAAAAAATCTATCGTCAAAAAAATACTACTTTCCGTTATTACAACGCCTTGACAAATCACATGAAATATCTGGCATGGTTATTATGCTCATTGAATACAAGATTTAACTGTGTGATAGGATTCGTACTGCACACTGTTATAAAGTACTGACAAATTAATTTGCTTATGTGCACATGTTTTATTTTGATAGTCGTCTTTTCTTAAAAATATATGTAAATGCATAAGTTATGTCACGAAGTCTGATTCTTGGACAATTACAATGAAAAAATTATTTTTGTTTCAAAGATATATGAGATTTAACAGAGAATGGGTTCCAAAAATTATCTGATGTAATATTATACAATTCATTGACACAAGTAGAGAGATATTTGTTAAGAGAGGATAGCAAGAAGTATCTCAAAATCCATTTCTACATATTTCAATGACTCAGTGAGAGAATTTTTTTAAGGATTGCAACAACAACAAATTCAAGCTAAGCATGTGACTTTCTCCACATAAGATATTAAAGCATGGAGAAAGTGAAAACTGTAAAATTGCAAATGTTAAAAAGGCATTTTGAAACAATATGTATGAATTAGTCTAAAACAATAGACTCATTCTTCACACAAGTTATTGGAGCAGTAACTCAAATAAGATCGCATAGTAGACACTTGAAAAAAGGAGAGTGGTTGAAAATATTTTAAGAAGTTTGCTAGCAAGGTTTAACTCTGTTATTGTTGATATATAGGATACAAAGGATTTCTCACAGTTTTCAATGGATGAGCTTCATGTCTCACTCATTTTTCATGAACATAGGTTGAGCAATGCAACAAAATATTCATTGGAACATGCTTTCAAGGCACATGTTTTAGTTGGTCAAGGTAGAGGAAGAGGAAGATTAAATTCGATAGGTAGAGGAAGAAGTCCACAAAGAGGTAGAAAATGCAACACTTCAAGGTCAAGTAGAAAAGGCAATGCTCAAAATCCAAACAAGGTTAGAGGTATGACAAATTTCATGTTCAATGTCATTATTGTAAGAAATATGAGAATTATTGAAGTGAGTAGAAAGAAATGACACGATCTTAGTAAACTAAATAAAAAATTTACAAAGGAAAATTAGAACCTAGCCATGACGTTTTTAGCTTGAAATGTAGTACAAGAGAAGAAAAAATATGTATGGTCTTTAGACTTAGGATGCAAAAAAGATATTTTTAGCTTGAAATGTAGTACAAGAGAAGAAAAACTATGTATGGTCTTTAGACTTAGGATGCAAAAATCACATGATGATGTGTTCAAAAATGTGACTAGTGTCAATCTTCATAATGTAGTAAAATGTAATTTTTATTTTTGATTATATTCATTATTATTGTTTTATTTTTAATCAAAACATGATTTTACTGATTATGAAGTCAATTGAATCAAAAATAATATTTTATAAAAAATATAAAATAAAAAATTGAAAAAAAAATATGAGTCAAATCCATTTAGAATGTAAAATAATATTTTATAAAAAAATAAAATAAAAAATTGAAAAAAAATATATGAGTCAAATCCCATTTAGAATTTTAGTAAGAAAACAAAAGAAAATATTTTATTAAGATAAAAATCCATCAAAATTACAAGTTGACCCTCCTTGGGAGCAAGATGGCATGGGGTCCAATAACCACCTATTTGACCTCCTCGACCTATATAGTTAACAATTCAATCACATTGGAGGACATACATTCATCATCATCCATACATATCTTTTGGGCCTAGCTAGTGCAGAAAAAAAAGGAAAAAGAACTAACATAAGTGGAGGGATTTCTATGAAAAAAAGACAAATTTTAGAGATCATTGTATGCCCAAAATTTCACGGAGGGCTGAAATGTCAGGAAGATTAGTTTGACGTATGTTGACTTTTGAATTTGAAGGTGAGGTGTCTAACATAACCCCATAAGGAACATAACCCCATAAGGTCCATTGAATAGTCCAAGGAAGGTTTATCTTTAGGCTTTACTATTGAAATAGTGATAACACTTTCATTTGCATATGCTTGAGTCTTGTTCACTTAAGACAGTGGTAGTTGTTTGTAGGTTGGTGAATCTAATTTTCACTATTTTTTATGAAATAGTTTATCTAAGTGTTTTAGTTTAGTTTTATTTAGTTAAATTTTAGTTTACTTTCACTGAAATTATTTAATGTTGATGTTTACAATGTAATTTTATTTAACTGATCCCTATTCCACTTCTTTTCAATTTTCAATTCTCGTCAAACACAAACTAGTGAATAGTAAAAAACTATTGAACAATTCATTGCTCAAAATATATTCACAAATTTATTAAAAAAAATTCACAGAAATAATTGAAGTGGAAAAAAAGAAAAAAAAAGGATTTTCACTTTAGGAAGCGAGATTCCTATTGCGGGTAAGTCTAGTTACATAACACCCAAAGGAATCACATCATAATCACAAACCGGTGGAGAAGGGAAAGGATTGTAAAGCCTCGAGACTGTAAACCCTCATCCATTAAATGAATGTAACTGAAAATATTTGTTAAGAGTAACAAATACTCGTTAAGAAATACTCTATCAAACACATGATTTTAGGGTGCAAGATAGTATACTTAGCAGGAGTTGTTTTTTTCAAAGAGAACACTTTACTGCGTAAATATCAAATAAAATCAAATAAGAGTTTTGATGATCATTATTCTTTTTCCTAATGTAAATAAGAAATAATAAAAGTTAGCATTAGACAAAACATAAAATTTTGAATACGTCTTGCAATTTTTTTTCCCTCAAAAAGATAAGAAAGGAGAAACCAGCCTAATAGTTAAGAGCATGTGTTTCCTCTTTATTATTGGTTCAAAACTAAAGGAATAGAGTATATATACCTTACTAAAATTAGCAGTTAAATTAAAAAACAAGAATAACCAGAGAAATAGACTATATGTACCTCAATAGATTTAGCATCTAAATTAAAAATAAAGAATATATCAAACTAGTAAAAGACCAATCAAACCCTGTAATACAAAATAATATAATTTGGTGTCTACTTTGGTGTCTGGGCCATGAACTTAAAATCAAATAATAATAATAATAATAAGTCGTCAAGCGGTTAAAATATCAACATCCTGTTTTGCATCATTAAATATGGTTACTATCGATCGAAACCTGTTTTCTCCCTATAACTACTAGCTGCAATGCTGGAACTGGATCCAGAACGACAATGAATAGGACTATCAGCATATTTTACAGAATTTAATGGTTCTCATTGCAGATATTTGGAGGTGTCGATCATATTCATTGGATCAGCCGAAAGAGATTGCTTGCAATGAGCAATAGCTGCTTCGATGCCATTATCCATGTCCAAATTCGAACTGATCATCCTTCTTCCCAAATATGCAGCGCTGTGTTTAGCAGATGCACGGTTTGATTTCAATGGTTTTGAATTGGGTTTTGGTACCAATGGTGATTCCTTGATAAGGGACTTGATAAAGGACTTACTATGAGTAGCATCTGAGATTTCTCTGTGGTTACTTCTACTGGCCCCTGCTACATTTTCTCCCCCATATCTCTCCCTTTGGGTGCCAACATTAATCTGAGCATGATGTTCGTTAGCAACTCTCGTATTGAAGGCCTTAGAGAAAAGAGACTTGAGATATGTTTTAGAGGCATTCAACTTATGGGCGATGGCTTTCTGTTTTGATCGACTAGAATCCAGTAGCTTCCTAGTCTGACTACAATCCAATAATGGTGCAGAGCGAGTTTCCTTCCACTTCTTGCGAGCATTGTAAGGAGTAACATCACAAGAATTATGAGTAGTAGCGAACACTAAACCCTGCCAGTCTCCTGAGTAATTGCGAGAGCGAGAGCCCTTGGTAGCCTCCATTATGGAAACCTGAACAATACACCTATTTCAGAGGCGTCAGAATACTTTCTATTTTCGCAAGCTCCTAAGCACATAAATGACCTATGTAGTTCTGACGCACTGAGATGCTTGAACCACTAATCGAATCTCACATTCTATGAAGGGAAGCTACTTATTTGTTACAATGAGATCTTTCTTACTTAGCACGATGGGTATTCCTTAAATAATGAGAGGTTTTCTGGTTGGGGAAGTTGGTTAAACGGCAAATTTCAATACAATGAGATTGTATTTAAATTAACGGTCGTCTTGGGCCGATTTTTTTCTATTTTTGGAGGATTATGGTGTTTTAAGAATTTTTTAATGAGTTCGTTAATTCTCAAAACAAAGATATTTAAAAGGGTTCAAGTTACTTCATTCAAAACATAATTTAAATAATAATAAACTAATTCATGGTTACATTCTACAAAATATCCAAAACTTCATCAAGCTATTCCATAGAAAACTTCATCACGCTATTCCATAGATAATATAATTTTAAGAGGTGATCACAAGTAAGCACATTCAATTTTTTACTTAAAATTTTTTGTTAGAAAGGCTGAATTTTTTATTATAATTTATAATTTGAATTTTAACTATAGAACTTTTTCATTGTAAATTGTTGAAATATTTAAAAAATAATAAATTACTTAAAGTTTTATTTAATTATGAAAAATAAATAATTTTTTCCATATTAAATTATTTTATATTTAATTTTAACATAATAAAATATTAGTCAAGTCTCATTAATACTATTGGTTTAATATATAGTATGGGTCAAAATCGAGATCAAATTTCATAGGTGGTGGTTGTGCCCTAGGGGAGGAAATATGTTAAGAAAATTCGAGTGATGTGGTTAAGGTTGGGTTTGATCTCCCTATACCTTTAACAATTTAGATGCCCCTAGATAGAGGCTCCTCAAACCACACAATTCTAAAAAATCACAACTTAACAAATACAAATTATATAATAAAATATATATGATAATGGAATTTGAATTTTAATGATATATTTTGGAGTAATTTTAATTATAACACAATAAAATATGTTGAAATAATAAAATTTATTTAACACACAATATCACTGCTTAGAGCAACTCGTAAAAAAAAAAAATTTGAGTCTTTGTAGTGTTTTTTGTGTAAGGAAAATGAAGAAACAATATTGCACTTGTTACTTCATGTCCCTATCACTTGCTCATGTGTGGAAGGATTTAGAATTTTTTTGCTAGTTTTAAAAAGGTTAGAGTGGCAATGTTGTTGAAGATATTGTGTAAACTTAAATGTGAATGTTGGTTATTGATAAATGGAAATTTTTTTTTCTTAAATTTCCTTTTTATTTTTTTGCTAAAATATCATTATCTTAAAATCAATGTTTTGTTTCTTTTATTATATATAAGGAGTGAAAATTTACATTTGTTTGTAGACATATTTCCATGAGAATGTCTACTCATCAAAATTGCCATTAATTATATCTAATGTTTTCTAGAAATTCACTTAATTAATTAATTAATTAAGTAAACATTATTTTATTAAAGTGACTTTCAATTAATAGAGCGATAAAGTGGGTAACTTAATGATGAATTAAAAGATAGTCGTTGAACTCAAGCTTAGGTCCTAATAATTGAAAATCAGGTTTCAACTCATGTCAAATTTATAAAGGAATGAGGGTGGAAGGATAAAAACACATGAACAACATTCATTTCACAAGTCACATGGGTGGAGGAGAAAATCAAAGATATGATTTTCAGCCATTGGTCAGGGTTTTTGTAGTAGTTCAAAAAGGAGAAGCAAAAAAATATTGAGGAAGGATAAAATCCAATTAGAAATAAGGAAAAGAGTAGCTATACAACCTAGCCATATGAATTCCATAGAAAAATGCATCGATTTCCATGAAAAATAAAAGTTTTAGGAATTTTGTTCATTTAATTGATTTCCGAGATTCATTTTCGCTATAAAGGAGCTCTTGTATATTATGAATAAAATTTCAAATGATGAAGTGATCTATAAGAGAAAAAATAAATATGCACTCTATGTGATTTCTTTTCCTTTTTTTCACTGCATGCAAGAGTCAATAATTCCAACAAGTAACTAGACCTTACATGTTTCTATAGATAGATGGCTTTAGGATAATTTAACATGGTATCAGATCAGCATTTGAAAAGAGAAAATATACTATTTTTAGGTTAATTCAGTTAGCTTGAGAGATAAATCTTAGGACATCCATGTTAGTAGCCATTGTGAAAGTGAAGGATCGACTTGATAAGGTTTCAAATTTCTTGCCATGGAAGGAAAGAATATCACTGATAATCAAGGAGCAAGAATCATGGTAAGTCATGTTCAAACCTCCTCCATATCCAACACATTCTTGAAGGAGCATGTAGGAACTGGCAATATTAAACCCTGTAGTGTACGAAATGTAAGATAAGGACATAAAGTCAAAGATGGCAATCCTCGAAGCTATTAAGGATCATGAAATTTTACATGCTGCAAAAAAACTAAATATAAGGAGATGTTTGATGGTATGGTATGAATTTTTTAAAATGATAATATGTTTCAAAAAATGATACCTAAAAATAAGCTCAAAGACTGTAGAATGAAACCTTCAGGTAATGTCACTAGCTACCTTATGAGGATCACATAGATTTGTGCCTAGATTATAGCTTTTGGGGAAGTTATATTGGATGAAGAGCTAGTGATTTTTTCTCTAAATAGCTTCACTAAGGCTTTCAAACCATTCGTCATGGGAATATATGTTTAGGAGCATATTCCCAAGAGGAAGATACTTACAGATAATTGCATCAAAGAGGGGAATTATAACGAGTCTAGGACTCACAAGCAAGGACAAGGAGAAGTAGATGAATACTTAGACATGGTTAGTAAGATGAAAAAAACCAAAAGGAAAGTTTCTATTGAGAACGGTGTTATCTAGGGACACATACAATTGTTCGAGTAGAAGATATATATCAAAAAATATCAAATGCAATATCCGCCATAAGTATGGATACTTTACTTCTCAATGTCCATAGAGGAAGAAAAGAAAGGGGAAGTTGAAAATAATTATAGAGATAGTAGAGACGCAGTTGAGGGTATTTTTGTTAAGTCCCTATATTAATAGTATAGCCCCTTATTATGTTAGTGTAGCCCCCCTTATTGTTATTATTGTACCCCTGTAACCCCCATATTGTTATTATTGTGCCCTTAAATTATTATTGTTAGGTCGGCTAGGATTACATTGTGGCCCACTAGGATTACATTATGGCCCCATGGACTCCTATATATAAAAAGGAGGTTTTGTAAATTGTATCATCCAAGAATTGTTCATTTATGTAATGTATTGGAGGTTGCCCCCTCGAAGTGGCTCATTTCTAAGGTGTTGATATCTCTTTTCTTCTCTTTTTGGAGCTGGTTACACAACATTTGGTATCAGAGCTTTGGATTTTAGGGTTTCGCTGCTCCAAACAGGTCATCGTGGAATTTTCACTATAACGTTTTTTCTACGAAGTTTCAGAAGCCGAAATTTTTAGGGTGCGAAGCCGAAAGCCTGAGGAAAATTGTCTAAAAATTTCAGAGCTTGGTTCGCAATATTTTTAGAGATATGATCTGTGGAAGTTAGGTCTTTTTTCAGGCTCCTAAACAGGTCATCGTGGAATTTGCACTATAACGTTTTTTTCTACGAAGGTTCAGAATCTGAAATTCATATGGTGCGAAGCTGAAATCCTGAGGAAAGTCGTCAAAAAATTTCAGATCTTGGTCCGCAACATTTTTTGAGATATGATCTGTGGAAGGTAGTGCTTTTTCAGGCTCCTGAATTTCATCTCAAAGAGGTGATCGTGGAAAAAGTTCAATAAATCTCTCTCTGGGCATCGGATTAGAGTGTCGTAAAAAGTGGTTGCAAGTACACGGACTGTAGTTTCTTGGCTATCAATTTTAGAGACAAAGGACGAAACAGTGACACGTGGCAATTCCTACAAGTTTTCTATACTGAACTAGTCCAAAATTAGGTCATTTTGGGAGAGTGGACACAACTTTGTCTTGGAGAATCCAAATAAGGTCAGACGAGTGGCATTCGAAAGATAATTCAGAGGGCTACATTAGTACTAAAATTCAAATATTGAAGTGCTACAATCGCAGAGATAATCCAATTTCAATATCGAGCTCCTCAAAAGCAAGAAAAAGGTGTGTATTTTTCCAAATTGCATAAGTCTTGTTTGAAGAATCAATTTGAATTGATTCCAAGGGCATATTTTAGAATTTTTATCAGTATTGGGTTCTATAATGCTCCAAAAAATAATTCTATACCCATTAATCCCTCAAAAAGCTATACTATGACGCATGAAGAGGAAGAGTTGCAGTATGAGATATCAAAATTACGGTACCAAGTGCAACAAGTTTCAATCTTATGAAGAGCAATTGAAGATGAAATAGATGGTTTAAAAGAAGAAATGGAGGCTAATTTGGATGGTTTGAAGGATCAAATAATAGAAAATATGGATGATAAATTAATGGAAGATCACATCGAGCATCAACAACAAGTTCTCCAACTCTCAAAGGATAACCCAAATTTGTTGCAGAATCTAATGAAAGAACAGGAAGATCAACATCACATTGAAAGAAGTTATGAAGCAGTCATCGAAACAAGAAATCGACAAGTACGATCAATTTCAGAGTATCTCAGCAAGCGGAAGAAATTTCCTGTAAAATACCTCACATGGGAGGATGAGAATTTTATACAGAAGCATCAAGAAATAATCAAGCGTTGAGGACAACACTTGTTTTAAGGAGAGGGGCATGTTAAGTCCCTATATTAATAGTATAGCCCCTTATTATGTTAGTGTAGCCCCCCTTATTGTTATTATTGTACCCCTGTAACCCCATATTGTTATTATTGTGCCCTTAAATTATTATTGTTAGGTCGGCTAGGATTACATTGTGGCCCACTAGGATTACATTATGGCCCCATGGACTCCTATATATAGAAAGGAGGTTTTTTAAATTGTATCATCCAAGAATTGTTCATTTATGTAATGTATTGGAGGTTTCCCCCTCGAAGTGGCTCATTTCTAAGGCGTTGATATCTCTTTTCTTCTCTTTTTGGAGCTGGTTACACAACAATTTTCTTAGGTCCCTGTAATACTAGTGTAGTCCCCTTATTTTTATTGTTAGTGTAACCCCATATTTTTATATTTGTGCCCATTTCCACCCCATATTGTTATTGTTGTTCCCTTACATTATTATTATTATGTAGGCTTTGATTATATTGTGATACCTTAGACTCCTATATATATCGAGGAGGTATTTTAATTTGTATCATCCAAGAAATTTTCAGTTATGTAATGTAAAGGAGGTTTTCCCCTCGAAAAGGCTATTTCTCAAGTCGTTGATATTAATTTTATGAGTGGGTTTCATAACATTTGGTATCAGAGCTTTAGACTTTAGGGTTTTGTTGCTTCAAATAGGTCATCTTAGTATTTTTTCTAAATTGTTTTTTTATACAAGTCTTGAGAAGCTGAAATTTCGACTATGTGGAGCCAAAATCTTGATGAACTTCATGTAAAAATTCCATATCTTGGTTCACTATATTTTCTAAGCTATGGTCCAAAGAAGTCAGGGATTTTGCAGGCTCAATAATTCAATCTCAAGCATGTAACCTAGAGAACATTATCATAAATTTCCCTTTGATTATCAAACTTGAATTTCATAAAAAGTGGCTAAAAGTTACAAAAAATATTTTTTCATGTATAATTTTCAGGGTCGAAGGTAAAAACAGAGACACATAGAGATTTGTACAAGTTTGATCTACTGAACTAGTTTATAATGAGGCCATCATGGGATATTGGGAATAACAATTTCTTGATGAATCCAATATTGGTTAGACTTATGGAATTGAAAAGAATACTCATAGTGCTACCAGAAAACGAAATTTCAGAACTTGGAGATCGAAAATTATAGAGATACAACAATTTTAATATCGAGCTTCGACAAAGAAATAAAAAGGTGTTTATTTTTTTTAATTGCATAAATTTTGTTTGAAAAATCAGTTTGAAGTGATTCAAAGGAAATAATGAAGCATATATATCATTGTTTGATTCCTGAATTCCTCAAAATAAAAAAAATGGGCACACCTAGTAAGAAACCAGAAAGCTCTACTGTGACACATGAAGAAGAGGAAGAAATGCAACATTGTATATCAAAATTATGGGACCAAATGCAATGAATTTTAATCTCGCAAAGAGTAAAAAAAAAATTAATTGGAAGATAAGATTGATGGTTTGAGCAATGGTTTAAAATATTACATGGAAGCAATGACGAATTTCAAGATCGAAGGCTTGAAGGATGGTTTAAAAAAATAAATGAAAAGGTACTTGAAAGGTTTCAAGGAACATTTGACAAAGTTTCTACAAGAAATTTTTCGTAGTCGTGACAAGGCACCCCATGAAAATCATGATTAGGAAAAAAGGAATATGAATTATAATTCTAGGGACTCCAATAGCGGTTTGAAGACTAACAACATTCCAAATATTGATATGAGGAATTTTGATAGCAAGGACATTATAACATGGATATTATAAATGCAAAAGTTCTTTGATCTACATGATGTGTCACACACACAAAAAGGTACACATTTCATATTTATATTTAGAAAAAAATCAATTTGTGTGATATCGATGGATTTATTCTCGTAAATAATTTGTCAAATATAATTTTTTTGCAGAAGAATTGGCAGAAAATTATGAAGATACAAAGACAAATACCTTCTTTAGAAAATTGATAAATATCAAACAAAAGGGTCCAATCGTGGAGCACATTGAGGACTTCGAAGATTGAATATGAAGGTAAAGGATATTCTATAGGAGCATATGATTGATGTCTTCATAGTGACTTTAAAGGATAACATCCACTATGAGGTTCACCTTTGGGAGCCTGATTCATAGGAGAAGGAATTGAAGGTGGCAAGAAGAGTTTAAAGTAAAATTTTGGAAACAAGGAAGTCTACTACTCACAATTATAAAGATGGTAGAATTGTTAATCCTAACCTTCATAAACCTACAAGGTTGACCCCACAACAATTGGAGGAAAAAAAGAGAAAAATGACTTTGTTATAGTTGTGATAAAAAATACACTAAAGGTCATAAGTTTGCTGAGAATAAACTATTTTACATAGATTGTAAAGAGGAGGAGGAAAATGAAAATAAACATCAAAAGTATAGGATATACACTAGAAATCAATCCCAGAAAAAAGAAGAAATAAATCCAACCATATCTTAAAATGCATTGGTAGGAATGACCAATCCTCCAACTCCTAAGATAAAATGATATATCAAGAAGAAAAAGGTGCTAGTGCAGACTCATTCGGTTAGTACACATAATTTTATTCATTGTAAAATAGTGAACGAATTGAATTACTTTCTATATCCAATACCAGCATACCAGGTGATGGTTGCAAATGGAAGAACAATAAATTTCTTTGGAAAGTGCCTTAATATAAAGCTATCCATGGGGTAGTTTTTATTGAATAGTAAAACATTTTCCATTTCAATTGGTGGTGCTGATGTTGTACTAAGATTCCAATGGTTACAATATTTAGGGATGGTATCTTTTAATTTTCAAGAACTTTTCTTGAACTTTTTTTAGGTAGGAAAGGAAATTGTATTAACGAGTATTGTAGGGAAACTAGGGAATATAATAATATCTAATGGAATGAAAATGATTTTGAACAAAGAAAAACTCGTTCTAATTACGCATTTATGCTCACTAGAGGTTCAAACGTAAAATTCATCTATTTCTCTATATCTCAAAAAATTATTGGACAATCATTCTAAGCTATTTGAGACTCCTAAAGGCCTCACACCTATTCATGGTTATGATCATGCTATTCACTAGATTCTAGGAATTTTTCCTCAAAACACCAGGCCTTAAAGATATCCCCATGCCCAAAAGAGTGAAATTGAATGTATGGTTGCAAAAATGCTAGAGGTCGACATAATTCAACCTACTCAAATTTCTTTCTCTACTTCAATGTTGTTGGGGCACAAGAAAGATGGATCATGGCATATGTGTCTGAATTATAGGGAGAACAAAAATATCGCTATTAAAAATGTATTTCCCACTCTTATAATTGATTAATTTTTAGATGAACTACATGGATAAATTTACTTCACCAAGTTGGATCTTCATTCAGGATATCATCAAATTAGAATAAATACTAAAGAAATTTTAAAAACAACATTCAAAACTCGTGATGGTGATTTTGAATTTTTGGTCATGTCTTTTGGGCTTACTAATGCAACCTTCCACATTTAAAGGTTTGATGAATTCCATTTTAAAACCCTTCCTTAGAAATTTTTTGTTTGTATATTTTGACGATATACTAATCTAAAACAAGTGTTGGAAATATCATGCTCAACATGTGGAGAGGGTGCTCAAACTATTGGAGGAGAAATAATTATATGCAAAAACCTCCAAATGTTTCTTTGGAGTGCAAGAGGTGGAATAATTGTTCGTATTGTATCTCATGAAGGTGTTAAGGTAGACCCTAACAAAATTAAAGCTATTGAGGAATGGAAAATCCCAACGACCCTAAAGCAACTTCAAGTATTTCTCAGGCTGAAAGGACATTATTGAAAGTTTTTTAATAATTATGGGAGAATGGAAACATCTCTAACAAGATTAATGAATAAAGATGAATTTTCTTGGACTCCATAAGAAATTAAGGCGTTTGAACATCTTAAAGAGGAAATGTTCCAAGCACCGGTCTTAGCTACACCAAACATCCCAAGATCCTTTATTATGGAATTTGATGCCTCAGGAGATGTAATTGATGGTATTTTAATGCAATAAGGAATACCTATTTCTTTTGAAAGTTTTCCAATTAAGGGAAAGTATTTCCACAAACCTATGTATGAGAAGGAAATGTTTGAAATATTGCATGCTCTGAATCTATGGCGACCTTACCTAATGGGAATACACTTGAAGGTAAATAAAAATAATGATTGAGTCTTAAATACTTTTTGGAACAAATATTATCTTCAAAGGAGCAACAAAAGTGGGACACAAAGGTGTTGGGTTATGACTTTGAAATCATCTACAAAAAAGGGAAGCAAAATGTTGCTTCATATGCACTCTCAAGAAAGGATGAGGATATGGAAGCATTTCTCTAGGCAATTTATATTATACAACCTGATTGGATAACTAAAGCAATGGACGATTGGAAGAATGATGAAGAGGTTTGGACGCTCATTTAAAAGTTGTGGCGATGTCCCAATAAATCTGATACATTTATCTAGAAGAATTATTCATTATGGTACATATATCGCTTATATCTCTGTAGCAATTACCAACTCAAACAAAGTATTCTTTACTAATTTCACACATCCCCCTTAGGAGGGCACTCAGGATTTTTAAAAACTTACCACAGGGCCAAGAAGGAATTTTTTGGGAAGGAATTAAATATGATATTCAGAATTTTGTGGTAGAATTTTTTGTTTTCCAACAAAATAAAGTTGAGATAATTAAGACCCCGAGACTTTTACGACCTTTAGCCATTCCAAGTTAGTATTAGGAGGAGGTCACAATGGATTTTATCACATGTTTACTCAAGTCTGAATGAAAGAGTGTCATCATGGTCGTAGTTGATAGACTTACAAAGTATGTACACTTTTGTGTATTATCTCATCGTTTGAAATCCAATATAGTTGTTATTGCATTTATGGAAACAATTCAAAATCTACATTAAAACCCGAAGTTTATTGTAAGTGAAAAAGATCCCATTTTCACTAAAAATTTTTGGATGAAATTATTTTCTTGTCTTGGTACTCAATTAGCTCATAGCTCATATTATCATCCTAAATTTGATGGGAAAACTAACATAGTGAACAAATGTTTGGAAAGATACCTTTGTTTCTTTGTATGTGATAAAAAAACATAACGGGTCAAGTTGTTACCTCTGGATGAATGGTGGTAAGACACTTTCTTCCATATTGTTGCAAAAATGACCCCATTTATGGTACTTTATTGATATCATCCACCATCCATCACATCATCTTTAAGAGAAAATTATAATTTTGAAGCAATGGAAGATCACGTTAAACATCAAAAAAAAGTTCTGCGACTCTTAAAGGATAACCTCACTTTGGTGCAAAATCGAATGAAATAACATCTAGATCAGCATCGCATTGAAATAAGTTTTGATGTAGGAAATTGGGTATTTTTATGGCTATAACCATATAAACAAAATTTCTCTCATGTAAGCTAAGAAGGATAATAAATTATCACCCAAGTACTATCATCCTTACAAGGTGTTGTAAAATATTGGTACTATGGCATACAAATTGGAGCTAGTTGCATCTTCCCAAGTACACCATGTTTTCCATGTTTCATGATTAAATAAGGTTATCGGTGACAAGCTACCAGTTCAAACAATATTTCTAGAAGTTTATGAAGAAGGAAAAATCATATTGGAGCCTGAAGCAATCATCGGAGTAAAAAGTCAAAAAATACATAATTGACCAATTCTAGAGTGTCTCATTAAGTGGAAGAGCTTACCCGATTAATATTCCACATGGAAGGATGAAAATTTGAAATAGAAGCATCCATAACTACTAAGGCGTTGAGAACAAAAATGTTTTTGAAGGAGAGGGCATGTTAGTTCCCTATAATACTAGTGTAGTCCTCTTATTGTTATTTTTAGTGTATCCCCCTATTGTTATTATTGTTCCCATGTATCCCCCATATTGTTATTTTTGTTCCCCTCCACTATTATTGTTTTGTAGGATTTGATTATATTGTGACCCCTTAGAGTCCTGTATATACCAGGGAGTTATTTTCATTTGTATTATCTAATAATTTTTCATTTATGTAATGTAAAGGAGGCTTCCCCCTCAAAGAGGCTATTTTTTAATTCATTGATTAATATTTTCTTCTATTTTGTGAGCTTGTTTCACACATGTTTGCTGCCAAGTTCGACAATGAATTTTCACTCTTTTCTTCCCTTTCTACGAGCTCTATAGGTGGAAATGTCAAGTACTTGGGTAATGGTGCTTCTAACCACATGAAAAAGGATAGAGAGATATTTAGTAGTTTATTTTTACGGATAGTGACTTAGCTATCCATATTGAGCTTAGACATGATACCAAGTACATAGTGAGGGGAAAGGGGGGAATTTAGCGCCAACTTAAGTCAGGAGGGCCCATCGATTCACAGGAGGTACTTTATGTACCTCACCTAAAGAAGGACCTTTCTTCCATCTTAGTCATGGAGGATAAATGTTATGAGGTTAATTTCCAGAGTGGAAAAGTGTTCATTTCCTCATAGGGAGCCGATTCAGGGACTATGTTGAGGATTAGATTCTTGGAAGGGGACTTATATTAACTTCAGGGTTAGCATACTCATGATCTAGTGCACATTAGTGAGAAAATGTGTAATATTTGGCACAGGGGGATGGGAAGTATATATCAAATATATTTATCATTATCGAGATGGATTGTCACTAGGATGACATGCATTATTTTAGACTAGCAAGGGGTGTGCAAAGGGTATACACTTGGCATTAATCTCAAGGAATATTTCCCTAGTAGTGAGACTCAATCCAAAGGAATTTTGGATCTGATCCATTATTATTTTTATAGGGAATATAGTAGTATCTTTCATAAAGGATTTATCTTACTATGTGACCTTTAGTCATGACATCCTCAAGAAGACCTAGATCTATTTCATGACACTAAGGTTGAGGTATTTATTCATTTCAAAAATTTGAAAGCTTAGGTGGATAGCAAGAAATGAAGGAATATCATAGTGCCAAACACATAAAATAGGTTTGAATACACCTCTATTGAGTTCACTAATTTTTGCAAGGAGGTAAGAAGCAAGAGGGAGATGATAGTGTCCTATAAGCTGCATCGTAATGGGATTGTAGAGAGAAAGTATCATTCTATCATAAGCGTAGTTAATTCCATTACCCACGATTAGAGTTTGATGATGTTTATATGGGATGAGGAGAACAAAAATTTTGTATTTTCATAACATAATCCCACACTCGATTTGAGAAGATAAGGAACTTTTAGATCCAAAAGAAAAAAAAAGAGCCTTAGAGGGAGGACGGATATTGAGGTCTATTTCCAAAAGCATCATAAGTGAAAGTAGGGTTGAGTTAGGGTTGTATAAGATAGGTTAGGGGGTTTGAGCACCCAAAAAAACTCTTGTAACACATTTTCCAAGTAGGAATTCAATGGCTTTTGATAATGAATGTGTGGGAAGCACTTGACCTTCCATGTTTGAACACGAACAATATTGCTAGAATCGAAGATGAATTTCTCATTTGAATGGATCCCACTGCAATAGTTAAATGGTATATCAAGACTCTGGTGAATGAATGGGATCAACCCACCCGACCACATCTATCCATCACTAATACCTTACCCAATCAAGAGGAATAATTCTAGCGAAAGAAGCCGAAGATATAACATCTCATGATATTTGGTTCTCCTAAATACATCAACATGCCTATTGAAAGAAGGAAAAAATAGTAGCCTATAGCTAGAAGGGGAATTTTATTGGAATACGATGAGGATATGAAGGCTTATAGAGTCTTCTTGATAGATCAACATAAGGAAATGTTGAGTCGAGATGTAATTTTGGGGATAGATTAGCATCTGGGAGATACTAGGACCTACCAACAATTGTAGATGGGCCTTAAGAGTTCAAATCAAAGGAGTAGTTGAGAGACCATACTTCTAGTAGAAAATATAGCCATCCTTTAGTGTAGGAGGAGTATTCATTTCCTTCAACATCAATATGGGGGTCTAGGTCAGAGGATTAGACCTTGCACATTGCATAAGAGCATGTTGAGCCTACTAGGACCACTTTTCGAGAGAACATACCTATGTATAAGTTTTCGATAAACATGGATTTGATTACCTAGATTATAGACTCAGAGTCTTCCAATGTTGAGGAAGAAAATATTAAGCAGGTGGGGAGACATGACATGGTGGGGGATCACAACTCCATCGTGAAGAATGATGACTAGGAGAATGTGACGAGATCAAAGGAAAAGTAAGTTGTGATGTCTAAGTGGCTTGACAAGGTAAAGCATGTAGTAGATGATAGTGTTGAAAAATGCAAGGCTAAATTTATGGCTCATGGATTCCCTTAGAAAATGGGAGTAGACTATGAAGAGAAAATTTTTCCCATAGCAATATACTCTTGTATTTGAGTAGTTCTTTCAATAACTTCTATGATGTGATTTATCATCCACCAGATGGATGTGAATACCACATTATTTAATGGGATCATTGAGGAATAAGGATACATTAAAGAACCATAAGGGTTTGAGGTTCATCACAAAGACACACATATATGTATGCTTAATAAATCCCTATATGGACTCAAATATGCTCTTAGGGCCTAATATGTTAGGATTGATAGTTAAGTATAGGGCATAGGCTTCACCAAGGGCGAGGTAGATTCTAACATATACTTCTTGTTGGTTGGATCTGAGCCCCTCATTTTGGTGTTCAATGTCGACAATCTCATTCTGACAGGTATAAACAAACTAATTGTATGTTTCAAGTTAGATCTAATATCAAAATTTGATATGAAAGATATCAAGAAAACACATTAGTTTCTAGGACTTGAGGTTTAGCAACAACGAGGAGAGATATTAATTAGAAAAGGGAAGTACACTATAGATATACTGAATATATTCAAGATAGAGAATAAAAAAACGATAAACACTATGATGATGGAAAATTTAATATGATTAATTCTTCAATTTTAGAGTCACAAGAATCCATAGAGTACAATAAGTTTACTAGATCGTTGATATATATGGTCGACGCTTGACCATAAATCAATTTTGTTGTTAATACCTTGATCTATTTTTTGGTGGAGCTAAGGGAAGTTTACTAAGTTGCAACAAAGGATATTCTTAGTTATTTGTGGGGCACAATAGGATATGGGTTACAGTATCTTGGTGTAGATGGCATAAGGTTTTGGAGGAACTGAAATTCAAACTGGTAAGATACTAATATAGATTGGAAGAGCACCCTTAGGTGCAACTTCAATTCAATGCCAATTTTCATTTATTGATTCAGCGTGAACTAGACATCAGTAGCACTGAGTTCAGCATAGACAAACTACAGAATGCCCATTCTAGCTTATTTTGAATAAATATGGCTTTGAGAGATACTCATAGGATTCTTTGTTCATAAGCTTGAGCTAATACTGATTCAATATGATAAATAGAGTTGTATCAAAATCTTAGAGAATATAATGTTTCATGATAGTTCAAAGCACATTGATTTCAAATACTACTTCATCATAGACATTTTTCTAAAGGGAACATTCAAGCTCTAAGAAAATTATATCGAGGAGCAATTTTTAGATATTTTCACCAAGCCCTTGGTGAAGTGAAATTCCGTGTGGTTTCAAGAAAAGCTAGGAGTGGTAGAGAGAACATTTCTCACTAAGAGGGGGTGTTAGTGTTTGTAGCTCATACATGTTGTTGGGCCGAGGAAAAGGTAGATTTTACCCCTATCTTTAGCATAATTTATCATTAACTTCTATATGTTTTCCTTCATTTCAGAAATAAATTAAAGGATAATAATGTAAAAGTGGGGTAAAATGAATTATTGAAAAAATGTGTGTTTAATTGTATGAAAAATAATTTATGTTGTCTTTATTGATAGGGAATCGAAACAAACCAACAGCTGACCAAAACAACTAAGCAACAATAGTCAAGAAAACTAAATAGAATCCCATCGGTGCCTATGAATCAGCAAAAGATGTAGAAACATGCCTATCCTTGAAGCATTTGGTTGATGGCTACGCAGCCTTAGGATCTCGTGATCTTTAGAATTCATTATTCTATTTTGTTTCGCCTTTAAGTTATAAAAGGTTGTAGGTGAAGGAGACAAAGGGTTGTTCATGTATTATAATTTTTTTCTAATAAACTTATTCAGACAGAACCTTCGAACTCGTGATGATGTATTTCCCCTTTAATTAATGAAGAAATTGGCATTTTCATTCTAAGAATATTCTGAGTAGTTCTTGCCAGAAGACTTTTAGAGGCTTCAGGCTTGGTCCCTCAGAGTTCTTGTGCTATTCTGTGTTATACGTGTATTTTTTATTCTTCCATTTTAGTTATTCTTTGCACTTTGTAGCTTTATCATTCAATTCATTAAATCACAAGTGTGATGTGTTGCAATTCCCTTTTCAATAGGTAGAATTTATCATTGATGTTTCTTTAGTATGCAGTGATGCCTTTAGATTCATTAAATTGATTCCAGCGTGCTTAAGTAGTTGTTGTTAAATTTTGTATACAGTTATTTCTTAAAGTCTTTTCATCATAAGTGTGAATGTTTAGTTTGCTGTTCAATTTTGAATGTGCTATTAGTTGAGCTATAGATAATTCCATTGCAAAATATTAATAAAATAATTCAATTCATTAGTATTTTTGTTCAATTTATTAAGGTTGTTGTTCAATTCATTAAAGTGTGATGTTCAATTACAAAATATCCCTTATTTCAGCATGGAGTGTTTATTTCTGCATAGGTCTAGATTAAGAGTTTATTCCTCTGATTAATTTGAAGTATTTTGTATTTTACTTTTGAGTTGGTTTGCTTGAACTTCAAGAATTAGATAACATTTCTTACAACGATTTGGAGTAAATAACCTCTGATTTCACTTGCATATATTTTTCTTGTACTCTTGAAATAAAAGGACTTGCCCTGGGTTGATGATTAATGTGAAGCATTAAGGTTAACTTTAACAGTCACCTTCTTGACTCAAAATTTTGGTGTCATTTCCGGGGAGAGTGTGTAGGAGTGACGTCTTTTTTTTTTCCTTTTTCTATGAAAGAATTGAGTATTTAAAGCGGGAGGTAGGAGCCTGCGTATTAGCAAGAAAACCACTTACTCTCCAGCCTGCTTCTTAGCAATTTTTCAAAGGTTAAATAAGATAAGTGTTTTGTTTTTTTATGACTAGGAAGAAAAATATATAATTAGATCAAACCCCCCCAATCTAAACCCGCAAAGCCCAAGGGGTCAGTGGCCCTTGGCAGAATAACATACATAGACGAAATCATCAGGAAAACTGAATCCGAGGCATCTATAGGACCCAAAACCATTCCTAACAGGAGTACTACTATAATCCCTCAGGCAGCGGCCTCACCTTCTGTAGCCGACATCGAGATTAACAACAAAACATCAGGGTTTGAATGGAGCTTTCATACTATAAAACATTTGAGTCCCAACCCTTCACGAGAGGGAAATTCTTGTAATTTGCAAGAAGGAGAGGGAGAGACCAGTATTGCACTAAAGATAAAAAATCCAAAGCCTGGATATCCTAAAATAGTGGTTGAGATAGAGACACCCAATATTCTAGATCGAGGTAGTGCTGCAAGGCCTCCTCCAAATCCACCCCCTAATTCCATTCAGATTATCCTCCTAGAACAGGAAATTCCTAAAGATTACTGGCATATCATTTATCATATGGCGCATAACCAAAACCAGAGAAAAACATCAACATTGGAGTATCCCATTGTTGATACAGCTGCAAATGCCCCTATGAAATCTATCCCATTACAAAACATTCCCACCTTCTACGAACTTACCTCAGAAGATCTAGATGCATTTTATTTGAATTTGATGTTTCGTGTAGGGGATATGACTATACCACTGACCCTCAAAAGCTCAAAATATTTCCCTGTACATTGAAGCGAGCAGCACTACGCTGGGTCATGGGGCTTGGTGGGGGAACCATTAATAGTTGGGATCAGATGAAAAACTCTTTTCTCAATAAATACAAAGATTGTTGCCATACTCGAAAACTAAAAGAAAAAATCTTCAACATGTCTAGAAAAGACAATGAGACATTAGAATAATATGTTGAATGATTTCAGTATAATTTGCAAAGATCTCCATATACTACACTATCTAAAGGTATCGTAAAAGAAAAAATTATTAAATGAATGAAAGAAGAACGGGTAGAAACACATAATATAATGGAAAAATGGGACATATATCAAGAATATTATGATGACATTATTGCATTGTGTATCAGGTGCTCTCAAGGTAGTACGCATAATAGATGAGCCAGACGAGATTCAGTTACTAGGAATTACAAATAGTCAGGTGGCAATGTGACCAGAGTATAATTCGGTAATCTCTTAGAATATTTCAAAAATGATATATTAGGAACCCTCACAACATAGCTTGATTTCCTACAAGCCAAGCAGAAGAAATGTTTAGTAGAACAAAACTTGGCTATTCTTTTCCACGCTGTCAAAATAAGCACAGCCAGCGAGAGTTTTCATTAGACATGATCTAGACATGTGCTATCTGTGCCAAGGACCACACCACTGAGTAGTGCCCTTTACCTCCAGGGTTGAAATCAGTTTTTAAAGAGGCAGAACTTATGTATTTAATTAATCAATGTCAACAGTGGAAAGCAGGACCAAGTATGTCACAAGACCTGTCTTAGTTATTTTCTTCTCTGCAATTTAATCAACCAATTTAGAGAGAAAAATGACAAAGCCAATCACCTTTTTCTTCTTGGCCATCCCAATCATTTTCCATGCCCCCTTGGCTGACACAATCCTCTCCAGGTAATATTTTGCCAAGCTTTCCTTTCTCTCCTTCATACTGGCAACACAATCCATATCAATCCCAGTGTCATGCCTCCACCTCACAACATACGAATTGGTCTCAAAATTGGTAGCGACCCCTGGGAATGACCAATATACCTATGGGAACAGGGGCTCAAACTCAACCCACATTACCAGCTCCATACCCAGTCCAACAAAATCATCAACCTATTATACACCCTCAACTTCCAGCTAAACCAAATCCTAATCATATTAACAGACTGGTTCAGCTGATCCAGATTGTTGAGAATCCAGAGTCCAAAAATGAACAAGAGGAATGCAATGAACTTAAGCTAAGATTAGTGCATTTTATTTCACCTAAAGAAGATATTTCGCTGCCATAAATTAAGTCTAAAATTCCAAAAATACCTAAGCAATTGAGTATGATGGAAACAAAGATAGAACAAAGGAGGGACACACTCGACCAAAAAGTTCCTGAAAACCTTATTATTTCCTCTCCTCCATTCCCTGAGAGATTAATAATACCCAAACCAATGGTCTCTTTAGGTTTTGATCTCATAGGGGAATTAAAAATATTTGTATTAAAATTCCTCTCCTGCAGGCTATACAAGACATCCCTATCTATGCTAAAAAATTAAATAATTGTGTGTAAAAAAATAGGTGAGGAAAGCAAATACCTTACCAAATGTTCATGTAGTCATAGTCCAGATCTATGGCCGCTCCTTTTCAAACACGTTAGTCAATTTGGGGGGAACTATTAATATCTTAACTACAGAAACCTGCAAGACATTGGCTATAACATCTTTCGAACCCACATCTACCTTGCTAGAACTTGCCGACAGATCTGTTTTCAAACGAGAAGGTACGCTACAAGACATCCTGGCTTCTGTCGACTCATGGGAATACCCGGTAAAATTTTTAGTTATTAACCCAAAAAGAAGGTTAGAGAGACATCCCCTGATATTGGGATGACCTTGGTTAGCGACGACTGATGCTTACATAGGCTGTCAAAAAGGAGGCATGACCATTGCTAGAGGAGACGCCATAAATAATATTGTTATATACCCCCTTACCAAACCAAGTCTTCCCACTGTAAATATTCAGAACCAACCACATACATATTGGGAACAAAACATTCGTTCACCATTGAAAATAGTTGAGGCACTCTAATTCAAAGATCAAAATGAAAATGATGTGATCAATAACTTTATAAACCAACCATCTACTTCAGGGAATTTAAACTGACAAATGTTAAAAGCAGTTCTTGATAACGAAGCATAGGAAGAACCCTTACCAGATACTAATGACCAACACATACCCACGAATGCTAGTCACAACAACATGCCAATTGAAATTGAGCCAGATAAAGTTCTAAATATCAATGGATGTCTGGATAGTGACCAATAGAAACCATTAAAATTTACAAAAATATAAAGGAGCTTTGCTTGGGACCACCTAGACATGAAGGGTATAGATCCTCAACTGGGCATGCATCATATTTACACTGAAAAGGATGCCCGCCCTATTTGGCAACCTCAGTGAAGATTAAACTCGCATCTGAAAGACATTGTAAAATACGAATTACAGAATTTACCAGATGTAAACTTCATGTATCCTATTTCAGACAGAAAATGGTTCTCTCCTTTAGGATTCGTTCCTAAAAAGAATCATAAGTGGAAAATATGTGTGGAGTACAGAGAAATAAACAAAGCCACACAGAAATACCACTTCCCCCTTCCCTTTATTGATCAGATCCTTGATACATTGGGAGGAAATCAATTATTTTCCTTTCTTGATGGCTTCAGTGGTTACAATCAAATCCATATAGCCCCTTAAGACCAAGATAAAACAACCTTTACTGGCCCCTAGGTACATTCACCTATAGGGTATTGTCGTTCAGTCTATGCAATGCCCCAACAAGATTTCAAAGGGCCATACTTAGTACTTTTTCTGATTTAATGAATGAAGGGCTCGAGGTCTACATGGATGAATTTACTCCATATGGAGATGACTTCGATTAGGGACTACAAAGTCTGGAAAAAGTATTGGAACGATGTATTGCTACAAGATTATGCTTGAGCAAAGAAAAGTGTCACATGATGATGACCGAAGGCGTGATCCTAGGACACTACTTCTCTACAGTTGGAATACAGGTAGATCTAGTAAAGATAGAGGTAATTCTCTTATTATCCATACCTTGTACTCAGACAAAGGTATGTAGTTTCCCTGGATATGCAGGGTAGTATCGTAGGTTTATAAATAATTTTTCACAAATTGTTGCGCCTTTGTATGCATTAACTGTAAATGTTGAATTCCATTGGTCTGACAAATGTGACACCACTTTTTCATATTTGAAGAAACTGATCTCGACTGCACCAGTCTTGCGTGGTCCCAATTGGGAGCTTCCCTTTCATATTTCTTCAGATGCATTAGATACTCCAATAGGAAGGGTCTTCGTTCAAGAGGAGGACAAGAAGCACTAGGCTATTTACTATATCAACAAGAATCTCAGTCCTACCGAATTAAATTATATAGTGACCGAAAAGGATTTCTTGGTTGTCATTTATGCTATAAATAAATTTAGACATTACATAACTAACTTTCAAGTATTCTTGTATACCAATCATTCTACCATTATATATTTAACTAACAAACCTATTACAAATTGAAGAGTGACTCGTTGGTTGTTTCTTTCACAAGAGTTTGATATAACTATTAAGGACTGTCCAGGAAAGGAGAATGTAGTTGCATATTTCCTTTCCAGAGTTCCAAATAAAAATGACTCACTAGCAGTACATGATCATTTCCCTGATGAGCATTTGTTTGTTGTGGCATTAAAAGCGCCATGTTATGCAGATGTAACGAATTATCTGGTAGTAGGAAAGCTGCCAAGACACTTGACAACAAAGGAACAGAAGCTGATTGTTCAATGCAGTGCTAGATTCTCCTAGATTGGGTGATATCCTTTCCATAAAAGAGATGATATGAATATATGTAGATGCATTCGAGAAGACGAGATTTATGACATCTTGAAGGCCTGCCATGATGAACCATGTGGCATACATTTTGCAGATCATAGGACAAGGTGTAAACTACTACAAATGGGCTACTATTGGCCCACAATTTTTAAATATGCAAAGAAATATGTACAAGTCTCCGATAGTTTCCAAATAATGGGCCACACTGGCCAATCTGACAAGATTCCATTGCAGCCATAGTTGGTAGTGAAACCTTTCAAAAAATGGGCACTGGACTTTCTTGGGCCGTTCAACCCACCACTAAATCAGAAGGCCTACATACTGGCTGCCACAGACTACGTGACAAAATGGGTAGAAATAGTGGCTTTGTCGAGAGCTACGGAAGATTCTGTGCTCAATTTTATTTTTGAGCTATTTGTATGGTATGGCTTACTTAGGGAAGTGGTAAGTGATAGAGGGGCACAATTTGTGGGAAATAAAATCACGGCCACTCTACAGAACCACCATGTCACCCATAGAGTCACCTCTCCCTACCACCTGCAGGAGAACGTGAAGGTCGAAAGCACCAATAAATTCCTTGATCCAGGTGGATATTGGTGGACTCTCGCCTATTCCACTTGGTGCCCCACCATTGTCTATTTGAGTTTTTCAGTTTCGGCACAACTTACTATTTTTAGCAGTTTTTCAGGTCCTGAACTTCCAGAGCCGTTTTGAGTCCCTAAAGGACGTTTTTTGGGCATTGTGCCTCTAACGAATATGATTTTGTTCCAAAAATGATATTCATTATCAATATTTGTATTCCTCGAATAGATATTTCTAACGATGTATCATGTGTGTCAAACAGAGATAGTATGCCAAAGTTACGACCCTATGAAGCTGAAACACCAATTTACCCAAACAAGGCCCATAGTTTTGGCACTTCATCTCCTACGGTTAGGTATTTGGATGTTTAGAGTTTTCCATTATTTATCTATAATAAATAGGCCCTTGAGCCTCATTGGAAGACAATTCAGAGGCCTGTAGTCGCCACAACTCTTCTCAGAGATAAGCTACTAGCACGCTACCTAATTTATTTCTCTATAATAAATAGGCCCTCGAGCCTCACTGGAAGATAGTTCAGAGGCATGTAGCCACCATAACTCTTCTCAGAGATAAGCTACCAGCACCCTACCTAGGTTATTTCCATTCTATCTATAATAAAATTACAGTTCTTTGATATTAAAGAAATGAAGTGTTATTTCCACTGCATCTTCGTATTTATGGTTATATGTGTATTCTTTTGCATTATTGCATAAATCTGGATCACTGGTATCTGAGCTGTCTGCTTTTTATCGATCCTTATTTGCATGTCCCCAACGAGGTCAGGCTATAATGAGTTAGGGCTTGATCTTGTTGAACATTTGCAAGAGCAGCCTTCCAAACCCCGACGGCCGCCCATGGGGGACGAAAAGAAAGATGAGGAAGTAGGAGATCCTATCAAAATATTTCTTGAGGAGGCCCTCGAAAAACAAAGGAACGCGATGATGGATAAATTTTCCCAGATCCTTCAACGACTGCCCACTGGCGGCACATCTGCATCCAACAGCCACTTTGGAGGCGCGACTCCCTTTAAGGTACAAGTAAACTTTGAAACTCCCATATTTGAGGGTAAAATACATGCAGATATCATAGATATATGGTTGAATATATTAGAATTATATTTCTCGGTTCATGAGTTTTCCAACCGGGAGAAGATTATTTTTGCAGTTCTCAAAGCTACCTCCCATGTCAAGGACTGTAGGAAACCTGCTGTGAGAAAAAGGACGAGACAAAACCCTCTCTGTTCTCAGCCGTACCCACATTGAATTCTTTAAGAGATGCCATCGAGGAAGAATACTATCTCGTAGGGAGCTATGAGGACAGGTACATACAATGGACCACGATGCGACAACAAAGGGATCAAGATGTGCATGAGCTAATGAATTTGTTCCATACCCTGCGTGAAAAGTTGCGTATCAAAGATTCAGAGAAACATTTGTTGCTAAAGTATCAAAGTTTTCTGCACAGATACATTCAGGAGGAAATGGAGTTCCTCGACATCTCCTTGCTTGGTACGACATACTGGTATGCTGCCAAGATTAAGAAGAAATTCAAATAGAGGAAGCGAGACTTTGGATCTTCAAATCAAAAGAAAGGGAAAGGGGCCCCCAAACTGCAGAAAAAAGGAAAAAGCTAAGGCATGGAGGCCCAAGACAACCTAAGAAATCCACAAGTAAAGAACAACACCGCGAAGCCAAAGGAAGACACAGGAAAGTGGTGTGAGTTCCATAAGAGCTCCACTCACAAACACAAGTGAGTGTCGGGCCAAGTAGTTGCTAGTGGCTGAGATGAGGGCTTCTGAATTAGATGCATGCTACAATTTTGAATCAGAAATTGACAAGGAGAATGACAAAGGGAAATAGATTATTGATGCAGATCCTAATGCCATTGTTGCCACTGCGAAGATCCAAAAGGAGGAACCAGAAGATCCAAAGGAGGAGGAGCATCTCTTCCACTCCCATATGCGGGTAAAGGGTTCCCCGCTATAGTTCATTTTTGACAATGGGAGCCCAAAGAACCTCATTCCAGTAGACGCCGTGAAGCGGTTTGGATTTTCAACTAAAATGCACGCAGAACCATACACCATCGGGTGGCCTCACCAAGGATGGGATCTCCGCGTCAACCAGCACTGCCTCCTTCCCTCTAGCATTAAGCCCTTCATGGATAAGGTATTATGTGACATTTCTCCTCTTGATGTTTTTGATGTATTATTAGGCCAACCATAATTTTAGAAGTCAAATTTTGTGTATGAGTCCCGACCTCATGTTATTAGTGTTACTTTGGGAAATAATTTGTACAAGATACCAGAGGTACCACCGCCTACCGCTATCTCTTTGGTTACTGAAAAACAATGTAGTAAGGTCATTTCCCA
Organism: Pinus albicaulis; assembly: GCA_034641835.2. NCBI lineage: Eukaryota > Viridiplantae > Streptophyta > Pinopsida > Pinales > Pinaceae > Pinus > Pinus albicaulis. The sequence goes on from CM076569.1 coordinate 528,458,164, forward strand.
AACTAGGAAATGTGTTTCCCTGATGATCTACCCATAGGGCAAGAAGAACACTGTGGCCAAGACCTCCAGAAAGGGCTCCTCTGCATGACAACAACAAATGGATAAGGTTTTTGAGGAGTACGGGGACATCTTCACCTTACCCACAGGGGTTCCTATGCACTATCAGGTCAAGCACCCCACTGATATGACCCCAGGTGCGCCACTACCCAATGGACTGATCTATCGGTGCTCTGTTCTGGACGAAGATGAAATCAAGAGGTAGACTCAGGAGCTACTACAGAAAGGTCACATCTGGCCAACTTCATCACCGTGTGGGAGCCCGATTGTGTTGGTACAGAAGAAGGATGGGACTTGGAGACTCTATGTTGACTATCGGGCGTTGAACAAGATCACTGTCCAGAATAGGTACCTGATCCCAGGGATTGATGAACTTCTAGACCAACTCAAAGGGGCGAAATATTTCAACAAGATTGACTTGAAGTCTAGGTATTACCAGGTACCAATCAAACCCTCCAATGTGTGGAAGACATCCTTTAAAGCCAGGGAGGGCCTTTTCGAATGGTTGGTCATGACATTTGGGTTGACGAATGCTCCCGCAAGATTCATGAGGTTGATGGATGGCATCTTGCAGCCATTCACCAACTCATTTTTAGTGGTGTACTTGGATGACATTTTGATCTTCAGCCAGACATGGGAAAAGCACCTCCACCACATCTGAAAAGTCCTCCAAACACTACGGCAAAAAAATTTGTCTGCCACTTTGGAGAAGTACACTTTTGGCATGACCCAGGTTCAATATTTGGGATACATTATTGATGAAAGGGGGGTGCATGTGGATCCAACCAAGATCCAAGTCATTTGGAATTGGCCAGCCCCAACCACTCTAATAGAGCTTCACATATTTTTAGTTCTTGCTAATTTCTACTACCAGTTCATGTTGGGATTCACTCATATCACTTGGCCCTTGAGTCAAGTCACCAAGGGAGGAGCAAAAGAAAAATTATTTTGGTCGGAATCTCAACAGAAGGCGTTCGTAGAATTGAAACATTGCCTCTATTCTGCCCCAGTGCTCACTTTAAAAGACTTGCAACAACCATTTAAGATCGACACAAATTCCTTTGACCATGCTATTGGGGCATTTATTACTCAACAAGAATCCAGTGGCATATCACAGTGAGACATTGTCTGACATAGTTTGCAAGTATCCCACTTATGACAAAGAAATGTATTCCATTGTGCAGGCTTGTCGTCAGTGGAAGCATTACATTCTGGGGAAGGAAAAAATCATCCACACATACCACCGACCCCTCCAGTTCATACAGACACAAGGGAAGTTACAGAATGATCGCCATCGGAAGTGGTCCACATATCTGGAAAAGTTTCATTTTAACATCAAGTACAAGAAGGGTTGCACCAATAATGTTGTAGACTACCTCATCCGACCACCTATCACGGTGCTAACCACCTTTCTCAACTCTCGTGGGCATGAGACTTCTAATTCGTCGCTTCTCTACAAGGGCAATCCAGAATTCGGCCACACATACAAGGCACTCTTGGGGGGTATGCAAGTTCCAAATTTTCACCTCCAAGATGCACTATTATGTCACATGGGACACCTTTGTGTTCCTTCAACTGAGCATGCCAAGATGATATAGGAAGCACACTACAGTCGATTCACTGGGCATTTCAGGTTCGAGAAAATAGTGGCAGTGCTACAGAATTATTTTTATTGGCCGAACCTTCGACAAGATGTCGGGAAGTACATCATATCCTGCACTGCTTGCACCATTTCCAAACCGACCATCAAGAAGCAAGACCTCTATACTCTACTACCTACCCCTAGTCGACCTTTGGAATCCATCTCCATGGATTACATGTCAGGCCTTCCTTCTACTAAGCATGGAAATGACTATGTTTTCATGATTGTCGACAGATTCTCGAAGATGGCCATTATTCTGGACTGCAAGAAGAATATCACAACAGAAGCCACTGCTAAACTCTTCTTTGAATGAGTGTGGGTGCACTTTGGGATCCCACAATCTATCATATTAGATCAGGACAGTAGGTTCCTCAGCATATCTTAGTCCAGCCTGTAGTCAATGCTGGACACCAAACTCATCAAGTCCACAACTTTCCATCCCAAAACTGATTTCCAGACAGAGGTCGTAAACAGGATGATTGTACACATTCAGCGAATGTACAATTCAAATCATCCACGCAGATGGGATGAGAGCCTCCCCCATGTACAACACAGTTATAACTGGGCTCTCCACAGCTCAACCGGCTCAAGCCCCTTTCTGGTGGGCTTTGGTTTCTGGCTGCTATGTCTGGTTGACGTAGCCATGCCATTTGTCGCCACTAGAGCCGATTCAGCTCGTGTCCAGTATGAATCTGACAAAGTGAACATCTTCATCGAGCACATTCATAACATATGCCAACAGGTTCATAAAATATTGGATAGAGCCAATTCTAAGTACAAGCAATGACATGATCAACATCGGGTGCCGCACAACTTCTAGGTGGGTGACAAAGTGTGGCTACATTTGCAAGAGGAACGACTCACTGGACCCCACCGCAAGCTTCACCCACTCTGATATGGATCATACACCATCACCAATTTTTTAGGGAATAATGCATTCGAGCTCACTATTCCACCATTCCTAGGTCCACACCCATTATTCAATGTGGACCACCTTCATCCCTACTTCCCACCTCTACTGGACACCTATGACATTGCAGAACAAGTCACACTAGCAGAGTTAAACCCAGACTGCATGGAACATGCCACCATAGATTGTATCATAGATGTGCAAATCAAGAACACTCGCCAACAGAAGATCCAATTGTCTCAGTTTGTCAAAGATGGCCAACTCCTGCACCAATGAAAGTGGTTCACTAGGGACCAAGTTCCACAAAAGTTTCCTCATCTCATGGAGGAAATCAACGCAATGGGGACCATTGCTTCCCAAGGGGGGAGGAATGATCCAAGTGGATATTGGTGGCCACTAGCCTATTCCACTTCGAGCCCCACCACTGTCTCTTTTATTTTTTTAGTTTCAACACAACTTACTATTTTTAGCAGTTTTTTGGGTCGTGAACTTCCAAAGCCATTTTTAGGCCCTAAACAACGTTTTTTGGGCACCGCACCTCCAGCAAATATTATTATGTTCCGGATTCGATATGTTTTCGTTTCGAAATCAATATTTGTGGTCAACAGTTGTAGTCCTCAGATATAGCTTTCTAACAATGTATCATGTGCGTCAAACGGAGATACTATGCCATAGTTACAACCCCGAGAAGTTGAAACACTAATTTACCCAAACGGGGCCCATAGTTTTGGTGCTTCATCTCCTAGGGTTAGGTTTTTGGATGTTTAGAGTTTTCTACTGTTTATAAATAATAAATAGGCCCTTGAGCCTCATTGGAACATAGTTCAAAGGCCTGTAGCCCCCATATCTCTTCTTAGACATAAGCTATGAATGCCCTAGCTACTTTATTTCCATTCTCTCTGTAAGCAAATTTCAATTCTTTGATATTAATGAATGAAGTGTTATTTCCACTCCATATTTTTATTTATGGTTATATGTGTATTCTTTTTCATTCCTTCATAAATCCGGATCAGTCCTTGAGAAAATTCTCACTAAAATAGTCTCAACACATCGTAGGGATTGGGCTACTAGACTTCCAGAGGCCTTGTGGGCTTATCGCACAACTTGGCGAAACACCACCAGATATTCTCTGTACCACCTAGTATTTGGAAAGGAACCAATTTTCCCAATTGAATTTGAGATAAAGAATCTTAAAATAGCCTAGGAAATGGGGTTGGATTTGATAGAGGCCCAAGTTACAAGACTCCAACAGATAAATGAATTAGATGAAGAATGACTACTTATTGTACAACGCACTACAATTATTCAGCAACAAAAAGCCAAGTGGCGTGACAACCTCATCAAAAATAAGACATTCCATAAAGGAGATTTGGAATTCCTCTACGACTCCAGGTTCCAAGACTTCCCGAGTAAGTTACAAACAATTTGGCTTGGGCCATACGAAATTCAAAAAGTGCACACCAACGGTACCATTACCTTGACCACCATAGATGGATCTGACTCTACCTTTCGAGTCAATGGACACCGGGTGTGCCTATATCATAAACCACCTACTAAAGAGTCTTTCTACGAGCAGGTGCATTACAATCCCACCATCCAAATTTTAGTCGCAAGGAATAATGGCTCGACATATTTAAGTTCATAGAAATTTGTTATTTCCTCTTGTAAATAGTGTATATATATTTCCTGCAATTAATGGTAATTTATAGTTCTTTTCCTCATTGTATAAAAGAATTCCATTTTCTTTCTTTTTGATTTTTTTGTTTTCAACATCAACATTCTTTTTCTTTTTTTCTTTTGTGTGTTTAATTTATTTTTGTTGTTCAATCCATTGCGCAATTATCGTTCAATCGCTTGAACAGTTGTTGTTCAATCCAATTGAATGGCTGTCCTTCAATCCAATTGAATGAGTGATTTTTTAGCATGTTTTTTTATCTTTGTTGTCCAATCCACTGAACATTTATTGTTCAATTGATTGAACAGGTTTTCGTTCAATCTAATTGAACGACTATGTTTTTTTAGCATATTTTTTTTCAAAACAATGAATTTATTGTTCAAAATAGAAAATTTTTGTCTTTTGTCTTCTGATGATTTCATTTGAAATATCCACTCTTCCTTTACACATTCTTCCCATAAAAACCATTTTATAGAAAAGGAATTTTCACCTAAGGAAGAGAAAAGAAGTGGTATTACTAATATTATATTCTTTTCAAAATTTTGATGGACATCTCTACTCCGGAAGCTGACATGGTTTATCTATATGATGAATGGTTGCATATCTCCTATTCACACATATTATCACACAATTCATTACCATAGTATTATGTTGGTATATCGTTTTACACTCTCAAGTGGTAATTATATTTAGTATGAGGATATAGGAATAAGAGGATCATTTTTATTGGCATTTTTTTTACTTCTTACACCATCCCTAACCGTTAAGGAGTTAATGAGCCTCCCTCCATTTATAATAAAAAAGAAAATATATCTCTATGTTCAAATTTTTAAAGAACAGAAAATAGAGGGTCTCATTATGAGCCATCCTAGCATTATCATGAGGATCTAACAGGTGACACTCCCACAATGGCCACCACACCAGGGTAGTGACCTTCTCGATAGCTAACACAGCTTGACATACATGAGGTCTCATCATGAGCTGGCCTGATCACTCTGTTAAATCCCCGTGAATGGCAGTATGACTATCTAGCCACCACACCAGCATAGTGGTCTCTCCACAAAACAAGAAAAATGTCTACTTTCAAATAGAGGATTCTGGGTCATTTATGGGTTAAAACAACATCCCTGTCAAGGATATGGATGCCTGGTGGCAGCAGTGGCTCTACTAGTGGTATTGGAGTACTTTTCTAATAACAGATAATTATTTTTATGCCCCTATTTACTGTTCATCCATTCCTCAAGACGAATGTGTTGTTTGACTAAGTTTTATCGTTATCAAAACCTATATGTATAATCAACTACGATTTTAGATGGATTATCTAATTATGCTGAATTGAGTGATAACAAAATCAATCATAATATGTCACCTATCATGCTTCCATCATACTATGCCATCAAAATTGGAAATCCTTTTCATAATGATTGCTACTCTATTTTTCTCCCTTTTTGGTCATTTCCACCTGACGTACATTTGTGATGATTACCAAATTCTAACTTCTACTTTGTGTGCATTCATGATTTCTACCACCTTCCTCTTTTCTTGTGCTTGAAGGCCGTGGATGCCCTTCTCTCATTGGAGGGGGTACGAATATCCATAATAAACAGGCATGCGAATTAACCTTGTGACTCCCTTCAGATATGCTGATTGGGAAATAGAATAATTGCATTAAAAATCATGCAGTCATGTTTCTAATAATATATTTTATAAAATACACATGTGGTGTTTATATTGTTTTTAACTAACAAAGCCAAAAGAAACACATGTAGAAGGGTGAAGAAACCAGTTCCGAGAACACAATAGCCATGGGTGTAAATTCTCTTCCCAATGAACCCACAATCCTTCAAGTCTTAGAATTAGCTCGCACCATTCTCTAACAAGCTGGTTGGATTCCATATCTACATAGACTACAAGGGTTTAATAGAGACACAACAACTGAATTCCTGCAGAACCTGTGGGAAGGGAACACCATAGTTAAAGGAAAAATTATACCAGCCTCTGAAGAAGTAATTATTGAGGTCTCCGGACTTCCAATAGAAGGGGAAAAATGGACTGATAAATATGTCTTCATACAAGAGGCAGTTTCAGTGTATCAGGATCCAGATGAGAAACTGGTATGCGAAGGAAAAGGTATTGACCCTGCCTCCTTGAAGCAGCCTTAACAAGAACGGGTATTATTCGTTCAAAATTATATCACATATGACGGATGCAAGTACATAGTAAAGTCCCATCACCTCAAACTGTTAATTGTTCTCAAGAAAAAGATTTCAGTTAATTTTCCTTTTTTGTTGAATTCTATATTGCATGATACTGTTATTCGGATTAGGATAGCTAAAATCCCTTAAGCAATTTCCAGCCACCATGGATTGATAAAATTGATTATTATTCATGAGTTAAACAAACATTAGTTAACATGGGATAGTTTTGTCAATCTTTCCCTACCTGCCCTGAAGAAAACCCTAACAGAGCATATATTTAACATCCTAGAATAGTCATGCCAAGCAGAGCTAGATGGAAGAGAACCCATCTTTCAACCTCAAAAATAGTAAAATGGAGATGGTCTGAAAGATTACAACTACAGAAAAATTCCTCAGCATTTCCAGATGAGACAGGACCATCCTATACACCACCTCTGAGCCCTCAAAATGCATCTTTACAGGACTATGAGGAGGAAATGGCTCAAGTATTAGAACAAATGAGAGTGTATTGTGAAATTAGGAACCCATATGAGCAATCTGAGGAATAGAGGGACCATTCGAACCAGTCTTCCTCTATTAGCAACTTTGGCCATACTGAAATCCTACCTCCCATTGATGAATTGTAGGATTTGGAGGTTTTACCTCCCTCTGATAATGAATGGGTGAATAGGGAAGACTAAATAGAGAGAACATATGAGTCTAGAAACCTGTAAGGGGATACTGTTCTATTAGAACAGGACACAATTATTGAGACAGATCCTCTGACACCGGAAGAAAATATTGTTCCACCCAATCATGATATCAATGTTGGAATAAACTATGGGATGCCTGAAGAAAACATTGTTGAATTTAATGATAACGCTAATACTGGCAGAACCCTTCCTGAACCTGAAGCCATTGTTGTTCCTTCTCCTACCAGAACCCCTTCGAAATAAAAATTAGCTGAGGTTAAGTTGAAAAACGTGAGCAGGAAATGCAGAAATTTGAGGAAAATAGTAAAACAGTTAAGGGAATGGTTGAAAGAAGAAGACAAGGCCTAGAAGCCTACGAAGGAATCAACTACCATGGGAACCAAAACAAATTTTGTCACTCAAACGATAGATACTGTTGAAGTCTCTGTGTATATTGATTTGGTACTCACAAAGGACAAAGAAACTCAAACAGAGGAAACACTTGCTTACACTCCTTTGGTAGAAGGAGCTGCCAATGAAAAGCTCCACAATGATTTAACTCAAGTTTAGCATGAATTGGCCCAGTATAAGAAGGAATTGGTGCCCTTGCAAGAACATCATGCATTGTTAAAATTATTTAAAGACCTTTCTGCATTTGAAGAAGAAATATTTACCCAACTTAGGGAAGAAAGGGTAAAAGTAAAAGAGGCATAGGATCAATTGGAATAGGCTAAGAAACAAACCAGTGGTGTTTCTTCTCTTTACTCAGATATATTGACTTGCAGGCCACCAACCACCAATTATGCCTTATTTTTAGTAGAAAGGTATTTGTTTTTGAAGATCAAAGTTGTTAGAGTAGGGAAACCCACTACATTTAAAATCATTGAATAATTTTTCCAGTGTTGTAATGATCAGGATGAACAAACCCAACACCTTTTGTGTGAATTGTATTTGCACAGTTTCTTTTTAGAAGAGGATAGAGATAGTAACCCCAGTCCCTTCATTGGGGACATTCATTTCCAAAATTTTATGTCCTTTGCCAAAAATCAGACTAGATGGGCTAAAACCTACAATATCTTTCAGAAAAGAGAATATGGTTTAGATCTATGGGTCAGAGGGGAGCCTACAGAACCCCTACATTTGTTTACTCAACATAAGAAGTTTATTCAATGGGAAGGAGTGATAGAAAAGTTGGGGCCAATTCAAAAATATATTGTGTAGAATGGAAGACCATACCTCCAGGATATTCAAGAAGAAGCTTTATTAGTAGCCAAACAGAGACGGCAAGCCTCTACCAATCATTTTAAGAATAGAGAGCCATTTGGGTATAGGAATTTTAAAGCTACTGCTTCTCGTTTTCGTCTATATAGCAATCTAATTTTGAACATGGGTACTACATGGATAGGATGCAGATATATATGCCTCATCATATGGAACCATCCTGAAGACTACATCATGGTTATGAATTACCAGAGGGACATACAAACTCAACATTTGCAAAAGTGAAACAAAATCATGGTTTTAAACATTACAAGGAAGAGGTGTATCCTACTAATTCCTTAACTCAACTACACCTCGATCATCTTTTTGCATGAGGAAATGCGAAAAGGTAAGTTGGGGAGTATGTTGGGCTTAGGAAAAGGTAAATTTTACCCCTATCTTTAGCATAATTTATCATTAAATTTTATATGTTTTCCTTCATTTCAGAAATAAATCAAAGGAGAATAATTTAAAAGTGGGGTAAAACGAATTATTGATAAAAGGTGTGTTTAATAGTATGAAAAATACCTTTTTGTTGTCTTTCTTGATACGGAATCGAAAGAAATCAACTGCTGACCAAAACGACTAAACAAAATCAGTCAAGAAAAGTAAATGGAATCATGTTGCTTCCTACGAATCAGCAAAAGATGCAGAAACATGCCTATTCTTGAAGCATTCGGTTGATGGCTACGAAGCCTCAAGATCTACTGATCCTTAGGATTCGTTATTCTGTTTTGTTTTCTCTTTAAGTTATAAAAGGTTGTAGGTGAAGGAGACAAAGGGTTGTTCATTTATTATCATTTTTCTCTAACAAAGTTATTCAGACAGAACCTTCAGACTCATGATGATGTATTGCCCCTTTGATTAATGAAGAAATTGTCATTTTCATTCTAAGAATATTCTGAGTATTTCTTGGCAGAAGACTTCTAGAGGCTTCGGGCCTGATCCCTGGGAGTTCTCTTGCTATTTTTTGTTATAGGTTTATTTCTAATTCGTGCATTTCAGTTGTTTTTTGCACTTTGTAGCTTTACCGTTCAATGCATTAAATCGCAAGTGTGATGTGTTGCAATTCACTTTTCAATACGTTGAATTTACCATTGATGTTCCTTTATTACATATTGACGCCTTTACATTCATTAGATTGATTCCAGCATGCTTAAGTAGTTGTTGTTCAATTCTAGATACGGTTATTTCTTAAATTCTTTTCATCATAAGTGTGAATGCTTGGTTTGCTGTTCAATTCTGAATGTTTCTATTAGTTGAGTTATAGAGAAATCCGTTGAAAAATATTAAGTAACTGAGTATTGTTCAAATCATTAGGATTGTTGTTCAATTTATTAAGCTTATTGTTCAATTCATTACAGTGTGTTGTTCAATTGCAAAAGGTCCCTTATTTGAGAATTGAGTGTTTATTTCTGCATAGGTTTAGATTAAGAGTTTATTCCTTTGATTGATTTGAAGTATTTCATAGTTTTCTTTTGAGTTGGTTTGATTTAACTTCAAGAATTAGATAACATTTCTTACAATGATTTTGAGTACTTAACCTCTTATTTCACTCGCATATATTTTTCTTGCTCTCTTGAAATAAAAGGGCTTGTCCTGGGTTGATGATTAATGTGAAGCATTAAGGTTACCTTTAACAGTCACCTTCTTGAATCAACACATGTATTTCGATGAGGGTGAATACTTATGCTAATGTTCATGAAGTGTGTCATGTGATTTTTCTAGAATTTCACTTAATAAATTAATTAAAAAACTGAGCGTTTTTCTATTAAAGTGAAATTTAGTTAATAAAGTGATTGAAGTGGGTCACTTAATGATTCAATTAAAATATATCCATTCATCCCATGGTTAGATCTTAACCATTGAATATTAGTTTTTTCTCTCATGTCAAAGTTATAAAATAAGGATAGGGAAAATGATAAATATACACAAAGAGAATTAATTTCAGAAGTCACATGAGTCATGGAAAAAATAAGAGTTCTAATTTTCAATCGTTAGTCAAGATTTTAGAGGTAGTTCAATAAGAAGGCAACTATGTCTTCAGTAAGTATAGGAATCCATATAACAAAAGATAGAAATTAATACAACTATTCATATGAATTCCATATGACCATATGGATTTCATATAAGACTACCTCAATTTCATGCAGATTGAAATTTTTAGATTTTTTGTTCCTTTGCTTAATTTCTCAAAGCCATTTTCCTCATAAGGGAGGTCTTGTAAGTTCTGATGGTAATTTTAAACAATAAAATGATCTACAATAGTAGAAATAAATGTGCACAACGAGCAATTTCTTTTCTTGTTTTTTTGTTGCATACAAGAGTCAATAATTCTAGCAAGTTACTAAATCTGATTTGTTTTCTTGGATAGCTATTTTTAGGATAATTTAATATTTTATGTATTGTTATAGGTACTAAAGGTATACATAGTGTTTTATTTTCATTTATTGGATATTAATTTTTTTTTCATTCGATATTTACAATTTAACCAAATTACCAAATTAAAATGATTTAAAACAATTTTTCTTGATGTTTGATTGCATACAATTATTGATGCTTGATTGCATATAATGGTTGATATCTTATTACAAAGATAATTTAGTTGGAGTTTACAAATGTAGTTTGTCATTTAGTAGCATTTAATTATGAAAATATGTTAGCTCATATTTCATTTATTCTAGGGACAATATGTTAGCTCGTATTTCATTTATTCACATTAGAAATATGGAATCTCTTTTATTAGCATATGGTTTATTATCTCTTCATAAGTTCATCTATTCTTTGTAAATATCATTATTCTATTAAAACATGATTCCCACCAAGATGACTATATCCTCCTACATCGTTGATTTGAGGTATTATGTCTTGAGTATGTAAGGGTGTTCATTAGATACGTTGGGTGTTCTTTCTACTTCCTTTAAATCATTTTGGACTACCTTGTCCATTAAAGTCTTATTTCTTCCTCGATTTCAGTGGCCTTCACACATAGGTACAAGATAAAAATAAAGTAGTATATACCAAGAGAATACTACCATTTGCGAATACACCTAATCTAGCTCCATCTAGAGCAATAATGTCTGCCAACTATGAATAGAGATATACATAAGGATATCTTAGACTAGTTTTTGTCTATTTATTACTTATAGGTTATATTAGGGATTTAGCTCATCACATCAATCACTTGGATTTAGGGCATGGTAATACCTTGTTTTGGTCTTACCTATGTATTCTCAATGACTCTCTATTTTTAAATTGAGAATTATTAGCATGTAAATGTACTTCTACATCATTTTCATCATATTTACGATTAAGAGAAGATGTTATTTAAATCCATATCCAAATTTTTTCAATTTAATTTATGAAAAGGTAAGAATTTTGTGAATACATGTGTAATAATTTAGGTTTTAGGGATATTTTTTTCTTGATACAACATTCTATGCATATTTGGGGGTCTTCCATGCTTCATGTGAGAATTTTAGTTCTTGAAATATGAGATAGCTAAAAGTTCTTTGTAGATATTGTACTTAAATGATGATGAGTCATTAGTACAAACTACCCATCATGGAAATCCTTGTGGATTCAAGTTGATACTAATCATTGGTCTTATAGTCTTTTGTTGAATCCCTTAAAGAGGAGGTGGGAGAAAATATGGGTTTTGAATTCCTATTATAAGAATAGTTACTGTAGTGGATATACACATTCTCCTAAACTATGTTTTAACATTATATGTAACATATAGTTAGCAAATTAAAGCCAATGTGTAGATGTTCCTTTTTTAATGTCATATGCTTCCATCGATGAGACCATTATTGTTGAAAATTAGACCTATCCACCTCTTTAATATGGGACTTAATAACAAGATCCCAAATAAGTCTAGGGTAGAATCAACAAGAGAATTATTAGAGCTTTTAGCCAAATTTCCTTCTTCTTTGAATGGGTACAAATAGCTAGAATTATTCTTTGAGGATTAGCTATGTAGAAATAAATTCTTATTCTTCGTTTGGTTAAGAAATATCCTTCTAAATTCATCTTCCTCCAAGAGTTTAACCAAATACACATACTCTTGAAATATCCTTACCCACTCTATTTCACATTTGTGTCATGGATTTTATTGGACACGCCTCTAGCTAAGTGTAGTGCATAACATAAAATACCAATAAAGGATGAATTGTCGAGTAGTTATAGTTATTTTTGTTGGACACCAGGAATGAAATCTACAATTATGATTCTAGACTATGGAAGTATTGGGTGAGGTTTAATGATATTTGCTAATATTGAACAATCATTGTGTTGAATTATGTATTCAATCATATAAACAGACTAGTTTAGAAAATCAATTAACATAATCATTTAAAATCACATGAGAGAAATTGAATAATATAAAATAAGTTATGGCACAAAATAAAGATTCACATGATATATAAGTATTTTACCCTAGAACCCCTTAACTGGGAAAACAAACCAACCTTTAAGAATCATAGATCTTATATTGTCAAATTTATCTTGCCAAATTAAAATCAATCCTAACCCTGGTACAAACCTAAGACTAATGCACTTGTAAATCACCAAATCTATATTGATAATGTATTTTATATTTTTCTCACCAACCTTACATCATGCTCTATTTATACACATAGAAAAACCTAGTTCATAACCACAAAATTGGTTACAAACCGTTGAGAGATATTGACCAATATCCTAGTAATACCAAGATTCCTAATTGTATTTGACAAATTTCAACTATGGTTTATCCTCCAATCATTAGTTTACCACTAGTCTCAATCAAATATGTGCATGTGTTTGACTATATTCCCCTTAACTACTGTAGTCAATATTTCTCTTTTTCTCGCTATTCAATTGACTAATGAAATTAACTCTCGAAAATATTGTCATATTCATCATCAAACAATTAAGTTTTACAGTTGAATTTTCATTAAATAAATTGTAAATTATCAAAACCGTTGAATTGGATTCAAATTTCCTGTCAACTTTCTCTCCTAATCAATTACCCCCAACTACACATGTTGAGGTTCATCCGTAGTTGACTTTGAAAACTAGTTAGTTGAATAAATGAATTCCAATAAACCAATATTACTTGCAAGAAATAGAAAACATCAACATTCTCCCACTTTTTGTCTTATTTGCATGAATTTTATCTTAAGATCTAGAGCATAAAAACACTAATTCCCATTACATCTCTTCATCAAGAGAACTTCACACTACTTACCTACTTCCTTAAAATGTATACAACATTCTCACCTATTATACCTTTAATAGAAGCACTTTATCTCCCTCCATTATATCACTAATGAAATGGTAATGTACAAAAATGTGGTTTATCCTTGGATGGTAAGTTAGGTTATTTTCCAAGAATATTTCACTTTGGTTGGCATGGCGTATCATTGCTACTTCTTCAAAAAAATTGATCTCTAAACACAACTATCGTAGTGATAATTCTTCCTTCATTACATGAATTGTTGCCATATGTTCAGATTTCTTTGTCAATACTGTGCACAATTAACTAGTATTTACCATCAAACTAATGTCTCCATAGTTAAAAATTAATATATATCTTCTTCTGTGTTCATCTACAACATAGTTTCCATCTATAATTCCATGTATAGCTTCTTCAATGTAATCCTTAGGCCTTCCCTACTATTAGATAACATTATTATTTGTTCCACAAAAATATATGAATGATCTTTTAGTAGTTGTCTAATGTTATTCACAATATATTATCATATATCTTATTAATACTCCCATTGTATTAGCAATATGTAGTTGGGTGGTAACCATTTGATACATTATAATACATATGCTAGTTGCTTGTAAATCACAAACCAAGTACACTTAACTTCCCTAGGTATAATAAAGAATAGATATTCCACTAGAAAGGTCAACACACTAGGTCTAATAAAATTATACTAAAATTTGAAATATGTACTATGGGGGTTAGTTTTCCTTTCATTTTATAGATTTATTAATTTTTTCTTTATTTTATTATGCATGCAATATATTAAATGAATAAAAAAAGTGAAAAAAAAACAAAAAACATACTAACAAAATCAAAATAACGTTGAGATATCATCTATGAAACCATTTTAAGGGAAAACCTAGCTAGAGGGTGATGTTTCTCTACTTTGTCTTTCTGCAAATCGAAATGGGGAAAATACAAAGGAATGAGATAGGTAGCTTGTGGGCTGCTAAAAAAACAAAAAATATTTCAATTCCTACCTCCCTATATCCACTCTCAAGTACTCTACAATGGAAAAAGTGTAATAGATTAGAATCAAACCCATTTTCCTTCCAGTGGTCTAGCTATAACATATCCTAATAACCAACTAGGGGATAAATTATACCTATCAAACCATCAACATTAATTACAAATAAACTCTTCTAGAATATATGTTGGCTTGAGAGGTCCTGACCCAGGTTTGGATTTTATTGATAAACCAACAAACCCTCCAACTATTGGCGCTTTCAGCAATGATCTTCGTGCACAGAAAAAATTCTCACCCAAAGAGTATGGGGGGGTGCTAGAACATGGTTTCCGCACCCTGAGAGAGAATTTAATGAAATGGTCCTCGGAAAAACCCTAAGTGATATTATACATATGCGAGCAACATTTTATAATGGAAACACAAAGAATTCTCAATTATCAACATAATAATGCATAAATAGTGTTCGCTTTAGCGCAGGTAACATATCATAACCATATCTATATATTAATCAAGGTAAGCACTTAACATATCTCTTAATCATCAATAATAATGCATAAACATATAAGATAACTTCGTCCATTCGTCAATAAGTTAAAAACCCCTCCAACTAGGGGATAAATTATACCCATTAAACCATCACATTAATTAAAAATCAACTCTTCTAGAAAATTTGTTGGATTGAGGGGTCTTGACCTAGGTTTGAAGTTTATGGATAAACCAAAAAACCCTCCAACTATTGTCCCTTTTGGCAATGATCTTCTTGCACAGACCAAAGTCTCACCCAAAGAGTATGGAGGGTTGTTGGAACCAAGTTTCCTCACACCGAGAGAGAATTTAATGAAGTGGTCCTCGGAAAAACCCTAAGTGATCTTATAAATATGTGTGAGACATTTTATAACAGAAATACAGAGAATGTGCAACTATCAAGAGAATAACGCATGAATATTGTTCACTTTAGCGCAAACAACAAATCAGAACCAGATCTATATATTAATCAAGGTAAGCACTTAACATATCTCTTAATCATTAATAATCATGCATAGACATATCAGACAAATTTGTGCATTGATCAATAATTTAAAAAAAAATGTGATCTTACGAGAGCATAAATGATACCAATGTAGACACATAACACAAATAAATTCCCCAAAACAGTTCTTTCTATTATCTTTCGGATCTGTCAACACATCAACTATCTTTCCAAAACCCTTACGATTCCTTACAAACCCTTACAAACCCTTCTTCGCACACAACTGATGGAGTCTACACACAGATAGGACTAGGTCTCTGCATGCACAGCCAAGAGGAGCCTTTTACCCAACTCAAAAACCCTTATAGACGCATATACTTTGAGAACATCAATATATCATCAACTTTATTAGAAATTCTTAGCATAGGCATACTATATCTATTTATAATACACCTAGCGCATAGATACTATGGTCTCAAAACATGGTTTGAGGCTCACAATTTAATTTTAAGCCTAATTACATCCAAAATTGGGGCAAAAATCCCTTTCACTTCCTCTGCGTAGCATGCACATACAAACATAAAAAAAAATTGTCTTTGGAACTTATGCCTCAGGGGACCTTGCTCCAACAGGACCCAGACAAAAACATGTTACTCGTCCTGAGTCGCTAAAGTAATGGATCCTTCAATTTAGCCTTGAGAATCTTGACATATGTTTGGAGAGGAAGCACTAACTCGAGGCTCTGCGTTGCTACACCTCGCACATGTTGAACCATATTCTTTGTAGTAGGCCCTTCAATAGCCATTTGCAAGCTGCGATGAGTCTGTTGAATAATCTACAGAATGTTGTCCAGTGTCTGAGAGAATTGTAGTGCTTCCTCTACCCACAGTTGTATGTGTTCTTTGATCACCTATTCCTTGTGGCACAAGTTTGAAATCTCTACTTGGATTTTGTGGCCTTCTTGCAGATGAGCAAGTCTCTGTGTGAGGACCAAATTAGGTGTGACAGTCTAAATCTCTTCAAACTGCTGCTCCTTTTCATTGAGTGGGTCACCCAACTTCTGCAGGACTAGATAATTCTCGATAGAGGTTGAAATGTCCATGGCCTTGTTCAAGGAAATGTCACACTAGGTGACCACAACAAAAATGCTTTCCTGTACCTACTTTACTTATGTTGATCTCTTCGCGTGCACCTCTAGCAGAGTCTCTAACTACAACTTGGTTTGGAGGTCTCCGATTTTTTTCTTATACTGTATATGAATTGTATGAACATATTTGCATGGTGCAGCAGACAGTCCCTCTAACTTCTCAGTAGGTGCAATTGTTTCCAATAAAGCTATAATATCGCAGCACACCTAACTGATTTTTACCACCAGCGCAACGCGTTTGTCTTATACTTATCTGCACGCTTCTTCGGCCTGTTGTTGTTTCTAATGTGCTTGTGTAGCCTATTTCTGTGCATCTCTAGTATTTATTTGTGCGGTAGCTTCTCAGAATTGGAGTTCGTCTACAATCACTGAATGAAGGAAATAGATTTTACCTGCAAGAAACACTAAAAGGTTAACATGAATATCACCGGTAAACTAAACACGTTGATTAGCATCCATTTGTATTGCTGGTAGGGGGATGTGGAAGAATCGATCATCCCAATATGTTGGTAAGGAAACATCCAATGGTTGCACACTTGTAACCGATGCACCAGTCCTGCTCGCTTGGATCACTCTCTCCTGGATCTCGCTTGCCTGGACTTTTAATTCTTGCAACCCCACATGGACAATCTCCAACGCTGATTTATACTGGACCTCCATTTCCATCCATCGATCTTGTTGCATAGATGTAACTGTGTTCGCGATCTCATTGAGATAATCCTCTGTAAGGGTCGCAATATCCTATCCTGGTTTCCTAAAGCCTTATTCTTTTTCACGATCCACTCGTGGCTTGAGTGTCACACTTTGTGCCTTTTGATGTTGCTGCTTATCCATTCTCCTTAAGCATAGAGCCAATTTTCTCTAGCATTGTGCTTATATCAACAGTCTCACTAGTTGTAGTTAGGGTTGGTTCCTTCTCATTAGGTTACTCTGTGACTATTGCTGGCACTGTTTCTGTAGGATTTTCAGTAGCCTTCTCCGTGGATTTTCTCGTCGGAGTGCACGGTTGTGTTGGTGGAGTCAACCAGGCAGACGACCATTCTATTTTTACTTTGATAAGGTCATCATTTGTTAAGAAATAAGGAAAATCATACCACACGCCCTCTATAGTGCCCTTCGCACAGATGTCGATGTTGTGAAAGGTAGCCTTATAGTTGGCTATCATTTTTTATTGTTCATAGAGCATAGGGGATAGTCGCAGCTTCGATTGTATTGCTTGGTATAATGTCTCATCATAGAAAACCCAAAATATTTTGTTCTATTTCATGCACATTGGGTCAGACGAGTTACACAAAGTGGCATAGCGTGCAGCTTCACACATATTCTCTTCAATCTTAGGGAACTCTGTGTCTTCAGGGGTTATCCATCGAATAAGGGTAATGAGTAACAAGAGCCAAGGATATTGGAAGTTCTTTCCCTCCTCATAGACCTCGCACACATTCTCAAGAAATTCCTTGCAGAGATATATGCACCTGTTGTATATAACTCCTTTCTCACATCTTCCAGCCAATGCAATCACGTGCACAGGAACTTCCTTGGACCTGCACTTGCACATCATCTTGCAGGCCAAGATGATCATGCCAAAACGGAGAATGGGTTTGTTAATCTCCTCCACAACGAAACTCCGGGATATGCGATTGACATCATTTTTTTCTTGATCTATTCCACAAGTGATGTCTCATGGGATTTGCCTCCAAAATATGCCATAGGGTCGGCCCCCTTCTTCAGTGGAAATTTTATTCAATGAACCAACTCAGCATCAATTTGGATGTGCTCTCCCAACTAGAGCGCATTGTCATGAACCAACACTAGCAACTTCCTAACGAATATATCATTAACGAGACTACGACCAAAATGAGGGATCTGCAATAGATTGAGTAGGCCTTCCTTCTGTAGACCTATGATTCCCCTCTTTGGCTTGAGGTGCACCATGCCTCCTTCATAGGTATTTTTTTATGGATAAAGCGTTGGTGCGAGCTCAGGAAACTTTTCAAAATCTACAATGTCTGTCTCATCAAACCACAACTATGGGATTTTTGCAAGCATCTCCTCTTCCATTGGGACATTTTCTGGCATCATCGAGACTTGGATGCTTGCGTGCAACTTTTCCAAGTCTTTGGGCACCTTTATAGTAGGTTTTCACAGTGCAATATAAATCGGTAGCCACAAAAATGGGTCTACTTCAACAACTTCATCGTCCTCTTCTACAATAGTCTCTGGAACTTCAGCCATGGGCCTCTTCATTTTTTTCTCCCATTGAATGGCATGGCCAAGGGTTATTTTCTCTAAGATATCGATGAGTTCCAGAGGTTTAACCCTTCTTGGCTTTTGATGACGCAGGTTTTTCTTCAATGGGCACTTCTGGCATAGCAGGATCATCACTAGGTCTAGTGGTCGTCATATTGTTCTGAATTACAAACCCTAACCCAGATCGGTGCAATGTGTCCTCAAAAACAAGATTCATACCTGACATAGATGTACCAAATGCAATAACAATCACAGAGCTCATATAATAAAAATAACTTAGAACTCAAAGGTAACTATTGCGATCCCATAGGTCATATTTTTACTTGTGGCCTATCTGAAATGACTCTTTGTGCACTAATCAGGTTCCATTACTGAGAAAAAAGTCCCAAATGTGAAACATCCCTTCATTAAATGCATCTTGGATGCTCCTAAAAATGGTAATAAATCTATCTTATCCAGTTTTACTATTCCAATGGCTAGTTTTTGACACCTCTGTGAACCAGTCAATCTCTTATCACAGATTAAGCGCGTGTGTCGCACCTTACTGCGCATATAATCCACAAGGGTAACCATTTGCAGACTGTCCTCCCCAACACAAGCTTGTTTACCAAGTAATTCAAAGCATGTCGAGTACTGTCCATCATGTCCCTTAATAACTGCAAACTTTTTTGAGTTTCATCATCCCAATGGAAGGTCACACTTCTTCTGAGTAATCTGGTCATGGGCGCAGTTATCATTTCATACATAGGAATGTGATTTATGTAATATCTCACAAGGCTCAACATGGATCGTATTTGTCTGATATTCGAGGGGATCGAGGTTCCTTCAAGCGCACACGCTTCCCTAACTTGCACAGGTGCCGATTATCTAGAGTACATAGTCTCCCTTATCAGTGAATTAATAATTTATGGGATCAAAGCTTGACCAAATGTTTCAAACCCAGTAAAGGTAAGAAAAACACTGTCTACCAGCATAGACCACTCATTACTGCCTCTGCACAGCTCTATTTCCAAGTACCATTTAGTGGGCACCTTTTCCAACGTATGAATAAACATATGAACCCATTCAAGTCTTGGTTCTACACCCCATTACTGATTCCATTTGACCAGAGGGTTGCGCGTATCTTCTTTACCAAAATATAAATCCTCCTCTTGAATTATTGAGCATTCAAACTATAGCCTCATCATGTGCGCACATTCCTCCCAATATCCCATATTCTCCTTATGTGATTCCCACCATCTTGCTAGAGTAGTGCATAAGCCAAGATCCAAAACATGGAATCTTTGTTCTACAAGCACAGACCTTTCCAACTCTCCTAGGAACATGTTTACATCAGTTGAGTCATCATAATGTGGGAAATCACATACCTCATATGTTATACAACGTAGAGCGTGGGTCACATGATGATAGCACAGCGCAGACACCTGATGCAATCAGTTCTGCCAATTCTCTGGTTCTTCATCAGAATCTGAGAAGCAAGAACTGTCCTTCTCCAGTTTTAGTTTCCCATCGGCTTTTAGATTAATCCAATCTTCCTGGTGCAAAGTGATCTTATAAAATTTATCAATCTCATCCTTAGCACACACTGGTTCCATATAACTTTGGCC
Source organism: Pinus albicaulis (assembly GCA_034641835.2). NCBI lineage: Eukaryota > Viridiplantae > Streptophyta > Pinopsida > Pinales > Pinaceae > Pinus > Pinus albicaulis. The sequence continues at coordinate 528,478,772 of CM076569.1, forward strand.
TTCTACATGTTCCAGAGGAATGATTACCCTAACTCCATTGCTTTAAAATTCCATTCTCCTTATCTTGAGATTGATAACACCATCCATTTCAATGGACCAATCTAATCCTAGCAATGCATGATAGGGATCAGTATCATCTACAATCAGTATGACATCAAAGTCTACCAACACCTTAACATCTTCTATATTCACCACAACTCCTGACAACCTCCCCAAAGGAATGATATTCTATTGATTAGACATGCGCAGTTGGATGGTAGACCATTACAACTTTGGCTCTCCCATGCACTTCTAGGTTTTTTTAGGTATAAAATTAGCATCTGATCCCAAATCTAGAATGACTTGGTCCATTTAATAAGCACCAATCTTGTAAATCCTGTTGATTCCTTGATGTTCTATCATGGGATGTTCTTTCTCTGCGCAATTGTCTATCAATGCCTATAAATTTTCAACAACATTCTTGTTGTGAAAAAAATTTATGCATGCTTGTAAAAATTTCTTAATTTCTTCTTCTCCTCTTGCTTCCTTCGGTGTTCTACCACTTGTTGAAGTATCTCCTACTACAAACTCTTTCCTTGCTTCAATAAAGGTCTCTTTGGCGTGCTGAATATTGAAGCCTTCTTTGTTTTGAGAGTGCTTTTAGAATCAATACATTAGTGGCAGATTTATTTCCCTTATCTTCATTGGTAGGTACACCACTCTGAATAACTATATTCACACAAGGATCTTCTTCACAAGTTTATGTGTGAATCATTTGAATATTTTTCTTTGGAGTCTTCTTTTCCTGCATTTTAGCAATCAACACATGACAATCTTATATAACATGATCAAATTGTCTAAAATACCTTCTGGTCTGTTGCGTTGGGTTTAGACAGTCACATTCATAATGACCAACATCACCATAGTTATAGAAAAACCTTTTTCCTTCTCCTAGACTAGTTGACCCACCCCCTCGACCTTTTCCTATGTCATGGAATCCTCCGTGCCTAGAAGGGGATGCTAGTGATGTAGGCTCAACCTACATTTTATATATCTCTACTTTATCCAACATCATATCATAGGTTTGGCAATGTTTCTCATCATGCCCTCATGACGAACATAACTTCCAAAATAACAGCTTCAAGTCATGTTGATATTTTCCAATCCTTGGGCAAGAATATGTGTCATGTATTCCAAAAATTTGACATATAGTACACTAGACAAGATTCTTCAATGGACCAGGACCTCCAGCATTCAGGTAGTTGTCGAAAATAGGGCACTGGTCTTTATGATATGCAAAATATTTGCATTTGATACACCATACCTCTGCGTAGACCTCCTTTCGTTTATACTTGCACAAACTTTGAATTTCCAGATGCATTTCTTCTAGTTCAATCTGAATCTATTGAGTTCCCAGCACAATAGGTGTTCGGGTAGCTTCCAGTTTCATTGCAACTTCTACAGCCTTAGCCTATGTAGCAATATTTTGCTGACCTAATAATTGGCGCAGATGCGAGAGAAACATATCAATGAACCATTCCTTATGTTGAGTATCATCAATCACAAATCCACCACTTCTGATGGTGTGCTTCAATCGTTGATCAGCGTCCCATATAGAATAATTATATTCTTAACAGATATTCTTCATTTCTGTCACCAGCTGCACGTATGAATTAGGTTTCTTAAACTGGTCTTTAAGGTCTGCTTTAATTTCTTCCAGGGTAGCATTAGGTTTTTCTTTCTTATACCTAATGTACCAGTCTAGCGCACGATCTTGAAATGCAGTAGCCAGCTGCGCTTTTCAAATATCAGTATTTCTCACTTGCTAAGCATGCCATATTACCTCAGTTATGAACCAGAAGTGATCATTGTCCTCATTTTAAATTCCTCTAAAATTAGGTAAGTTCATGGATGCAGCCATATCTACTTCAGGGGGAGGTGGGGGTGGAGATGGATTTCCTAGTGGAGTGGGTGATCTGTGATGTGAGCTCAAAAGTGGAGTGGATGGAGTGGGAAACAAATTCAAGGGCTTCTGATATGACAATATTTCTTCTTCAAAGTCAGTTTCTGGTTCAGAGTCACTATCAGATCTAGGCTTCAAATGGCTATAAAGGACTTCTTTAGAGTTTTCATGGTAAATTATTCCACTGCTCATAACTAAACCTCTTTGATGCATTCAAGAAGTATTTTCGCAAAGATAACCCCGTTCACACAATACAATTTTTCAGTAATAGTTTGAATCAGTACAAGAACTTACCTCTAGGGCCTTTGAAAAACCATCTTTCCGCTTTAGAATATGACACAAATTGGTCAACAAAAAATTCAGTGACAAATCTGCCCAGAAGGTGAACAATCCAATGATCCACTGTGCAAGTGATACTATTATCAAACTTATCTACTTGTTGGATCAATTCAAGAGTCCATTTAGTGACTACAACATCCTTTATGTAATCATGAAATTAAGTTAAGAATAACAACCACTCCTATAGTTCATGCGCAAAGGAACAAAATAAAATTTCATGAACTTTAGTATAAATATACTTATGTACCCACTGTTCATCAAATAATTTAGTGCTTCTATTTTACTGAATTATGAATTCAAGGATATTTCTATCCAACAAGTCTTGTAATTTTTTGTGCGGTGGATGCCACAACATCAAAACTCCCTCACAATGATGATCCTCATCCTGACAACGAAACCCTTTGTTGGCTTGAGGGGTCCTAACCCAGGTTCGGAGTTTATGGATAAACCAACAAACCCTCCAACTACTGGCCCTTTCGGAAATGATCTACTTGCGCATACCAAAGTCTCACCCGAAGTAGCATGGGGGTGTGTTGGAACCAAGTTTCCATACCCTGAGAGAGAATTTAATGAAGTGGTCCTTCGGAAAAACCTGAGAAATATTATATAGATGCGCGCAACTTTTTATAACGAAAACACGAAGAACGTGGAATTATCAACAGGATAACACAAAAATAATGTTCTCATTAGCGCAGAGAAAATATCAAAACCATATCTATATATTAATCAAGTTAAGCACTTAAAAAATCTCATAATCATCAATAATCATTCATAAACAGATTAGACATCTTCTCGCATTCATCAATAAGTAAACATACAACGTGATCTTCTTAGGGCATAAACAGTAAGTAATATAGATGCATAACATAGAGAACTTTTCCAAAACAGTTCTTCTATTATCTTCTGGATCTATCAATACATCAACTATCTTTCCAAAATCATTACAATCCCTTACAAACCCTTCCGTGCACACAACCAGTGGATTCTGCGCACAGCTAGGACTAGGTGTCTGTGCAGACAGCTAGCAGGGGACTCTTACCAAACCCAAAAACCATTATAGATGAAAATACTTTCAGGACATCAATATCTCGTCAACTTTCTTAGAACTTATTAGCTTATACATACTCTATCTATTTAAAATATGCCTAACGCACAAATATTATGGTCTCAAGCCATGATTTTATGCCCAAAGTTTGCATTTAAACCTAATTACATCCAAAATTGGGGCAAAAAAACCTTTCACTTCCTCTGCACAATGTGCACATACAAACATACAAAAAAAATTGTGTTTGGAAATTGTGCCTGAGCGGACCATGCTCCAATAATATCCTTCACTATTTCCATGTGGTTATCCTCTTTTCCATGAGTAACAAGGATTATGTGGCATTGTATTGAATTATATTGGTCAATCCTGATAGGCCAGCTTTAGGGGGTGGTAAATTTTTCATCTGCACTTTGATTAACACAATTATTGCAATGTTAGAAAGTAAACGTTGTATCCCTAAATAGTGTTGTCTAATGCCTAAAACTAAACCCGAAGTGTTAAAACCACTCCTATAACTATATTTTCCTAATTTTTCCACCGTAAAATCATGAATATGGATGAAGATAAATATAACGATTCAATCCAAATAAACTTATATAATTTCATTCCATCATTGAAATCGACGAAAATGCACTTTACATCCTTATTATCAAAATTTTTGTTTTCTCCTTTGGTACATGGACATAATCCTCATAGCTAAACATCCTAAGATGTTTTAGTGATGGATTTTTTTCCAAAACATACATCATTTGGATTCTTGTTAACTATCACTAATAAAGGTGAACTATTTTCTAGGTAACATGCATTATTGATTGTCTCTACCTAGAACTCGTGTGTCAATCTCACATTATTGATCATGATCCTTTCCTTTTCCAACAACATCTATTCATTCTTTGAAAGAATCCATTATACTAAGGGGTATATGTGGTAGTAAACTAGCGTAATATCACATGCTATATAAAATATTTCTCAAACTCTTTACAATATAATTCATCTACATTGTCAATCCTCAACACATTAATATTTATATTCGTCTCATTTACCATAGGATATTTTAACTCTTAAAATTTCATAAAAACCTTAGACTTCGTCTGCATGAAACTTAACCATGTCATCCTAGATAAATCATGAATGAAGGAAACATATTACAAACATCTAAAAACTACATTAGTACGGAACCAATATATTACCTCGAACTAGATTTAGGATCCATTTTTTCCTCATAGAACCATATGTGAATCTAACATGATTTTGCTTCCCATAAATATAATGTTCATAGACATCAACTTCTAGATAGTTAACAAGAAAACCTTCAACCATACCTTTGATTTTCACAGCTCAAAAAAACTTTTCTCCAATATGTCCCATTCTTTTCTATCATAGCATGGTCTCATTAGCTAAATAATATGTTTACCCAACACTTATAGGAATTTATAGAATACGGAATCCTTTGAAGTTTACATTTCTTGATTTCTTGTATAATGTCCCATTCCAAACATCTCTCATCAACATGATTTCACCACAAACCATATTAAACGATTCCTTCTCAAATATTATATGAACCCATGAACCACCTATTATACCTATATATATATATATATATATATATATATATATATATATATATATATATATAGATATAGATATATATATGGTTTTAGAAAACTAGAATTTGTATTACATTTGGTAATGTTATACTATGATATTCCTTAAGCATTTTCCAAACTTGACCTTGGTTAACTATCCTAGTTGCAAGTTGTCTTAGGGTAGACATCCCTTCCATAATATCTATTGTGCTCGTGAAACCATTCCATTTTGGAAACATATGATAGGATTATCCTAACTTTATCAACCATGCCTCATCATCTAATTGTGTATTTATTGAATATTAGTACACATCCCCTCCATCCAAAGAAGTTATTTGTTTTTTCAAGTTATCACAATATCCCTTTCTCTATTGAGAAAAATTTTACTTGACATCTCTTTTGTAATAACTTATGTTACTACATTTCCACCATCTTCTCAATTACTAACAAGGATGCTTAGATATTCTCTTCGACCTAGATATCCCTTTGGGGAATTTATTTTTACTTGTATGAACGATTCAACCTCTCATCAACAACACATAATTGACCAATACTTCCACAATATTTCACCTCATTTCCTTTGAAAATATATATTCCACCAAATCATCAAGCATAAGTTTGGTTGTATTACTCCTTATATCCTATCCCATGAATCTAGCATAGACTAAAAACTACTAATACAATTATCTTCCTATGTTATAGTATACATATACACTCAACAAGTGATTGACCACAAATTTGAAATATTTAATTCATTTTGCAACTGAGTCACCCTCTCTTATCCTCAAAAGATAAATTTTATTCCAAAGTTGAAACTAGTTGACAGATAATTTTCATTGGTACACGTTTCCCAATTTATCCCAAATTTTATTCGACATGTCTTCCCATTAAAAAATTAGAAACACTAAATATGAAAGATAAAGTAGAATCATGCCCCTAACTTGGATTTAATGTTTCCCCCAACCCTTTATTTACATGCCAATTGAAATTGTTATGGGCTGCAAAATGAGGCAATTCTCTTGATGCACATGGAGATATTCCATTTTAAGCTTCCAAACCTTAATATTAAATCCATTTAACATATCAATCTCTAATCTTGCAATTCCATCCATCCTTCCATAACTAAATTTTTGTTTGAAGACTCTCACGCAAATAGGATTAGCTTATAATTATTCTAAACTAAAATTATTGAATAGATCCAAGTCCAATAGACGAGGACTTCACTGGGGGAGCGATACCATATCACATGCGTTCATATTGGGGGATATATTTTTGAGGGAAAGAAGACATAGTATGTTGGGGGGTATATTGATCAAGGTGGATATTTGTGGCCACCTACCTCTTCCACCCAAACCTCCAGCATTGTTTCCTTTAAGTTTCTTAATTTCCAATTTTGGATTTCTTCTATTTTTCGTAGTTTTTTTCCCTTAACTTCTGGAGTCGTTTTGAGGCCCTCAATGACATTTTTTGGGGAAACGTAAAAACCCAATGCCTGTGGCCTTGTTTGAAGTTCAAATTTTTATCCTTGAATAAACCTTTCTAATGGGCTATCGTGCACCAAAATGAGATCGTATAGCAAAGTTACAACCCCGGGGAGTTGAAATTCCAACTATCATCATCGAGGCCCACAAGATTTTAATGCTTCATCTCCTAGGGTTAGATTTTTGGATGTTTAGGTTTTTACATTGTTTCTTGATGATAAAAAGACCTGAGAGCCTCATTGTAACTCATTTCATAGGGCATGTAGCCGTCAGATATCTTCTCAGATATAAGTTACCATTTCCCCAGCTAGTTTCTTTCCTTTAAGCATCTAAATAGTGTCCAAGAGTATCTATTTATTAATTTATGTTATCTTTTGTTGTGTCTCTGTGTTTTTTTAAAATATGTATTTCGTTTCATTCCTTCATAAATCTAAATCAGTGGTATTAGAGTGGTCTTCTCTTTATTTTATTTTTTTTGCATGTCCCCAACAAGTTGAAGGTCTAATGAATTGGGATATGAATTGGTTGAACCCTTTCCAAATCGGCCTCACTGAACCAAATAGCCCCGCATGGTCGAAGAAAATAAATATGAGGGAGAAGAAGATCCTTTCAAACTGTTTCTATAAGTATCCCTCAACTGACAAAGGAATGAGGTGATGGATAATTTTTCCCAAATACTTCCACATATATTAGCAGGAAAAGCCTCTTCATCCACCAGTCACTTCGTAGGTGCCACCCCATTTAAGGTAAAATTTAACTTTGAAATTCATATATTTAAATGCAAAATTGACGTAAATTCTCTAGATAGATGGTTAAATCTACTTGAAGGGTATTTTTCGGAGCATGATTTTTTTATCGAGAAAATATTACTTTTTCACTCCTCAAATCCACCCCCCAAATCAAGAACTAGTGGGAAAAATATTCTGAGCATAGGGACAAGGAGGAACCCTCACTAGTTTCACCTGCACCCTCTTGGAATTTTTTCCAAGATGTTGTCATGGAATAATACTACCTTGTGAGGAGCTATGGAGATAAGTACATAAAGTGGAATGCACTACAAAAGGAAAGGGACCAAGACGTGCCAAATTTCATGAATATATTTCATACCCTACGCATGAAGTTTGGTATCAAGAATTTTGAGCAACACATAGTACTCAAGTACCATGTCTGTCTACACAAATAAATCTAGGAAGAAATGTACTTGGAATTTTTCTTGCTTGGTGAATTGTACCAATATGTTTTCAATATCGAGCATAAATTTAAATAGAAGAACAAACAATTTGGATTTGTGAATCTGAAGCAGAAAAAATGCACCTCCAAACCACAAAATAAAGGATAGATCCAAGGTGGAGTGACCCAGGACAACCAATCGAAGCAATAAATAAATAATAACACCAAAAAGATGAAGAAGGAAATGGGAAAGTGGTGCGAGTTCCACAAGAACACAACCCACAGCACAAATGATTGTTGCACCAAGAAGCCACTGACGGTCAAGATAAACGCTTCTAAGTTAGATGCATGTTCTGACTATGAGTCTAAACCCAACAAGTGGAATGACAAGGGAAAGAAAATTATTGATGTTGAACCTAGTAGCATCATTGCTACCACCAATTTCTAGAATATTGATCTTGAAGATCTAGCGAAGGGGTATTGTCTCTTCCACTCAAATATGTGGGTGAAGGGTTCTCCATTGTAGTTCATTTTCGATACTGGGATCCAAAAGAAGCTTATCTCGACATATTTTGTTAAGTGGTTGGGCCTATTGAACGTACCACACCTACAACCATACATCATAGAGTGGTTCCACTAAGGAAGATATCTTTGTGTCATCCAATAGTGTGGCCATCCCTACAAATCAAGCCCTTCATAGACGAGGGATTGTGTGATATTTATCCCATTGAAGTTTGTGATGTTATATTATGCTAACCATACATGTGGAAGCATCATGATATGTATTATTCAAAACCTATCACTCTTATTATGAAGTTTTGTAGAAAAATATATAGGATACCAAAGTTAGCCCCACCTACCACCATTTCTCTAATATATGCTAAACAATGTAGTAAGATCATCAATGAGACTAGGAAATGTGTTTTCTTTCTGATTTTCTCTCAAAGTAAGGGGTATATCGTGACCACTATGGACCCTAGAAAGGGTTCCTTCACACAACATAAGAAAATTGATAATATTGTGGAAGAGTACAACCACATATTTTCCTTACCTAGAAGGGTACCTTTGCACTGTCAGTTCAAGCATTTGATTGATATGAATCCTTGAGAATATTTACCAATGGGCCAATATACCTCTACTCTCTCCTTGAAAATGAGGAAATCAAGCAGAAAATCTAGGAATTTTTACAAAATGGTGTCATATGACCAAGTTCCTCACCTTTTCGGAGCCCAATTTTGCTCACACAGAAGAAGGATGGGAACTGTAGAATCTACGCTGATCATTGAGCCCTGAATAAAATCACTGTCAGGAACAAGTATCTGATCAAATAGATTGATTACCTTCTTGACTAGATCAACGGGGACAATTACTTAAACAATATTGATTTGAAGTATGGATATCACCAAGTTCCAATAGAACCCACATATGTATGGAATATCTACTTCAATTCCAAGGAGCTCCTTTTTGAGTGGTTCTTCATGCACTTTAGGTTGACATATGTCCCTGCTACTTTTATAAAATTTATCGATGACATCTTATTTCCTTTCACCAACTAGTTCATATTTATATATCTATATGAAATCCTCACCTTCAATAATATTTGGGTAGAGAACTTAGAAAAAATTTGAAAAGTCTTTCAAACCCTTTAGCAGGAAAAAAACATGTGCCGACTTGGAGAAATTCTCCTTTGGCATGAACTGGGTCAAATATCTAGGATACATCATTGCTAAGAAATGTGTCGATCATTTGGATTTTACTAAGATCCAAGTCATTCAATATTGGATAGACCCAAAAAATCTGACAAATCTTAACAAACTTTTGGGCCTTACCAATTTTTATGGAAATTTTGTGTTGTGGTTCTCTCATATCACTTGACGTTTGTCTATAACCATCACTTCTAGCATTTACCTACTTTCACAAGCTCCTAGGGTAAATGTGAGGCTAAGTTCTTACTATGACATGAATCAACCTCTAATTTCCAATTAAGGAAGTGGGGCCTACAAACTAAACACTTACTCACATCCTATAAGGACTACAAATCACTTAGCAGTTGAACAACCACCCTAGGTGATCAATCCCTATGGAAAAACCATTTTTCGCAGACTTAACACTCCAACCTCAAACACAACAAGGAAAGAGTGTGGTTATGAGACCCCAACAACATGCACAAGCCTGATTCCACGTGGTTATGACCTAAATACGCTAGTTCAATGCCTGCAGTTTCAAGATATGAGCCACATTTTTAGGCTAGCTTCTAGAACACTACCTAGAACTACCTGTAACTTTGCAAAATATAATTTACATGAATAAAATGAAAAAAGTTCAAACTTGAAGTAAGAATTTAACCTAGACTTTGTATAACATGATAGACATTTTTTCAAACATATGGTAAACATGTGAGTTTTAGGTAATGAATGCATATTTGATCATAAATCTATGAACTTCATCTCAAAATCACCAAGAAGATATAATTCCCTCTCAAGTAGCTGCAATAAAAGTTTTTAGCGATGCATTCATGAACCATTCAGATACTTATCAAATCATGAACAAGAGCAATAACTAGAGAGAAATCTAGAACTGTGCTTATAACTAGCATATAATTAGAATATTAACCATGAAAAATCATCCATCCAATAAACATAATATGAAGTAAAACTTGTTCTCATAGATAACAATAGGAAAATAGCTCTCATTAAATTATGAAAAATTCAACCAAGTCAGAGACTTCCATGTACCACTGGACCATAGATTGGGATGATTTATTTCAATCAATTACCCTTATGCCATATTCCAAGCATGAATGTGGGATCTCATGGGATAAAGCAAGACACAAATAATCGGGGAATCAATAGGTCAATACACCTCCACCCTCAAACTACAATGATCTCACCTAAACTGGCCCCAAGATCATAAAACCAAACCAATATTGGATACCTTTCAATTTCTTCACCACATATTGACAAATTTTCTTGTCTCTACCCACCTATCGAAGGCTTCCTGAAGAAAACCATCTCCATCCCCTAACCCAACGAGTTTTCCTAAGACCACCTTACTCATTCCAAAACCTTCGGACAATCCAAAGCTCAACCGATCATTAATCCCATCACACCATGGTTATCTAGGAAATTGCAAGGGAATACTAAAACCACTATCAAACTGGTAAAAACCCATGCCAATGAAAAAAATCAACCAAATAAACAAATTCATGTATCATGCATTCACACCTTAGATATGAGATAACACATGAAACCTATTACCTGCAAAATCATCTCTTTCAAGCTATTGATCCAACATTCTCCTTGATTTCCTTCTCTTTCCTTTGCTTTTACTTTGCTTTTCATTTGGTTTCCTTGCTTTATTGTTTGTTTCTCCTCTTAGAGGTCTCTATCTCACTATTATCAAGCCAAAACTCACAAAAGTTGTGAACTAGTTCTTTGATGCCTTTTTTTTATTGATGTCTCTTTTTTCATCATTTTCCTTCATTTTTTGTATAATTTCCTTAGCATGAAAATTTGTTTCCCTTAACCTTCCTTTTCTCATATTCTCCTTTATTCTCATTAATAAATTCCAATTATTTCCTCTTTTCCTTTTCCAGTTTCGATATGCATAAATAAACCAAAAGTGATGCCAACTATAATTTTTTCCCAACGTTCAACTTCAAAAATGTGTCCCATGACCTTTGTCTTATTTTTCCTTTATTATCCCTTTTACATGAAACTTTCACTTGAGGCTATTGGAAAACCCTCCCCATTAGGGGAACAATGTCCTCAGGTTTTCTATGATACCTATGGAAAACAAACCACTAAACACAAAACATATTTACTATGAAGCTTTATAACATAGCTTGTTGCAGTATTCACAATGACATCTTGTTGAAAGGAAAAAAAAGATACCCCTTATTAGAGCTTTATAACACAACTCATGGAGGTATTTAAAACCATACACATATACATGCATATACCAAAAACACATTTTCTTGAACAAATTAAAGATACAAATTCCACATGTAATCAGCCATTACCCATGTAGCTTCATCTAGGACAAAGTGCTTCCAGTGCACTTTAAGTTGATCTATTGCTCAGTTATAGAGCATGAGTTGTTTCCACTGCAATATGCATTGAGGTTACAGTTTCAATTCTCCCTATGCTTCCAACTATAATACAAACATATCAATCACATGATCAACATCTTGGAAATATCTCTTAAGCAATGAAACATGAAAAACATCATGGAATTTCACTTTTGGAAATAATCAAGTATGTAGGCGACTAGTCCAAACCTATAAAGGATTTAAAAAGACCCACAATATTGAGATGCAAACTTGGAACATGATCCAATCCTAAAAGATGTTCTCTTGGGCTTAGTGTACAAGTACACATGCTCCCCAACATGAAACTCATTGAATTCCCTGTGACGATATACATAACTCTTATGCTTGTCCTTTCTCGCCTTCATATTACTTTTAATTACCTACATTTCTTGTTCCATCTCTACCAGCATCTCTGGTCCAATCAACACCCTATTCACTCGATCACTCTAGCTGGTAAGAGTATTACAACTTCGCCCATAAAGAGCCTCAAATGGAATCATCCTCATTGAACCTTGATACTTATTATTATATGAAAACTATACCAGTGGAATATACTCCTCCCACTTTCACTGCTTACACATGACACACATCCTCAACATGTCCTCAAGAATCATGTTGACCCTCTGTTTCTTTACATCTTTCTGTAGATGATAAGCTATACTAAAATCCAACTGTGTGCCCAAGGCTATAAAAAAATCCTTCAAAAACCTGGAAGTGAACTTGGAACCTTTGTCTGATATAATATCCTTAGGAACACCATGCAACCTCACAATTTCCTTGATATATATATGAGCTACATCACTAGATGAATTAATATAATTAACGACAAAAAAATTAGCTAGCTTTCTCAACCTGTAAACCAAAACTATAATGTAATCACGCTGATTTGATTTCATCAAAAAACTTGTAACAAGGTCCATGGAAATGGCCTCCCATTTTCTCTCTAGAATTGAAATCGGTTGCAATAAACTAGTTGGACACTTACACTCTTCCTTTACAGGTTGACAGTCTAAAAATATAGCAACAAGCTCAGCCACCTCTTCCTTCAAGTTCGGATAATGGTAGAAATTCTTAAATGTTGTCAATGTCTTCTAAAATCCTAGTTAACTTGAATATAACTTGACATGAAACTCCCTCAAGATAAGCTTCTTGATCTCAGTACTATCTGACACATAAATCATGTTCCTGAATCTAACTGATCCATCTATAATGAGGTGATACTCCTCATATCCATCACCTTCACCCAATTTTCACAACTTGTGCTTCATTTGTTGGTACTTGTCATCATGTTGTCCTCCCTACAAGATCTTCTCTTGCAAATCAGCCCCATATGAGCTCACAACTGAAAAGTGATTCACTTGCACTTTATTACTGAGAGCATCTGTAACCCCTTAATGTAGTTGATCTTGAAGTCAAACTCACTCATGGTATCCAACCATCTAGGTTTCTTGGGATTTATATTGGTTTGGTTAAAAAAGTATCTCGGTCCACTATGATCACTCATCAGAATAAAATTCCTACTAAGAAGACAATTCCTCCACATCTTCAAGGCATAAATTATAGCTTCTACCGTAAGATCATGAGTTGCATAATTCTACTCGTGCTCATCCAACTTCCTTGACTCATATCATACCACTTGTCCTTATTGCATCAGGACTCCACCAAGTCCTTTCTTGCAAGAATCTACATATACCACTAACTCTTTATCTGTATATGCAATATTCAATACCATAGCATTCATAAGAAAATTCTTCGGCGGCTCAAATCTAGTTGCACACTCCTTAGTCCATTCATACTTCTTTCCTTTCCTCTGCAAATATTTAATAGCATAAGAAATATGTGAGAAGTTCTGCATGAACCTCCTATAATAACCTACTAGTCCCATAAATGATATGACCTCATCCACATTCCTAGGAGCTAACCACTCCATCATAGCTCTAATATTTTTTGGGTCCACTATTATACCATCCTTAGAAATAACACGCCCCAAGTAATGAAATTTAGTCTCAAAGAAACTCCATTTACTAAGCTTGAAATACAACTAATTCTCTCTGAATAATATGAACACTTTGTCAGGTGCTCTACATGCTCCTCCTCATTCTTATAATATATCAATATTTCATCAATGAATATTATCACCAAATTTTCCAAATAAGGAAACAACACATTGTTCATCAAACAAATGAAAGTGGTTGGAGCATTAGTAAGACAAAAAGGAACACTGTAAAAACTCATAATTCCCATATGTCGTATACAATGTGGTCTTGTAGATATCTTCTTATTTGATGCACACCTAATGATATCTGGACGTTGAATCAATATTTGAGAACATTGTTTCTCCCTTCAATTGATCAAATAAATCATAGATCCACAACAATGGGTACATGTTCTTAAGAGTTACCTTCGTTAATTGCATGTAATCAATGCACAATCTAAGAGTACCATCCTTCATCTTCACAAACAACAAAAGTGTGCCCCAAGGAAACATACTTGGCTTAATGTATCCTTATCAATAATTTCTTTTAGTTGCAACTTCAATTCCACCAACTCTAGAGTACTCATCCTATAAATTTCCTTTGATGTTCATGTTTCTCCTAGTACCAACACAATAGATAAATCCACTTCCCTATGAGGCAGTAACTCTAAAGTATATATAGGAAACACATCGTAAAACTACTTCAAAATTGGGTACCTATTAAAGACTTCCTTATCCTCAACATCCTTCCCTTTGTCACTAGAAAGATTCACCACAAACAATAAAAAATCCTTCCTGCAATTTTTTTTAGCTTTCATATCTATAACCATTCTCACCGATGTAGGCTTCTTCTTTCTTTGCAATATTATATTTTCTTGATCATCATCAAAACATGCAATAGAATTCTCATAACAATCTGCCTTAGTCCTATGAGTAAACAACCAATACATACCCAAAATCATGCTATGTGAACCCAGTGGAATCACATTTAGATGTGCTAATGTAGGCATACCACTTAGCTCAAATTCACAAGATTTCACCCAATGATGAACTCTTTTCTTGGTATTTGTAGCCAACTGTACCAACCAAGATTCTGCATGCACTTCTTTATTTAAGCTAAAATTATCCACAAGGTCAAGAATAGAATAAACATAATTAGTCCCAGGATCAATCAAAATGGAAAAAACTCGACCACAGAGCTTACCTTCCATATCAATAATGGATGCATGGTGATCCACGTGCTTGTTATCAAGTGTTTCATAGATCCGAGGAATGTTATGACCAACATCCCCAATTGTTTATGCATCATAAGAACTATAGCTATGAGTCCTTCCATCTTGGTACAATGGAAAATACTTTTTGCGATGATCCTTACCAAAAATCAAACACCGTATTGATTGTTTTCCACTACATTTTTTTTGTTTCTCTCTAGGTTGAGATCCATTTCCCTTATCTGTTGCACTGAACATCTTGTAAGGAGCCACATTTTCATTATCACTTTCATCCTAACATTTTCCCCACTTCTGAGGCCATTTCCCTTTAGCCTTCTCATTCCCTTTCCAATCATGCGTAGGCTCATATTTATGCTTTGAATACTCATATCAATGCTTCTATTTCTCGATGAATTACTCCAATGAATGACCCTCATTATACTCAATATTATCCTTGAATTCTAATGGAAATCCATTCATAAATCTTTGAAAATTCTTCTTCTCATCCTTGAGGCAAGGTACATAACTTAACAACACTAGAAATTGAGTTGTGTACTATTCATCTATCATAGATCACATCTTAAGCTCAGAGAAATCCTTAGCCTTTCTTTCATAGTATCTCTCATACAAGTACTTCTTTTTAAAGTGTCTTTTAAACTCAGGAAAAATCAACTCTACTATATTGATGCATTAGACATGATTCATGTATTCCCACTAGATACCTTCTTTTCCTTTGAGACTGAAAATAGTTATCTTGGATTTTATGTTCCTTGTATAATGAAGAAATTGAAATAAATTCTTCATCACAAGTAGCCATGCTTCTATATCTTCTGGTTTTTTAAATTTCATCAAAAGAAGGAGGTTTGGATTTGTTGACCTCAACTAGAAATTAGCCCTCTCAATCCTCCTATAGGGATGGTGGTGATTATGATGATGATGTCTCTCTAAACCAAAACTAAATTACAACCCATAAGCACTACCTCACTTGAAAAGTGTATCCAACGATCCGCTACCTTTGGCTATGTCATCTTTTTCCAACCTATATCCTAATTGAGACTTGCTACCATATACCCCATTAGACCTTTCCTCCTATCCAACCTTTCCTCCTATCCATGACCGATATGTGGTTGTCCTTGTCTCTAAAAATTAGATAAGCTCTAAAGGATCATTTCATTAACCTTCACTTTCTTTTATTGAGATTTTAAAATACTTTCCTGTCGATGAATGATCCTATCATTATCTGCCTTGCAATTTATGATTTCTTCCTTCATAATTCTTAATGTATCTTCTATATAAGGAAAATACTCATCTCCTTGGTGCGTGGTTGGTCTATGAGGAGATTCATGTGAACTGTAAACCACCATTATTCTCATAATCTATAATCTTCTTCTTTCTACAAACATACCATGCTAGATAAAATAAATAGAAACATTATCAAACTCATACCTTATTGAAGTTGAGGGGAGGCTATCTCGTTTTCCCAAATCAGTCCATATTAGCAAGATATACGTGTATATACACATAATGACACCAATATATCTAACTATAAATGTATCACATCATGCATGATAACACAAATTGGAAAACCGATAATATGTATGATAACCATAGCCACTACAATGCATGAATATGAATAACATGAATGCATAAAATCAAGTGGTGTTCATCCACTCTAGTTTTTTGAACTTGGAAGCCCTAATACAAATATATAACACCTCCTCCCAACATTTATCCATTTTTACAAGCTCCTAGGTTAAATGTGAGGCTGAGTGCTTACTATTACACGACTCAATCTCCAAGTTCCAGCAAAGGAGGTGGGGCCTACAAATTGAATACTTATTAACATCCTATAGGGACTACACATCACTCGAATCTAAACAAACACTCCAAGTGATAAATCATTGAGATGTAACCCCTTTTCATTGGCCTAACACCCCAATCATATGGACAACAAGGGAGGAGTTCGGTTATGAGGCCCCAACGACACACTCAAGCTTGCTTCCATGTGGTTATGACCTAGATCCTTCAGTTTAGTTCTTGCGGTTCTGAGATCGGAGCCACTTTTTTAACCTAACCTCCAGAATACTACCTAGAACTGCTTGTAGCACTCTAGAATCATAATTTACATGAAAACATTCAAACTTGAAGGAAGAACTGGACCTAGAATACCAAGAAAAGGACAGAAATTTCATCAAACATATGATAAACATGTGATTTTCAAGTCATGAATGCATATCTTGTCATTAAATCTATAAAAATCATATGAAAAACATATATAAGGTATAATTCTCTGTCAAGTAGTTGCAACAACAGTTGTTAGCCCATGAATTCATTAACCATTCAAATACTTATCAAATTATGAATAAGGGCCATAACTAGAGCACATCATAGAACCATACTTATAAAAAGCATATAAATAGGATATTAACCATGAGGAATCATCCATCAAATTAATATAATAAAAAGTACAAGTGCTCATAGAGAACAATAGGAAAATATGTTTTATTGACTTATGCAAAACCCAACCATGTCAGCGACTTCCATGTACCATCTGACCATAGATTGGGCTGAACCAAATATTTCTTTCAGCCAATTGCACCCATGCCATATTCCATGCATGAATATGGGATCTCGTGGGATAAACCAAGACATACACAACATGGGAATCTAGAGGTTAAACCACCTCCATCCTCAAACTAATTTTATCTCACCTAAACTGGTCCTGAGATTTCAAAACCAAACCAATATTGGATACCTCAGAATTTCTTCACCATACGTTTAGGAATTTTCCTGTCAAAACCCACTTGTTGAGGTCTTCGAAGAGAAAACCATATCCACCCCCAGCGCTTGGGAATTTTCCTTAGACCACCTCGCCTGGTCCCAAAATCTTCCAACAATCCAAAACTCAACTGAGAATGAATCCCATTGGATGATGGTTATCTAGGAAATGGCAATGCAAGGCTAAAACGACTATCAAACCTAGAAAAATCCATGTAAATAATAGTAAATGAACCAAATAAATAATTGCATGTACCATGTATTCACATCTCAACTAGGAAATCACACATGCAACTTGTTACCTAGAAAATCCTCCTGCTGAAGCTACTAATCCATGTTTTTCCTTTCTTTCCTTTGTGTGCCCTTTTTTTTCCTCACTTGTTTTTCTTCTCCTATTCTCTCTCTAACATTATTTTCAAGCCAAAACTAAAAAAAGTTGTGAACTAGTTCTCTTATGCCTTTTATTATTAATGTCTCTTTTTTCTTCATTTTCCTTCATCTTTTCTCTAATTTCCTTAGCATGGAAATTTGTGTCCCTTCACCTTCCTTTTATCCTATTTTCCTTTATTCTTATAAATAAATTCCAATTATTATCTCTTTCCCTTTGCTAATGCATTTTCCAATTTCCATAGCCATAAATAAGCATAAAGTGATTCCCATTATAGTTCTTGCCCAACATTTAGCTTGTAATACGTGTCCCATGACCTTGGCCTTATTTTTATCTTATTATCATTTTCACATGAAACTTTATCCCACGGCTATTACACCGTGAATTTATTAAGGGCTAACTAAAAAAAAATGTTTTTTGGTCAAAGTCCCAAGAAAAGGTATGTATTGAGCATAAACACTGCCTCTTCTCTATGCTAGTACTCACATTGCTAGACCTGCAACAACAATTTATAATCTATATAGATGGTTCCAACTATGTTATTGGTGCAGTTCTAACCCAACAAGGGCATCAAGTGACCTATCACAATCATACACTCTTCAATACAATCTATAAATAACCCACCTATGATAATGATATGTATTACATCATGTAGGCTTGGTGATAGTGGAACCATTACATTATGGGGAAGGAGATGATCATCCACATAGATTACTGACCTCTTTAGTTTATCTAAACACAAAGGAAGTTGAAAAATTATTGCCATAGAAATGATCCACATATCTATATTAATTTCATTTGAAAATTAAATACAATATTGAAACCACCAATAATGTTTCATATTTCTTGAGTTGGCCCTTGTATATGGTGTTAAACACTATTATCAACTCTTGTGGGCCCCATTGGGGTCAGTTGCAACGTCAAATTCTTAGGGTCATGACTTTGGAATATGATCATTGTATGGTGTGTATAATGACCTATTTGAAAGGTCTATACGAGGAAAAAAAATTGACTCCAAAAAGGAGGCCACGAACTTGATGTTTCCTCATTTCACCAAAAAATTCCATTTAGGACCTCAAAATGGCTTCAGAAGTCGAGGACCTGAAAAACTGCCAAAAAAACTTCTAAAATAGGAAATTGTGTTGGAAATTAGGAAACATAAAGGAAACAACCTTTAGGGTCTGAGTGGAATAGATGAGTGAACACCAATATCCACCTAGAATAGGTGGGTTCCTAATTGATGTTCTCATGCCTCTTGCCAATATGAAGGCAAAATCTACACGTGTATAGTCTAAAACTGATAAATCTGTTAGGTTTATTGAAATCATACAACACATATTCCAATGGGTTCATGATATCTTGGATAAATCCAATGCCATGTATAAACAATGTCATGGTCAAAATGGGTGCCACATAAGTTTCAAGTGGGAAATAGGGTGTGGCTACATCTATAGAAGGAACACCTTGTCAGAATCCATCTGAAGTGTCGACCATGTTGATATAGGCATTATGCTATCACCAAGGCTATCGGTAATAATTATTTTGAGTTAAGTATCCCTCCATTCCTTGTCCTACACCTCGTATTCAATGTGGACCGTCTTTGGGCATACTTTCCACCATTATTGGACACATCACACATTACCGAGGACTTGACAGCAACACAGTTCAATCCATATTGCATTGAATAGGCATAACATATCTGATCATGGAAACATGGGTTAAAAACACTCGTCAAGAAAGGATGTAATTGTATTGGGTTCTCAAATATGGCTAGCTCCTAGACCAAGGAAAGTGGCTCACGAGGGACCAAATTCAACAGAATTTTCCCCATCTCATGGACACACTCAATGCAATGGGGACCCTTGCATCCTAGGGTAGAAGAGTGATCGAAGTGAATTTTGGGGGAACCTGCCTATTCCAATTGGACCCCCAACATTTTTTCCTTCAATTTTCCTAATTTCCAGTATAGTTTCCTATTTTGGCAGTTTTCTATTTTTAGAAGTTTTTCAGGTCCTAATGTTTTGAAGCTGTTTTGAGGCTCTAATGTCCTTTTGGGGGGAAATGTGAAAACATCAGCCATATGGTATACAATTTCAGTCCATAGTTATTTTCCTTATATAGACCTTTCTAACGAGCCATTATGAATGCTAATTGAATATCGCATGCCAAAGTTACAACCTCAGAAAGTTGACGTTTGAACTAACCCTAGCGGGGCCCACAAGCTTTTAGCACTTCATCTCCTAGGGTTAGCTTTTTTGGTTTTTAGGGTTTCCATTATTTATTTGTGATAGAAGGTCCTAAGATTCTCACTGTAACTCACTTCAAAAGGCATGCAACCATCACGTTTCTTTAAGAGATAAGCTACCGTTTCCTAAGCTAGTTTATTTCCTTTATGCATGCAAATAATTATGAGTAGTTGTTATTTATTAATTGAAATTCTATTTTTTTGTATCTTTTTGTATTTTTTAGATATGTATTTCAATTCATTTCTTCATAAATATGGATCATTTCACTAGTAGAAAATGATGAAATTAATGACTAGGCGACTAAAAAAGTTAGTCACCGCAATTATTTCAAGTGAATTACTACTAAATTTGAGCAATTTTCAGTGACTAAACTAAAAATGACTAACTTAAACGTCTAATTTACTTTAGGGATAAAATATATGACTAGATAATAAGTGACCAAACTAAAAGTGACTAACTAAAATGACTAACTTAGTCTAAGACTAAAATATATGACTAGATAATAAGTGAAAAAATTAATAATGATTAACGTAAATGACTATTATAGTCCAAGAATAAAAATATGACCAAATAATAAGTACAACAATTATATGAATTATTCATTTATGTTAGTAATTTTTAATTGCGCTCTTAATGCTTGACTTCTCCTCTTCGCCTTACGACTTTCCCAATTGTCCCTCGACTTGTATAATTTATATGTTGTTCTTCTTCCCGTCCATCTTGTGTGTCCTTAATATATATGTGACCTCAACCCTTTTAGTTAGCTTATTCCTTGTGACCCTTCCATTCAGTTTGGTCATCTTTTCTCTACGAGCGTATTTTCCACAGAAATACTTTGGTTTGGGCATACCTCCATTGTTCAACTCATTCCATGTTCGTCCACCATTTTTGGTCTAACCACATCAACTCCACCTTGCATTAGATCCACTAACACTCTAGTCAACTTGTTCAGACTCATTGTTGGGGGTGTGCTCCTTAGTCGTGCCCACGGGGGCTGCACTGGGGGAGCAATACCATACCACATGGGTTCACATTGGGGGATTTATATTGAGGAAAAAATGACATAATATATTGGGGTATATATTGGGGGTAAAGGGTTTTTATTTTGACAGGTATAAAAAATGGAGTTCAAAGATAATGACAAAATATAAAGGGGTATAAAAAATGTTAATGAATAAATGGATACCTACAATATCTAGTGGAAGTAGGGGTTTTTTAAATTGGGAAGGTGTATTGGGTTCATATTGGTAGGGGGTTAAATAATGTGATTTTTAGGGGTATTTTCCAATATGTAGTCAAATTGAGGGTATTGTTTAATATGCCACGAACGCACGTGATAGGATAGATGTTGATTGAGTGAAGCCCCTGTGGTCGTGCCACACCTTTATGGTGCATGTGCCATCAAACTCATGTGCGTTCTAAACCACCTTGGTTCTTCCTCAGTTGGGATGGTTGGTCATGTCGCACCCTTCATGGCACCCATTCACTAACCCATCCTTGTGAAAAAAAAATGCGCCCAAGTGGAAACTCCAAATCTTGTTTTTTTTTCCATTGTTTTGGTGTCATTGAAACCTTAACCAACTCCTCAATACTCTACCAACTCCTCCACAAAATTGGATTATTTATGATATAAACATGACAAATGGTGCAATGAGGATGTCACCTTGCCTCGATTAAAGGCAACCCCAACTTTTTCCTTAACAAAAACCCTCAACGAAATTAAACATTACTCAATGATGAAAATTTCCTCAGCATTTTATCATTAAATCAAACTTTCTCTATAATAATAAACTTCTCGCTTTTACTTTTAAATCCATAACTTTACTTAAATTTGCATTAACATTAATCTGGTATTAAGAATTTATAAAAGTAAAATTCAGTTAATTCCCACATGAATGTATATCTCTGTATTATTATTTTATACAATATAATTTACATTAAATAAATAAAAATATTCAAAATGTGTCCTTCATTCTCAATGAAAAAATGTAAATAGATAAAAAACAAATAAAATACCAAATTTCATCGAACCAAAATCACCCACCATGAGATAATTTTTCACTTGCTATGAGATCATTTTTCACTCACCAAAACTGCCAACCCAGTTCCAATTTTCAAACCTAGTAGACTCGTTTTAGACCCATATCGATATGATCAGTTATTTTTTCAAATCCCCAATTAATTTTTTTAATGATTTTCCAAACCCAAATGTGTCTCTCAATTGCTAACTTCATTCAAGTGCCATTATATTCTCTATTGGATTATACAGACATTTTTAGCATTCAACCACATTATCATGAAATTGATGGTACATGTGGAGGTTTTGTTAGGGAAAGGGCAGACGATGGCAGTGGGTCTGAGGTTTCGATTAAAAAAATTGGTGCTGGAGAATAGATAGGGGCAGTTAAAATTCTGACCAATGGGGTAGAAATAGGTTCTTCTAATGTTAATAGTAATGTACATATTTAGGTTTTGTCTGTTGTTTTGGATTCACTGCAGATTGCAAGGGATGTTGATATTTTTGTCAAGGGTATGGGATCATCTACTACAATTACCCCACTGACGATAGGAGTTGGGGTAAATGGAAAAACCGATGTTGGAAACAGTAATAATAACACAAATGGAAGGGATACCTCCTATCATAGATATAATATTGAACAACTTGCAAGATGAATTGAGCAGATTTTTCCTTTCTCCTTATTGACGTTGGTAGTGTTCGTTTCGCAACATTTTAAAGTTTTTTTTGGTTAAAGTTTGGATTTCTACAATGATGATCAAACAAAATGATGTTATGTCAGTTATCACATTGTTATTCTGAAATTTAAAAAGAAAGAAAGAAAAAAAAAACTGACAACTAGAGTGTTAAAGTTTTTTTTGTAATAAACTCAGTTTTACTCTATTTTTTCTGTAAATGGCAGTAACTTTAGACATTGTTTCTGAGTAGCTAGAAACGAAATTTCAAAAAAAAAAGTTAGTTTTTGTTTCTATCAAACACATTTAAAAAATCATCTTTCAGTTTTTACACAGGTCCAATGGTTTTAGAGATCAAAAAGAATCTTTGAGACCTAGTTGTCAGGATTTTGGCAATTTAGTATTTTCCTCTTTTAGTTATAGTTTTAAAAATCCATTTCATAAAATCGAAGATTAATTTTTTAAAACACTAGGAGGTTTTTCTCCAAAATGGACCTATTTACAAAAAATTCTCTGGGTTTTCTAATATCTATCATGGTTTTTAAGTTTCAAAGGGATGATTGGAGGCCATATTTTTGGAATTCGTGAGGAAAAATCTCACGAGCATTGGTGACTTGGATGCCACCTCATCAAATTTGACTTGATGTTCCTTATATCCATCAATGACTCCAGAAACGGAAATAGGCATGGAAAATTTTACATCCATGAACTTGAAAGATATTTTAAATATCTTAGATTTTGTAATAATGTGGTGACTATTCTTGTGGAAGTTTTTATGTAAGCTTTATATAAACATGTTATGAATAATCAAATAGTGTTGGAATTCAGAAAAACACTTGTAGTGTAAGTATATTTGAGTAGTCTCAAATGAATTTACAATTTTTAATGAGCACTTAGTAGAGAATTGATGTGTTACACATCCCTCTCAGTATTTCTCTGTTATATGATTGTTTTCTTCCATGTCTAAGAATGTTAGTTTATGATATTGGATTTAATTGATGCGCCTCTCTTAAATTATCAGTCATTAATACTTGTTACTCTAGACACTTATAAATTTTGTTTTCTTCCAATACCTCCTTCTTATAAATCTCCCAAATATTCAAACGAATTGTTGTTGTCATGATTTGTACGGCTCACTCATTTGATCCGTGATCTCATTTGTTTAATAGCTCGACTCCATGCCCAATGGTAGGTTTTGAAGATCATCAAACCAATTTGTAGCTGAACCTAAATCTATCCACCTGAGCTCAATTGCAGGAAAACTTTATACTACACTGACCATAGGGTAGTTTAGTTTTACGGAGAGATCCCTCTCTAGGTTGAAGGGTAAGCTTCAACCTAAATTCAGTTTTGAGGTTACCTTTGGGGTTTTTCCCTAGAGACAGGGCTTTCCCTACAGCAAAGGTTTTACCTAAGCGATAACACTACGTAAGAAAACAACATTGAAGGATGAAAGTAAGGTTTCAGTTCTCATCGGCATCATATTTGTTTTTTTTTACATGTGGTTGGAGTTTATTGGTGGTATAGAAAAGATGATCTATTGTTTCCATTTTTTATGCTTCCTCAAAAAACAATATCACCCTTTTGGCATGCATTGTTCATCATTTTGGTCGACTATACATTGATGTGGCAAGCTGCAAAGGTTTTCAAATGTGGTATTTTGATATATTATAAGAACAATCAAGGCCATAACTATCAGAAGCAGGGTCAGATGTTGAATTTAGTTGAATAAATTTTGTTACACTTATTTTTTGGTGTTTTGTTTAATAAAAATTACATTCAAAATCCATATATCCACGTTGTCATGGAAAATCCATGGTAGAACTTCTAATGAATTTAATGGGTAAATTTTTGTACAAATAACATCATACACTAGAAATAAGCCACACAAGAATTGGAGGTTTAATCTATTGTATGAGGTGCAAGCAAGGTCATTCAAACATCATAAATATCCAAAAAGATATGGCACCGAATATTTCCAAAGCATGTCAAGAAACTAGTAAGGGAAAGCTTGGATCGTCCAATTATTGGGCATTCATGGTAATGTATATAATTATTTTCAATCAAACATTATTACATATTCTAGCATTTATAGAGGCACAAGGTTTTAACGGCAAACAAGACCTTGTATTTTTAAATATTTATACAATTTTTTTATTGGAAAATGTGAATTGTTATAGGTGAAAATAGAGGCCCACAAGTGGTTGGGTTTAGCTCTAGAGGGAAGATCCAACAAAGAATACCAATAAAAACACTTTTAAATTTCATTACAATTATCATATACCATTTAAATTTTGATACTTAATGCTCAAGGAGGATAGCTGGTTCCACTCTATGTATTCATAAGACCCTACTCTCTTTAACCTTTAACCTACGCAATATAAAAATTTTAAATCTGGAGGAAATTAGAATTTATATTGTGGATTGTACTATATAATTGTATTCATTGTTTCTTTGAGACATTATACTGGCATAATTATGATGATTTAAATTTCTCTCAAATTTCATTAGCAATCCTTCCGTGACCTGGTATCAACTTCTCCACTTTTTTTTAAAGTGAAGGGCAGGGTCCCAAAGTCATTTCGTATTTCTCCAAGCCTTATGAATTCGATCTCAAAATCAAGGGGTCATCCCCATGTAAACCAAATTTGGTCAAGGATCCAACCAACACATCTTCAATTGAAATTTTCTGAATTGAATAAATAGAGAAACTTCCATACAAGGTGTAGTGTAGTAATATCTCTCAATTAAATAGATTATCAAGTCATTTATTATGAAATTGTGTTTCTATTAGGTAATTTATTCATTGCTTATTTCATCCATATTATAGTCAATCAAGAGAAAAACCATTATCACTCAATTCAAATTGTAATGCTAACAAGGGTTCGACTACTTCCTTACATAAGCTTGATGATTCCAATAAGACATAAGATAGCTTGCACAAATCCAATAATGATACCATGTCACAAGCTTCTATTACAATGTCCATAGGTAGTGGGAAGGAATTGAAAAATCCCACAGATGCACCAACTATCCCATTTGGAAATTTTCACTATCAATCAACTATTTTTGAACACAAAGCTGCAATTCCTAGAAAATTTGGGTTCTTACACATGCTTAAAATGTCTAGTATGAGAAGAAGTGTTGGAACTCATCCATTAAGGGTTGAAGTGAAGGATTAGCAGCAACCAAATGACAGGATGTCTTCTTCAAAGAGCATCAGCAGTAGGTCTTCGATTGTGACAATCAGGGAGCATAGGGTCATCTAATGGAAATTCACATAATATTAAGAATGAAAGAAAAGTATTGAAGGAAAAAATTCAAACTCTGAACAACAATATCTCTCCCACCTAAAATAATAAGAAAAGTCAAGCATTGGTTCATCCAATACTATCGAAGAGAAGATAAAAAAAGATAGTGAGGCTACAAATTCCACATATAAAGTTGATAGAGCTTCAACAGAAATAATAACGATGCACGGGGGGACCTTCAGTAGAACTGGGGAAAAACCATGAGCAGTTGATCAATGGAAAAGAAATACTATGAAGTTGTTGAAACTTTAAGGAAACATTCTTTCCAATAATCTTCTAGTTTTGAAACAACTTAAGGATATTTTGATTAATGGATGCTCTCTTTTGTGTTGTAGACACGATGCTAGTTTTATGATACAACTATAGTAAGAAACATTTAGATGCCTTTTTGATCTTTTTCCATTTTTCAGTATCGTGTATTTCAAAATCGGTTCATTAAAAAAATACTACATTGAGCTTCAGCCCATTATAAAGTTCTAATGAAAATAATTTTGATTTAACCTAACATAGTAGCATGTTATTAGTTATTCACTCTGCTGGAAACTGCCAAATAGTTGGGACTACATTAGGGAAAATTTACAAGTTATTTATCACCAGAAGGTTGTTTCTTACCCAGTTTCTTAGCAAGTGAATTCTCCAATTGACCAAACTTTTCAAAATTAACAAATATTTTATAAATAAGATTGTAAATTGTCTGTATTAGCTAATGTTTACAAGGATTGGTAGCAAACTCTCTTTTTCAAGAGTCATTATGTTTGTATTGATTTATAATCATATAACATTGAGATTTTTTCCAACTTTCTGGGATCTATGCGTTACACCAGTTTTTTGGTCATCTAACCTATTATTATTAGATGAACCCAAGTAAACCATGTAAGACAAATTTTACCCTAAGTAAAATTGCTTTCACCGGATAAAATAACTTATTTGGCCATATTTAACCCAAAACAAGGAAATTAATTAAATAAATCCTTTGTTTAATTATTTCCTAAGAACAAGTTATTTAAATCATTATTTAAATAATATTCTTAGTTAAATTTGACTAAATCATACATAAATAATTAAATAAACCATTATTTATTTAATTATACTCCCATAATTCCCCTAAAATGATAAATAAATCATTTATTTATTTATTATTTATAAATAAAGGAATTGACCCAAGTCAAGAATCCTTTTCCCTCCAACAAATATAATAAAATATTCCTAAAAGGTGCTTCTAGAATTCGATTAATAATATTTTATTCATGCATCGAGTTCTAGACTGCTCCAATATTTTGTTATAAATAAGGGGGTTTTCGCCATTCATTAGTCACCTTCATTACATTAGATCACTCTAGATCTACTTTTGGTCACCATTTTCCATTTTGCTTTGTGAACTCCCATTGAGTTCTATGTCTGTTTTTCTACACCACTAAGAGAGAGGAATGTTAGATCTGCAACACTGAGGACTTCCAAGAACCCATCCCACTGAGGAGAACCAGAAAAAACCATTCTTGTTTTCCTCTCAAGTGCCCCATTCTTTAATATAATATAAAATTCTCTTATAAACATTATTTCTTGTCTTGTCCATTAGATGCATGGAGCCATGTTATATTTTATCTGCTTAATATCTTTTATGCTTAGATCTGAATTTGTGCAGCAAACTTAAAGATATTTCATAGCCATAATCGATTTTAGGGCTATTTGTTATGCGTAGCTAAAGTGATCTTTTACGACGAAAGATTCATACTAACAATTGGCGACTCCACACGGGTTTTCTTTTGCGACTGCTGTCGTTTTCTATATTCCTGCATATCCAGCTGTTTTAGACCCTAGGGTTTCTCTTCGATTTTCTGTTTTTCCTATTTTTATGGTGTTTTTCACCCCTACAACCCTCAAATAGTCAAATTTTTAACTTCTGTGTGTTTCTGGCCTTATTGCGCAGGTGAAAGACATCAGTTGTAGCTGAGACGACACATCTTTCTGAAATATGCCGCCGAGATAGCCAGATCTGCAGGTCGCACTTATTGGCCCAAAAAGTACGACCTGGCCTTGAGGTCACACTTTTTTGCCCAAAAACTGCACCCTGGAATGCAAACAGGTCAGAACCTGCGACCTGTCTTTTTTTGCAAATTTTCCAGCACTTTTTTTGGGTTTGTCTGAAGCTTTTGTTAGGGTTTTCCAGCCTCTGTCTCTACCCGTTTAGACCTATTTCTGATCTGATTTACTCAACTAAGAGGGAATATTGCCCCTTAGGGCTCTAGTACCCTCCACTTTGTGTGGGAGATTCTTTGTTGTTTCAGAAGTTTGAATTTTCAGAGTTTTAGCCTTATTTTTCTCAGATCTGATACCTCCATTTCAGATCCTTTTAGATCAACTCTTCTCCCTCTCAAATCACCTCATATTGTTTTGTTTGGGTTCATTTCTAAGGCCACTGCCTTGTCTCTCCTAGTTTTAGCTGATCTCCTCCTTTTTAGCAGCAACTTTGTCTTTGCCTCTTTGTTGTTCTCTGCACCACTTTTTAGCAGATTTCTCCTTTAGATCCCAGTCCCTCCTGACATTTGATCTATTGGCCTCTTTTTAGCGTGCTCTACTTAGTTTTTTCCCTCTTATCGACTAGTTTTGAGAGACCCACCTTCTTGGGATATATTGATGCATTGGTAGCTATTTATTTGCTATTATTTTAGTCTTATTTACTGCAGATTTATTTTTAGTTACAAAACACACTTTTTCTTTTACTCTCAAAACATCTTGGTTTAAACAATTAAAATTAACGCATGCCACACACTGACCCTAAGTGAAGAAGCGCCTGGTTAACACCGCCTAGCAAAGACTTTAAAATCAATTTTCACTACACCTTTATGCCCTTGATCTCACTTGATTTTGTCCCTCCCTGCCCTTGTCGTATTTTCTTCTTCCCGTCATCATTGTGCCCCCAAGGCACCTTTCTCGGAGACTTCTTGACCTTCACCCTCAGTTTCCGCTTGGTCGACTTCCTCCTTCCCGTTGTCATCGAGTAATTCCTCCCCCGAGTCTGCACTCTGACTCTTCCTCTAATTGTTCGGGTTCTCCCCCTACTCTTGGTTCTCCCCCTGTCACTTTTACCATGTCTACTTCAGGGCCTACTACCAGCAGCCACCCCAGTACTACTGCTGGGTCTGTTTCCAGTGGAACCACCTCGGGACCTACCTCGACTGCCCCATTGCTCCATTATATGGCCGGCCTTAGTCTCCTCGACTTCAATTAGCTAATCAATGATCCTATCCACCACGATGTTAGTTGGCCTGCTATGCCAACAAAGCTCCCTTCTGACATTCCCAAGTTTGAAGGCCTTGCTAGTGAAGATCCCTCCAACCATATTCGATCCTTCCATATGTGGTGTTCCTACAATTCCATTACTGACAACTGTTTCGGGGAATTAACACCCTAGAGGTTGGTTGGGATACAACCTCCACAGAGCAGGGGCGTACTACTTAACAGAGACTCACACAACCATGCACGTTCAGAAAAACCAAATAGAGAAGAATGAGAGATTTACCCGTTGGTCCTACGTTTGAAGTAGATCCACGTGGATTCCAAACTCCCTGCAACCGTCCTTCCTCCTTAACCTGAAATACAAGAAGAAACCGGCACAAAGGACAAGTTGTACAGCATATATCTACTCTATATGTTAGTGAGATTCATATAAAACATTAAATAAATCATAATGAATGCTTGTATAACAAATATTCTCATACATAAAAGCATACACTAACACATTTATTTCGGGAACAGCATGATACTTCTGTATTATAAATAGTACGTACAAAAGTAATCAAGTGGAGAGATCACTTGATCCTTCCAAGGCCTTCGCAGACCGTCGTCCGGATCCGTCCAGCCCTTGCCTCGCTAAGACTCCTTCCAAACTGGTGCATACGAGATAACATATAAAGGGATGTGTATCTCAAGGAAACAAGGGTTTCCTACAATGAACTGGGAAAGTGCAGGAGGCACGGAGAATCAGACTTGGATAGGGAATACCAACAGAGTATAATATCAATACTTTCTCCCTCTCCCTTAGGCCATACACATGAGGGCTTTTATAGTCCCTCCAAGTAGTTTCAGCAGTTGGAAACAGTTGGCCACGGGCTGGGGTGGTTGAACTACCTGAGTAACCATCAACCCAGCGCGAAATTAGGGATTTTTATATATTTTTTAATCATTAAAATGGCATACGCGGAAAGTCTAGCTGTACTCGCGTATACACGCGGAAAAACACGGGCATAGTCGCGTATGAAGGATTTTCCACTGTTTTTAAGTGAATTTGTCCAAGTCTGTAGGAATGGGTGCCCATAAAGCCATGAAGCAATCATGAATCATGTCAAGGTGAGAAATGATGCTATAACAACAAATCCGTTCGTCTTAGATTGTTCCAACGCACGCTTACAGGCGAAGCTTCTAAATGGTATGTTGAACAGGCCACCTCCTCCCACACCACTTTTGCGACCATTGCCCAAGCCTTTTTAACTTATTTCTAGCTTCCCGTCCGATACGACACTGGTACCGAGCTTTTAACCTCTTTCCATCAATCCTCTTTGACCCGCCTTTCTGCTCATGTCTAGGAATGGCAGCGAAGACGAAGCCTGTGCCGCACTCCCCCCTTTGAAGATCGCGTTTACATGGACTGGTTCCTTCGCTCTCTCTTACCTCCCATTGGCAAAGATGTCGCATCCCATCTTCCCCAAACCGAATAAGCCGCCCTCCAAATAGCCTTGAAGTATGACCTTATCTACGCTCAATATGGTTATGTTTATACCATCCTCCGTGACCTTCCAAAACCCGATGGCCCTAATGCCTTGGGGGCATCTCACTCTGCCGATGGTATCATTAGAGCCCTGTCACATACAACTGCCCAACCTCTTCCGGACCATGGTTTTCTTCTAGGGGCCAGCCCCTCCGGCGTTTTTTCCCCTCTCGATAGCATGTATTCAGGCTATGGCATGCCTCCTCCTTTTGCTCACCCTCCGGCTTACCTTACTGCTGCCCACCCTACTCCTTATCCATATCCGCAACCTGGTGTCCCAGATCCTCCAGCATTTTTGCCACCCACTCCCTTGCCTTCTCCACCCCCACAACCGCACTTACTACCCTCTCCAGGGCAAGTATTTTCACAACAAGGGGCACCTAATTTTCCTCCTTCTCAAAGAAGGAGAAGAGGCAATCTATCTGCTTCTGGTAATCATGGATCCACTCCTTCTAGTATTGACTCTACCACTGCCAATCAGTCACAGGGCCCTCAGCCTAAGCTGGACAGGCCACTTCGCACCAATAAGCCATGTTCTTGTTGCGGTGTTTATGGTCACTACACTCACAATTGTCCTTTATTACCACAAATGCGGTAGATGTGGGAATCTGAGGCCACTGTGAGGGGGCAACACTCCTCCCCTACTATCCCTCCCGCTCCAACTACTTCCCGACCCGCTTTGTTTACCGATCCTTTCCCTCAACAAGGATTCGTGGCCACTCAACCTCCTCATGCCCTGGTAACCATTCAACCTTCCCCTTCTGGTTCCACTGATTACCAGATTCTCATGATGGCCTCTGACCCTCCTCTCACCGTCGACCTCAACCTTCAAACTCGGTCCCGTCAGTATTCCACACCTCCCGTCCCATCTGTCTCCGAGTCTCCATCGTCAGGTCCTACAAAGCCTCTATCGACACCCAATGGTCCCTTACAACTCCCTCCGCCCAAAGCCGAGGTTCATCCCAAGCCTCCTAAGGGACCATTACACTGAAATGTTGCCTCTGGTCGGGTTGCCCATTAATACAGCATAGTAGATGATCTGGCCCAATCTCCTACTGCCATTTCAACACTGGAGCTCCTCCAGTCATGTCCTTCTCAAAAGAAGGCTCTACTATCTGCCGTGGGCGCTGTAGATCCTTCTGATGACCAATTGATTGTTTTCGATGCCCGTCAGTCAGACCATCCCCCTCTCCCTGCTTCGGTTGCTTTCCAAACCCCAGTAAAAATTAGAAATGCCCATGTTGCTCGGTGTATTATTGATGAGGGGGCATCTACCTGCGTAATGTCCGCTTCGGTTTGGAAACAACTCGGATCCCCTGAACTGGCCGCTTCCACCATCACCCTTCGTGCATGGGATGGCCATGCCTCCCAGCCCATTGGCATATTCCGTAACTATCTTATCACCCTTGCCGGCAAGACTGTTTGTGTCGACTTCAAAGTTATCAACGCCCCTCTTGAATACAACATCATTTTGGGGTGTAGTTACACCTATGCGATGTCTGTCGTCCCATCCGCAGTCCACCATAAGATGTTCTTCCCTCATAATGGCAAGATCATCACCATTGACCAATTAACCTACCATGAACCAAAATCTCAGACCTCCCCTGAGTCCACCATCTCTATTGTCACCAATAAACCAACTGTTGATTCCTTGACCAGTGTTTCCCCTGGCATCTACAAAGACTCCTCTTTGCTTGGAAATTTTCCTGGTCCTCCCCCTCCTCCTGTCTCTGACCCCAGCTTAGCGAATTTTTGCATGATGCAATCATCTCAGGCTGGTCTTCCACAGCCTGCTACGGCTAGTTAAAAACCTCAATCTTGCCCACCACCTCCTGCTCCTAGCCCTTCGCTTCAATCCACCGACCCTTCTTCACCTGACCCTTCTCATCACACTCTGGCACCTCCCCACCCCACTAAGTCAGTTCCCTCAAGTCTCCACCATATGGGAGCTGTCCCCCCTGGTCATTACCCCGCCGGTCAAATACCGTTCCTTGGCCCTCCCCCCGGCATCTATTCGGTCCCCGTCATGGCCACCCTTTCCCTACCTAATTTAACCTTGGGAATTTCAGTATGGTATCTTACTCCTCCAGCCGAGACCCCACTCGGCCACCCTAAACCATACATAGCTATGACACCATTGCAACCGATTCCCTTCACTCCTTCCACCACCCCAGTGCCCCTAGCCCCTCCGCAGAACCCTCCTCATGCTGCAACAGCTACAGGCAAGAAACGAAAAACTCGCAAGGGGGCATCCAATGACAAGGACACCGCACCTGACCCTACCCCACCCCCGCCCGCCAAGCCTTGTGCCTTGTGTGATGGTATCGGTCATCCCACCCATACTTGTCCTGAGTTTCCCCGTATCCAACCCATGGTTAAAGTCACGTTCCCTGAATCTACGACCCCCGAAACCTCTGTTTCTTCCTCCTCCGTAGCCAAGAACCCAAAGACTTTTCGTACCAACAAACCCTATGCTCTATGTGGTGTCCATGGCCATTATTCTCACCATTTTCCTCACCTCACACATTACCAAGCCTCTTTAGAGGTCATCCGTGAGTACGAAGTTGAACAGAATCAATCCGCCTCTCCCATCCTTGCTCAATATGCATCCAGTCTACTCGAGGATCCCCCTGCTACCATTGATATTCCTCCCTCTAATGTTGAGAGGTTGTACCCTGCTGCTTCCCTTCTCTACCTATAATCATCCACGCGCTCCCCGGAGTCCATTCCTTCTGAACCCACTCCACCTATTCTTCTTGATTCCCCTCTAGACACGGGTTCTTCATATTTTGACCATATTTTTACCTGTTCTTATGTCATTTCCTGTGATGACCCGTATTTGCGCATCTCTTCCCATACTGATGATTTCGATACCTTTCAGCGCCGTCTGGTCTCCTTGACCCTTCCATTCCCCCTCCTAATCATGATCATACCATCTGTATCTTCGATGTTCTTCGCAGCCTGAGTGCCCACCCTTCATCCCATAGTTCTCATTCATCTCCCTCTCATCGATCCATGAGTCCTAGACTTTCTACCCGAACTTTTCCCTCCCGTAGCCATCATTGGAGGTCTATCCTTTACTCACGCTGCCATCCTTTTTCTCATGCTTCCCATTTCTTGTTTTATGAGACTATTACATCAACCCTTTCGTCCATACCTTATCTGGGCTATGCCGATGGGGCAAGTCACTATTCCCGCCATCTCGCTTCAGCAGCATGGACCATCTTTACCCCCTTGCATACCCTGGTTCTTGCAAATGGAGTCTTCATTGGTCAAGCCACCAATAATCAGGCCGAATATGATTCATTTCATGGTCTCTTAGCCAATGCCCTCTCTCATCACCTCCTCCATCTACATGTTCATTTAGATTCCCTGCTTCTTTTCTTACAACTTAATGTTGTCTATCGTGTGCATAACCCTCTCCTGTTTAGAAAATATTTACGAGTACAACTTTTGATCTTCCAATTTAGATTCATCACATTTAGCCATATACCTAGAGATCAAAATCAATACGTAGATAAAATCGCAAACCATGTTCTAGACTGGAATTTATCACACACCACACAATAACATTTAACACCATCAATCAAATCCATAAATCATATATATCATATAACATGTGTTTTTAGAGTCCATCTGCTCTGAAACATATCACATGCCCATCGCATGGTACAAAAAATAAAACTACACAATGGGGGGCACCATCTGCCCTACATCTAATCACTCTCTGGGGGATCCGAGCCAATGGCTCTGCTCCTACAGCTCGTAGATCACGCACAGTCTGACCAGCCATCGCCATGCGTCGCATGATACCTCGCCATTCTGAGGGTAGCCCAACACATAACTCTATGTATTGGTCATCTAGATCCTGCCAACCATGCTCCGACATGCCGGTCAGCAACCCCTCACATCTACGACAGATGTCCTCCACCAGAGCGGCCATCTCCTCGTTCTTTGTTGTCCTTGATCCACTTGCACCGGTAGCTCCTGATGCTGCTGGTCGTCCCATATATCCGGCCGGTTTCACCGGAACTATATCTGCATTCCAAAACATATAACGATTAGTACCATGCATACTAGTCACAAACTCTAAAATTCACATAACAGATTAGTTACTTTTCACTTACCATCGGGCCCCCACACTCGACTAGGTGGAAGCGGAAAGTCTGGATCTCCCCATTAACTTATCCCACTATAGGGATAGTCGTCTATGTATAGTGGCATCTGATCCCAATGGGCGAAGAACTCTGGTCGGAACACCCGTCCGACTACCCCTCCTCCTCCTCTACATAGTAATCGTCCCCACCGACACATCCGAGGCTCTCTCGGACCTCCATCAGGTAACTGTATACGAGGTCACAAGGTCGAGATCTTCTCGAAGAATAAAGAACAAAAAACAATCCCATAGGAACAATCATGATTCACTTGTCGCTTGCATAGCAACATCTGTCGTTTCATCGACACAAACATCATCTGGGCCCACCCATAGTAAGTCCCACTCAACACACTCTCCACAATCATCATCTGCCCTTCAGTGATGTGATGGAACGCATGGCTACCCAAGATCCGCAACACTGCTGCGGCCACTGCCCGGGTCTCCAACCTCTCTATATCACCAATGGATATCCGAGTCCCCTTGACTTGGACACCTGGTTGACAATGTTGCTCAACAAACTCCATAATGTTACACCCCCACGGTAACACTGGCTGTGTATTTCCCACCATCACTAATGGAGGAAGACCAGTCAAGAAATACATATCCTAGACCGTTAGCTCGATCCTATGCCCCTGCAGTACAAACGCCTCATGATCTGGATCCCAATAACTGATAATCCGGGACAACAAGGGCTCTCCAGCCCTCATCAAAGGGTTCTCCAAAAATTTCAGAACCCCATACCTAGCCAATGCACAACGGACACCCTAATCCGCTTGGATTTCCGTCCGTAATGTACCTAAGTCTCTCTCTCTCCACTTGATCTGTATATCTGCATATCTGCACAAAAACATCATTTTTGTTAGCCTCCAGATCAACACAACTACATTAACTTACACCAAAACAAAATCTCAGCCCATAACAGCACTAAAACCCCCCACATCCACCAGGTCGCACTTTCTGGGCAAAACCTGGGCCAGGTCGCACCTTTCAGGCCAAAACCTGTGTCCTAGGTTGCAGCTTTTGCCCCAAAAAGTGCGACCCAACTGTAATGATGGAATAGGGGCAGTTACTAAGATTTAAAGCCCTAATCTGCAATTTGAATCCATCAAAAACAAAGCTTAGGATTAGGCCTCTTACCTGCAACTAACGGATCACAACTCCAACGGTCGGTTTGTCCGCTACGATCGCCGCAAGCTTTAGGGCATTCTCTCCTCCCCACATCCACCACAGCTACACAAGCAAATGAATGATTTTGGAGGGAAAATGCCTTATTAGAAGAAAACCCATGTTTTTTCTTTCCCCCGCTGCAACCAAACCATGGCCCCGTTTGACACGCCGTTCACATCGTCGGAAAGCTCTCACCGAGCACTCAAATGGGTATCTGTCAGTTTTTCATGTTTTGATACTTCACCAGGACACCTTTTTTCCATGAAGGGTCTATTTACCTCTTCTTCAAATCGAATTTTTTTTCACTTACGACACTTGTACTTGAGGCACCACTTTGCCTACTTACTCGTCTTTGTTCGTGTTGATTTTTTGTCATGAGTTACCCTATTGTTCTCATGATTTTATGGTCCCCCATTGGACCCTTACTATGCGGTAGCACCATCAAGTCGCCCTTGTTTAGAGCATCTGAGTCGAGTCACCCTCACATTCATGGAGTCCATTTTACATTCCTTTATACCCCGCCATCGTCCTCCATCCTTTCTTGCTCGGTCCCTCTCTCATGTCACACATTATGACCTTCAGTACCCTTTTACCCTATTCCCCCTGATCTTTTGTCAAGCCCTGCCGAGCCATTCATGCCCTTTATGCTCTAACAAGGGAAGTCGTTCAACCACTCCTCCATATTCCCCATTCCATCATCATCATTAGTGTCTATCTGTTCGTCGCTCTCCTAATTCCCTTGTGCCTTATTTGGGTTTCCCTTATTGCCTCATCTATGGCTGACCTACTTCTGTCGACATCAGCTCATTTATTCCAAAATCCAAGTCTAGGGGGCAGTGTACCTTGGTTCGAGCTCCTATCAGCATGATCGTGATCTATACACTGGATGGTCTAGTGATGCAGCAGAAGCTATTGGTGATTCCCGGGCATGTGTGAGATGTCTCAACCCTCATGAGGGGGTGGCCCTGTAGGTAGCCCCCCACATGCCCGGATTAATTCATTTCTGCCCCTAATGCAGATCCTCCCATTTGATGATATCATCCTCCACCGCTTGCGGCGCCTCTTCAATTTGCACGTATCAGTCAGATGTTGCGAGCCCTTATCCACATGTAGGGGGAATTTGGATGTATTTGTATCTCATGTACTACCATATTATTGTATAAGTCCTGACGATTATTCCAGGCATTGCATGTATGTGGGATTCATCGTGTTATTTATCTGGCTCATGTTTAGGCCAGCACATGCTTCATTATTGCGTTCCGTGGTTTTTCGGGGGCCTTATTATTTGTACTTATTGCATTCTTTGGTTTTCTGGGTGCCTTATTCTTTGTAATTTGTCTCGGCAGGCATAGGTATGCCTCCCCCGCCGCCTTTAGCACAGGTACCACTTCATAGAGACTTGTTGCACCTATAAGTCTCATCTCCTCAGGGTCTAGTCCTTTAACACATCAGACAACATTACACTTCTCTCTCTCACTTCCCTTTTTATATCTAGTGATTGAGTTCTTACAACGTACTTCGGTCATACGATTTTCTCCTAACACTCGTACGGTGGGGGGCAATCTGTTACACCATTTTTTCGGTCATCTAACCTATTATTATTAGATGAACCCAAGTACACCATGTAAGACCAATTTTACCCTAAGTAAAATTGCTTTCACCATATAAAAGAACTTATTTGGTCATATTTAACCGAAAACAAGGAAATTAATTAAATAAATCCTTATTTATTTAATTATTTCCTACGAACAAGTTATTTAAATCATTATTCAAATAATATTCTTAGTTAAATTTGATTAAATCATACATAAATAATTAAATAAACCATTATTTATTTAAGTATACTCCCATCATTCCCCTAAAATGATAAATAAATCATTTATTTATTTATTATTTATAAATAAATGAATTGACCCAAGTCAAGAATCCTTTTCCCTCCAACAAATATAATAAAATATTTCTAAAAGGTGCTTCTAGAATTCAATTAATAATATTTTATTCATGCACCGAGTTCTAGACCGCCCCAATATTTTGTTATAAATAGGGGGGTTTTCCCCATTCATTAGTCACCTTCATTGCATTAGATCACTCTGTATCTACTCTTGGTCACCATTTTCCATTTTGCTTTGTGAAATCCCATTGAGTTCTATGTCTGTTTTTCTACACCAGTAAGAGAGAGGAATGTTAGATCTGAAACACTGAGGACTTCCAAGAACCCATCCCACTGAGGAGAATCGGAAAACACCTTTCTTGTTTTCCTCTTAGGTGCCCCATTCTTTAATATAATATAAAATTCTTTTATAAAAATTATTTCTTGTCTTTTCCATTGAATGCATGGAGCCATGTTATATTTTATCTGCTTAATATCTTTTATGCTTAGATCTGAATTTGTGCAGCAAACTTAAAGATATTTCACAGCCATAATTGATGTTAGGGCTATTTGTTATGCATAGCTAAAGTGATATTTTACGATGAAAGATTCATAATAACACTATGCATAGCCAAATACTTAATTTGATGTATGATACCCCATGTTTTTGGGTCAAGGAACCCCCTCCATGCAGTGATTTGATTCCCTAGTCTACAGACATCATTGACTCTGAAATCTAGCTTCTGTGATCCATAGTTATTTTCCAGAGATCTTTCGATTATAATCACATGAGACAAAATCATTGACTCTATTATGATAGGTGTGGGAATATTGTTTGGTATGGCTAAGAGAAAGCCACAAGGATATGTCCATGCAAAAAATTCATACATCCCTTTCTTCTAATATGTTTTGGGTTTGGTTTCAAGCTGTTAGTTTAAATATTTTTTTACCACGCCAATTTCTTGAAAATTAGTTTCCTTTGGGACACTTGAAAAATTACAAACAAGTGCAAATACTTATGGCATATATCTCTTCTCTATGCTACTTTCCTTTTGCAGAGATATAAATGTAAGGTTACTTTTTTCATACAGTAACATCCCCTCTTAGCTCAGGGGAATTGAGTCATTCTCAGCATGAACTAGATTTTCATGCTAATGCCAAATTAAGTTTATTCCATAACGATTTTGAATTTCTTCATGTTGGGGCATAAAATCCTATGATAGCATTGTTAGCTTAATTAAGAGGGGAAAATAATTGTATTGTTTCCTTATATTTTTATAGCTCTCTTTATTCCTCGATGTACTGTAAAACAAATGCTGGACACTTTCAAATTTTGTTTAATTTAGCTTAAACAGAACATGGAAATAGTGAGGTTCAAATCGCTATATTCAATACTGAAGTTATATAATTTACTAAGAAATGGGTGAAGTGGTTAAACCGAAGCACATGTGAGCATCTTGCCAAGACACTTGGGACTAATGGGGCATGATTATTACCACCCAAATTTCTTAGAAAGGTACTCCCTTTTAGGACACGTGGACGAATAGAGACAGTTGAAGATATTTATGGTAGACAATAAAACTCTTTTCTATTAGTTTTCCGTGGAAATATTAATGCAAGGCTATTTTTTTTAGGAACCATCCCCTCTTAAGCTCAAAGGAATTGGGGCTTTTCAAACAAAAACTAGCTTTTCTTCTTAAGGTAAAATTCATTGTTTTCCATAAATATTTTGAATCCCTTCTTATTAGGGCACACTCTCTTATGCTAGTGCTTTGGGATTAATTAGGATAGTATTAGTAATTTTCTTGTATTGTTATGACTACATGGTTGTATCTCCCTTTGTTGCATGATGTACTAACAAAATAACATATGATGCATTTCTAAAAAAACACATGAATCTGTAAAATTTTACCTGAATTGAACTGAAAATAAGCACTAAAATAAAAAATTTCACATTGTTATATTCAATACCAAACTTGTATTAATTTATTGAGAAATGATTAGGTGATTAAATCAAAGTGCAAATGTTAATATGTAAAAGGATTTTTAAGCATGATTTCAGGTTGAGGTTAACAATTTTTTACCACAAAAATTTCTTAGAGGACATGATATATATGAGATCTTAATGAAAATGTGCTTGAGCATTTGTAAATTGCAAGTGTTAAAAACTGTGTTTTATGAGCCTTTACGTTAAATTCCTATACACATAAAGCATGAATTAAAACTCTGAAAATGTAGAAAACAATAGACAAATACACCATAAAAATAACCACAATGCAACAAGTGATGAAGGAGTTCACCCCTCATGGGCTACGTCTCCTTGGTATAGCTTCCAATGGCTTGTCCCTATATCATTATGCACAAAATGGTGATTACATACATTTACAGTGCTCAAATGGATTCAAAACCTATTCCATCAGCTCCATAACTATACAAAATACATGTCTAGCCTCTTTCTGCTCCAAAATTGGTCAAAAAATGAAGAATTTATCAACCTCCCTAGATTTGCTACTAATCGCACCATAAATTCCCCAAAATCTGGAACCATCCTACAAATTTTCCCTGATTTCAGCTAACCGAGAAATAGATTGGTAGAATTTCGAGCAAAATTGTCAAACAGTTAATTTGCATAATGTCGCCGTAAATCTGAATTTCAAACCATATATAACGTGTTTGAATTAAAAATTTTTGATTAAAAAATTTGGGCCATGCCTCCCGCGCCTTTGATTTCGGCCATAGGTCGTATGGTGTAATATGGGGGGGTTGGGGCTAAGCCCTCACCCCTTACCCCCACTCCGCCACATATAAACTTTATCAATAGGTTTTAATGTATGATTTAATAAGGACTACCATAACCCATGTGGTTAGAGCGTTGCGCTGTTATGAAGGAGGTCACGTTTTTTATTCCTAGAGAGGTGAAATTCGAACTTAACCAATTTTTGGTGGCCCCCATGTTGCCATGTGGATGTCTCTGGTTGGGCCATGTGGCAGCATGTGGTTGGCCACCAACCAAGAAACCAAATTTGTTGGGGCCCTTGTTTTGATTTTTGCATGAAGATAGATTTTGGGTTGCGAATCTGCACGTGGCAGGCCCAACAACGGTAGGCAGCGGAGCTGCCGAGGTTGCGAAGGAGCAGGAGATAGGTGGTGAGGTTGGTGCAGACAAGTGCAGATGAAGGAAAGATGCGGCAAAGGACAGACAGTGGAACTCCTGTTCAACAGGAAGAAGCCGAAAGCAGCCGAGTGAGAACACAGGAGAAACTAATAGTTGCGCTAGTTGGTGAATAAATAGGTCGTCACCCAGCACAAAAAGGGAGAGAAAGAAAAGGTAAGAGCGAGGTTAGAGTATAACGAGGCTGAGGAGCAGACGCCATGGGAGAGCTCTGTCTTGGTCTTGACATTATTGTATTTCCTGTGTCTCCATAGATCTGTTATTACTGTAGTATCTCTCTCTGTCCTGCAAGACCTTTGTAATTGAATCTGGAAGCTCATTCTGTCAAGCGATGTAACACTTGATTTTGCTGAATGGTTCTTAATATATCTGAAGGTTACTGGTATATCGTATGCCTTGAATGTGTTGCATGATTCCTGTAGTACTTTAAAATTTTAAATTGCTTATTATCTGCATGATGTTCTGAGAGATCTTCTGTATACGGTGTTATGTATGCGTATGATTCTAGGTTAGCTTTGTGTTGCAGATCCATCTGCTGATACCGGTCTATTCCACTCCCTCATGTGGTCGTGGCACACCTTGGGTGACTCTCTACTCTTCGGAGTAGGGTGAAAATGCCTGCGTGGTGCTAGACTACAACGGACTCCCTTGTTGGCCCAATCCCTGAACTTGGGTCTTGCTCGCGAGACCTGTACCCTTGCCAACAAATGGTTTTGTTGTCGGGACCATAAAATTCATCAAGGTAGCTAGATCATGGTATCAGGGATCTTTGAAGGAGAAATATGGAGATGGTAGGATAACCACCTGGATCAGTTTATAACTCAGCAAGCTGAGCTGAAAATTCAAAAGGAGAAAGTGATCAGAGATCTAGTTATGTTCTCTGATTCTGCCAGCGACACCTATGAGATCTTCTAGGGAAAGTTCCCCAGCAAACTCTATAGCTGGTTGCGGAGGTTGCAGACCAAAGTGACTAAGGACAAATCGTGAAAGATCAACCGCAAGTGGGTGCACGGAGATCTACTGGCCCTTCATTAGCTGGATACCGAGTTGACCCGAGCTATATATTTCTGGGTAGAATCAACCTTGGAAGGGTATATTGTAGAGTTTGCAGCGGAGTGCTACCAGTGTTTCTCCAGAGAAGAAGCTATATTCCAATCTGGACTAAGAGGGAAGCTGCTGAAGGAAATTCCATTTTGGATTAAGGCCCTGACGGTGGACGAAGGGCTGATGGAGTTCTAGAAATCAAGAATGGAAGCGTAAACCTCCAGTGTTGGGGGAAGGGCCTAAGGGACAAATGCTACAAGAAATGTGAAAAGGGGGAGTAGGGGAATGGATGCTGAAACCATAAGGAGGCTGAGGGAGTGACGTGCACATCGGAGGGCACATATCACCGAACGGTGGCGAGAGGGGGTGATGAGGGAGTTGGAACGACAGGGGAGTAGTCGGAAGGATAAAGAGGAGGCTCCTCAGAAGATAGTGGAAATGGAAGGCCAGGTGGGTCCCCAAGAGATGGGAGGGACCGTTGAGGGAGTGTGGTAGGTGCATGGGAGCCCAGCCCGGAGGAAGAGAGATGATTCCTAATGAAGGAGATGCAGACACATACCCCGAAGAATATTCCGATATCGAATGGTACATCGCAATGCAGCAATTATTCCAAGAAAGGACATTCATATCTCCAGGTATTTCTACTCTCCAAAGTTCAAATAACACGGGCCCCTACCTGCCCCTGGTACTCTATAAACCCCTAAGTGATATTTTTGTTAAGTTAAAAGAGTTGAGTTGATTGAATAGCAGCCAGTTGTTAACATAAATGCATGTTAATAGTAGCATTGCCAGTGGTATACTTACGCAACCAGGAACCGGAGGGTTCATTCTAGTCACACCTCCA
This sequence comes from Pinus albicaulis, assembly GCA_034641835.2. Classification (NCBI taxonomy): domain Eukaryota; kingdom Viridiplantae; phylum Streptophyta; class Pinopsida; order Pinales; family Pinaceae; genus Pinus; species Pinus albicaulis. Next base: position 528,522,043 of record CM076569.1, read on the forward strand.
CAAGCGAATATGGTGGGATCATTCATCCGGTACCTAGAATTTTCTCGGCGGGGTAACGACGATGTGGAACAACACTGGTACCTCTATGAAGCCATATGGAGGGCTAGGTAGATGCCAGATGCAGGAAAGCTGATCGAATTCCAAACCACGCTGAGAGAAAGGAAATTATGCTGGTTCATAAAGTGGTCATAGGTCCACTAGAATCCAGTTATTTCGGATGTCAAGCGGGACTTTGTCAGAGAGTTTAAGCTACCCCAAACAGACCAGCAAGGTTTGTCTGAACTATGGGAGATCAAGCAAAGAGAAGGAGAGACTGCGTGGGAGCTGATGCGTAGGTTCAAAGATGCGATCAGGAAACACAGCTATCCAATCTACTCGAATCATCAGAGGAAATGGTTCATCAAGGCTCGGCTTCCCTTGACGCGAACCCCCCTCACTCAGCAAAAGATTGAAAACTTTTAGGATGCATTGGAATAGGCTATGAATATAGAGGAAGTGGCGGAATACCCGCAAGAATATAGGGGAGGAGCAGCCTCGCAGGACCCATCCCTACTAGGATTGCAACATCATATTTCCAATCTGACCGAAAAACTTAAGGAGATGCAGCCCATAAGACCAGCCAGGCCAAATGTCTGGTGCACACATTGCCTGGTAGAAGGACATGTGGCAACCGAGTGTCCTCAGTTGCAAAGCCAAGGAGTGGGGACCTCGAGAACGGTAGTGCAGGGGGCTCCACCTATCGGAGGAGTTGCACAGATAAACTCCCAAGGGGTCTATCCGCCGCAAGAATAGTATACCAGGTTCCCAAATCAGCCGACCCAAGCCGCAACAAAGTATTGCAAAATTTTCCAAACAGTGGGTCAACAACCTCAGATGTGTCTGATTATATAGAAGTCCTCCAATGTTCCGAACAACGTGTATTGTGATTTCTGTGCTTCGACGACTCACAGCTCCGAACAGTGCAGAGCTCTAGATGCACTGGCAGACCGATTAGATTGGCCCTCCTACAGAGTGAATGAGGCTCCTAGAGGCAGAGGAGGCAGTATAAAGGGAGGCCATACAGGAGGACGGGGTTCGCTGAGATGCTACAATTGTGATCAAGAGGGACATGTGGCCAGAGAATGTCCCCTACCTAGAAGACCGTGGTGTTCCTAGTGCCACGTGAACACACACATGACAGAAGATTGTCCTGAACTTATCAAGAAATGGGAGGAAAGAGCAAGGCAGAGAGGCACAAATATGGTGAACACAAAACCTAGAGGGAGAATGACTTTGGCAATGCAGAACATAGCCATAGTTACGCGAGGAGGAAAGAAAACGGGGGAAGATGCACATGAGAAGGATTCGATGAGGGTGATCATGCAAGAAATGAAAAATAAATATTTCCAGGAGGCTGTAGAAACTTTTTCCCAGCTGGGGTGAGACAAAGGTATGGAGTTACCTGTGAAGAAAGATACCGGAGAACAGAGTGCTACAGGGGCTCTGATCGAGGAATGGTTCCACCTATTTCTCAAAATTGTTGACAACACTCGAATGCGAGAACAACTCAAGCATACCCTGGAGGAAGTGTTGCAGGGGAATGCAGGAGCGAGGGAATCCCTAGAAACAACACCACAGTATGTATAATGAGTAAATCGAAACAAAAGAAGAATGAGAAAGGAGTTTCGGTTAGACACGCAGGTTGCGGGATTCCAGATTAGGGACACCATGCTCGATTTGGGATCCGACGTCAATATCCTGCCTTAGAAGACTTGGGATGCTTTAGGGTGACCACAGCTGACTTATTCACTGATCCAACTCAGGATGGAAAACCAGTACTGCATTGTACTGAACAACAAACTCAAACAACTCGACGTAGAAATTGCAGGGGTAAAGACCTACACACACTTTGAGGTAATAGATATTATGGGAGAAAAAGATTCGTACCTTGCATTGCTAAGGATTGAATGGGCTTTTGAAAACTATGCCATCATTGACCTCAAGAAGGAGTTAATGATTTTTGAAGATGGGGAAGTTAGAGTCACTCAGCCTCTAGACCCATATCAAGGTCCGAGATATATAGAGACAGTAGATAATAGGGAAGATGCTTATTTGTTGGACAACCTCTATCAGATGACCGTAGGAAAGAGGGAGGATTACATTGACTCGACAACAACTGGCTCTGTAAGCTGGCGCAGTGTCTAGAGCTCGGAGCTACGCTCAGAAATAGCTTGAGAGGACTGGCAGCAAGGCGGGTATGAGACCAACACAAGGAGGTGTGCTTGTATTGCAAGAATCCATTGGATTGGTGCTGAGATAAGGGAATACCCCACCTTGTCCAATATGCAATCAGTAAATACCTTCATTGAAAAGGTAGAAGATAAGGCGCTGGAGGAGAAAAGAATACCACTCATGGACGTAGCGTTACAGTCCACCTCAGCCAGGTGGTGGAAAAATCATCGCAACTCCCTGTCGTAGTGGAGTTGTGTTGCGGCGGCTTTGAGGGCGCGGTTTAAGGAAGACGAAGGATCTCAAAGCAAGTGAAGGTACCAAGGAAATTTCGATCCGAAAGACCATCTGAAATTATGTCAGGGGTAGTGGAGAAGGGTGGGATATTTGGAGGAGCTATGGGTACATCAGTGTTAGCCTCTCTCAAATAACAATAATAAATCCAAACTAATTAATTAATTAATTAAATATTCCAAGTTAGGAATATGTGCCTAACTATTGGGTTGTTCCTCAAATATTGGAGTTTGTTTAGTAACTCCTATCTTGGTGGGTTTTTGGTGAGAAATTATCTCAACCAAAGGAGTCTAATATAGCATGGACTATCTTAGACATTTTCTCTCATCTATTTAAATTGTAAACTAAATTCTTTTAATAAGAGAGAATGACAAGAATGCCATGAGGCTGAAGCCTCTTTTCCTCCATTGTTTTGTCTTGTTCTGTATCTTTGTTTTCTGCAATATGTTTATGAGTTAATTTCATTTCTAATATGTGGTATCAGAGCTGCGATGAATTTATGGGAACATAAAGTAGAGTGGGCAACTTAGTGTGAGAAAATGCCGTCAAAGCTGGTTGAAGTGTAGAGACATGATCTACAGCTCATAGAACCACATCAGCGAAGCTTGTAATTGTTTGATGGCTTATGGAGTTGGCAGAAGAAGTCTGATGTAGCGCTCCATGCGATCTTGCAAGTTAGATGTTGATTGCATAGTAAATCGCTGCCAAAATAAGCATACATCTTCTGGGATGATCTTGTCCAAATGGGTTGCTGGAGGAAATGCCAGAAATGGATCACGAAACTATCTTGGTAAAATATTTTTACAAAATGCATTTAATGATACTAGGTGATGCAGAATGTGATGAATATTTATGTTTGTGTTGCACCATTGGAATGCAAACTCTTTAAAAGCTACCAGAGGAGGTTTGAGTTTGGACTGAATGATTGGTAATCTCTCTAATACGACACTCTACAACAAATTTCTGAAGAATAATAGAACTAACTGCCCATTTTTTGTTTAATTAATGAGAGCAAGAGACATTTCTTTTTGTAATCCAAGTATGTGGAATTGTTGGACCTGCGTATAGTGGAGGACTTGTGGTAAAGCCAAGATTTGGCCACATAGTGATATTGAGTTGTAAAGATGATGATCATCAATAGAATGCAATTACATCCTAGTCAAATCCACAGGTGAGATCATCATCATAAAATTCAAGTATTTATTTAGCAAATTGGCTTCAACTCAAATGCTTCGCCCACGGTGTCATGGGATGGAGAGCTTTCCAACCTTGTAATCACTGCTACTAGCAACCACTGTTTGCAACTCTAGAACATTTTATCTACAACTATTCAGCTAGAGTCATGGTATGTGAGGTTTGAAATCGCATTTCTTGAATTCTAGAATGGTACCCTGTGTCAAAGGCAAATAATTTTTTTTTTGGTTGAAGACTATACATTGGGAGAATTCAATGACGAGTTAAATTTTTTGGTCAAACATTGGAAGTACCCAGCAATCCAAACATGATATGAAATATTCATTGCTGTCATCATTTGCAACACCACCATCCAGCGCAGAACTTTCAACAAGACATTCAACATACTTCCCTATTTTTTTGTTGATCTTCCCATCTAAATGTGTCAGCTCCTTAAACATCATTTAATCTTTAAAATTGACCTTGTTTCTTCAGAATACAGCTTGCATTATTCCACATAGCCAAAAAGCCATCGAACTATGTAGTAGTGACCATCTTGGTGATTCTCAGCACGTCTTTCTCGATGGTAGTGTTTACAGGTCGATCTTGAAGACTTGGTGTATTTGATCCTCGAATTGAACTACTTCGAGTTTCAATGCTCTGCGCTTGCAAAGGATACAGTAATATGCATAGAAGAAGAGGGCTCATCTTAATAGCATGTAAGCTGTGAAACATTTAAAAAATTGTGTGGAGATTTGTGTGGATGGAGAATCATTTGACATTGCTGGGAGGACATAGTCGCGTTAGCAGCATTGTGAAGAGGAAGCACGTTAACCAATTGTTAAAAGAAATTTTGTAATGAGGACGCAGTGCAAAATAAAACCACCGTGGAGGTAATACATTAAAAAAAAAAAAAACCAACGTTAAGCAAAGAGTATTTTATTTTTTAAAGGTGTGCTTTGTGAATTCTTTGAAGTGTTCTTTTACATTTAAAAAAGAAGAGATTCATTCACTTTTTGAAGTGACTCCATCAACGTGAATTCATTTTTTAATTCACTTTATTAAAGGGACTCCCTCAAAACATTTTAAATGGTAGTTTCAAAGATATTAAAAAGGAATGATAAATTGGAGTATTTTAAAGTGAATTGATAAATGTTTTAAATGAAAATTTAAAGAGAGACTTAATAGAGTCATGAGAGAGAATAAGTGGAGACATACTTATAGTGTTTTTTAAGTGAATAGTGGATAATGTTAAGAGAGAAGGAGTGGAAAAGAGAATTATTCCAGTTTGCATATTTTTGGGTTCAAGAATTTGTAACAAAAAATTAGAGAGATAAGGAGTATTTGTAATTATTTTTTGGAGTGATAAGTTGCCATTTGTATTTGGAGAGATAAGGTGATTTATTGTAAATTTGGATGGATAAGTGTTTTGTATTTGGAGCGATATGTCGAATTATTTAGAACAATTTCTTGTTGTAATTCAAAGTATTGGTTTACTTTGAGAGAGATTGAGTCGGTGAATATCCAGATTTTGAAGATGAATTGCTTCTAAAGGTTGTGAGGAAAAAATGCTACAAGAAATGTGAAGAGGGGGAGTAGGGGAATGGATGCTGAAACCGCAAGGATGTTGAGGGAGCGACGTGCACATCGGAGGGCGCAGATCACCGAAAGGTGGCGAGAGAGGGTGATGAGGGAGTTGGAATGACAGGGGAGTAGTCGGAAGGATAAAGAGGAGGCACATTAGAATATAGTGGACATGGAAGGCTAGCTAGGTCCCCAGGAGATGGGAGGGACCATTGATGTAGGGCAGTGGGTGCATGGGATCCCAACTCGGAGGAAGAGAGAGATGATGCCTGATGAAGGAGATGTAGACTTGCGCCCCGAAAAAGAATCCGATGTCGAGTGGTACGTCGCGATGCAACATTTATTCCAATAAAGGATGACATTCATATCCCCAGGTATTTCTACTCCCCAAAGTTTGAATAGCATGGGTCCCTACCTTCCCCTAGTACTCTATAAACCCCTAAGTGATATTTTTGTTAAGTTAAAAGAGTTGAGTCGATTGAATAGCAGTCAGTTGTCAGAAGCAACGCATGTTAATAGTAGCACTTCCAGTGGTATACTTACGCAACTAGCACCCAGAGGGTTCATTCTAGTCACACCTCCACAAGCGAATATGGTGGGATCATTCACCCAGTACCCAGAATTTTCTGGGCGGGGTAGCGACGAAGTGGAACAGCACTGGTACCTCTGTGAAGCCATATGGAGGGCTAGGCAGACGCCAGATGCAAGAAATCTTATTGAATTCCAAACCATGCTAAGAGAAAGGGAATTACGTTGGTTCATAAAGTGGTCATAGGCCCACTAGAATCCAATGATTGTGGATGTCAAGCGAGACTTTGTCAGAGATTTTAAGCTACCCCAGACGGACCAGCAAGGTCTGTCTGAACTATGGGAGATCAAGCAAAGTGAAGCAGAGACTGTGTGGGAGCTGATGCAGAGGTTCAAAGATGTGATCAGGAAACTCAGCTATCCGATCGACCCAAATTATCAGAGGGACTGGTTCATCAAGGCTCTGCTTCCCTTGACGTGAACCCCCTCACTCAGCAAAAGATCGCTAACTTGCAGGATCCATTGGAACATGCTATGAATATAGAAGCAATGATGGGCTACCCACAAGAATATAGGGGAGGATCAGCCTCGCAGGACCCACCCCTACTAGTAATTCAACATTAGATTTCTAATCTGACCAAAAAACTTAAGGAGATGCAACTCATAAGACCAGCCAGGTCAAATGTCTAGTGCACACATTCCCTGGTAGAAGGACACGTGGCGACCGAGTGTCCTCGGTTGCGAAGCCATGGAGTGGGGACCTTAGCAACGGTAGTGTAGGGGGCTCCACCTATTGAAGGAGTTGTGTAGATAAACTCGCAAGGGTTCTATCCGCCGCAACAACAGTATACCGGGTTCCCAAATCAGCCAACCCATGTCGCAATAGAGTATTGCGAAATTTTCCAAACAGTGGGTCATCAACCTCGAATGTGTCTGATTCTACATAAGTACTCAAATGTTTTGAACAACGTGTACTATGAGTTCTGCGCTTCGATGAATCCCAGCATCGAATAGTGTAGAGCTCTAGATGCACTAGCAAACCAATTAGATCAGCCCTCCTACATAGTGAATGAGGCTCCCAGAGGCAGAGGAGGCGGTATGATGGGAGGCTGTACAGGAGGATGGGGTCCGCTAAGATGGTACAATTGTGATCGAGAGGGACATGTGGCCAGAGAATGTCCCCTACACAGAATACCGTGGTGTTCCCAGTGCCACGTGAACACACACACGACAGAAGACTGTCCTAAACTTATCAAGAAATGGGAGGAAAGAGCAAGGTAGAGAGGCACGAATCTGGTGAATGTAGAGCCTAGAGGGACAGTGACTCCAGAAATGCAAAATGTAGCTATAGTTACGCGAGGAGGAAAGAAAATGGGGGAAGATGCACGTGAGAAGGATCCGATGAGGGTGATTAGGCCAGCATCCCCCAAAAAACTGATTAGGTCGGAAATGCAGAAGAAATATTTTCAGGAGGCTATAGAAACTTTTGCCCAGATGGTGGGAGACAAAGGTATTGAGTTACTTGTGAAGAAAGATACTAGAGAATAGAGTGCTATAGGTGCTCTGATCAAGGAATGGTTCCACCTATTTCTCAAAATTGTTGACAACGCTCCAATGCGAAAACATCTCAAGCATACCCTGGAGGAAGTTTTGCAGGGGAATGCATGAACGAGGGAATCCCCAGAAACAGCACCATAATATGTACAGGAAGTACAGTGGAACAAAAGAAGAACGAGAAAGGAGTTCCGATTAGACACATAGGTTGCGAGATTCCGGATTAGGGACACCATGCTCGATTTGGGATCCGACATCAATATCCTGCCTCGGAAGACTTGGGAAGCTTTAGGGCGACCACAGCTGACTTATTCATCGATCCAACTTAGGATAAAAAACCAGTACTGCATTGTGTCTATCGGCAGACTCGAAGAAGTTGAGCTAGACATCGCAGGGGTAAAGACCTACACAGACTTTGAGGTAATAAATATTACGGGAGAGAAACATCCATACCCTACATTGCTAGGGATCGACTGGGCTTTGGAAAACTATGCCATCATTGATCTCAAGAAGGATTTAATTATTTTCGAAGATGGGGATGTTAGAGTCACTCAACCTCTAGACCCATATCAAGGTCCGAGATATACAAAGACAGTTTCTAATAGGGAAGATGCTCAGCTGTTGGACAACCTCTATCAGATGACTCCAGGAAATAGGGAGGATTACATTAACTCGACAACAGCCGGCTCCGTAAGCTGATGAGGTGTCCAGAGCTCGAAGCTGGGCTCATAAATAGCTTGAGAGGACTGGCAGCAAGGCGGGTATGAGACTAGCACAAGGAGATGTGCCAGTATTGCAAGAATCCATTGGATTGGGACAGAGATAAGGGAATACCCCACCTTGTCCAATATGCAAGCAGTAAATACATTCATTGCAAAGGTAGAAGATAAGGTGCCGAAGGAGAAAAGAATACCACTCATGGATGTAGCGTTACAGTCCACCTCAGCCAGGTGGTGGAAAAATCACCGCAACTCCCTACTGCAGTGGAGTTGTGTTGCGGCGGCTTTGAGGGCGCGGTTTTAAGGAAGACGAAGGACCTCGAAGCAAGCGAAGGTACCAAGGAAATTCTGATCCGAAAGACCATTTGAAATTATGTTAGGAGCAGTGGAGAAGGGTGGGATATCCAGAGGAGCTGTGGGTACATCAGTGTTAGCCTCTCTTAAATAACAATAATAAATCCAAAATAATAAATAAGTTAATTAAATATTCCAAGTTAGGAATATGTGCCTAACTCTTGGGTTGTTCCTCAAATATTGGAGTTTGTTTAGTAACTCCTATCTTGGTGGGTTATTGGTGAGAAATTATCTCAACCAATGGAGTCTAAGATAGCACGGACTATCTTAGACATTTTCTCTCATCTATTTAAATTGTAAACTAAATTCTTTTAATAAGAGAGAATGATGAGAATGCCATGAGGCTGAAGCCTCTTTTCCGCCATTGTTTTGCTTCATTCTTTATCTGTGTTTTTTGCAATTTTTTTCTGAGTTAATTTCATTTCTAATATGTGGTATCAGAGCTGCGGTGAATTTATGGGAGCATGAAGCAGAGTAGGCAACTTAGTGTGAGAAAATGCTGTCAACGCTGGTTGAAGTGTAGAGACATGATCTACAGCACGTAGAACCACATCAGGGGAGCTTGTAATTGTTTGATGGCTTATGGATTTGGCAGAAGAAGTTTGATGTAGCGCTCCATGCGATCTTGCAAGTTAGATGTTGATTGCATAGTAAATCGATGCCAAAAGCAGCATACATCTTCTGGGATGATCTTGTCCAAATGGGTTGCTGGAGGAAATTCCAGAAATGTATCACGAAACTAGCTTGGTAAAATATTCTTAAGAAATGCATTTATTGATACTGGGTGATGCAGAATGTGATGAATATTTATGTTTGTGTTGCGCCATTGGAATGCGAACTCTTTAAAAGCTGCCCGAGGAGGTTTGAGTTTGGACAGAATGATCGGTAATCTCTCTAATACGACACTCTACAACAAAATTCTGAAGAATAATATAACTAACTGCCCATTTTTTTTTTAATTAATGAGAGCAAGAGACATTTCTTTTTGTAATCCAAGTCTGTGGAATTGTTGGACGTGCGTATAGTGGAGGACTTGTGGTAAAGCCGAGAGTCAGCCACACAGTGATATTGAGCTGTAAAGATGATGATCATCAATAAAATGCAATTCTGTCCTGGTCAAATCCACAGGTGAGATCATCATCATAAAATTCAAGTATTCATTTAGCAAATTGGCTTCAACTCAAACGCTTCGCCCACGGTGTCCTGGGACGGAGAGCTTTCCAGCCTTGTAATGACTACTACTGGCGGCCATTGTTTGCAACTCTAGAAAATTTTATCGACAACAATTCAGCTAGAGTCATGGTATATGAGGTTTGAAATCACATTTCTTGAATTCTGGAATGTTACCCTTCATCAAAGGAAAATAATTTTTTTTTGTGTTGAAGACTATACATTGGGAGAATTCAATGACGAGTTTTTGGTAAAATGTTGGAAGTACCCAGCAATCCAAATGTGATATGAAATATACATTTTTGTTATCATTTGCAGCACCACCATCCAGCGCAAAAATTTCAACAAGACATTCAACATACTTCCTGGTTTTTTTTTTTGATCTTCCCATCTAAATGTGTCAACTCCTTCAACATCATTTAATCTTTAAAATTGACCTTGTTTCTTCAGAATACAGCTTTCATTATTCCACATAGCCAAAAAGCCATCGAACTATGTAGCAGCGACCGTCTTGGCAATTCTCAGCACGTCTTTCTCGATGGTATTTTTTACAGGTCGATCTTGAAGACTTGGTGTATTTGATACTCAAATTGAACTACTTCGAGTTTCAATGCTCTGCGCTTGCAAAGGATACAGTAATATGCATACCAGAAGAGGGCTCATCTTAGTACCGTGTAAGCTGTGAAACACTTAAAAAATTGCGTGGAGATTTGTGTGGATGGAGAATCATTTGGCGTTGCTGGGAGGACATAGTCGCATTAGCAGCGTTGTGAAGAGGAAGCACGTTAACCAATTTTTAAAAGAAATTTTGTCATGAGGACGCACTGCAAAATAAAACCAGCATGAAGGTAATAAATTTAAAAAAAAAGAACCAACATTGAGCAAAGAGTATTTTATTTTTTAAAGGTGCGCTTTGTGAATTCTTAGAAGTGTTCTTTTACATTTAAAAAAGAAGAGATTCGTTCACTTTTTGAAGTGACTCCATCAACGTGAATTCATTTTTTAATTCACTTTATGAAAGGGACTCGCTCAAAACATTTTAAATGGTAGTTTCAAAGATATTAAAAAGGGATGATAAATTGGAGTATTTTAAAGTGAATTCATAAATGTTTTAAATGAAAATTTAAAGAGAGACTTAATAGTCATGAGGGAGAATACGTGGAGACATATTTATAGTGTTTTTTAAGTGAATAGTGGATAAGGTTAAGAGAGAAGTAGTGGAAAAGAGAATTATTCCAGTTTGCATATTTTTGGTTCAAGAATTTGTAACAAAAAATTGGAGAGATAAGGAGTATTTAAGTAACTCCATCAAGTGCCAAGCTACAAAAGGATCCATCTGTCCTTTGCATGAAATCAGCATCCTTTGTCCACTAAAAAATTTGTTCAAAGCTCAGTGGCTGATGATGTCAAAAACAACTCACTGTTTCTTTTGTTGTGCTAAAAACTGTTCACTGCTTCTTTTCTGTCGACTGCCCACTGAAAAATTTGTTGATGGCCACTCGAAAATTTGTTGATGCCCACTGGCTGTTGAAAATTCCCACTGGCTGTTGAAGATTCCCACTAGCTGCTTTTGCTGGTTTTTTCGAGACTTTCAGTCTGAAAACCACTGTCAATTTCATTGAAAATTAGTTTTTCCACTCCTTGGATACCATTCCGTAAGCCTGGTACTTAGAAGAAGAGAGGAAGAGAGGGACTGGTTTATGGCAAGAGGTTGCAAACAAATTTTTTCAGTGCTTCTCATTTAAGGGGAATACAGACCCGATATCCCAGGCAACATAGGCCATAAAAGGAATACTGTTTTTCCCCGATGAGAGCGTAGACGGGAGGCCATTGGTGTTGAACCCCGATGGCAGACACAAGTTGGCTTGCCAAAGGATTGATAGTGAGTCAAAAGATGGCAGTCTGGAGGATTTGAGGCACCTATACTTTGAGGAGACAGAAGGAGAGCGGAACATCAAAGAAGAGACTGAAGGAATACATCTACTTCCGCTAAGAACTAAAAAGCTAAACATCGGCACGGAGGAAAAACCAAAACTGGCTACACTTGGAGACTACTGGGACGAGGAGAGGACGAATGAAATTTTTGGTCTACTTAAGGAATACGAAGACCTATTGCCTTCGTCGGTTGGGGATTTTAAAGGGATCAAGGGGGATCTCGGAGAGATGAGGATTATATTGAAGCCGGACACCAGGCCAGTGAAGCATCGACCTTACTGGCTGAACCCATGGATAAAGGAGAAGGTCAAAATAAATATCGACAAAATGCTGAAGGCAAGCCTAATTTTCCGTGAGGAAGAAGCAGAGTGGGTGAGTCCCATCGTCATTCAAAATAAGAAAGACAAGTTAGAAATCCGCGTCTATGTGGACTACTGCAGTTTGAACAACGCCTACATCCATGACCCATTCCCCACCCCATTCAGCAACGAAGTACTGGAAAATGTTGTGGGGAATGAGGCATACTCCTTCACGGATGGGTTCTCAGGATATCATGTGGTGTGTAGGCAAGGCGTCTGTGTCGACCCTGCAAAGGTGGAAGTAACCATCAACATGGAAGAACCAGAAACCGTGAAGCAGTTGAGATCACTACTAGGGCACACAGGCTATTACAGGAGATTCATCATAAACTATGTGAAGATAACTGCTCCTTTGGAGAAGTTGCTACGAAAGTCAGAGGTGTTCTAGTGGATAGATGATTACAGATTAGCTCTCGACACTTTAAAGGAGAAGTTGGCAACTGCATCCATTTTGGTTCACCCAGATTGGGATAAGCAGTTCCATGTGCATATCGATGCTTCCGGTACTACACTTGGGGTTGTCTTAATGCAACCAGGGGAGACGACAGTTGACCACCCAGTGTACTTTTCCAGCCGCAAGCTATCTAATGTGGGTGGAATTACACCAGCACGAAGAGGGAGGCACTAGCAATGGTGTACTCACTCCAGAAGTTCTGCCACTACCTCATAGGAGGTCATTTCAAATTCTTCATTGATCACTCTACATTGAAATACCTAGTCAATAATCCAGATTTGGAAGGATGGATATGCCAATGGCTCCTACTCTTTCAAGAGTTCACCTTTGAAGTGATTGTCAAGCTCAGGAGGTTGAATGTTAGGCCCGATCACTTATCCCAGTTGGAGACTAGAGAAAATGAGGGATCTCTAGAATATCAGTTGCCTGATGCTAATATTTTCTGGGTAGAAGCCATTCCGGATTATTTGGCCGAAATCGCAACATACCTCACCATGGGGTAGTGTCCACAACACTATACCCTGGTCCAGAAATGACACATAGTCGTCCGAGCTGCTGAATACCAATTGATGGAGGGGCGGTTGTACAAGTTGGGGCTTGACGAGATTCAGTGGAGGTGTGTCCTCGACCATTAACGCGAAGTCGTTCTGTCGGAATGACATAGCGACATCGCGAGACGACACGTGGGGGAAAAACCCACAGCCAGGAAAGTGCTGCAAGCTGGACTATGGTGGCCAACTATCCATGCTGACAGTGAATATTTTGTCAAGAAATGCGATGTTTGTCAGAGGACAAGGAAGCCCTCTCATAGAGATGAACTCCCACTGCACCCGGTGAATGTATTACAACCATTCAAGAAGTGGGCTATCAACTTCGTAGGCCCCATAACACCTGTAGCCAGACATTCAAAGGCCTAGTACATCATCACTGCCACGTACTACCTAACCAGATGGGTCGAAGCAGAAGTGGTGAGGGATTGTATGGCATAAAATGTAGCCCAATTTATCTTTGACAACATCATCAACAAATTTGGCTGCCCAAGGAGCTTAACCAGTGATCAAGGTACACACTTCATTAATGAAACGATCAAATCGTTGCTGGACACCTTTATGATACAACATCACAAAAGCAGCCCGTACCACCCATAGGCCAATGGCACTGTCAAAGTGTTTAACAAAATACTTGAAAAAGGCTTGACGAAGATCTGCAATGCAAAAAGGGATGATTGGGATGAACTTCTGCCAGCCGCAATGTGGGCCTACTGAACAACAGTGAAGGGATTGATGAATCAAACACTTTCCAGCTGGTGTATGGCTGTGAAGTTGTGATTCTAGCCGAGTTCACCATATCGAGCCTTCTGATCACCACATCCCTAAAGTTCTCGGAGGAAGAATCACTACAGGAACGCCTACATGAATTACAGGAACTTGACGAGGCAAGGTTCCTTGCCGAGTTTCATCAAAAAGTTTAGAAAGACAGGAAGAAGGTGTTGCATGATCGACACATTAAGAGAAAAATGTTCCAGGTTGGCAGCAAGGTTCTGATATATGATATCAGGTTTCAAAAATTTCCGGGGAAACTGCAGATGCACTGGTTGGAACCATACTACGTCGTCGAAATCAAGGATTCTAGAGCAGTTCGATTGGCTCAACTGGATGGTACTGTTTTACCTGGATGGGTGAATGACGCACACATGAAGCCCTGCCATGAGTAATCTTATTTAGTTTCCTTTCAATAACTCTTGAAACTGAGAGAAGTTAGTAGTATAGAGTAGTTGAATAACTCTCTCACACCTGAGATGAGCGTCGGTAGTATCACCTATCCATGCATAGGTCATCAATAGCAGCTGGGTTGTGGGGACCACAACGCAACTGATTGTGATCAAGGAGGGTCGTGTCTAGCAAAGCCATCCACGTAGGATAAGAAAACGTGTCAATTTTCAGTCCCCATCATTTCATCTAGTGATTGTGTAAGTCCATAGGATCGCCAGGATTTGCAAAATAAGTTACCATAATTAGAATTAACCTTACAGTAATAAATTTTCCATAATTAGAAGTAACCTCAGCCGTCGCATCCACCCATTTCCCCACACCACTGTCAACAGATGTCAGAACACACCTCAGCAGGCAACTAATCACATGATTATCGCCGCGGAGGATGCCAGCAAGAATTAATTAGTTATGGGGTCTCATCAACCTCACTCATGCCGGTTAATTACATAGCCTACATGCAGAAAAGAGCGATAATGCCAGATATTTCTGAGTTAGAAACATCTTAAGGAGAAAGGAAGGTCATGAGCGCATAAGAACAGGGAAGGTTGTAGGAGGTAGAGAGTCGGGGACGTAGAGCTGAAGCAGTGATACAGGTGTACCAGCACAGAGCGAAGATGGCTCGAACAATCCCATCAGTTTTTGAGCCTAAGATAGATGGAAGAATTGCAAAGACAGTCACTAGTTGGGAAATACGATAGTGCAACTTTGATAGACTCAGACCTCACAGACTGGTTCGAATTCCTGGCCATGAAGCAACAAATGTATATGGAGGATTATCTAATAGAAGCCGAGAATCCCTCATCAAGAACACGGCCAGACTTCTGGGGCCTCTAACAATCAACACTACTGAATCTAAGAGACTTATCAGTATTTTGCACCACGGGTGTTGCCATGCAGTGTACAAAACTCTTACTCAGCCGAATTCAAAACGGCTCATTGTGGTTGGGGAAGGAGATCCCCATATGCGCAGAGGATATTCACCGGTTGACAAGATTATCACAAGGGGGGCAGGAAGTCTCGACCATGTTCCAAACAATATTAAAGCGGGCTAGGAAGGACGGAGAGAAGAACCTGTACACCAAGTATGGTACATGGCGTAGAGGCAAGGGAGATAGGATAGACCTGATTGATCAGCCCAATGTTAAATTTGCATGCTACCTCATCACTAGAAAAATGATGAGGCACTATACAAAGGGATAATGCACCCTAGACACCATCTCCATGGCAGAGCACTGTATCCAGAGAACACAACTCAATTGGTGTTCATTCATGCTCCATGAGTTGTTCGAGGCATGCGAGGACAACTACCGGAGCGCGACAGGATTCATATAGGGGTACCTGATCATGGCCTTTTCCATATGGAAATGGTCCTTCCCTGGCAGGCGGACACCAGCTGAGATACTAGACAACCAACCACTAGCAATGAAATACACTCCCTGGAGGGTATCTAGCAACCCAGGTTCGAAGGAGGCAAATGAGGAGGGATTCCGAGTTTGGTATGGTATGATGGTAGATGTGGTCACGAGCCAGCAGAGAATACCGAGGGTTCTGCTGGACAAATATAGCGAACAGTTCTGGTTCGGGGTCACACGCAACCACACTCTCCTCAGGCCAAAAGGTGTGTTGGCGATGAACTTTAAAATGACGCCCCTAAAGCTGCATATTGATGAAAACACCTTCCACTCGGAAGTCTGCAGATGGCCAGGATTATAGATGGAGGTTTGGGAGGGGGAATACGTCTATGAATTTGCAGGAATGATGGCTGTGCCACTACCAGGAGAGACACCAGAGCAAACAGCAGTTAGGGTGATGGGACTGCAACTGAATCCATTCATCGATCGGCTACATGACAAGTTACACAGTCTCAACCATACTATTCAAAAGATAGCCAATGAGTCTCCTAAATTCCCTACGTTTGAAGAATTCCAAGCCTCCCAGTCCACCTCACTCCCCATCATGACTCCTATTTTCATCCCACTGCCTAATATTGTATTTACTACACCACCCCCAGTGCCCACAATGCTGGTGCGAAAGTCAAAAGCTGCAAAGCCAGGCGCAGCACCAAAAGAAAATAAACCCAAGGTGGAAGTCTTTAGCTCCGTGGTTGACCTCACTGGCAAGGATCAGCCGTGATAGAGCAGCCAGGGAGTCCTGATCAGAGAATAACCTGTCATGGAGACCCTGGTAACTAGCGAGCTTCCACCCCCCAACCCACTTTTTCCACTTAACTTTTTGAATGTTCATACCTCCACCACCTATAATTACCAATTGCCACAATTCACCTCGTTCTGGGAACCTAACACCTCCGCCCTATCCACTTCATCTGCCATCATGTCCAACCCCGTCATCAGCAGAGAGAGGACTAGTGGGGACCTCGAGACTGAAGTTAACATGGGTACTATAGAAGTACCCGTGGTTAGCCAAACCCTAGCCCCCTAAGTCACATTTACTGAACTTATCAACCAGGCAAAGCAAGCTATAAAAGACAGAGCTGACCAACTTCCAGTGCAGACTCCAGAACAACCAGCTCACTCTAACCCCCCTGACACAAGAGCAGCACCCGAATCACGGCCCAATGTCAACATGGGTGATTCTAGCAACCAGGCCAAGAATCCAACCCCGCCGCCATCACCAACAGAACATTCGGCCAAGTCTGTAGCGAGTGGGCAACCCTTACAGGTGAGGCTACCAGAGTAGGGTACATTAAGAGAAGAAATCATGGAAACATGGGGGATGTCCCAACTGTTCCACTTCATACAGCAGGCAACACAGGTGGTTGATGGGCTCCACGCCGAACTTCAATAGAGATGTGAGCAGCAACATCAAAAAATCATCACACTTACTGAAGAGCGTGATCAGCTATGAACTGAGAAGGGGGCCCTGCAGCAAGAAGTTGTGACAGTGACTCGAATCTTTCGGGACATATAGCCCACTGTAGTAGCCTACGACACCCAAGTACTGCCACTAGAAGTCCCAGCCAATGCTGTGGGGTAACGAGCTATCCACATCAAGGTAGCATGGGACAACCTTCGGTATGAGAACACTGAGCTCAAAGCAGCTCTAGCGGCTTGCCCATCTCTGCCAGACCCCCAGATCACTTATGCCAACTAGATAAAAACATGACAGGGACAGGTTGAGAGAGTGCACGAAGCCTTGAGTACTACAGCCTGGGAAGTGTATGACCTACTGAAGGGTCTACAAGAACATATGACGACCCTGACTCTCAAGACCCAACCCTTGTCTCTACAACTTCAACAAATCAACCAAGAGATTCAGAATGCAAAGGACCCAGTCAGCCTTGATCCACTATATGTCGTAGCAGACAACTTTGAAGTCCAGATTTAGCAGATAGAGGCCAGTTCAACAACGGCCAAGCAAGCCCTCTGGGAGTTCAGGCAACCTATCATGGCAAGTGCTCAGAAGATGAAGCAACTAGTCGCTCAGGCCAGTACATAGGTCTCAACTGTCTTTGGCAACCTCCCGACTGAAGGAGGAGAGGAATCCATCACTCGAATCGCAGCCGCAACTCAACTAATTATGCAGGAGTGATGGAAGGTTGTAGCTTCCTTCTAGGAACTCAAGGTCGCAGCCCTTGTAAAGGTCCTTGAGTTGGGGCCCTTGTTTGAGCAACCAGAGGAGGGATGTTCAGCAGAATAGGAGATGGGAACAAGTGGAGCCATGGACGTGGAGACGTTGATCTGCGATTAACTCAGGATGAGTCAAGAGACTATGGTCGGGGCCTGTTGGGGCCCTTGTTTTGAATTTTGCATGAAGACATATTTTGGGTTGCGGATCAGCACGTGGAAGGTGCAACAACGGTAGGCAGCGGAGCTGCCGAGGTTGCGAAGGAGCAGAAGATAGGTGGCAAGGTTAGCACAGACAAGTGCAGAAGAAGGAAAGATGTGGCAAAGGATAGACCCTGGAACTCCTGTTCAACAGGAAGAAGCTGAAAGCAGTCGAGTGAGAACATAGGAGAAACTAACAGTTGTGCTGGATGGTGAATAAATAGGCCGTCACCCAGCAAAAAAAGGAGAGAGAAAGAAAAGGTAAGAGCGAGGTTAGAGTAGAACGAGGCCGAGGAGAAGACGCCACGGGAGAGATCTGTCCTGGTCTCAACATAATTGTATTTCCTGTGTCTCCATAGATCTGTTATTGTTGTAGTATCTCTCTCTGTCCTACAGGACCTTTGTAATTGAATCTGGAAGCTCATTCTGTCGAGCGATGTAACACTTGATTCTGTTGAATGGTTCTTAATATATCTGAAGGTTGCTAGTATATCATATGTCTTGAATGTGTTGCATTATTCCTGTAGTACTTTAAAATTTTAAATTGCTTATTATCTGCATGATGTTCTGAGAGATCTTCTGTATACGGTGTTATGTATGCATACAATTCTGCATTAGCTTTGAGTTGCAGATCCATCTGCTGATACCGGTTTGTTCCCCTCCCTCATGTGGTCGCGGCACACCTCGGGTGAGACTCTCTACTCTTCAGAGTAGGGTGAAAATTCTGGCGTGGTGCTAGACTACAAAGGACACCCTTGTTGGCCAAATCCCTGAACCTGGGTCTTTCTCGCGAGACCTATTCCCTCGCCAACAAAATTCAACCACGAAAAAACCAATCAAGCCCTACCACATGTCAAGTTTTGGTAGGCCAAAAAAATTTCAAATATTTTAGCCAATCAGGAGAGGCTACGTGGCAGCCTGCCACTGGCCCAAAATAGACAGTCAAGTATCATTTTTTTGAAAATTGTGCACATTTGTGAAAACGGACAAAACGTGTTTCTGGGAGCATACGGTGTCGATTTTTCGTGAAAAAAGTTGCATCATATTCATAACGATGAGATCTACGCGATTGTTCACATTTGACGCCATTATGAAAACTTTCATTTTTTAGCATATTTTTGAGCACCTGATCACTCCTCTCCACTACAAGCTTTTGGACCCCAAAATCTACTTTATTACTGAATATTTGGATTAGAGTACAACCCCCTTACCCTTATAGTCTCAATCCACTGGAATTTTCCTGAATTCAACAATTTGAGCTTTTCATGAAAATTGATATTTTTCTCTGAATTTGAAGACCTCTACTTGTTGTAGACACCTTCTTGCTGCAATTTCCCATAATTTGTAGAACAACAACCTGTCCTTGAAGAAACAAACATGTTCCCTCCTTTCTCATCAATCAAAGGAAAATTAACAACTTGAAATTCTTCTCACCTCAAACACTGTCGACATGATGATGTTTGGCATGTCCTGCGTTATGCTTGGCTCGAATCTTGACCAAATGTGATCATCATCACCATGCGGAATCCCATTTCAGAGAAAACAATTTGTGAAACACACAAGAAGAACTTTTAAATTCAATGCCCTCTTTGTCAATTTCCTTTGTCACTTTCTCTTTGACCTTTGCACTCTCTTGCATCGACATCTTGTTCACATCACTCCTCAAAAATGATGCATGCTGATATTATTTTATCGCATATTGTTTACCTCTTTTTGAAGGAAACATGTTAGAATCATGAAACATCTTATCACCACCATTAGAAACCTCAATGAAATCAGAATTTTCATTTCATGCATCACCTTGAAAGGCCTCGATCACAACATCTTCATGCTTGAACATTAACACATCAAAATTTTGACTAGAATTCACAGTTCTCTTCATTTGTCCAACATGCATTAGAGATAAAATCATCTTCTTACTATGCACTCTAACAATGTACTCAGTCCCATATTGAACAAGTGATACTTATTCTCATGGCAATGGAATATTTCTCTCCTATCATAAAGATATGGGCTACCCAAAGCAATACTAGAAATATCAAGTGGAACAACATCAATTTCAACTTTATCAAGAAAGTTTGCAGTGATTGCAAATCTGAGTATGCACTTCCTTGTAACTTGAAAATTTTCATTCTTACATATCCAACCGAAAGGATAAGGTCTTGGATGAGGAATGGTTTCTAAATTCTACTTCTTGACTAAGCCTTCAGAAATAAGGTTTGTTTGTGAACCACTATTAAATAGGGTATCAATCTTGGTATCCTTCGAAATAACTCTAACATGGAAACATTCAACTCTTGTTTCATCATCTTGAGTAATATTGAGACAACTTGAAGAACTATTACTTGCAATGTCCTTAACTTTGAAACCCATTTCAGTGATCATTATTTCATCTCTGGAATCAAAACCTAAATCATGTGTTGCTTTTGCAGTTGTCTTCTCCTTATCATTGTTTTTAATCTTGTTGGGTATCATCGCTAGATGAAGTTTTGAGAAATGATCTTCATCAGTGCCCTTCTTTGAAACAGTGTTTGCATGTGATTTTTTCTTTCTCCATATTGATGGATGCATTCTTCTTACCTTTACCCTTGAACTTACCCTTTCCTTTCTTTTCAGACTTAAAGGTATCCTCATTTGTCTCCTTTGAAACATGTTTCCCTCTTGCCTCTACTTGTGTGGCTTGTACGCATACTTCATCTAAATTTTAAGGAATAAACATAAGAATAGTATGTCTTAGGTAACTATGCAAACGTCCAATTTACTTCAACAAAGTTTCTTGAGATGTCAAATCTACACCCAAAATTAGTTCTCTCTCCAAAAATCTTGAGTATAGTTTTGCACACTTTGTCCTTTACCTTGCCTAAATTTTTTCAAGTTCAATATATAAATTTTCATGTATGTTAATGGATAAAATTTTCTCCTTAAGGCAAAAATAAAATCATTCCAAGAGGTTAATACCTTACCATGTTTCTTCATGTCCTCTTGAGTTTTTTCTTCCCACCAAATAAGTGCTACAATTTCCAATCTTATTGAAGCAAGTTGAACCTTTGTGTCATCATCCTTGATTCTTTGTATCCCCCAATACACTTCAAGTTTATGTACCTAATTTTCTAATCTTTCAGCATCTAACTCTCCATCATACATAGGAAAATCAAACTTAATGTCAAGATTTAAAAATTAGTTTTACCATGACCTTTTGGAGATTGTGGAGGTGTTTGCGAAGGGGTTGTTGTGGAAGATGATGATGGTGAAGACGATGGTGAGGATGGTGGTGAAGAGAATGATGGTGTCAATGGTGGATTTTCATCATTCCCATCACCCTTTAGAGTATTTCTCCCTCACCTTCTTCTCCTTTTGAATACTTATCTCCCTTTGGAATATTGGAGCTCTCACCTTGCATCCTTGTGCTTCTCTCGTCATAGAGAACTTTGACCAATTTTGTCATATCAAAGAATGCTTCCTTGAAGGCTTTTTCATCCTCTAACATATAGCCATGCTCTCCTTCATGTGACATACTTGTTGAAGCTTTAACTGTAATTGAGGAAGAATTTGTGGTGGATATTGTGGCAAGTTTTCTCTCCTTGTCCTTGACCTAACTTGAGGACTTCCATCCACAAGCTTTCCTTCTCCTCTCTTGAGATTGAACCTTGTAAGCTTCACATACACTAGCAAACAATTAAATCCTCATAGCAACAAGAAAACCAAAGCTCTAATATCAAACTTGATCTGTATAATATATTAATGAAAATGTGCTTGAGGGTTTGTAAATTACAAGTATTAAAAATGAAATTTTATGAGCCTTTATGTTAAATTATTATACACATAAAGCATGAATTAAAACTCCAAAAATGCAGAAAATAGTAGACAAATGCACCATAATAATAATCACAACACATAAAGTGATGAAGGAGATCACCCCTCCTAGGCTACGTGTCCTTGTTCTAGCATCCAATGTCCTGGCCCTATATCATTATGTTAAAAATGGCGATTACATACATTTATAGTGCTAAAATGGCTTCAAAACATTTTCCATCGACTCCACAACTGTAAAAAATGCCTCTCTAGCCTCTTTATTCTCCAAAATTGGTAAAAACTTGAAGAATTTATGAGCCTCGCAATATTTGTTGCTAATCACACCACAAATTCCCGAAGATCTGGAACCATCCTACTAATTTGCCCTGATTTCACCTAACCAAGCAACAAATTGGTAGAATTTTGGGTGAAATTGTCAGACAATTAATTTGCATAATGCCACCAAAAATCTGAATTTCAAGCCATATGTAACGAGTTTGAATTAAAAAAATTCTAATTAAAAAATTCAGGCCATGCCCCCCACTCCCCTGGTTTTGCGCCATCGATCATATGGTGGAATATGGGGGGGGGGGCCTAAGCCCCGGCCCCTTACCCCAAATCATCGACATATAACCTTTATTAATTGGTTTTAATATATGGTTTAATAAGGACTACCATAGCCCATGTGGTTATACCATTGCGCTGTTATGAAGGAGGTCATGTTTTCTATTCCTACGGAGGTGCAGTTCAGACTTAACCATTTTTTAGTGGCCCCCATGCTACCACGTGGCAGCATTTGGTTGGGCCACGTGGCAACATGTGGTTGGCCACCAACCAAGAAACCAAATTCAACCATGATAGAGGAAATCAGGGCCTGCCACATGTCAAGCTCTGGTAGGGAAATTGTTTTTGAATTTTTCAGCCAATCAGGAGAGGCCACGTGGCAGCCTGCCACTGGCCCAAAATACACAGTCAATTTTCATTTTTTTGAAAATTTTCCCTATTTGGGAAAATAGACAGAACACGTTTTTGGGAGCATATGATGTCTTTTATCCATGAAAAAAGTTTCATCGGATTCAAAATGACGAGATCTACGTGGTCGTTCGATTTCCACACAATTCTGATAACTTTCATTTTTTAGCATAATTTTTAGCACCTAATAACAACACCATCCCTCAAGGCACATACAAAATTAGGGACATTTACAAATAGTCACAGAACAAAATTATGATCTACCCTATTGAAATTTTGTGGAAATGTCAGTGTAAGGCTACTTTTTAGGAGAAACCATCCCCACTTAGTTCATGAGAAGGATTTTTAAACATGAAAACTGACCATCCTTGTTAAATACAAATTTGATTCTTACCATAAAGATTTTGAATCCCTTCATTGTGGGGTAGACTCATATTCTAGCACTTCTGGCTTACTAAATACACATGAATTTCCTTGTATTATTGTATTTATATTATTGTGGCTCTCTTTGCTCGATGATGTACTCTTTGTTAGTTGTCTAAGTATTTGATGCTTTTCTTAAAGAAGGAACTCTCCCTAAAGACACTTAGATGATTAGGGACAGTTGAAAATAGTTACATAACATAATTCCACTCTCTCCTACTAGCTTTCTATGGAAATATTAGTTTAAGGCTACTTTTTATGAGAAACCATTGCCACTTAGTTCATGAGAAGGCTTATTAAACACGAAAACTAAACATCCTTGTTAAATCCATATTTAGTTTTTACAATAAAGATTTTGAATCCCTTCCTCGTGGGGTAGACTCATATTCTAGCATTTCTGACTTAATAAGTACATAGTAATTTCATTTTATTCTTGGCATTATATTATTGTGGCTCGCTTTACCCCATGATGGAATATTTGTTAGTTGTGGTAGTAATTGATGCATTTCTTAAGCAAAATGTAAGACTCTATCAAATTTCAAATAACTTAGGCTTAAAAAAAACACTGAAATAGTGGAGTTTAAATTTTTATATTCAATACCAAACTTATCTTAATTTATTGAATAATGGGTCGAATGGCTAAACGAAATCAAACATGCCATAGTTCCAAGTATTTGTTGGCATGGTTTCAAGCTTCATCAGATTTCTCATCTTGTCTTGATGATGAACCACACTAGCTGGTTCAAAACGCATCGACACAAATTTCTTATATGTGATTTTTAACGAAAATTTTGGATACATAATTTATAACCTCCCAATTGCTTAGAAAGGTATTTTCCTTCAGCACAAGGAAATTAGGGATAGGTGCAAATAGTAATGACACAGAGTCCAACTCCAAAAGTCTCCACTATTACATTTATGTGGAAATATCTAGTGTTACACAGGGACGTACTCCCAAGGTTGGGGACATGCTCCCTGAATCCTAAGGATGACACGCCTCAGGGCCACCTAGAAAAACATTTCGTTGTGTCCTCTCTTTTGCAAAAAATACATGAAACATATAGTCGAATGTTCTTATGGTTTGCAAAGACCTCTCCAAAAATCTTGGGCTTGTGGCTGTCCCCTCCTGAAAAGGGGGAAATCTAGACACCCTGCATGATTTTTTTAAACACAAAAATTTGAGAAAACAAGGCTAAAAAATCCTAAATCACCTAACCAAACATAGTTTCTCTACACCATTTGCATCTCCATTTGAAATTTACATTTAACATTCAAAATGCTTTTTTAGCTTTCAATTTATCTTTTTAAAGAGAGTTACGATGCCAAGGAATAAGAAGGTGTTGTTTTTAGCTGAGAAGATACAACCAAGACACCAAATATACTCATCACTCTGATTTTGGATTTTTCTAGGCCAGCCTGTGTTTAACTATAACCAACCATAGTTTATTATATTTGACATCCAAGGGTTTATTGTTTATGTATTTAACATCCAAGGTGACACCTACAGTCCATCCTTTAAGAATGAAGAAGCTGGTTATGGTCACTTAAACATGGGGTCCTTATTCTAGGGACCCCAACAGCCCCCTATCCCCCATGATTCTCCCTAAAATTTGAGGAGTTTCTCGAAATGTCCTCAAAGTGAATTTCCTAGCTGCTACATCCCCACATTCATAAACTTAGTGGAACATTGAAATTATGAGTGTAAGGTTTCTTCAAATGAGGAATCACCCCATCTTAGCCCGTGGAAACTAAAGTGTTTTAACAAGAACTAGTTTTACTTGTTAAAGAAAGATGATTTTTTCTTTCCTTTTGAGTCCCTTCCTAGTTACCATCATTTATAGATGGGTTCTTCTATTCTAGGGACATCAACACCCCCCTATCCCCCATGAGGCCCCCTAAAATTTTTCGGGGTGTATCCATATGACTCTTAAGTGTGTTTCCTAACTCTTACATCCCCATGTTCTAGAAATGTGGTGGAACATTAGAATTATCAGTGTAAGGCTAATTTTAATGAAAAACCATCCCCTCTTATCTCTCGGGAATTGAAGATATTTAAACAATAATTGGTTTTACTTGTTCAAGACAAATGCATCATTTTCCATTCCAGTCCCTTCCTACTTGTGCACAAAATCATATCCTAGCATTTATGACTTAATGAGGATGGTAATTCACTTGTATTCTTGTCATTGGATTTTTTTAACTCTCCTTACTCTATGATGTATTCATTTTCCCTTGAAGTAATCTATGATAAATCTAAAAAAATGGAGTATTCTGTCAAATTTTACTTACTTATCACTTTTAAAAACCTTGAAATAATGGAATATAAATTGCTATATACAACACCAAACAAATATTAATTTATTAAGCACATGTTCAAGTGATTAAAGAACTTTTTGTGCTCAAACCTGAGTTCAAAACCTAGAAGGCATGTTGTCACACTAACGTTTCCAGCAGATTGAACTTCTGCATCCATGGTCAGTAGAAATCCAAGTGAGATGGATGGCCTAAGGATGTAGAGTATCTCAATGAATGATACCAAGTTCAATCCTTCTGTGGAGTTTACCGAATAGATACTTCTTGGTCGTGTCATTTGAGCTAAAGGAAGATCCAACAATTAAAAAAGGGTTATTTTAACAACAAAGGAAAAAATTAATGTTTATGACCAAAATCCTATGAATGATAATAAGTTAACATCACATTAATCTAACCTTTACACAATTCATTGTAGACATTTTTAACTCCTTATCCAAAAACAAACCTAACCATAGTTGTAGAACTAATTAGGGCAAATCCTTGGTTTTCCCATGCAAGATTACCAGTTCCAAACCCTAATAGGTTACCAATAGGGTGTCGGTTCAAAAATCACTGGGTAGGTACATCAAATGTTAATACATACACCTTAGTTCAATTGTCATCACAAGACTATATAGGCCTTTCCAAAAAAAGATAATTTTTTGTGGGTTTCCATCTAATTAAAAATTGTCAATTCACCCATTATAGTACATGCCTTATAATTGAGTGCTCTTTCTTTGCATCTTGATCTTATTGCTTCATATCCTTTTATACTATTTTTTTTTAAATATATTGCTCGTATTATTAATGTTTTTTGTTGACATCCTCATCCCCTACTTCTTCTTATTGTCTCTAAACTTTGGGTTAATATAGAATGATAGACATAATATTTACGTAAAAGTAGGGTTACCTGAGCTACCCAATTTTTATTTGTTGTAACTTTTTAGGGGATAACATTATGTGAATGTGATATTTTTAAAATAGGCTTTGAGTTATAGGCTCTAAGGAAGTTTGAATACATGGGGTTGGACATGAATTCTGGTATACAACTAATTATTTTATATTATAGTTTATAGATGCACATCCATCACCATACCTCTCCCAATCCCATTGATGATAGTGGATTACAAGAATTTAAGAGTGTACAAGTTGCATTGTTGTTGTTTAACATCATATTTTAGGAATATATTCTTTCTAATATTGTTTAATAGTGATTTATGTCACCCTCAAAGGTACACTTTGTGATATAAGTTAATGGATTCCTAGTTCACATTAGTTTTTTTTATTTTGTTTCACGAACTTGTGAAATTTAACTTTTGGGTTCTTCTACGTGAGAGCATCTCCTTACCATAATATTTTTGGAAGATATACACCTATTATTTCATAAAATTTTTGTGAGAAAAGCACAACTCAACCTCTTCATTTTAATTCAACCAATTCACAAATTAAAAATTTTAGCACATTTGTGTCCTATTCTCAATTTTATTATCATTTTCACTTCTTAATTATTTTGTAATCATATTCAAAGTTTGCTTCCTTTTTATGGTCAATGTGATAAAAATTGTTTTTACTTCTAATAAATCACATTCTCGAGCATTTGCATTAGTAATTTTGGGTTCAAGTTAAATTATGACTCGGAGTTTGCATGGATTTGAATGATTTGAACTTACATGAACATGCAGAGACTAGTACACAACTAGAAAACCAAACTAATTGCCAGAATTCATCTGTTGAGTGCACAATAGACAAACTTGTAAGTAGAACAATTTGATGTGATACTATTGTGTCATTCACAATCTAAGATTTTAGAGTTTATGATATGAATTTCCAGTGGCAAATGGACTACTGAAGCATACTACATATCTTCTTTCTTTTCTATATCTCTCATATTCACATGAGGCAACACCTATGTCCAAATAATTATGCATGATATAAAGAGGTGAAATTGTGTCATGCGATGTTAGGAATTCTAGTCATAGGTATATCACCTATGTGATATAGTGTGTGAATCTATTACATGATCATAAATTTCTAGTAATTCCCTTAATAAATACATAAGCATGAAGGAATTGTTGTGATGGGTACAATGATAATTTTCCATCTTTCTTCATAGTAACTTGATTTTTAAATGTTTTCATTCTCTTTTGATTGAAAAGATATAAATTAATAATGTTTTTTTCATGCTAATATACGTCCTTTGTTTATATGTGAATGCATGTATAGTGTGGGACCCTTGCTAGCTTATTACTATTTAGTGCCATTGAGGTCAATCATACCTTGTTTTCTTACGTAGTTAATAATACCTGTAGGATTATTTTAGGTTCAACCGCATATATTTATAACTTAACTATGTTTTTACTTTTGGATGTTAATAAAATTATGTTATTTTATCTATCTTCAACTTCATACATGTTTTCGTAATATTTTTTATGTGCAAAAGGAAGCATAATTTTTCTCTTCAGATGTATCAAGTGTGTATGAGAAACTGCTCCCTATGGATGTGTACTTCTTATGGCCTGAGTGTTTCTTGTCATAATTTTTGGCAGGTGTTTGGGCCAATACTAAATAGGCTGTATTTAATCCTTGGAAGTAATCTAAATCCTATATTTTCTTTGAAGAAAACATGTTTAGTAGTATTTATGTCTTCCATTAAAACAAATCATCACTATTTATTTTTTCTAAATCTTTGATAAATTTTTATATCAATGCTACTAATTGTGAGAAAATCCCTTCTCTAGATAGATCATTTTTAGTGTGAAGGCAAAGTGGTGAGGTGACAAGTTTTGTCAATGATGGAAATAATACAATGCTTCTGTAAAAAATGGCTCATTCTCTCATCTCATTTTCTTTTCTGCATTCTGCAATTGCTTCTCATACATCACCTCTACCTACCACTTTTGTGAGTGATTTAAGTGCATTTTCTTGTGAGTCATCTCATGTTGTCGAATCATCAAGGCCTGCCTCCTCCAACAAAGGTGCATTATCCACTCAATTTGTTTCCCAGCATGAGAGATTAACATTGAAAATTAGGATACGAAAGTTAGGCTCCCTAGCTTTTGAGTTGTCAAACTCTCGTTATGCATCATCATTTGTATTGTTTTCATCCAAAAAATCATCTAAAATATATTCTCTAAGGAATTCAGCAGTAAATCCCAGTGTAAAGGTAAGAAAATAGGTTGTGATTATTTTTTCATTTATATAAGATGCATTTGTTATCTAGCTTTCTAGAACACTGGTAAGGAAAACCCAAGTCATGGATTCCTCTCATTTGTTTTGTAAAATTATTGACCTTGTTTTTCAGTAATTCAAGCTTAATCCAAATGAAAATAGATATATGCCATGTTTCTCTACACCTCGACCAGAAAAATCTCTAGTTATTCATGGTCCTGTTTATGTTGCAGGCAATATTCCTCCTATGACACCCATACAAAGAGTACCAACAGTTCTTGGACTAAGCTCTTTGGAACATCTAATTTCTCAACCTCCCAAGTTTTCTCAATATAATAACGATGTGACTACATCTGGAGTGAGTTCTACATCATATATCGAACTTGTAGCCACATTTTGGCCCCGTGTGTCAGGAGTTGTTGTACCAACAGCTTTGACTACACAAAAAATAGTCAAAATCCCATCTCCAAGACAACATGCATGTTTTTTGTACCGTTAAATAGCGAATGAAAGTTTTATGTAGAGATGTCTTTCATAAATATTTTCTAGTAGAGAAAGATAACTTATTTTATTGAGATAATTTTTTTACTGTCTTGAAGAAATGAAATATTACTTTCATATAGTATACTATTATGCTACATAACATGCATTAAGATATTGATGCCTAAATAACTTTGAAATTTCCCAAATTCAAGAATCAAAATGTGCATTTTATTTTGAGGAATATTTAATCCAATTATCTCTATCTATGAAATTTGAAATTACAGAAGGACCAAAAATTTCAAAATTTATTATGCAGAAAATTGCAACAAGTTCAAAAATGGCAGAGTAAAATGCTAAAGAAAATATTCAAGGTGATCATACTTGATCTCTTTCTGATACTTTATATTGAGTATATTATGGTTTTTTCAAGATAAACATATTTCCTCAGTCACATATCATTTCAACAGATATCATGAAGTAAATATTGTTGTAGAAGACCAAATTTATCATGTGATTTGGGCTAAACCAACACAGCTTCTGTTTTCAGTAGGATCATGTTGGACATCTTCAAATATTTCATTCACATGTTCTTGGAAATTTAGTTGGATAGCTAAATTTTGTACATATTGATTTCTGACCATGTCAACTGTCTGACAAATTTTATAATATCGTCATGAGTTTGGTGTTTCTCTCAATTAGGAGAATTTCTTGTTGCTATATCCTTTTGGTAATGTACTAGGACATGTCATATTACGTGAAGGACTTTTCCCAGTCCAGATAAGATGAATTTATTAGTGCTACTCCATCACCCATTAATAGTTCAAGTATACAAAATTTCTAGGAGACATAAGGTACGAGTATAAATGAAAGCTAATATGTGTTTACAACTTTATACACCCATATCACCCAGCCCTTGGAGGAATTATGTTAGGTCCCTATATTACTAGTTTAGTACCTTATTGTTATTAGTGTAGCCATCTTATTGTTATTGTTCTACCCCTGTAGTCCCCATATTGTTATTATTGTTCCCAATAAAATCCCACTATTGTTATTGTTGTGCCCTTAAATTATTATTTTTAGGTCGGCTAGGATTATATTGTGACCCCATGGACTCCTATATATAGAAAGGAGGTTTTGTCATTTGTATCATCCAAGAATTGTTCTTTTATGTAATGTAAAGAAGGTTTCCTCCTTGAAGAGAATTATTTATAAGGAATTGATATATATTTCTTCTATTTTGTGAGTTGGTTTCATAAAATTTGGTATTAGAGCTTTGGATTCTAGGGTTTTGCTACTTCAAACAGGGCATAGTGGAATTTTCGCAATAATTTTTTTTCTACGAAGATTCAAATGCTAAAAAAAAAACCATTTCCAAAAAAATATTGCGGAACATCGTGAAAAAATTTCAGATCTTCGTGCACAAAATTTTTGAAGATATGATCTGTGGAAATTAGGATTTTTTGTAGGTTGCTGAATTTCATCTCAAAAAAGTGACCTTGGGAAAATCATCATAACACTCTCTCTAAGCACTGGATTGAGATTCTGTAAAAATTGGCTGAAGGTACATGGGTTGTAGTTTACTTTGTATCGATTTCAGAGCCAAAGGAGGAAAAAATGACATGTGGCATGCCATAGAAGTTCTCTCTACTGAACTTGTCCATAATTGTGTAATTGTGGAAGATTGGGCATAACTTTGCCTTGAAGAATCCAAATATGGTCGGAACTATGACATTGGAAAGAATATTTAGAGGGATACTAAAGGATCGAAGATGAAATATTGGGGATACGAAATTAAAGACATGCATTAGTTTCAATATTGAGCTCCTAAAAATCAAGAAAAAGGTGCATCTTTTTTTTAAATTTCATAATTGTTCTTTCAAAAATCAGTTTGAAGTGATTCCAAGGGAATTTTAAAGCATAGATATTATTATTGGGTTGTAAGATGGCTCCTAAAAATAATTCAACACCCATTAAGCCCTCATAAGGCTCTACTATGACTCATGAAGAGGAATAAGTGCAACATGATATATCAAAATTACAAGACCAAGTGCAACAAAGTTTTCTCTCATAAAAAGTAACAAAAAATGAAATGGAAGCTAAGATGGATGGTTGAAGAAAGGTGTGGAATTTAAGATGGATGGTTTGAAGAAATGTGTGGAAGCTAATATGGATGGTTTGAATAATGTCATGGAAGTTAATATGGATGGCATCGATGAAAAAATTAAAGGAAACATGGAAGACATGAAGAATGATCTAAAATCAGACATGGAAGCTTTGAAGGAAGTTTTGACAAAGTTGATACAAAAAATGATTCATAATGGCGAAAAGGTAGTAGAGGAAACTCATGATGAGAAAAAAATAAATTTTAATCATGATATCATAAACACTAATGTTGGATTGAAGGCCCACAATATTCCAAAGATTAATATGAGGAAGTTTGATAGCAAGGATCTTGTAATATGGATACCTCAGATGGAGCAATATTTTGATATCCATAATGTGTGAAACACACAAAAGTTACGCATTGCAACTTTATATTTAGAACAAAATACATTTGTATGCTATCGATGGCTTTTCTCTTGTAAAAAAATTGTCACTTGGTCAATTTTTATAGATAAAATGATAGCACATTATGAGGATACAAAGAGAACCACCTTCTTTAGCCAGTTGAAAAATCTCAAACAAAAAGGTTCAATGGTGGAGCACATTGAGGACTTCCAAAAACTGAATATAAGGGTAACTGATATTCCAAAGGAAAACATGATTGATTTCTTCATAGGGACTTTAAAGGATAACATCCAACATGACATTTTCCTTTGGTAAACTAATTCATTGGAGAAGGCATTTAGGTTGGCAAGAAAAATTGAAAGTGAAAATATGGCGACAAGGAATCCTACCACTCATATATATAAATATGGAAGTATTTCTACTCCTCGACTTCCACAACCTACACGGTTGACACCACAACAATTGGAAGAAGAAGGAGAAAAAGGGATCTGCTATATTTTTGATAGAAAATACACTAAAGGTCATAAGTGTTCCAAGAAGAAATTATTTTATATAGATTGTGAAGAGGAGGAAGAAAATGGACAAGAAACTTCAAAAGTAGAGGATATACACCATGAACCAACCCTAGAGAAAGAAGGAATGAGTCCGACCATATCCTGTAATGCATTGGTAGGAATTAGCACTCCTCAAACACTCAATATAGAAGGACATATCAAGAAGAAAAATGTAATAGTGTTGATTGATTCTGGTAGTACCCATAATTGTATTCATTGTAAGGTGGCCAAGGAATGTAATTACTTCCTATACCCAGCACCAGAGTGTCAAGTGATGGTTGCAAATGGAGGAACTACAAATTGCTCTGGAAAGTGCCATAATATCAAGCTAACCATGGGGTAATATGTATTTAATAATCCAATGCTTTCCATTCCAATGGGAGGTGTTGATGTTGTACTAGGAGTACAATGGTTACAATATTTGAGGATGATAGCTTTTAATTTTCAAGAACTTTTCTTGAAATTTTTTTTGAAAGGAAAGGAAGTTGAATTATCGGGTATCAAAGGGAAGCCAAGAAATATAAATAGCTTTAATGTCATGAAAAATATTCTAAAGAAATAACAATGAGGCGTAATTTCACAATTATTCTCATTGTAAGTTCCAACATCAAAATCATCTATTTCTCCAAATCTCCAAAAAGTCTTCGAAAATCATTCCAATGTGCTTGAAACTCCCAAAGGACTCCCACCTATTCGTGATCATGATCATGATATTCATTTGATTTGAGGAAGTGTTTCTCCAAACATTAGGCCTTACATATATCCTTATGTTCAAAAGAGAAAAATTGAATATATGATTGCAAAAATGTTAGAGATTGGTATAATTCAACCTAGTAAAATTTCCTTCTCTCCTCAAGTAGTATTGGTGCACAAGAATGATGGATCATGGTGCATGTGTTCAAATTATAGGGAGCTCAATAAGCTCACTATTAAATATAAATTTCACATTCTTGTAATTGATGAACTACTGGATGAATTAGATGGAGAAATTTATTTTACCAAGTTGGATATTCATTCAGAATATCATCAACTTAGAATGAAGACTGAAGATATTTCGAAAACAACATTTCGAACTCATGAGGGTCATTATAAATTTTTTTTCATGCCTTTTGGCCTTACCAATGCACCCTTTACATTTAAAGGGTTGATGAAATCCATTTTCAAACGATTCCTTAAAAAAATTGTGTTAGTATTTTTTGATGATATACTAATCTACAACAAGTCTTGGAAGGATCATGTTCAACATTTTGATGGGGTGCTCAAACTATTGGAGGAGAAACAATTCTATGCAAAAACCTATAAAATTTTCTTTGGAGTAGAAGAGGTGGAATATATGGGTCATATTGTATCTCAAGATGGTTTTAAGGTAGACCCTAGTAAAATTAAAGCCATTAAGAAATGAAAAGTCCCCACAACCATAAAGAAGTTTCGAGGATTTCTTGGGTTAACGGGGTATTACCACGAGTTGTTAAGAATTATGGGAGAATAGAAGCACCTCTAACAACATTATTGAAGAAAGATGAATTTTCATAGACAACTAAAGTAACTAAGGCCTTTGAACATCTTAAAGAGGAAATGTTCCAAGAATTGGTCTTATCTACGCCAGACTTCACAAAAACCTTTACTGTGGAATGTGATTCCTCAAGAAATGCACTTGCTACTGTTTTAATGCAAGAATCAAGACCCATTTCTTTTGAAAGCCCTCCAATCAAAGGAAATTATTTGCAGAAAGCTATTTATGAGAAGGAAATGTTGGAAATACCACATGCACTAAAGAAATGGTGACCTTATGTAATCGAAAGACACTTCAAGGTAAAAATTGATCATGGTAGTCTTAAATAATTTTTGGAACAAAGACTATATTCAGAAGAGAAACAAAAATGGGTCACTAATATGTTGGGTTATGACTTTGAAATCATCTACAAAAAAAGAAAGCTAAATTCTTTTGCAGATTCACTCTCAAGAAAGATTGAGGAGGTGGAATCATTACTTTGTGCTATTTCTATTATCCAAATAGATTGGATAACCAAAGCAAGGGAGGAATGGAAGAATGATGAAGAAATGTGGACACTCATTCAAAATTTGCAGCAATATCCCAGTACATATGATACATTTAGTTGGAAAAATTATTCCTTATGGTATAAAGATCACTTCTATATTTATAAGAATTCCCAACTGAAACAAAACATTCTTTTGGAATTGCACACGTCTCGCTTAGCAGGACACTCAATATTTTTAAAAACTTACCACAGGGTGAAGAAAGAATTTTTTTTTGGATATCCTTAAATATGATATTCAAAATTTTGTTGTGGAATGTTTGTCTTGATAGAAAAATAAAGTTGAGAAAATTAAGAACACAAGTCTGCTAAATCTTTTATCCATTCCAAGTCAACATTGGGAGGAGGTTTCAATGGATTCTATCATAGGTTTACCTAAATCTAAAGGAAAGAGTGTCATGATGGTGTTAGTTTAAGAGACTTACTAAGTATTCAAACTTTTGTGAATTATCTCATCCATTTAAAGCAAGTACAGTTGCTACTGCATTTATGGAAACAATTCAAAAGATACATGGAAACCCATAGATGATTTTAAGCGACAGAGATCCCATTTTCACTGGAAATTTTTGGACAGAGTTATTTTCTTGTTTGGGTACTCAACTAGATCATAGCTCATCTTATCATCCTCAATCCGATGGGAAAACTGAGATAGTGAAAAAATGTTTGGAAGGATATATTCATTGTTTTGTATCTGATAAACAAACATAATGGGTTAAGTGGTTACCTTTGGCTAAACGGTGATATAACACCTCCTTCCATACTACAACAAAAATGACCCCATTTATGGCACTTTATGGATATCATCCACCATCCATCACATCATTTTTAAGAGAAAATTCTAAGGTTCAAGCAGTGGAATATCACATCAAGCATCAACGAAAATTTCTCCAACTCTTAAAGGATAACCTAAATTTGGCACAAAATCGAATGAAACAACAAGGAGATCAACATCACAACGAGAAAAATTTTGATGTAGGAGACTCGGTATTTTTACGGCTACAACCATACAAACAAATTTCCCTCAAGCAAGTTAAGAAGGATAACAAACTATCGCCAAAGTACTATGGTACAAGGTGTTGCAAAAGATTGGTAGTATGGCACATAAATTGGAGCTTCATGCTTCTTCCTGAGTGCACCCAATTTTCCATGTTTCATGCTTAAATAAGGTTATAGGCAATAAAATTCCCATTCAAAAAATATTTCCAGAACTTGATGAGGAAAGAAAAATCATATTGGATCCTTAAGAAGTCATGGAAACAAGAAATTGACAGCTACGAAATCAATCAATTTTAGTGTATCTAATTAAGTGGAAGAACTTACCCACTGAAGATTCCATATGGGAGGATGAGAGCTTTATAAAAAAGCATCCAGAACTACTCAAGAATTGAGGACAACAATTTTTTGAAGGAGAGGGGCATGTTAGGTCCATATATTGCTATTGTAGCCCCTTATTGTTGTTATTGTAGCCCACTTATTGTTATTGTTGTACACCTATAGTCCCCATATTGTTAATATTGTGCCCCATAAAATCCCACTATTGTTATTGTTGTACCACTGTAGTCCCCATATTGTTATTATTGTGCCCCATAAAATCCCACTATTGTTATTGTTGTGCCCTTACATTATTACTGTTAGGTCGGCTAAGATTATATTGTGAACCCATGGACTCCTATATATAGAAAGGAGGTTTTCTCATTTGTATCATCCAAGAATTGTTTATTTATGTAATGTAAAGGACGTTTCCCCCTCAAAGAGGTTGATTTCTAAGGCGTTGATCTATATTTTCCTCCATTTTGTGAGCAGGTTTCATAACAAACTACTCGTAAAATATGCTAAGTTTTAATGGAAAAATTAATGTTAGCAAACTTTTGATAAGTTGAAGCAGAGAGTTGCAGAGCCACTCATCCAGCTAAAACCTCAATGTGATACATTTTTTCACATCCATATGGTTTCCTCCACCCTTTCTCTTAGTGCCCTCATATATTTTTTATTACTTGAAATTAGCTTTTAGGTCATTTTGGATAGAACTTCATTGGAAAATGATGGTTTTAAATTATCTTTTAGATCATTTTCTCGGGTCGTGGGATCAAAATGAAGGGTTAAACTGTCCATCATTTCTGATCCATTATAGTAATTTACAATAGTGTAAAGGAACATTTTAGCATTTTTAATTGATTTTCTTCATCACTTGAAATTTGAAAGCTTTCCTCCAAAGTCACAAGCCTCATATATGACCTTACAACAGAGGTTATTTCAATATATGTATGCCTTCGAAGCACTCTTCTTTGGGAAATATTTTCCATTTTTTGAGTAAGAAAATT
This sequence comes from Pinus albicaulis, assembly GCA_034641835.2. NCBI lineage: Eukaryota > Viridiplantae > Streptophyta > Pinopsida > Pinales > Pinaceae > Pinus > Pinus albicaulis. Next base: position 528,558,502 of record CM076569.1, read on the forward strand.
TTCCCCATTTTTTTTGAACTGCTGCAGCTAAAGCTTTTCTGATGTTTCTTTTTCATATTCAATATTTTTCTTAAGATAGAGCTACATCTCTTTCCTAATCACTGATTGGACACTCCGCCTCAATTATTCTTTCCCGTCTTTGCAGATGGATGAAGAAAGGTGTTCACCTATGTCAATGGTAAAAATAACATTTCTTGAGGTCGCATCAAGGCTAAAATTATAAAACTTTATTTTCCATTCCAGATATAAATCTTGCAAATCTATTGAAAGGTATGATTTCACAGATTCTAATTCAGCCAAAATAGTATCAAGGCTAGTGGAAGTAAGAAAATTCTTCATGTCATAAATATCAAAATTCTTTACTTGGTTGAAAGTGTCATCACAGGTAAGGAATCCAACATAAGTCTTTTTTCAATCAAATATATTTTTGTTCTTTCTTATTAACATAAACACTCATTGTAGATGAATTTAAAGCTAAAATGTGAAGGACTATAACTCCATTTTATTTCCCTTGTGATTAAGGTTATCATGACTCTCGACTCTCTATAGTAAGAGGGGATTTTCTATGCATTTCTTTTGTGAATATTCTCAATAAAATGTCCTAAAAAGCTCTGCTATATGAGAAATTATTTTCTTTGAAGACTTCAACCTTGTATTGAAATAGTTTCTTGTTTTCTAATTTTTGTTATGAAATCTTCTTAAGACCTTGAGAGTGATTTATTTTTAGGATTTCTTTTAAGGCACAACTCAAATGGTTCAAATTTTGGGAGATGTTAAAAGGCTGCATCAAGTTAGAGCCCTTGATGAAGACCTACAACTTGTTACTAAATAACTGTTATAAGAGGAAGAAATAATAAATTTAGAAGGGAAACTGAGTACCAATACAAGTATACTTTTACTGAAGCATCACATTAAGCAATTTTCTAGCTCACTTCCAATGCATTAGGCACATGAAAATCTATTACCATATAATTGTAGATTAAATTTAGTGTGAAATGAGATTCTTCCTTGAAACTATTATGGTAAGGTAATTCCATTGCAATCAAATTGTGATGCTCCCTTCAAATATTCACAAGTATTGAATGGCACTATATACATTCACCGAAAATATCCAAACTAGAAAAATTTAAAACAAGATAGTAACCAACGTTTTCACCATCCACATTTTCTTCCTATCAGTCACTTAGAACTATTAGTTTAGAATAATTTTGAAGGTCAAAGAAAACATAATTGGAAGTATTTGTTAAAAGGGAGAGTCAAAACCTAAAATTTATTTGTTGAAAATTTGGGGTTGATGCTTGGATCTTCCATATATCTATTTGTATTAATCACACTATGGTTATTGGATGGAACAAAATTTAATAAGAACATGTGCATTTTTTACTATGTAATGATTCCTACCTATGGTATATAATTTATGATTAGATGCCCCAATGTCTTCATAGTGTATATCCTCTCCATGGACCTTATCATTAGCATGTCTGGAAACTTTTTTTTTCATCTTTGTATGGGCACTGACTTCCTATTTATTTTCTTTTCCAACTAGAACTGGATCCTCCACAAGTGTAAGATTTTTTGTGTAAACACCAACAAAGTTATTCATTAGGGGGATTTTGAGGTATAAAATGGGCCTCCTAAGAAAAATGTACAACCAAAATAAACTTTATAAGAACTAATAGGATTCAAGATGATGCTGTCAACCATGGGGGATGATTCACCATTTCTTATGTAAAAAGGTAAAAAGGTTAAAATATAATAAAATAATAAAACTACTTTTTCAACTCGTATTTTAAACTTATCTCCCAAATTTTTTGCTCCAATTTCGAGCAGGAGTACTCGTTGGATAAAAATTTTAATTCCTCATCCAAGGAGTACCCATGTTGCATACTTTTTATGGACCCTGCTACATGAAAAATGAGAAATACATGAAAAAAGGTGATTGCAATCATGTTTTTCATGTATTTCCCATTTTTCATGTAGCAGGGTCCATAGAAAGTATGAAACATGGGTACTCATTGGATGAGAAATTAAATTTTGCATCCAACAAGTACTGCCACTCGAAATTTGAGTAAAACCTTTGGGAGATAAGTTGAAAATACGACTTGAAAAACTAGTTTTTCTTTTTTCCCTCTAAAATTTGATGATGTCATCAAATTTTATCTTATTATTTCCACTATTATTTTATAATTTCCTTAGGATGCCCATTTTAGACCTCAAACTTCCCCTAATGTATATCTATTAGTAAAATCTACACAATGTATCCCTACATCTAAATCTTGGGAAAAAAAAATATCATTTTTATCATTTAAATTATCCATATATCTTGGAGCCAAAAAATACATTTTCTTTGGATAATATTTACCTATAACCTCAAAATCAACCCTATTATAAGTTCAAGGACCCTTATGTCCTCTTCATTCTTGACAAATTATCATGGAATGAAACTCGGTGAGGACTAGATCCAGGTTTACAATGTGAGAACCTAGGTTCATTAAGATGACGACCTCGATTTGAATATATCCACCCTACAAACTAGGACCACCCATACTTATCATTTCCATCTCTATTTCATCAACAATACTAACATATTGAGGATTTGTAACCCATGGTGACTCATGGTAGTCATTGTAATGCAATTTATTAGAATACATTCCATTTCCATAAGTTTTTTTATTTAATCTCTGCATCCAATGTGGCCATTTATTATTATAACAATTTACCACATCCGAAAATGGAACAATCACATAATTTTGGAGAATTATACAAATTTCAACATAATTTTTTTCACATTTACAACTTCCCTCACATTTGTTGGTTCCTAAAGCTCGAGCACTTTCATAAAAAAAATAGGCAAAGTCAAGGAGTAGAAAAAATAATCCACTAGTCTCTTTTCATCTGTTGATATTAGCATGAAATGTTATTTGAGGAACTCTTTGTTTGTTTATTTTGGTTATAAAATGGTTTTCTCTTGGTTTAATGTGACCTTCAATTTATCATATGTAGCATGTTGAGAAATGGGAAAGAATAATGTGTGACATTTATCTTGCAGAAACTGATGTTGAATGAAAGGATACAGAGTTTAACCAAGCTACAATTATCGTTGGTAAAGGAGGAGAAACATATTAAAAATACCTAATAATACAACATATATAGAGTTTGAACATAAGTAATATATAGATTTTTATTTTTCATGTATATTCTTTTCTCTACCCAAGATATCACAGCAAGAAAATTATTGATATTGTAGAAATTGTTTGAGGACCACATTGAGGTCAATTTTTTTGATTTCCTACTTGATGGATACCTTATAATATGTTAGGAAGGCTTTAAATGTGAATTAATATGTTCGTAAAACAAATAAGACCCAAATTTTATAGATATAAAAGATAAAAATAAATTTCAATGCCTTTGTTTGATTTCTACTTGGCTCTGATGTGGGTAGGTTACAGGAAATGTGATTGGAAAAATGATGGGGAGACAATGTACACCATGTCTTGGATATGATCAATTTCTTATTGGAGATCCTTTAGGAACCTTAGCAATCGAATTTGGAAATGTTTCTAGTAGGGATTCGTATGGTTTTTAATGTTCTAATTATTTCACCTCATGGTTATTTTGGGCAAGAAAATGTTCTAGAAATTCTAGACAAGACATTGGTGGAGAGGCAAAGAGGTTTTTTATAATTGAAATTTCCATTCCATGATATTCTCTCTTTATTGTTTGATTGTATTTTGAAAATTTCTTTTGATTTTATTTTATTTTTAAATATGAAATTGAAAATACTTGGTATCGTGCCCATTTAAACAACAACCAAAGCTTGAAGATGAAATTAGTATTACGCAATATTTATTGGAATCCTTATAACTATTTTGTGTTAAAATATTTCCATGACTATCAAAAAAGTTTACATTGATGTTGTTATTTGAGTACATGTTGTTTATATACTTGACCAAGTTCAAGCATTAGAAAATGAAATGTTGTTGTCGAATAAGAAAACAAGGATTAAACATCACACCTCAAATTATTTATTTTCACAAATTATCTACAACTTGAGCTTTTTAGCATGTAACTTATAAGTTGATATGATTGTGCCTAAGCTTTCCCTCAAGGTTGAATACTAACTTACTAAGGTGTTATTTTCTATGGTGAAATTTTATTTTATTTTTTTATACAGGTCATCTAGCCACATAGTGGCCACTATCTCTCAATTGAAGAAAACTTGTTTGAGTTTCTTACTTGTATGGGGGGAAACAGATTTGACATTACTGATGTTGAGGTATATGTCATATAAACTCTTTATAGTCTAATTTAATTTATATTCTAGTGTTCATTGTCTTTCATGTATTACACTCAGCATTGTATCTTCCTTTTTTTAGAAAATGAACTCAATATTGATGGTAATAAGTAGTAATTCAAGAAAGAGGAGAGAAATAACACTGGAGTGACAAATGAAAAAATAGAGAGAGAAGAGAACCGGTCTAGTGATACCCTTAGAACCCATATCCCGCATAAGACACACACATAGAGACTAATGGTCAAGTATTCATAGTTCATGAATTCACCTGCAATGCCTTGGAAACACAATGATAATGTTTTGAAGTGATGAAACATAATTTCATGTGTAAATTGTAGTCCAACCAATATTGAGCTAGAAACTCATATTGTAATACTTTACCATTTCATATAATATAATTTATGTGGTTGAAATTATTTATATTTGCACTTGATATTGTTTAGTATTGTAATTTACATATGTAACTTTTCATTTTCATATTAGATATTGGACACACAAATTTTATGACATTTTTAAAATTTAGTTGCAAAAGAATACTAATTAATTTATGTTGATTAATAATGAACAAATAAAATCAATCTAAAAATCTTAAATTAATAGTTTATATTGATTAATGATGAACATAAATAAAATGAGTATATGACTAAATTAGTCATTTATAATGATTATTAATGAAAGTAAATGAAATAAACATAAATTGTTAAATTATTCGTTTATATAATGAATATGAAACTACCAAAAAATTATATATGACTACAACCAATGATAAATTTTCGTTACAAATGACGACTAAATTTTGCATATATACGATCAAAATTTAGTCATAGTTTTTGGCTCATTAATTGGTTTCAAACAATGACTAAAATTTGCATATATATGACTATTAGTAGCTAATTTATAGTTTCTTATAATGCGACCAAAATTTTGGTCATATTTCTTTGGTCATAAATTTGTTTTTTTTCGAGTGATCATATAGTAATATATTTTGTTGTATATTTGGTCATTAATTGCGAAAATTAATGACCGAATCAATGAATAAATTAAATAACAAATTAATGAATAAATATAATATTAGATGATAAAATTGAGACAATAAATTAATGACTAAGCTAAAAATGACTAAAAGTTGGTCGTGTTATAAGTTATTGTAAATTAGTTACTACTAGTCGCCAACTGAAAAATGATCGTTTATATGCAAATTTTAATTTTTTTTTTAGTAAATAATTAGCCATTTTGTACTAGTGAAAGGTTCACATAGTATATAAAAATTTTATCCTTGAAACCCTTAATACAAAAAATGAACCAACCTTTGAGCTTCACTACTCTTATATCCTCAACTAAACATTTATCCTTGCACTAAATGTTGACCTTCATGCACACCTAATGCCAATAAATTCATAGAAACATCCAATCTCTATGAATCATTATTTTTTCATTATTATCATTTGGGCTATATTATGCATTATTTATAGGCACATAAAACTGTCAATTTTTTCTCTTGAATCAATTATATATGGCCAAAATATATTAGCCAAGATTTCAAGAATATTAGGATTCCTAAATGATTCTAACACAATTTTTAATATATTCAATCCTTTGACCACCAATATTAGTCAACTACATGCATTTTCCCAATTACAATCCTTTCAACTACTCCATTCAATTTTCTACTCTTCTCAACTACTTGACTACCCATCAAATTTGCTACATTGACTGATATTAACTTCACTATTAACCCACTAAATTTAACCATTCACTAGTATTTGACTTGATCTTCCACTAACAAAATCATTAAATTTACTTTTAAAACCTAATCAACTTTATCTCATACTCCATTTTCTCCAACTATACTTATCAATGTTCAACCCTAGCTTAATTAACTAATTAGTGATTCATTTCATTAAAATATATTCAATTAAAATTACATATAAAATGTACAATATCTCAATTATTATAAAATCTTGTAAAACATATATCAAACTTGTCTCCTACACATAAATGTTAATTTTTTTTTCCACATATAATATGTGCATGGTCATATGAGGTAAAATAATGAAGCTAAAGATATCTTTTACACTTCAGAATAAATCAAATATTCCAAATGTTGTCTTTCGATGTTTGAAAAAGAAGAAACATCCATTTTATAATGAAAGGTTACTTAAATATGGTACATTAAGTAACTGAATAAATGACCTTTAACTTTTCATAAGAAATCATGACTTTGCATGGCCAAATGAGGCAAAATCATGTCCTGAAAGATATATTTTAGAGTGAATAAATCAAATATTCCAAATGTTTTCTTTCAATTTTTGAAAGGCAACAACATCTATTTTATAGTGAAAGGTTACTTATATATGGTACATCTACTAAATGAATGATCTGGTGGATCAAATTTATGCTCAAAATAGAAAGTTGTCGAAATGGTGTGGAACCTGAACGACTGCCTATATCTCATCATTCTGAATCAACCACAAATCGTTTCATGGAAAAATAACATTGTATTCTCCTGCAATCATGATATGTTCGTTTGTAGAAACAACTAAAAAAATTTATTTTTCGTTGTACATGGTTGCCTAGTCAATATTTTATAATGTTAATTGGACCTTGACTAGGAAAGATGACTTGGATCCTTCATCCAATGGTTTTTCGACACTTGGCATCATTGGATTGGTCGAAATTGATGCATTTTCAATGGTCAAAATTGCAATTTTATTACTAGTAAAAGGTCAAGCAATAGCAGGGAACCATGTGGGCCAATGGGAGGGAGCCATGTGGCCTCCCTACATTGGCCTAAAATTGATATTGGAGGCTGAGCTCACCACACAGGAATTAAACACAAGACTAGTTTAGAAAAATCCATGCACCTTAGCTTTCAACCACCGCATGAGTATTAATATGTATAGGTTAAAACCTATATTTAAGTTTTCATGGATGCGTGTTTGGGGTTGGGCGGGGCTAGCCCCAGGCATGGTCATCACGCCCACAGGAAATAACAAGTGGGAAAAAGGGTCAAGGCTTAGCTCGACCCCCCATATTTCATCGAATATTTGGTCCATATGCATTAGAGGCCACAATTTGCGCCGACGGTTAGCAAAATTGTCGAATTTGTAGAGTGGTTTGCAGAAAAAGTTGAGGAGATCATAATTATTTCATTTTTTATCCTTTTTAGGAGCAGAAAGAGGCTAGACATGAGTTTTAAATTTTTCTCATGTCATTTGAGCTATCAGTGAATCCATTTGAGCACTGTAATTGTATGTATACACCATATTTCAGCATAATAAACAAGGGCCAACCTTTTGAAGTTGGACCAGGGGATGTATCCTAGGAGGCGCGAACTCCTTCATCATTTTTTGTGTTGTTTTTATTACTATGGTGATTTTTTCTCCTATTTTCTACAAAAATATAACTTTTCTCTCATTTTTATGTGTTTAATTATTTCACATAAGAGGCTTAAAAAATCCTAATGAATCACTTGCAAATTTGAACGCAATCCTCAAGAAATTTCACATACAGATTAGTTTGGTATCAAAGCTTACATTCTTATTCGTTGTGAGGGTTTAACTATTTTCAAGTGTATGTGATGATTACAAGGTTGAATCTCAAGAGAGGAGAAGGAAATATTGTGGTTACAAGTCCTCAAGTTAGGTCAAGGACAAGGACAACAAGTTTTCCACAATTTCAACCATAAATTCTACCTCAAGTTGTACCTAACGCTTCAACAATTATCTCACAAGGATAGCCTAACAATATGTCATAAGATGAGAAATATTTCATAAAATCATTCTTTTACATGAAAAAAATGGTGAAAGTTCTCTATGAGGAGAGAAACACAAGGTTTCAAGGTCAGAGATCCAATCCTCCAAAGGGGGATAAGTCTTCAAAAGGAGATGGAGGAGATGGAGACAAGACTCTAGAAGGTAATGGAAATGGTGACAAACCACCTTTGACACCACCATTCTCTTTGCCTTAATCCTCACTTCCATATTAACCATCATATTCTTCCACAAAAACCCCTTCAGAAACACCTCCACATTCTCCAAAAGGTCAAGGTAAAAATCCATCTTTAAATCTTGACATAAAGGTTGATTTTCCTATGTATGATGGAGAGGTAAATGATGAAATGTTAGATAATTGGGTATGTCAACCTGAAGTGTATTGCAGGATATAGATAATCAAGGATGATGACATAAATATTCAACTTGATTCATTAAGATTGGAAAGTGCATCTCTTATTTTGTGGGAAGCCAAAAATAAAGAGGACATGAAGAAACATGGTAAGTTATTAACCTCTTGGACTAATTTTTTTTATGCCTTGAGAAGATAATTTTATACATTAACATACATGCAAAAATCTATAATGCACTAGAAAAACTTTAGGCAAGGAAAGGTGTTAGTGTGAATTCTAATCGCAAGCGTACAAAAAAAACTCACTTTAGCTGTGCATAACAAATAGCCTTAACATCAAAGATGGCTGCCAATTTCTTTAGATTTGCAGTTAGTTTACCAAGATAAATGCTAACAAATCCAAATATATGCAGTAAAATACATTAAACAACAAAAAAAAGGAAGAGTTTCTCCATGCATCCAATAGACAAGACAAGAATATTTTAAAAGAATTTTTGTATTTATGACACCTGGGAAGGGAACATAGAAAGATGTTACCAAACCTCCTCAATGGGATGGGTTCTTGTATGTCCTCAACACTTCAGATCTAAGATCTCTCTCTCTTGATGGTGTAGAAAACCCAGGAAAAAATGGAACTGAAAGGGAGCTCACAAGCAAAATGGTAACAAAATATGAAAATGATAGAGGATCAAAGTCAGACCAAAAGTATAGATCCAAAGTGATCTTTAGGAAATAAAAGGTAGTGAATGAATGGACAAGCCATTTTATTTACAACAAAATATTGAGTTAGTCTAGTTATTGGTGCATAATTAAAATACTATTAACCAAGTCTAGATCCAACTTTTATGGAAAATTTTATTATATTTGTTGGAGGGAAAAAGAATTTGAATTTGGTCAAATCCCTTTATTTGTAAATAATAAATAAATAAATGATTTATTTATTATTTTAAGGATGTGGTTGAGTAATAATTAAATAAATAATGATTTATTCAATTATTTATAAATGATTTAGTAAAATTTAACAAGGAATATTATTTAAATAATGTTTTAAATAATTATTCCTAGAAAATAATAAGATAAATAATGATTTATCTAATAATTTTCCTGTTTTGGGTTAAATATGAACAGGATTATTAATTAAATTGTTGTTTAACTAATTATTACTTGCAGAAAATCAAACAAATAAGGATTTGTTCAATTATTCCTCATGGGTTTTCCTATTTAGACCATAAACAACTTAATAAATTAAGGATTACTAAGTTATTTTTCATAGTGAAAGAAATTTTACTTAGGGTAAAATTGGTCTTACATGGTGTACTTTGGTCCATCTAATAGTAACAAGTTAGATGACCAAAAATTGGTGTAACAGATTGCCCCCCAACGTGTGAGCGTTAGGAGCTAATCGTATGACCAAAGTACATTTAAGAACTCAATCACCAGACACCGAAGGGAAGTCAAAGAGAGAGAAATATAAGGTAGACTAAAGCGATAAAGGAGAAGACCCTGTGGAGGCGAGACTTATAGGTGTGACAAGTCTCTTTTATGAGTGAGTACCTGTTCTACAAGAGGTGGGGGAGGCATACCTATGCCCCCAGAGATAAAAAAGCACAAATGATAATGCGTTCAGTAAACAAGGGACTAAATTATATAGTGCAAGCTGGCATAAAAATGTGCCAGATAAAAACATGATAATGGATCCCACATACATACTATGCCTGGGATAACAGGGTGGACTTATAGAATAATATTTGAGTACATGAGATATAATTACAACCAAAGAGGCACTGTAAAATAGGAGAGGGATCTGAAAATCTGAATGATACATGCAAACTAAAAGACGTTGCAAGCGGCTAAGGCCGAAACCATCAAATCTATGGAGTTGCATCAAAGGCCATAATGGAGAGGCCATCCGAGCATGTTGGGGGCTACCTGAAGGGCTGCCCACTTATGAGGTTTGAAACATCTCACACACACACGGGAACCACCGGTACAATCTGTTGCATCACTGAAACATCAAGTATATAGACCTAGATCATGTTGTAAGGAGCTGGAGATGAGAAACAATTAAGTCAAAGGGAAATAAGGAGTCTCTTTTCTTGATCCAAGGCACCGAACAAGAGTGGAAGCTGGAACCAAGGTACACTGCCCTCTAGACCTGTCTTATGGAATGGATGAGCTAATGTCGATAGAAGGAGGTCTGCCATAGGTGAGGCAATAGGGGATCCTCAACTAAGGCATGAGAGATAATAGTAGAGAGACGGATAGACTGACAACAGGGATGATGACGGGATGGGGGTACTGAGTAGTGGGCTGACGACTTCCGTTGTTAGAGCATGAAGGGCATGGATGACCTGGCAGCGACTGACACAATATCAAAGGGGATAGGGGAAGGTAGGACTTAAGGCCATAATATGCAAAAAGAGAGAGGAACCAAGCAATGAAGGATGAAGGACTATAGCGGGATCCAAAGGGACTCAGGATAGACTCCATGGATGCAATGATGACTCAACTCAGATGTTATAAACAAGGGCGACTCGATGATGATGCCACACAGAATAGGTCCGGTGGGGACCATAAAAACATGAGTACAGGATGGTTACTCATGACGAAAATCGACACGAGCATGGACAAGTATGAAGGAAAAGTGGTGCCCCAAGTAAAAGTGTTGCAAGTGAATAAATTCGATTTTGAGGAGTGGTGAAGTGACCCATATTTGAAAAAATGTGTCTGGGTGAAGCATTAAATCACAAAAAATAAGGGATACCCATTTGAGAGCTTGGTGAGATATTTCCAACGGTGCTAACGGTTTGTCAAACTAAGCTACGGTTTCGTCGCAGTTGGCGAAAGAAAAAATCTGGGGTTTGCCTTTTAATAAGGCATTTTCCCTCCAATTTGATTCATTTGCAAATGTAGCTATAGTGAATGTAGAGAGGAGAAAAGACCCTAAATCTTGCGACAATCGTAGTGGACAAATAAACCGTTGAAATCGAGATCCATTAGTTGCAAATAAGAGGCCTAACCATACCCTTTCATTTCAGGGGATTAAAGTTCCAAATTAAGCACCCAGAGCCTAGGAACAGGCCAGGTCACACTTTTTGATGTTTTTTCTATGACTTGGGTAGTAGGTACTAGGCAGAAAACTACGACCTCTCCCAGGAAATGACCTGAAAAGTGTGAACTATCAGAGAAAGGGGGTTTCAGTGTTGTTTTTGGCTGAGATCTAGGATTTTTATGGCTAAGGGGCATAAGTGCCCCAAAGCATGCTATGGTCATGCCAAAATGTATTTAGAAAAGGGGAATATAAACACATTTTTATGATGTGGTGCACCACTTTTTTTCGTGATGGTTAATGAAGTTCGAGAAAGGGAATGGAGGATTACCAATCTCTTTTGGTATTGCATATATGAAGCAAATGGACTAAATTTTTGGGTTGGCATACATGGTGTCACTATCCCAAACAGTGGATTTGGATATAATGAACTGTTGATCACGTAGAAAACACAGAGGTTGGTCAACAACAATGTCTAGGGGACTGGTTTGCTGATGTAAGATGAAGGAATGATGAGGGGTATCATCCCTAGAGTGATCTGAAGTGATATGGGACTCTAGAGGTTATTCTAAATGGGGAAGAATAATGGTACTAGAGTCAACATGACCAGATCCACTAGGAGAGTAGTGGAGAACCGGCTCTCCTGGACTCTCAAATATGGGTGCCCACTTACCCAAACATTGGGTGTCAATGTAATGGCCACAAGGTGTATGTTTTTCAAATGTAAGGGGTGATAGATAAGGTCAGGGGTGGTGACTACTTCCATAATGTCGTCATCAAAATAGAAGATGGGGTGACTGGTGGAAGAAATACCACATGGTGCGACAAAGCTACCTGACTCATCATCATGAGAAGAAAGGTTCACATGTGCATCATCATGGGGGATGACAGAAAAATAAGCAGATAAGGGATCCACTGATGTTGAGCCTAGGGTGATCACTAAAGAGAGGTCAAGCGAAACAGAAGGGGAAGTCTCAGAGGGAGCTTCCACCATGGATCTGATGAATGATGATAGGTAGAGGATGGTGGCCGAAGACTCTGTCATCTTGACATCAGTACGGGGAATGTAAATGGGAGCAGAGGTATCCTTAGGCTATACTGCGTGAGGATGGGAGAGGCGAACTGTTTTTGTTCAGTCTCGTACTCCCGAACTACCTCCAAAGAGTCGCAGTAATGCGTGGGGTGCAGAAAATAATGGGTATAATGGTCATGTAGATCACACAAAGCACGTGGCTGGTTGGTGTGGATAGCCTTGGGGTTCTTGGATATATTCGAGGAAGGAATAAAGATTTTTGGGACCGTAGAATCAGGGAACTCGAACTTGACCATGGGTTTGATATGAGGAAATTCAAGACAATGATGGATGGCATGACCGAAAAAATCGCACAAAGCACACGGGGGGGTACGCTTTGGAGGCTGAGGAGGAGTAGAATTTTTCAAGGTTGCCCTGTCTTTAGGTGCCTTCTTGTGAGCTTTTCCCTTCTCTCCCAAAGTTTTCACAAGAGGAGTGGGTTCCTGTTGAGGTGTATGAGCCACGGAAGAAAGGGGAGGGGTCATGGGGACCGGTTGAAACGAGGTCAAAGCAAGGTAAGGTTTGGGCTGACTAGGCGGGATAGCAGCTGGGAGATAAATGTGCTAGACTAGGATCCCCAGGGTTAGATTAGGAAGGGATAATGTAGCCAAAATAGGTACCAAAAACACTCTAGTAGGGGGAGCTAGGAATGGCATCTGACCGAAGGGGTAATGGCCAGGCAGGACAGCTTCGAGATGGTTAGGCTAGGAGGAATTGTTCTGAGAGCGTAGAGAGGCTCATGGATACTAGCTGCAGCTGAGAGGCCTTGAGGAGGGGGTCCTGAAGGTTGAGTTGAGGTGCTAGGAGCAGGTTGCGAAGGGTGGGACTGCTGACTAGTTGAACTAGTCCACTTGAGGTCGGACTGGGATGATTGCATCATGCAAATGTTCGACGATATGGGATAAGAGATAAGAGGAGAAATACCAGAGAGATGACCAAGCAAAGAGGAGTATTTGTAGACACCTGGTGAGACACTGGTCAAAGGTTCCACTATTTTTTTATTGGCCACCGAAGAGATGATGGGCTTAGGGGAGGTCTAAGACTTCGGTTCATAATATTTCAACTATTCGATGGTGACTATCTTTCCGTTATGAGGAAATCACATCTTACGGTGAACCACAGATGGAACAATAGACAATGCATAAGTGTAGCTACGACCCAATATAATGTTGTAATCTAAGGGCATCAATGACTTCTACGTCAACACAAACAGCCTTACCTACAAGAATAATAGGGAAATTTCGGAACAGGCCTATGGGCTGGGAAGTGTGGCATCCCACGCTCGGAGGGTGATAGTGGAAGGGGACAAGTCAGGAAATCCAAGTTACTTCCAAACTGAAGTGGACATCACACAGGTGGATGCATTCCGAATCTTGACGGGGATTTGGAAGGTGACGGAAGCAGGAAGGGGAGGACGTTTTAACTGGTCAACATCAAAGATGATTAAAAGATCATCTAAAGGATCCACAATGCCCATGGAAGTGAGTAGATATTTTCATTGTGAGGGGCACGACTGGAGGGGTTCTAGTGTTTAGATGGCAACAAGGGATTGCACCAAATCATATACTATACTATACGAATGGGCAGTTTTACTAGAAGTAGTGTTTTAGTGTATTGGTCCATTGGGGATCTTGGTATGAACCTCTGCCTTAGGCTGAGGGATATGTAAAGGACCATTGGTTGTCGAAAGAGGCTTTGTGGAACCTGAAGAAGGGGGCTCAGGGGAAAACGTAGTGGGAGGCTTGTTGTACTGACAGGACCGAGTCTGAAGTTTGAGGTCAATAGTAATGGCTTCGTTAGTGTTCATCATGAGAATATCGTAATCATAGGTACCATATGGAGGAGGTTTAGTGGCCTCCTGACCTTCAGGTGGTTGGGTAGCCACAAATTCCTACTGGGGGAAAGCATTGGTAAACACAGGAGGCTAGATAGGTGCAACATGGGGTGGAACCGAAGAGGAGGCTTGCTGTCCTCGGGATGCTGCTTCAGTTTCCCACATTTGTCACATCTGAGGTAAAAGAGGACAATCATGGGTATAGTGACCATAGACACCATAACAGGAACAAGGTTTGTTCGTGCAAACAGGCCTCTCTTGCTTGGGTTGAGTGCCCTGTTGCTGGTTAGCAGTGTTAGGTGCATTCCCTTGGGGATTAGGTCCTATATTACCTGGGGCATATTGATTTTGGGTGCCTTTCCTCTTCTTTTTGGAAGTAGGAGGATTATTCGCGCCCTGTTGTGCATACACTTGCCCCTAAGGGGGTGGTGGCTGCTGCTGTGGGGGTTAAGAAGGAAAGGGAGGCTGAGGTGCTAATGTTGGAGGAGATGGAGCACCATGGTGTAGATACAGATAATAAGGAGGTTGGGAAACATTATGGTAAATAGGTTGGGAAAAAGGAGGAGGCATGCCATATCCTAGATACATGCTGTCGGGAGGGGTAAAAGTACTGGAGGAGCTGGCCCCTCCCTAAGGGAAACCATAACCCATGGGAGGATGGGTGTATGGATGAGAAAGGGCTCCAACGATACCGTCGGCGGCATGGGAAGCCCGCGTTGCATTGGCACCACCGGGTCTAGGTAGATTAGGTAAGATGGTATAAACATAACTAGACTGTGCGTAGATTAGGTCATATTTCAACGCAATCTGGAGGGCGGCTTTTTCGGTCTAAGGGAAATGAGATGCGAAATATTTTCCAATAGCAGGAAAAAGGGATCTGAGAAACTAGTCCATGTAGACACAGTCTTCGAAGGTAGGGGCTCAACATAGGCTCTTTCTTCTCCACCATTCCTGGACATGGTCGGATAGGTGGGCTGCAAACGATTGACGGAAAGAGGTCAAAAGTTCAGTACCAGTGTCATAATGAAGGGGAAGCTAGAAATAAGATAGAAAAGCCCTGGCAAGACTCGAAAATGTTGTATGAGAGGAGGAGGTATGGTCATCATACCACTTAGAATATTGTCCAGTAAGCTTATGTTGGAACAACCGAAGACGAACACACTCATCAGTGATGGAGTTAGACGAACACCACATGTGGAAATATCTAACATTGTTTGTAGGGTTTTCTCTAGCAAGACCTTCAAACTTGGGGATGTTGGAAGGGAGCTTCGTTGGCATAGCAATCCAACCAAGATCATGGTGTATGGGGTCATTTATCAACTGATTGAAATCGGGAAGACTAAGGCCTGCCATATAAGGGAGCAGGGGAGCAGCCGGGATAGTTCCTGCTGCGGTCCCACTAGTACTATTCCCAGCATTAGGGCTGGGGCTACCACAAGCATTAGCTCCTGAACCAGACATGGTGAAGGTGAAAAGGGGGAGAATCGGGGATAGAACTAGAAGGGGAACCCAATGAACCAGAATCGAAGTCATAATGGGGACACGGTGGAGGAATAACTCGAATCCTATGCGGAGGAGTAAGTCTTCCTAACAGAAACTAAGGATGAAGGCCAAGAAGTCTCTGGGATAAATCCCTTGTGGGTGAAATGATGTAAGAATAGACACAGATCACAAAATGAAGAGAGACCAACAAGGGCAGGGAGGTGCAGGATCAAATGATTACAATGTCAAAACAAGGGTAGAGAGGTGCGGTATCAAATAATTATAATGTTATAGTCTTGGAATCGCGATGTAAACATGATCTCTTCACTTAGGGTTTGCGTGTAAAGTGTGAAAATTTTAATTTATAAACCCAAACGTGTGTAGAGAAAAAGAAAAATTGTGTTGTATAACTGTAAATAAATATGCAAATAACAATAAAGTAAAATGAATATGACAGAAAATAAACAGTTAAAAATGTATCAATCTAAACCCAAGCAGGCGGGCTTCCCAACAACTAGTCTATGTGTGGGAAAAATCTAGTCAAAACACACAAAAAATGGCCAATGAATCTAATGTCGGGAGGGACAGGGATCTAGAGGTCGGATTTGCTAGAATTAGTTGCAGAAAACAACAAAAACCTAGAGGGGAAAGTGTTGCAAATGAGGTGGCGAAAGGCTACAACCTGAAGGGAAACAGAGGGGACCCTAGAGGAGGACCAAACAAAACTGAAAAAAGGTGTTTTGGATGGATGAATAACCAATATGAAATGGATTTGAAGGTATAGGATCAGATCTAAAAAATGGTTAAACACACTAAAATCTCAGACGACCTGCTTCAACTAAACTCCTCCTAGAAAGGTGGAAGCATACTGAAGTCCTAAGGGGTTAGGTTCCTACTTCTACAAGTAAAAAAAAGCAAGTACAGGTCCAAAACGAGTGGAGATGGAGGTCAGACAACCCTAAATAGTAGCCCTGAGAAACCTAGAAAAATCACAAAAAAATTCTCGTAAAATGTACAGGTCGCAGTTTCTGACCTGTTTTCAGCAAAGGTCGCAAGTTTGAGGCTTTTCTGGGCATCCTGAAGGTTGAGGTCGAAGGTTTTGGCCCAAAAAGTGTGACCTGCACTTCCAGCACTCTAAGGAGCATGTTTTAGAAAAAAGTGTCGTCTCAGCTGCGACTGATGGCTGTCGCCTGCGCAACAAGTCCGGAAACACACAGAAGTTATAATTTTTATTGTTTTAGGGTTTTAAAGGTTTAAAACAACATCAAGAAAATAAAAACAAGAAATTGAAGAAAAACCATAGGGTTTGAAGTAGCTGGTCATGCAGGGATCTGAAAAATATCAGTGGTCCTAATTATAAACCCTTGTGGAGTCGCTAGTTGTTAGTGTGAATTCTAATCGCAAGCATACAAAAAAATCTCACGTATCTGTACTTAAAAAACAACCCTAACATCAAAAAATGACTGCCAATTTCTTTAGATCTGTAGCTATTTGACGAAGATAAATGCTACAAAACCCAGATCTATGCAGTAAAAGACATTAAACAACAAATAAAAAGCAAGAGTTGCTCCATGCATCCAATAGACAAGACAATAATATTTTTAAAGAATTATTGTATTTATGACACTCGGGAAGGGAACATAGAAAGATGTTACCAGTACCCCTCAACGAGATGGGTTCTTGTATGTCCACGGAAATTCAGATATAAGATTTCTCTCTCTTGATGGTGTAGAAAAGCTAGGCAAAAAATGGAACCTAAAGGGATCTCACAAGCAAAATGGTAACAAAGTATGACAATGATGGACGATCAAAGTCAGACCAAAAGTATAGATCCAAAGTGATATTTAGGCAAGAAAAGGTAGTGAATAAATCGAAAAACCCTTCTATTTATAACAAAATATTGAGTTAGTCTAGATATTGGTGCATAATTAAAATATTATTAACCAAATCTAGATCCAACTTTTATGGAATATTTTATTATATTTTTTGGAGGGAAAAACAATTTGAATTTGGTCAAATCCCTTTATTTGTAAATAATAAATAAATAAATTATTTATTTATTATTTTAAGGATGTGGTTGAGTAATAATTAAATAAATAATGATTTATTTAGTTATTTATAAATGATTTAGTCAAATTTAAGAAGGAATATTATTTAAATAATGTTTTAAATAGTTATTCATGGAAAATAATAAGATAAATAATGATTTATCTAATAATTTTCATGTGTTGGGTTAAACATGACTAAGAATATTAAATAAATTGATGTTTGACTAATTATTCGTTGACGAAAATCAAACAAATAAGGATTTATTCAATTATTCCTCATGGGGTTTCCTGTTTAGACCATAAACAACTTAATAAATTAAGGATTACTAAGTTATTTTTCATAGTGAAAGAAATTTTACTCAGGGTAAAATTGGTTTTACATGGTGTACTTTGGTCCATCTAATAGTAACATGTTAGATGACCAAAAATTGGTGTAACAAAAGGGACAAAGTGCGTAAAGCTATACTCAAGAATTTAGGAGAAGAGCACTAATATTAGGTGTCGATTTGAGATCTCAAGAAAATTTGTTGAAATATATTGGATGTTTCCATAATTACCTAAGACACACTATTCTCATGTTTAATCCTTCAAATTTAGATGATTTTTTTTTTAGAGGCCACACATCTAGAGGCAAGAGGGAAACATGTTTTAGATGAGACAAGTAGAATACCTTTGAGTCTGGAGAAAAATTAAAGGAAAATTTCAAGGGTAAAGGTAAGAATAATTCCTCCATAAAGATGGAGAAAGAAAAAATCACATGAAAACATCATTTTAAAAATGACATGATGAATATCATTGCTGGAAACTTCATCGAGAGATGAGACCCAACAATCTTAAAAACAAGGAGAAGGAGAAAACAACTACAACAATACAAGATGATTTAGGTTTTGATTCCGAAGATGAAACAAAGATCGCAACGATGGGTTTGAAAGAGAAGGACATAACATGTAATAGTTCTTCAAGTTGTCTCAATTGTATTTGTTAGGGTCCTATAATAATAGGATTCATAATTTCTAATTGACCATGATTAGTCTATTAATATGTTCATACTTTGCTTTCTGCAAAATTGTTTTCCCATATTAAAAATAAAAAATGTAAATAGGGTAAAAGTCCTAAAAGAAAAATCAAAGGACTAAAAGAAAAAAATTAAAAAATAATAATAATAATATAAAATATGAACCCCACCAAAAAAGAGATAAAATAGATCCTGAAAGTGATGCAAATTCAAATGCCACTACTTTTTACTTTACTTTGAAAAATAAGATTGTGTACAACTTGTAAAAAATGCTACAAATCCATGATAGTCAAACAACTTAATCTTGATTATTCATGCTTTAAATTTCGTGCTGATAGATAGAGAATAAAGATCTAGCCAAACTGTTTAATCTTGGGAGATTAGTAGTTAGGTAGAGAATAATTAATGAGATAAATAGTTTAATTTGAGCCATTGGAAGTCATAAGGTTAGAATTAGATAGTTTGTTGTCAAAAGAAAAATAAAAAGGGTCTGTAAGCTCAAATGCACCCAAATAAATGAAGAAAATATGTTAGGGTAGATGATGGGTAGGCATAAGCAGTTTTCACAATGCATGGATAATAGAAATTGATCATTTCATACTTACTAATTTCCCTCTAAATTCATTTTCGCTTGTAAAAATTCTCCTTCCCCTTCATTTTAAACCTCTCCCCTTACCTGACACTTTTTCCCTACAAAAACCCCTTTTCCTTAGTTTAAAAGACATTTATCCTTTGGAAAGTAATTTTCCCCTTATTAATTTCCCTTTATTCAAAAAAACCTCAAAAATACATTTATCCTAAGTATTTATTTAAAACTATGTATTGGGTCCCACTACGAAGCATCCCTCCCCGATATAAGTTTTCATTTTTAAACTTTGTGTACAATCTCGCATATATTCATTTAACCCCCCCAGTTATACTAAATCCCTTGTTTAACTTTGTTATATTAGTTCCCACATATAATACACATGTATCCTGTATTTAATTAATTCCTGCATATATATATTGTCCCCAACCCCTTATACTTTTATAAAATATAGTTTTAATTTCCCCACACGTAATATATCTCGAGCCCCATCGCCTCTCAAATCCCCAATAGATCCTTGATATTCGCCCAACCGTGTGATCATGATTGAACAAATCCTATGGCCAATAATCTCTATCGCATCTCCAAAATCCCGATCTTTAACAATTCTGAGACCTTGCGAAATAGGCAGTTTCGCAAGCCCTCCTCCCTGCTACGTGGAAAAATTTGATTGTATCGCATCCTCCGAAATAATACCGCTTACCACCTTTTGCTGATCCGAAAACTAGAAGCCTGTTTTCCTCCCGTTAGGAAAACCACCGCTCCCATTTGAATTTGACCACGCCCATTTCATTTTAATCAATGTTGGTTAAAAAGCATAAGACTGCCCTTTGCAGCATTTTTTCACCAATTTCTGTTACATTTTTGCACAAAGAGAGCTATTGCTGACCTATTCTAGACCTAAAGAATAGCCACCAACCTGTCTTTAAGCCCTTTTGCACTAGAAGTCGTGACTCTTGTTGCCAAAGATGTTGTAGAACCTGTTTAAAACAGTATAAAGACAATTGAAGCCTCAGAAAGCCTCCACTGCATCCAGAACTACCTCTGCAAGTATAAAATCACCCTTTCCAGGTATTCCTCAATGGAAAGGCATGTTCCTAAAGAAAATAAAGTAACATGTTAGTTAATTGAACCTGGTAGGAACTTTGCAGACCAGAAAAGATCCCCTGTTACTTCCCAAACATTTTTCTGCAGACCGTAGTCCTCTTTTCACAAAATTCCTGAGGTCCTAAGACTTTTTTTGATCACAAAGAGTAATTATTGGATCAATTAAAACATTGTAGACCAGAGGATAAGCCATTGTTTCATTCCAAACCCTTCTGCAGACTGTAATAATCTTTCACTGCATTTCTAAAGGTCTTGAGTCTATTTCTTGAATCAGAGAGTAATAAATTGATTCAAATTAATAAATATTGCCTCCCAAGGTATTATAACTGTCAATCCCTTGCAACCTCCCGTTGTAGATGTGGAACACACTCCTTTATCATACAAAGAATTTAAAATTAGTGACCCTGCCACTAAGTTTAACCTTCTTGAGCTACATTGCTGGATCCATGAGAAATAAATTGACTAAGATGATGATTTTTTCATTTGGGAGTCCAATTTGCCCAAGTATATTGTCCCACAGACCTTCTAGTGTCTAGAAGTTATTCGAATTTTCCAAACTTGTTATTTCCCTTATCAAAGAGCTATTATAACCCCTCGAAAAGAAATTTTATTCACTCTCACAACTGAATCAATAAATCAGATGCTGCAAGTTCAACCTTGACCAGATGAAACCCCTCTATTTATTGAGACCCTCACACAATTATATCTGAATATGGACTTCCCCAAGTGGTTCCAGATATTCCTAACATTCATTCCCTCATTAGTAGAGACTCCCAAGAGCAATCCTCGTTATCCAGTAGTTATATTTTCTAAAGGAACCGGGCATATCATCTCAATGTTGTCTAGTATTCTGGGTTATTTTAGTGATGAGCATGTTGATGCTTTAATCTTAGTTTTCCTATCTATTTTCGCCCGTGGTCAGCCTCGTGCTACCATAGTCAATTTTTCCCAGTACCTTGCTGATACAATCCATGAACAACTTGTTAAAATGCATGAAGAAGGTGTTTTCAAGTATTCATCTGTCTTATTCCACATGTTTTTATACTTCCAAGCTGAAAGATTTTCTATCAACCTTTAGAAATTGGATTTTGAAGGTAATCCACAATCAGTTATCTTTTGGACTTCCTTAATAAAAAAAGATTCCACATAGTTCACATATACAGAATTTATTGACTCATTCATCCATCCAATTTTCAACATGGTAAACATCAGCAGTGAACCAAGAGTAACTAATGATATTAAAAAGTTCCTACAATTATCAGTACACAGTAGGATAGGAGATTCGTACCTTTATCAGAACCACAGAGATTACGGTATATGGATCTAATATCTTTCCATATAAGCTGCCCAAATACCTCCCAATGAGGTTATTTTCACTTGAATATATCAGGCAGATCCTTAACTCTGATGGAATAAATTTCTTGTCATCCAAAAAGAAGACACAATTTAATATAAAGAATCATATTGGTCCTTTTATTTTGAACAGTAGAGATGTAGGTCCACGAGAAGAAAAATATGTGCAGGAATTTAAGTTCAGTCAAAGTTTCCAATGGTGTTATGATCCTTTAGGAGTTATTAGCAAACTAAGGATTAAATTTAAGTTAAATCCTTATGTACATGAATCAAAGCTAGACATTGAGAAGTACTCCAATCAGTCTGAATGGTTGGATAACACTTTGAAAGAGGCAGAGAAGCAAGGTGATA
Source organism: Pinus albicaulis (assembly GCA_034641835.2). Taxonomy (NCBI): domain Eukaryota; kingdom Viridiplantae; phylum Streptophyta; class Pinopsida; order Pinales; family Pinaceae; genus Pinus; species Pinus albicaulis. The sequence continues at coordinate 528,580,818 of CM076569.1, forward strand.
CTAGTTCCATCTTGCAAACTCTAGCTGCACAGAATAGGAACTCTAAGAGAGAAAGAGAAGAAGGATCATAATCAGCCCAAACTACAACTAAAACAAAGTTCAAACTAATGTATAGGAAGAAGCCAAAATTAAATCATGTATAAGAACAAGTTGAAAAAATTGAGATTCTTGATACAGATACAGTGGTAAAAGATAATGCACCTCCAACAGTTTCAGAGGAAACTCACCAGCCTTCAACATCTAACACTCAGATTATTCAAAAGAAGCATAGTGTTGAAGTGTCTTCATCTAGAAAACTAGCAGAGAAAGAACAGGATATTATGTAGAAGTATAAAGAGATCAAGATCATGAATGAGGCATTAAAGGCTGATACATATACCCGATACTGGAAGAAGTCATCGAGTGACCAAAGAAGATTGATTTTTTGTATTTGACTACAAGACTAGGAAGATGCATATGAATTTCTTACAGCCCATAGTGAATCATCCCAAATCATAAGCAGATTATAAAAAGACATCATATGAAGTTCAATAAAAATATCTTCACCCTATAGACCAGATAGAATTTCACAAGCAAGCTGGTGAAATTTTGTATTATATCATGACCAATAAATACATGAGTTTACAGAAGCTGTAAAATACTCTAAGGAACATTAGAGATTAGCTAAATCTAGAAAAGGCATCCTCACAGGCTGAAGATAACAAAATTAAATCTTTGGAAGATTTGGTTATTGAAGTAGTAATTGATCCAAACAATGTTAAAGTTGTAGAAGAAATGATAAAGAAAAATAATGCATACATTGTTGCATTGTAGAAACAACTCAAATTTCCTCCTATTGGACATCCACGGGCAAAGGAAGTGTTAGAAAATGAAGGACAAAAAGATGAGATGATGATCCTCATTCTTCAATTAACTGCCCAATTGAAAGAAATGGAAATTAAGATGGATAAGTTAGTACAGGAGAAAAATGCCATCTCAAAAGAATTCTCTATCAGTGTTATTCCTATAGTCACTATAGTTGTTCCTTCTACTTTAGCAGAATCATTGGCCCCATCAGTTCCAATAGCTACTGCACTTCCCGTTACATCAACTATTTCAACAACAAAGTCATCTACAACAATAGAAAAACATAATGATGAAGCATGTAAACTACTTAAAGTAATGCAGGATATGTCCATCCAGATAAATGAAATAAATAGACTAAGATAACAACTCAAAATTCTAGAGGATGAGGAAAAACTAGTTCATATCATGCACAAGAATGAAGTACACAAGACAAACAGAATGAATGAGAAATTGCAGAAATTAGAAAAAGAGCTAACATTCAAAGAACCACTTGCTGAAACCAAGCAACAACTATGCACCAATATCATTGACTCAGTCAATTATATGTGGCCATCCATTCAAGTTATCTATGAACAGAAAGATATAATCAAATCAATAAGTGAAGTAATTCAGAAAATAAAGGAAGAACTTGGTAAGAAGCAAGAACATGGAGCTTGTCTAACTGGATTCATGGTAAATTTTAATATATTGAGGCAAAACGGTCTGCCAAATCCTATGGCTATCAATGACAAGTTGATGAAACAACATGGTTATGGTAAGAACATCAAAGAAGTGGCAAAGGAACAAATTAACAATTCAACCATGCAAGGAATTCCAACAAGGAAAGTACTCTATAAGAGTTTTGAGAACCGTTTTTACCTACAACATGAGGTAAAACATATGTTCATTAACAAGCCTACTTTTTCAAAGCATACAGAAGAAGATGAAATATTCAGAAGAGTGGTTAAAATCAAGTTACCAAATGTAGAAGATTGGGAGAAATTGATTGATTTACTATAAAATTCAAATCGTAAAATAGAGCAAGTAGTTTAAAGTTAAAAACAACAGTCAAAGGTCGTAGTGAAAACACAACAGTTAAAGAGTATCAGAATTTAAAGAGTATAAGATGAAAGTCATATGGTTAAAATTCAAAATAGAAATGTCAAAATAGTGTTAAAGGTAGCCAGCATAAAGGACATTGTACATCAAGGAGATAGCCAACGTTGAGCAACAGTCAGAGACAAAACAGGAAAAGATCAAACAACAAACAATAAAATCAATAGAAGCATGGACACCTTGCATTAGTTAGACAGTTGTCGCCATCTTTCTTGCATGAAGATATTTATGTATCCTTGAATAATTCCTAAAGTCAGTTTAGGATATTTTGTAATATTTTTTGTATAAATACTTCACATTTTGAAGTATTGAGGTGTGGATTTTGGATTGCTAAACATTTCTATAGATGTACTGATAAAAAGACATCATATGAAGTTCAAGAAAAAGATCTTCATCCTATAGACCAGATAGAATTTCACAAGCAAGTTGGTGAAATGTTGTATTCTACCATGACCAATAAATCCATGAGTGTACAAAAGCTGAAAAATACTCTAGGGAACATCAGAGATCGGCTAAAGCTAGAAAAGGAATCCTCACAGGCTAAAGATAACAGAATTAAATCTCTGAAAGTTTTGGTTATTGAAGTAGGATATGATCCAAACAATGTCAAAGTTGCAGAAGGAATCATCAAGAAAAAGAATGCATACATTTTTTTTTTGTAAGTAAGATTAAGATTCTATTGATAATGGAACATATTTTACAAAGAGGCTCGGGCCTCAGTAGTGTTCTCTTGTGTTAATGCCATAATGACAACAAAAATAGAAAAATATTCCAAAATTAGAGCTGCCCACGAGGGGAAACCAGCCCATATAGAGTATGTAATGCTACCTCAAAAGAGGAAACTAGCAATAGAAGACATAAGTGAATGTACCCAGCATAGTCATAAACAGAAAGAAAAACTAAAGAGCTCTAAGCCTAAAACTTAAGGAGACCTGGTAATCTGAGCATCAGGAGAAACTGGAGGAGGTTCTTCAATGATCAAACATCTGTACTCATCATCATCTGCAGTCTGGAGGCCAATTGCATCCTGGTGAGGTGCGGTAGCCTCATCGCCCTTTCCTTTGTCCTGCAACTGCTTCTCCTTGTAGTAGCCCAAGCTACTACCACTGTTAGAGCCAAAAATGTGCTTGGGTGGTGCCTGTTGAGCTTTTACGTCTTCCGAGGGGACGGGGTGACTATGCAGGGCTGAAGGTGGAAAGGGTTGGCTAGGGGCATGGGAAACACCAGGAACTTCGTGGAAGGAGATAGAAACGGTGGCCACAACGAGAGGGCTGAAGGAGGAGCACTGAAAGTGAAAGTGGGCTGAGGCGAGGGGTGGCGAAGCCTCAGAGGTAGGATGGCGAGCAGAGGAACCGAAGAGATGGCCCCAACCATTGCGAGTATCAGGGTATCTGCCCCAGGAATGTTCAAGGGAGGAGGACGAGGTGATGGGAGGGGAATATGGAGCATGTTGCAAAGCTCGGCCTCTGCTGCTGCCCCTCCAGCATTGCATGCGATGTCGCAAGCGAGGCATATCATCACAGTGTGGTTGAGCACAGCCTAGAGCAGTGGAAGAGGCAAGACAGGCATCGAGAAGCCGAGGGGTGGAGGGCCAGACAGGGCCAAAAGAAGTCGAAAGACGTAGGTGATAGTGGGGGCTCTGAGAATAATGGATACCCGGAAGAAACTCGATGTAGCAGCTAAGACTGCAGTGCCTCCCAATTGACGTGTGGGAGCTTGGCTCCGCAGCCGCAGGGGAGAAACCACTGTGCAGAGGAGGAATGTGACTCAGCATAGAACTAGCAGCGGGGAGCTGGATTGTCATAGAGAGACCAGGAGAAAAGCCAGAAAGCTGAGGATTTTAGCAAGAGGGCGACATTTTGAAGTGAAGGTTCCTGCCTCGTCCACAACAACGGAGTAAATTCCCTGTAAGGTGATAGCGAGGAGTCTTTAATGTAGTAGGGAGCCAGCGGTTTGGCTTGTGGGTGGCCATGTGGCCATGCCATGTGCCGTCCCGCAGTGTACTAGCTATATTAAATATTATAAACACCCGCATCCGGGGAAGAATGCATACATTGTTGCATTGAAGAAACAACTCAAATTTCCTCCTAATGGACATCCACGGGCAAAGGAAGTATTAGAAAATGAAGGACAAAAAGCTGAGATGATGAACCTCATTCTTCAATTAACTGCCCAATTGAAAGAAATGTAAATTGAGATGGATAAGTTAGTACAGGAGAAAAATGTCAGCTCAGAATATTTCTCTATCACTGTTATTCCTATAGTCACTACAATTGTTCCTTCTACCTTAGCAGAATCATTGGCCCCATTAGTTCCAATAGCTACTGCACTTCCTGTTACATCAGCAACTATTTCAACAACAAAGTCATCTACATCAATAGCACAACGTAATGATAAAGCATGTAAACTAGTTAAAGTAATGCAGGATATGTCCATCTAGATAAATGAAATAAATATACTAAAATAACAACTCAAAAGTCTAGAGGATGAGAAAAAAATAGTTCATATCATGCACAAGAATGAATTACACAAGAAAAATAGAATGAATGAGAAATTAAAGAAATTAAAGAAAGAGCTAACATCGAAAGAACCACTTTCTGAAACCAAGCAGCAACTATGCACCAATATCATTGACTCAATCAATGATATGTAGCCATCCATTCAAGTGATCTATGAACAGAAAGACCTAATCAAATCAACAAGTGAATTAATTCAGAAAATAAAGGAAGAACTTGTTAAGAAGCGAGAACATGGAGCTTGTCTAACTAGATTCATGGTAAAGTTTAATGTATTGAGGTAGAAAGGTTTGCTAAATCTGCTGGCTATCAATGAAAGGTTGATGAAACAAGATGATTATGATAAGAAAATAAAATAAGTGGCAAACAAACAAATTAACAATTCTGCCATGCAAGGAATTCCAATAGGGAAAGTACTCTATAAGAGTTTTGAGAACCTTTTTTACCTACAAAATGAGGTAAAACATATGTTCATTAACAAGACCACTTTTTCAAAGCATACAGAAGAAGTTGAAATATTCAGAAGAATGGTAAAAATCAAGTTACCAAATGTAGAAGATTGGGAGAAATTGATTGATTTACTATGAAAGTCAAAACGTAAAACAGATCAAGCAGTTTAAAGTTACAACAACAGTCAAAGGTCATAGTGAAAACATAGAAGTTAAAGAGTATCAGAATTTAAGGAGTATAAGATGAAAGTCATATGGTTAAAATTCAAAACAGAAATGTCAAAATAGAGTTAAAGGCAGCTAGCATAAAGGACAGTGTACATCAAGGAGACAGCTAGCATTGAGCAATAGTGAAAGACAAATCAGCAGAAGATCAAACAACAAATAATAAAATCAATAGAAGCATGGACAACTAGCATTAGATAGATATTTGTCTCTATATTTCTTGCATGAAGATATTTATGTTTCCTTGAATAATTCCTAAAGTCTGTTTAGGATATTTTGTAACAATTTCTATATAAATACTTCACATTTTGAAGTATTGAGGTGTGGATTTTGGATTGCTAAACATTTCTATAGATGTACTGATCTGAACTAGAGGGTTCCTTGTACCATTTTCAAGTCAGCAGACTAGATTAAGCAATAAAGGTATTATATTATAGGATTCATATGTTGGGCCACTACAGTGAAGTACTTTCAATTTTTCTTTTTTATTATATGAAGTTTTCACATACTTGCATGTTTTCTAAATCTAAATGTATAACAGGAATATTATTTTAGAACTTATTTAAAATCACTCTGTCTTGAAATGTTATTTCATTTTCATGTTTTCTACTGATATCCATATTAGGGAATTCTTAATTCCTCCATAGTTTTGATTGACCTCTATCATTTCCCTCATTATCTGGACCTTAGAACCTTTAATTGCTCTCTCATCCCGATTGAAAACATTTTCACCATCAGCCTAAAGATCTGAAGTGACTTAGTTATCTTGCCCTATGAACACTTCCCTTTAGAACCTCGATTCTGTTCTGTTGCTTGATACATGGACTCCATTAGCCCAATGGTAAAATCAGACCTGCATCTGTCCATCTGAATAAGTGATTCCACCTCCAAAACCAAAACCTAAAATCAAAACCCCAATCAATCTTACATAACTTTCTTAAAATCAACTAAAATCAACAAATACAAATCATAAAGAGAGATCCCTATCTGAGTATTAGGAAGGCTAGATCCTAAAGCTTAAAAGTAGTTTTGTGGTTACCTATAATATTATTTAAAACAAAAAGATTAACAACCCTGAGAATTATTGGAGTGATAACACTCGCGACCATACTGGGGAACTAACCAATCCTTAGTGTTTAAAATAAACCTTAAAGGAAATATGTTTACTTATCTTTTCACCTTAAGGTTATTTTAGGGTTGTTAGTGAAATTTTTCATTAAAAATTGAAATTTTGGCTTCGAGAAGAACCTACTATACTAGGTCTAATCCTGATCCACAACCTGCTGAAATAGTATATAATCCTGATAGAATTTTAAAGAAAAAAAAGAAAGTAGAAATTTTATGACATAAAAGTTCATTAATCAAAGTAAATTATCTCCCCAAACAATTATCAAGTTTACAATACATTGAATTTGATTTAGATTTTGAGCAATCTTTGTTTAGAGCTAAATCAGAAAGTGCCATCTATGATAGTGTAATAGATCTTGATTTCATTTAATTTATTGAAACTAATAAGGATATTGTTTAACTTGATTCTGATCAACAAAATCTAGAACCATTTGATAAACTTGATGCTTTAGCTACAACTTTGATTACAGAAATTGATGAAACCTATTTTCAACATTCTATTGAATTTCCTGCTTTATTTTCCTATACCCCTAAGCCTTCTACCATTCATTCAGAGTCTGTAAATTCAAATTTATTTAGTACCACCTCATCTATTATATCCACTTCACTTCATTCCACTGAATCATTCATCCCCAAGCTTCCTCTTCAACCTATAATTTTATTTCCATCTCCAAATACTTCAAGTTCACCTTCTAGCCTTTTTGCTACTTTTTCCAGTACTTCAACATCATTTCCAAGTACATCTTCTAGTATCCCAAGCTCATCAGCAAGTACTTCCACCTCATCACCAAGCACTTCAAACTTACCTCCTAGCCAAGCTAGTATCCTAGCCATGGCAGCCAAATATGCTCCATTGGTCCTACAAGCCCCTCTACATGCCATGCCCCAAGATTACCAAAGAAAAATCTTTCAATTTGATGGTATTGGTCAGTACACTGCCCAGAAACATGTTAATAATATGACTAATTACTTTGAAATGCATGAAATAGATGAAGCTAATGTTCAAATGAGACTTTTTGCTCAAAATTTAGCCGGTGATGTAAAGAAATGGTTTAAAGGTTTACCTGCTAGTAGTATTTCTGATTTAGCTGCTTTCCATAGAATGTTTATCAGTAGATGGGAGAAAAAGAATAATCCTTTAAAAATATTGTCCTAATATGAAAACATAAAAACATCACCTAATGAACCCGTTCAGGACTATTTTACAGGGTATAACAGTATTTATATTGCAATCCCTGCCAACCTCAAACCTCCTCCAGACTCTGCACTGATCGAATTCCCTGATGGATTTGATACTAATATGGCATACCAACTGAGAGAGAGAAAACCTGAAACATTAGAGAAGATGCAAAGTAATGTTGTAAGTGTAGAAGAAAACTTGCTAGCTAAGAAAGCTAGATTGAGAAATGGAAGAAGAGTAACAATAATGGAGGAATCATCAACCTCAGACCTTAAAATAGATAGCTTAGCAAAAACCCTAGAAATAATTATGGATATATTAGAAAATATGGAAACGAAACCATAGTGGGATAATAAAAAACAAGGTCCTAAAATAGAAAATCCCAAATTTAGGAAGAATACCAACACTGGTAAATCTAGAGAATCAACACCTAATCAAACAATAAGACCACCTTTCCAAAGAACTATGCTGAGAGTTCTCACCAAAATGAAGAAGATGAAGACACTCAAATGAACTTAATGGGCATCAACGAGGATAATATTATTTTTCTTACATAAGAAGAACAGGAATTATATGAGCTACAATAGTTACAGTTAGAATCTAGGGAGTCTTTTGATTATAAGCAAGGTTATGAATTTTCCATTAATGAAGTTCACAAGAAATATAACCTTAGGAGTAATAAAAATGTAGAAGCCCCTACAAAGAAATTTGCCCAATCTCAAGCCAAGAAAACAATAGAAGCTCCTACAGCTAAAGTACTGCAAATTCTCCCTAGGGAAACCCAGCAAAACTCTAGTTCAACTCAGAAAAATTCAAGTCCTAAACAGAAAATTTCTAGTCCAAAAATTGCACCCAGTCCTAAAATTGTAGACATCACAGATATTATTGTTCAAATATGAGCTGATCCTGAAAAATATGCTACTTCTAAGACAATAGCTTCTGCTAAAACAACAAATGCTGATAAAAAATGAGCTGATCCTAAAACATCTGTTGTTGATCAATAATCAGTTGATCTCAAAACAACTGCTACTAAAAAAGCTGTTGAAACTTCAAAATCTTCTAAAGTTACCACTGCTACTCAAACTATCCCACAAAAGAAGATTGAAAATAACAAAACAATGGAAACACAAATAGAAAAACCAACTATAGATAAAGAAGAGAAACACACTCAAACTGCAATTAGTAAAGAAGAAATCATTCAGTTAGGAAAAACACAAGTACCATTCAATATCCAAAATGAAATTTCCAAACTGAAAATACCAATTCCTTTAACAGAATTGGTAAAACATGATTTATACAAATCACATATCACTGAAAAATTGAACATGAATGAAGGAGAAGACTCTGTTAATTTGAATGATGACCAACCAGAACTAATATTTGGTCTTAAGGTAAATGGAAAACACCAAGAAGGTGGAGTTTCTCCTTTCTACATTAGCATGACTGTTCATGATCAAATTTTACATAATGCTATGCTAGATTCAGGAGCCCCACACAACTTGATGCCAAAAGAAATGATGGAAACATTGAATCTAGATATCATAAGACCATATAATGATTTTTTCTCATTTGAGTCCAGTAAAATGAAATTTCTAGGCTTCATAAAATATTTATGTGACACTTTAGTCCAATACCCAACAAAAAGTATAGTCATGGATATTGTAGTTTCTAACATCCCCCCAAGTATGGAATGCTATTATCTCACTCATGGGGAGAAAAATTGCAGGGATCTTTACAATTATACATGTCTTAGGTCACAATTTCAGTATTTGGCCAACCCAAAAAGATTTACAGAGAGACTTTAATGAATTACATGGTCAGTAGTGGAGAAATACCTCGAAACTATCCTATTTATTTTGTACCTTCTCATATGGACTCTTTCATTTTATGTAATTTTGATTCTGGCATATAGAACAAGACAACTTTAAAATATAAAAAGAAATAAGTGGACAGTGAAAATATTTTTCATGAATCAATGTGGCACTTAGACTTTGATGGTTCAGTGAACAAACTAAGAGTAGGAGCAGGAGTTTGGATTCATAACATGGAAAACAATCATTCTGAAGGTCATGCCTTTAGATTAAACTTTAAATTTACAAACAACATGGCTGAGTATGAAGCATTAATCTTAGGACTACAGAATGTTAGAAATTTAGGAGGAAAAAGTGTTTCTATCATGGGAGACTCTGACTTAATAATTAAACAAATCAGAGGAGAACATTCTGTGTATAATCCTAAATTAAGACAATACAGAGAAATAGTTTTAGATATGATTGAAGAGTTTCTTGAAATTGACTTTGTTGTAATTCCTAGAAAACAGAACATGCAGGCACACATTTTAGCAACTTTTGCTAGCACCTGCAATCTGCCTTTTCAGCCAAATCACTAATATACAACAAAGATAAGACATAGGCCTACTATACCAGACAACTTGAAATATTGGCATATTTTTTCACACGATACTCAAATATATAAACTCATGAATACTGAGGAAGAATTCTAAAATTGTAACATAGATATTGATTGTAATGTAGATGAAACTATATATAGTGAGATAGATCTAAATAATTTAGATTTAACTGAACCCACTAAATTCACACATGTAGAAATAGATAAATTACAAAAGGTATAAATATAAGAAATAAAAAATCACGATTCTGAGATTTTAAACCTTAAAAAAAAACTTTTTACCTAAGGGATTAGCCCCATTAGAAGATATTTTTGATTCAAATGATGTTGCAAGAAAACCAAAAATGGAACCATTAAGATCAGAAACAGAAGATTGTAATATAGGAACAGAAAAGAAGACTAATCTCATTAAACTTTCCAAAGCATTACCTAAAGAAGAAAAAATGAAATACATAGCTTTGTTTAAGGAATTTCATGATGTGTTTGCATGGAGTTATGAATACCTTAAATCTTATGACACTAGCATAATACAACACAAAATACCTATCAAAGAATATCAAAAACCATATAAACTGAAGCTTATGAGAATCAATTCAGTTCTTATGCCTTTAATTGAAAAAGAGGTAAAAAGGATGTATGAAGCACATATCACTGCACCTATCAGATATTCTGATTGGGTTTCAAACTTAGTTCCCACTGGGAAGAAAACAGGGGAAATAAGACTTTGTGTTGATTTCCGGAACTTAAACAAAGTGTCCCTTAAAGATAACTATCCTCTCCCAAAAACGGATCATATTTTATAGAGGGTAGTTGGCTCTTCCAGTATTTCATTGCTTGATGGATTCTTTGGATACAGACATATTTTAGTTCAAAAAGAAGACCAACCAAAGACTGCATTTACTACTCCTTGGGGTACTTTCATGTATTTGAAAATTCATTTTAGATTAATGAATGCAGGAGCCACATTACAGAGAGCTATGGACATATATTTTTACAAAGAAATTCATGACTTTCTTGTCATTTATCTAGATGACATAACAATATTTTCAAAAACAGACAATGAACATTTAGATCATCTGAGCCAAGTGTTTACCAAACACATAAAATTTGGTATTTTTTTGAATCCCAAAAAGACTCTCTTTAGACTTGAAGAAGGAAAAATATTATGACACATAATATAAAAAGAGGGAATGAGGATATACCTGGCAAGAATAGATGCCATTTTGAACCTAATTCATCCTAGAAATATCAAGGAATTGCAAGCTTTCTTAGGTAAAATCAATTTCCTTAGAAGATTCATTTCAAATTTAGCATAATTAATTAGAGAACTAAGTAACATGTCGAAGAAAGAATCAAAACTTAAATGGACAGTAGAGGCCAAACAATCCTTTGAATAAATCAAATAAGCCCTTACAAGAACACCAGTCCTAATAAGTCCTAATTTAAAAAAATATTTTATTATTTTTTCTTTTGCTTCAGAACATACAATTGTTGCAGTCTTATTGCAGAAAAATGACCAGGGTTATGAATAGCCCATTTATTTTTCCATCAAATCCCTACGAGATGCTACACTAAAATACAACATAATGAAAAAACAAGCATTGGATTTAGTGAATTCTATTAAGGACTTTAGAGCGTACATCTTGTATTCTCACATCATTGCATGTGTTCCAAGTTCAGTAGTGAAGGAAATTCTGACTTGGAATGGGCCTGATGGTAAGAGAGGCAAATGGATTGCCACTATTTTGGAATATGACATGAAAATTAAGCCTACTAAAATCATTAAATTCCAAGGTTTAGCCGAACTCATGGCTGAATCGAACTGTCAGGCCTTAGATATAAATTTTATTTCTCAATTAGATGATCAAGAAGAGATGGCGACTCCACAGATCAGTGAACCTTTCTTAGATTCACCTTGGTATGCAGATATCATATTTTTTTTACTAAACTTACAATCTCCTCCTGGTTTGACAAGAACTAAATAGAGGTTCTTAAAGTTAAAAGAAATGAATATTGTATCATATATAGTGCTTTGTTTTGGAAAGATCATGATGGTATTCTCTTAAATTTTTTACTAAAAGATGAAGCTGATAAAGTTATGCTAGAGTTTCATGTAGGTGACCGTGGAGGACACCTTTACTGGAAATCAACTGCTGGTAAAATCTTGAGGGCTGTTTTTTACTGGCCTACACTTTTTGTAGATGTAAGAAAGTATGTGACCTCCTGTCACAAACTCTAGATCTTTGAAGGGAATAAAAAGCTATTACCTTTACCCCTCAAACCCATCTCCACAAAAATTCCATCTCAACAATGGGGTCTAGACTTCATTAGTGAAATTCACCCACCCTCCTAAACCCAACAAAAATGGATTTTGACAGCTACAGACTATTTCACTAAGTGGATAGAAGCCATTCCTTGTAGACAAGCCACTGATTCTGTCATAATCTCATTCCTAGAAAACAATATACTGTCTAGATTTGGATGCCCACAGAATCTTATTAATGATAATGAAGCTGCTTTCAACTCTAAGAAAATGATTGACTTCTGTAACAAATAACACATTACCCTTGGCCATTCCAAGGCCTATTACCCTCAAGGTAATGGACTTGCAAAATCCTCCAACAAAAGCCTTATTAATATTATCAAGAAACTGTTAGAAGGCAACAAAAATACCTAGAAAAAAAGGTTAGTTAATGCCTTATGGGCACACAAACTAAAAAAAAAGAAGTCCATTGGTACATCTCCCTATTAGCTAGTATATGGGATGGGTGTTGTTTTTCCATCCTCTTTAGGAGTGCCAGTGATGAATATGTTCCAAGAAATTTAGACAGAAACCAATGATATTCAGAGAAGAATAAATCAGACTGTACACTTGCAACAAACCAAGGAAGATGTCTATGTCAAATCACAAGTGATACACGATAAGATTAAAAAAAATATTTGACAAGAAAAAAAAGGAAGATGATCTTTACATAGGTGATAAAGTGCTTAAATGTGATTCTAGAAGAGAGGAAAAAGGTAAACGTGGTAAATTTTATTTTATATGGAAAGGTCCCTATGTCATTTATGGTTACAGAGGTAACAATGCATTCTTTTTGAAGGATTTTGATGGATTGGATCTGCCAGGTGGACCAATCAATGGTAGGATGCTGAAGCATTACTTTTCCCCATAATAAAATTAATTCACTTTATTTACTTTGCTCATTGTACATAACATTGCAAAGAAAATATTGGATTGGATGTTTTTCTTGCAAAGTTGAAGCCCGAAGAGAAGGCCCTATGCTTTAAAATACAAAACATCATAAGTATGAATAAAGAAAAGCTCAGAAACCAATTCCAAGGCAAACACAGTCAAAGTTCAAAGGCTACTGATCTTAAAGTTCTTGACATTTCACTAGGAAATGTCATCCCCATGTGGAGCCACTGCTAGGGTCCTATAATAATAGGATTCATAATTTTGAATTTACTATGATTAGTCTATTAATATGTACATACTTTTATTTCTAAAATTTTTTTTTCCTATATTAAAAATAAAAAATGTAAAGAGGGTAAAAGTCCTAAAAGAAAAATGAAAGGACTAAAATATGAACCCCACCAAAAAAGAGATAAAATAAATCCTAAAAGTGATGCAAATTCAAATGCCACTATGTTTTACTTTACTTTGCAAAATAAGATTGTGTGCAGCTTGTCAAAAATGCCACAAATCCATGATAGTCAAACAACTTAATCTTGATTATTCATGCTTTAAATTTCATGTTGATAGATAGAGAATAAAGATATTGAAAAATTGTTTAATCTTGGCATATCAGTAGTTAGGTAGAGAATAATTAATGAGCTCAACAGTTTTTTCTGAGCCATTGGAAGTCATAAGGTTAGAATTAGATAGTTTGTTGTTAAAATAAAAATAAAAAAGGGTCTGCAAGCTCAAATGCACCCAAATAAATGAAGAAAAAATACTAGTGTACATGATGGGTAGGCAGAAGCAGTTTTCAGAAGGCATGGATAGCAGAAATTGATCATTTCATACTTACCAATTTCCCTCTAAATTCATTTTCCCTTGTAAAAATACTCCTTCCCCTTCATTTTAACCCTCTCCCCTTACTTCACTCCTTTTCCTACAAAAACCCCTTTTCCTTAGTTTAAAACACATTTATCCTTTGGAAATTAATTTTCCCCTTACTAATTTCCCTTTATTAAAAGAACCACAAAAATACATTTATCTTAGGTATTTATTTAAAATCATGTATCGGGTGCCGTGATGAAACATCCCTTGCTAATATAATTTTTTACATTAAAACTTAGTGTATAATCCCACACACATTCATTTAACCCCCCAAGTTATACTAAAACCCTTGTTTAACATTATTATATTAGTTCCTGCATATAATACACATTTATCTCGTATTTAATTAATTCCCGCATGTATATATTATCCCCAACCCCTTATATTTTTATAATATATAGTTTTAATTTTCTCGGCATCTAATATATCCCAGGCCCCACCTCCTATAAAATCCCTGATAGATCCTTGCTATTCGCCCACCCGTGTGATCATGATTGATCAAATCCTATGGCCAATAATCTCTATCGCATCTCCAAAATCCCGATCTTTAACAACTCCGAGACCTTGTGAAATAGGAAGTTTTCCAACCCCTCCTCCCTTCTACATGGAAACATTTGATTGTATCACATCCTCCAAAATAATACCACCTACCACCTTTTGCCGATGCAAAAACCACAAGCCTAGTTTCTGCCCGATAGGAAAACCACTTCTCCCATTTGAATTTGACCCCGCACATTTAAGTTTAATCAATGCTGGTTAAAAATAATAAGACCGCCCTTTGCAGCCTTTTTTCACCAATTTTTGTTACAGTTTTCCGCAAAGAGAGCTATTTCTGACCTATTCCAGAGCTAAAGAATAGCCACCGACCTGTCTTTAAGCCCTTTTGCACCAGAATTTGAGACTCTTGTTTCCAAAAACACTGCAAAACCTTTTTAAAATAGTATAAAGACATTCAAAGCCTCAGAAAGCCTCCACTGTGTCCAGAACCGCCTCTGAAAGAAAAAAATCACCCTTTCTAGGTATTCCTCAGTGCAAAGGCTTGTTCCTAAAGCAAATAAAGTAACCTGTTAGTTAACTGAACTTTCTAGGAAATTTGCAGACCAAAGAAAAGCACCTGTTTCTTCCCAAACATTTTTTAGCAGACCCTAAACCTCTTTTCACAGAATTCCTGAGGTCCCAAGACTTTTTTTGATCATAGAGAGTAATTATTAGATCAATTGAAGCATTATAGACTAGAGGGTAAGCCATTGTTTCATTCCAAACCCTTCTGCAGACCGTAATAATCTTTCACAACATTTCCAAAGGTCCTGAGTCTATTTCCTGAATGAGAGAGTAATAAATTGATTAAAATTAATAAATATGGCTTCCCACAGTATTGTAACTACCAATCTCCTGCAACCTCCAGTTGCAGATGTGGAACACACTCCTTTAGTAGACAAAGACTTTAAAATTAGTGACCCTGTCACTGAGTTTAACCTTCTTGAGCTCCACCGCTAGAGCCATGACAAATCAATTGACCAAGCTGATGAGGTTTTCATTTGGGAGTCCATTTTTCTCTAATATATTGTCCCACAGACCTTCTAGTGTCTCGAAGTTATTAGAATTTTCCAAATTTGTTATTTCCCTGATCAAAGAGCCATTATAACCCTTGGAAAAAAATCTTATTCACTATCACAGCTGAATCATTAAATCAAATGATGTCAGTTCATCCTGGACCCGATGAAACCCCTTTGTCTATTGAGACCCTCACACAGTTATATCTAAATATGGACTTCCCCTAGAGGTTCCATATATTCCAGACATTCATTCCCTCATTAGTAGCGACTCCCAAGACCAATCCTCATTATCTATCAACTATATTTTCTAAAAGAACCAGGCATATCATCTCAATGTTGTCTAGTATTTTGGGTTATTTTATTGATGAGCATGTTGATGCTTCAATATTTGTTTTCCTGTCTATTTTCACCCCCGGTCAGCCTCCTGCTACCATATTCAATTTTTCCCAGTACCCTGTTGATACAATCCATGAAAAACTTGTTAAAATTCCTAAAGAATGTGTTTTCAAGTATTCGTCTGTCTTATTCCACATGTTTTTATACTTCCAAGCTGAAATATTTGCTATCAACCTTCAGAAACTCGATGTTGAAGGTAATCCAAAATAAATTGTATTTTGGACTTCCTTAATAAAGAAAAACTCCACATAGTTCACATATACAGAATTTATTGACTCATTCATCCATCGAATTTTCAACATGCTGAACAACAATAGTCAACCAAGAGGTAGTGATGATATTAGAAAGGTCCTGCAGTTATCAGAACATAGTAGCAAAGGATATTGGTACCTTTATTAGAGCCACACAGAGATTAGGGTATATGGATCTAATCTCTTTCCATATAAGCTACCCAAGTACCTCCCAATGAGGTTAGTTGCACTTGAATCTATCAGGAAAATCCTTAATTGTGATGGAATAAATTTATTGTCAACCAAAAAGAAGACACATTTTAAGATGAAGAATCAGATTGGTCCTTTTATTTGCAATAGTAGAGATGCAGGTCGACAAGCAGAAAAATATGTGCAGGAATTTAAGTTTAGTCAAAGTTTGCAATGGTATTATTATCCTTTAGGAGTTATTAGAAAACTAAGGATTAAATTTAAGTTAACTCCTTATGTGCATGAATCAAAGCCACACATTGAAAAGTACTCCAATCAGTCTGACTTGTTGAAGAACACTTTGAAAGAGGCAGAGAAGCAAGGTGATACTAGTTCCATCTTGAAAACTCTAGCCCCACAGGATAGGAACTCTAAGAGAGAAAGAGAAGAAGGATCATACTCAACTCATACTACAACTGAAACAAAGTTAAAAGTAATGTACAAGAAGAAGCCAAAATTAAATCCTGTAGAATAACAAGTTGAAACAATTGAGATTCTTGATATAGATAAGTGGTAAAAGATAATGCACCTCCAGCAGTTTTAAAGGAAACTCACTAGCCTTCCACATATAACATTGAGATCATTCAAAAGCAGCATACTGTTGAAGTGTCTTAATCCAACAAACCAGCAGAGAAATAATAGGATATTATGAAGAATTATAAAGAGATGAAGATCAGGAATGAGGAATTAAAGGTTGATACATATACCCAATACTGGAAGCAGTCACCTAGTGACCAATGCAGATTGCTTTCTACATTTGACTACAAGACTAGGAAGATGCAGATGAATTTCTTACAGCCCACAGTGAAGCATCCCAAATCATGAGCAGATTATAAAAAGACATGATATGAAGTTCAAGAAAAATATATTCATCCTATAGACCAGATATATTTTCACAACCAAGCTGGTGAAATGTTGTATTCTACCATGACCAATAAATCCATGAGTGTACAAAAACTTCAAAATACTCTAGGGAACATCAGAGATCAGCTAAATCTAGAAAAGGCATCCTCACGGGCTAAATATAACAGAATTAAATCTCTGGAAGCTTTGGTTATTGAAGTAGGATATGATCCAAACAATGTCAAAGTTGCAGAAGAACTCATAAAGAAAAAGAATGCAGGCATTGCTACATTGAAGAAACAACTCAAATTTCCTTCTACTAAACATTCATAGGCAAAGGAAGTGTTAGAAAATGAAGGAAAAAAAGATGAGATGATGAACCTCATTCTTCAATTAACTGCCCAATTGAAAGAAATGGAAATTGAGATGGATAAGTTAGTACAGGAGAAAAAGTCCAGCTCAGAAGCAGTCCCTATCACTGTTATTCCTATAGTCACTAGATTTGTTCCTTCGACCTTAGAAGAATCATTGGCCCCATCATTTATAATCTCTACTACACTTCCTGTTACATCAGTATCTATTTCAGCAGCAGAGTCATCTACAACAATAACACATCCTAACGATAAAGCAGGCAAACTAGTTAAAGAAATGCGAGACATGTCCATACAGACAAATGAAATAAAAATACTAAAATAACAACTCAAAAGTCTAGAGGATGAGAAAAAAATAGTTCAGATCATGCACAAGAATGAAGTACAAAAGACAAACAGAATGAATGAGAAATTGCAGAAATTAGAGAAACAGCTAATATTGAAAGAACCACTTTCTCAAGCCAAGCAACAGCTATGGGCTAATATCATTGACTCTATCAATGATATGTGGCCATCCATTCAAGTGATATATGAACATAAAGATATAATCAAATAAGCAAGTGAAGTAATTCAGAAAATAAAGGAAGAACTTGGTAAGAGGCTAGAAGAGGCTAATAAAATCATCAAGTTTCTCAATTCCAAGAATAAGCAGGAATTATTGGAAGAAATTGGTATTAGTGATAGAACAGAAAAAATTCTTGAAGTAAAAAATATTATTTCCAAAAGGAACTTGATGATACATCTAGAAGAAAAATGTCAGAACATGGAGCTTGTCATAACTATATTCATGGTGAAGTTTGATATATTGACGCAGAAAGGTTTGCCAAATCCTCTGGTTATCAATGATAGGTCGATGAAACAGGATGATTATGATAATAAAATCATATAAGTGGCAAAGGAACAAATTAACAATTCAGCCATGCAAGGAATTTCAACAGGGAAAGCACTCTATAAGAGTTTTGAGAACCTTTTTTACCTACAACGTGAGGTAAAATATTTGTTCATTAACAAGCCTACTTTTCCAAAGTATATAGAATCAGATGCAATATTCAGAAGAATGGTAAAAATCAAGTTACCAAATGTAGAAGATAGGGAGAAATTTATTTATTTACTATGAAAGTCAAAAGGTAAAACAGAGCAAGCAGTTTAAATTTTAAAAAAGCAGTCAAATGTCATAGTGAAAACACAACAGTTAAAGAGTATCATAGTTTAAAGAGTATCAAATGAAAGTCAGATGGTTAAAATTCAAAACAAAAATTTCAAAATAGAGTTAAAGTAAGCCAGCATAAAGGACACTCTACATCAAGGAGATAGCCAGAGTTGAGCAACAGTTAGAGACAAATCATAAAAAGATCAAACAACAAACAATAAAATCAATAAAATCAGGGACATAGTTAGATAGCTCTCTCTATCTTCTTACATGAAGATATTTATTTTTCCTTGAATATTTCCTAAAGTCAATCTAGGATATTTTGTTATATTTTTTGTATAAATACTTCACATTTTGAATTATTGATGTGTGGATTGTGGATTTCTAAATTTTTTTATAGATGTACAGATCTGAACCAGAAGGTTCTTTGTACCATTTTCAAGCCAACAGATTGGATTAAGCAATAAAGGAATTATACTATAGGATTCATGTGTTGGGCCACTACAGTGAAGTACTTTCAATTGTTTTTTTTTATTATCTAAAGTTTTCACATACTTTCATGTTTCTAAATATAAATTTATAACAGGAATATTATTTCAGAACTTGCTTAAAATCACTCTACCTTGAACTGTTATTTCATTTTCATGTTTTCTACTAATATCCAGATTAGGGAATTATTAATTTCTCCCTAGTTTCGATTGACCTCTGTCATTTCCCCCATTATCTGGATCTAAGTGTCCTTAATTTATCTCTCATCCCAATTGAATCCATTTTCACCATCAACCTAAATATCTGAAGTGACTTAGCTATCTTTCCTTGTGAACACTTCCCTTTAGAGCCTTGATTCTACTTTGTTGCTTGATACATTTAATCCATTAGCCCAATGGTAAACTCATACCTACATATATCCATATAAATAAATGATTCCACCACCAAACCAAAACCAAAAATCAAAACCCCAATCAATCTTACATAACTAGCCTAAAATCAACTAAAATCAACAAATACAACTCATAAAGAGAGAGCCCTCTCTGAGCATTAGGAAGGCTAGATCCTAAAGCTGAAAAGTAGGTTTGTGATTACCTCTAATATTCTTTAAAACAAAAATATTAACAACCCTGAGAATTATTGGAGTGATAATAGTACTGAAGATGATGAAACAAGAATTGAGATTTTCCATGTTAGAGTTATTTCAAATCATACCAATATTGACACCCTATTTGATAGTGGTTCACAACCAAATCTTATTTCAAAGGACATTGTCAAGAAGTTAAATTTAGAGACCATTCCTCACCCAAGACCTTATCCTTTAGGTTGGATATGTAAGAATGAAAATTTGTAGGTGACGAGCAAGTGCATACTTAGATTTTCAATCAATGAAAACTTTCTTGATGAATTTGAACTACATGTAGTTTCGCTTGATATTTCTGGTATTGTTTTGGGTAACCCATATCTTTACGATAGAAGAGAAATATCATCGCCATGAGAATAAGTATAACTTTTTCATGAATTGGATTGCGTAATTTGCTATATTGCATATTAGGAAGATGAATTTGTCTCTTATGCATGCTCGACAAATGAAGAGAATTTTTAATGCTAGTCATAATTTTGCTTCGTTAATGTTCAAGCATGAAGATTTTGTGAATGAGGCCTTTCAAGGAGATGCATCAAATGTAAAATATGATTTCATTGATGTTTCTAATGAGTGTGATATATGTTTCAAGAGTCTAACGTGCTTCCTCATAAAAGAGGTAAACAAGACGAGGTGAAATTGTAGTAGCATGCATCATTACTGAATGATGATGTGGACAAGGTACTAGTGAAAGAGAGTGAAAAGGTCAAAGAGAAAGTGACAAAGAAATTTGAAAAAGATGGAATTGGGATCAAAATATATTCTTGTGGGTTTCACAAAGTCTTCTATTTGAAATGGGATGTTGCATGGCGATGGCGGAAACATTTGGTCAAAAGTCGAGCCAAGCACAAGGTGAGACATGTCAAGCATTGTCATTTCAACAATGTTCAAGATGAGAAGAATTTGAAGTTGTTTAAGCTTTCTTTGATTGATGAACGAGGAGAGAATGAGTTTTTTCCTTCAAGGAAAATTTTTTGTTCTGCATATTCTAGGAAATTGCAGCAATATGGTATCTATGACAGCAAATCAAGGTCTCCAATGTCAAGGAAAATGATCGCTTTTCATGAAAATCTCAAATTTCCGCATTCAAGAAAATTTCAATGGATTGAGGCTGGAAGGGTGAGGGATTTGTGCCCTCATATAATTGTTGATGGAAAAAGAAATTTTGGAGGTCTAAAATATTCCAGTCGGGAGGAATGATCCGGTGGATCAAATTTATGTTGAAAATTTTCAGAATGGTGTGGAACCTAAACAAACGAGTAGATTTTGTCTCCTTGAATCTAGCACAAATAATTTCATGAAAACTTGATATCGTATGCTCCTGCAATCGAGATTTGTTGGTTTGTGGAAACAACTAAAAAATCAGTTTTTGGTTGTACAAGGCTACTGATTCAGCCGTCCATACTACTGACTGGTCCCTCACCGGGAAAGATGAATAGGCTACTTTGGCCAATGCTTGGTCGACATTTGGCATCATCGAATTGTTTGAAATCCGTGCATTTTTATTGGTTGAAATTTCAAGTTTATTATTGGTCAAAGGTCGACCAATACCAGGGAGCCATGTGGGCCAATGGGAGGCAGCCACATGGCCTCCCCACATTGGTCTAAAATTTATATTGGAGGTAAAGTGCACCCCATAGGAATGATCACGGGACGGGTCAAGAACAAGTCGTGTGCCTTACCATTCAACCACCGCATGAGTCTTAATATGTATAGATTAAAACCTATATATAATTTTTCATGGATGTCTGTTTGGGAGTGGGCGGGGCTAGCCCCCACCTTGGTCACCATGGCCATGGGAAATAAGGGGCGGGACGAAGGGCCAGGGCTCAGCCCGACCCCCCATATTTCATCAAATATTGGGTCCAAGGCGTTAGAGACCAAATTAAGGAGGCCACAATTTTCACTGATGGTTAGCAAAATTGTCGATCTGTTAGTGAAAAAGGAGCGGATTTGTAGGACAATTAGTAAAATTGTCAAATCTGTAGAGCGGTTTGCAGAAAAATTGAGGAGATCATAACTTTTGAAATCTCTAGTATTTTTGGGAGAAGAAAGAGGCTAGACAGGGTTTTTTGACTGTTTGGAAGTTGTTGGAGCTATCAATGAAGTAATTTGAGCACTATAATTATATGTAAACACCATTTATTGAGCATAATGAAAGAGGCCCAACCATTGGAAGCTGGACCAGGAGATGTAGCCCAGGAGGGGTGAACTCCTTCATCATTTGGTGTGTTGTGTTTATTGTTATGGTGATTTTGTCTCTCGTTTTCTGCAAAAAATGAAATTGTATCTCATGCTTATGTTTTTAAGAATTTCACATAAGAGGCTTAAAAAACCCTAATGAATCACTTGCAAAGTTTAACATAATCCTCAAACAACTTCACATACAGATTCATGAAGAAAGGAAATTTACCTTAACGTTTTTGAGAACTTCTGGAAAATTGTGTGTTATGCATCAAGATTCCAATGTTTCATGTGAACACTTCACGCATCTTAAGGGGAAAGAATTTGTTGAAGTTCTCCTATTACGACCAGCAGTTTCACATCCAACTAACCACACGATACTCAACTTTCCATCCCACCCTCATGTGCATGGGCCTCGTCCATGGCCTATGCCCCTGATCTTGTCGCCTTGTGTCAGGACCCTGCAACCTCTACCGCCCACATGACGATCTACCAATATTCTCTCGTTGCCAAATCCATGACCCCCATGAGCTTTCCCTCACTTAATTTTAGTAGATTGGCTATTGGAAATAGAACCATCTCCCACACCTCCACCCCAGGCGCCAACAAACTGAGGTGTCCCCTCATTCATATGGGCCAATTTCGACTTCATCACCACATGAGCGCGCGATTATTCAAGAAGCGACTTCATGCTGGAATCCCAACCAAAAACCAGAGTCCAAAAATAAGCCCAAACTGGCACCAACGACCACCCAGTTAGCCCTTGCACCATGTCCCCAATAGCTACCTACTCTACCAACCAACAGAATGACACCATAGGCCTAGCGCTTTGAACCACAAGTAGGAAATTTGAAATGAACCAACCCCTCTGGTCTCCACTATCTGAATTCACCACTAAAATACTATATACCCTAGATAAAATTTCAAAACGACCCCTCACTAGAAATATCCAATGGAAAGGCGCCCGACAACACACTAGAGAGGCAAAACACTCAGACTCCCAGAAGCTCAAGTAGTGCCAGAGCCACTGAGCTTCCCAAAATAGAATTTTGTGACGAATGTTACTAGGAAAAAAAAAAAAATTGCCAATTACAGAGAGCCAGATTATGGCCTGCTCCTAAGCCACAAGCTTAGAAAATCACCACCAACAGAATGAAAAGTACCACTAGCTACAACGCTAACCTCTACAAACAAAGAGCCACCACACCACCACCCAGAATGCCTACTCAAGAAACTACCCATGCCTGAAACACCTATAACCAATACTAACCACCTCTCCAACCAAAAAATCCATTGTCCCAAAAGTGAAAAAGAATTTTTCACCCAAAACAACGAGGAGGGAGTTGTTACCTTAATGTTCCCGCATGAGGAGGAGCGATGGATGGAGGTTTTCCAGAGCGATGGATTGAGGTTTTCCACCATACCCATATGACTTGGAGAAAAAGAACCAAAGACCAATGAGCCAAATACCTTTATGATTGTTGCATGATCAACGTTATATAACCACCTAAACACACGATGCCATGAATCCTCAAATTCCTTCTCATGCACGAGAGGTGTGGTATTTCACACGAACATAGGGAGAGACATTATAATGGAAAGGCATATTGCCTACCTTCCTATACCCATGTCAAATGTTGTCAATCAAGCATCAAACGTTAATGGATTACAATTATCCACCACCTATCGGGGGATTATATTAATATTATTAATAACATTAACGTTTTGTAATATTTTTTTCTTTTAAAAAATTAATAATTTCCATTAACAATAAGACTAATATTATTTATTTTATTGTCTTTAATACTAATATTGATATCAAATGTAATATTTAAAAATGAAAATTAAGATCATGCCAAAGATCGCACAACTGCTGCATATAGTCAACATATCCGGCTAATAAAAAAAAACACGAATGCCTCTGAAAGAGATGCTCATTTATATTTAGGTAAACCGATGTTTTTAATATAAATAATATAAATATTAATATAATAACTTAATATACCAAATTTAATACAATATAACTAAATCTAATAGAATAATTTCTTTTAGAGCAGAAAGTAGTCGTAGTAAAAAGGTTAACTTGTATTCTCAGAAAAATCCCCAAACTTACTCTCGATCATATTTCTCTAAAAACAAAGTTGTTCCATTATTACATAATCAAACGGCATTCGTCCTCCCGTAGTGGTTATGCAGAATGAGGGACTTAACGTGGGATGTCTCATCCATCCGAAATGGTGCATATTATTCCTATCTATCCATCCATATGACATCAAATGCAAAGTTTACGACATCGTGATTTTTAATAAATTATAACACCAACAACTATATCTCACACATTATCCAATATTGATAATTCCTAGTTTAAAATTTGAAATTTCTAAAACCCATTTCCAATAGGTCCTTTGGCTATTCTGTATGTTGTATGCTAGGTAGACAATTCCTATGCCTTAGTTTATCCAGCATACTGAATGACTTAGAATCTGGTAGAGATTTTGAAAAAATTTGGCAAATATTTATTAGAATCTTATTTATAGTTGTTAAACATCAGTATTTTAAGTGCCCTAAGAGTTTTTAATAGTGTTGAATCTATTTCCAGTATCAAAAATGCAATTCAAACACTCCAACTACCTGATTTTTTGAATTATATTTTATCAGATTCTCGCAAAAAACTGTCGTACAAGCTATTCTGTATGCTATATAGACAACTCCTATGCCGTAATCTACCCAGCATACAGAATGACTCAGAATCCGGCAGAGATTTTGAAAAAATCCAGCAAAGATTTATCATAATCTTGTTTACAGTTGTTAAACTAAAGTATTTTATATGCCCTAAGGATTTTTGATAGTGTTGAATCCATTTCCACTATCAAAAATGGAATTCAAACACACCAACTACTTGATTTTTTGAATTTTATTTTATTGGATTTCGGCAAAAACTGTCGTCCGGGCTATTTTGTATGCTAGGTAGACAACTCCTATGCCGTAATCTACCCAGGATACAAAATGACTCAGAATCCAACAAAGATTTTGAAAAAATCCGGCAAAGATTTATGAGAATATTGTTTATATTTCTTAAACTTTAGTATTTTAGGTGCCCTAAAAGTTGTGTAACAAGCTCAAAAAATAGAAGAAAAGAGATATCAACGCCTTAGAAATAAGCCACTTCGAGGGGGCAACCTCCAATACATTACATGAATGAACAATTCTTGGATGATACAATTTACAAAACCTCATTTCTATATATAGGAGTCCATGGGGCCATAATGTAATCCTAGTGGGCCACAATGTAATCCTAGCCGACCTAACAATAATACTTTAAGGGCACAATAATAACAAAATGGGGGTTACAAGGGTACAATAATAACAATAAGGGGGTTACAACAATAAGGGACTGTACTAGTAATATAGGGACCTAACACTAAAGGTTTTTGATAGTGTTGAATCCATTTCCACTATCAAAAATGCAATTCAAATACTCCAACTACCTGATTTTTTGAATTTTATTTTATCAGTTTCCGGAAAAAAAATACCATCCAGACTATTCTGTATGCTAAATAGACAACTCCATTCCAATATAACCGCCCTTCACCCTAATTAAATTAAATTAGTATATATATTATAAATTAAGAGTTTTCCTCACTCTAAGTAATCTCCATTTCCATTTTGTATTTAAATTGGAAAAACCAATTTCATTTTCCATGCTTACCCTATGCCATTTAAATTTTAGAGAAATATTATATTTTATATTATTTATTTATTTTTCTTAATTTTTTATTAGATTAAAAAAAGTGGTTTCTTATGGTGTGTTGATGGCTTAGTAATGGAATATGAAATATCTCATTTATTAATACTTAATTATATTTAATTATTAATTTATGTTTTACAAGGGATTATAGCATTCACTTCGAACTCAAATTGCATTGATTATATTATTGCTCAAATTGCATTGACTGCATTATTTTGTTTTTTCTTTTGCAATTTTAAACAAAGTTTCGGGAGATGTTGGATATTTTTATTTTTCGTAATTCAAATAATTTTCTAATTTAATAAAAATTTTATTCTTACTTTTTGATTGGCTTAGTGATCTATGAGACATAATTCCCTTGTGGAGGGAGTTTTATTTTCGATATTTTTCAATTCATAACAATTTAAATAAAAAAAATGTGAGTGGTCATTTCGTCAGTGGGTAATTTGAAACAAACACTAATTGTTATGCTATTGCTCTACTAAATGATGTTAGAATTGACTTGCAACCACATACTTTACATAGGAGATGAAGCAGTCGGGTGGGGGCTAGGGACTGAAAAAATTTCTAATTATTATCATTATGTTTCATTGTGCAGAACTACCACTGCATAAAGGAAGCTTCCTCCACACAGTAAAAGATATGAACAATGATGAGATTCACCCTTCATGTCTAGGGCAGTGGAATAACACACAAAATGTTAGGGATTGTTGAACATCAACGACTCTTATTGGCTTCTCGAATTGTTGGCCGGTGTGATACAATGATATGAACTTCACTGCGTCGGACAAAAATTTGGATGAAGTGTAGGAAAATTGATTGCCCATAATCCCAACAATATTTATTATCTATATTTGAATGAAAATTTTCAACATTATTTTATTTTTTATAATTTCCTTTAATTCTGACCAGATCATTGGGACACTTTCCCCTAACGTCTCTGCTATTAAATCCTCCCTCCACTCCTCCTCCATTCAGGAAATGAGATCTTCTACAAACCTACTTCTTATATATTCACAATACTTTAAATACATGGTTGTCATGAGTACTCCTGCATACCAAACCCATCGTGGTAGGTTTTTTGTTTTTGAGTAGCAAATACAACTTCCTTGGAGTTGGTTCTTCCCTACAAGGATATCACAAGCAATTGGTTATTGTTAGTGTAAAAGAATGGTAAACAAAGTGCTATAAGTAATGAAAACAATGCATATATGAACCTAAAACTAAAAAATAAGAAATAAACACATACAAAATGTTCAATGGGTCAAACACATCAACAAATTAATGGAAAAGGGTACTCCTTATTGATTGTTGAATGTAGAAGAAATAAAATAGATCAATTAAAGACAATTAGAGAGAATCGAAGAGAATTATTTAGTAATGGTGCTAAGAAATCCTAAACAAGGAGGTTCATTTCCTCAATCTCTTTGTAAAATTCCTCTCTCTCTTAAAGAAGTATGACGACTCTCTCAATCATGAAATCCTCTTCTCAATGAAATGCTGGATTTCTTAGGGAGAAATTTTAGTAGCATAATAATTATTTTCTTCTTCTTCTTCTCGGCTCTCCTAGAACTTGTATTTATATGGTTTCTTGAACACTCCTCCTCCCCATACTCATCAATGTCATGGTTCACGTCGTAAATGAGATGAAAGCTACCAATTCCTTGACTTCAAGGATTCTTAGGGTTCAAGACTCTAAATTTTCAGCACATCATGTCAATATTTGGAATGTTTCTCAAGCAAATTCATAGCCAGAGGTGATGACTGAACGTTTATGTGACCATGCAATGATTGAATAAATAGCTACACGGTTGCTAATTTCTAGTAATGGTCCACTTGCACAGTTAAATTTCTAATTTAAAACCTAGGAAAACTTTAGATTTTTTGTATCCATGGTGTTTCCAGTTAGAAATGTCACCTGTTTATATGTTGATCACTGACACTGATTGTTTCTTAATGTGTACATATGAGTGTGAAATTTCCATATGAAAAAATTTTACCCCTGATGTATGAGGTTAGGAACAAGTGCATGGCCAAAATATATCACATTTTTCTAATCTATCTGAGAGTCTTACCAAATTATTGAGACATAAAGTAACTTGTGGTGGAGATGAGTAGGGAAAATACTTGATTGAGAATTAAATATAACCATGCTTTGAATAATTTTGAGTTAAAAAGTGCCTATACGAGGTGGGCATGTCCCATGCTCGTTATGACGACTAGTGACTAACTATTACTATCACACAGGAAATGCTCCTATCAAGTCAGCGTTGATGTGGTTTACCTATTGATGGTTGATAATGATAACTTATTACACCCTCTAGGTTGCTTCTGACAAAAAGGTTGAACTAGGTTCCCCTGTGCATAGTAAGTGAAGCACTACTAAGTGAGGTGCTCATACATGCATGGGTCTTTGACTTTGGTTACCTCCCATGCACCAAAACATAAGCATTGTTGAATGAGGTGATAAGTGATGCATGGGTATTCAACTAAATGAGATAACTACAACCGTAAAAACATTCGATACTACCTTGACATGAAAAACTTATGCTCATGTGGAATGTTAGGGAGACTGATGACATCAGTGGGGTAGAGTGATTCCCACTACGCCATCTAAGGATGTCCCATAAGGGGGGAAAGTACCCAAGGTGTTGTTTCAATCCTAGAAGATGGGTGTTGAAGTTGAGAAGAAAGAAGTGCCAACCGACTGAAATGATGATTCAGGGAATCAATATGAAGGATAAATATAAGTGTAATATGGTGGGTCCAAAAATTCATGATAACGAGAGATGATATTAGGAATGGATACAAAAATATTCCTGAAGTTGGAGCTATAATGTGAGTGTAGCAGCCAAAACAATTCTATTGGGGGGAATGTCCCTGGAGTCGGTAGGACATCCAACAGAAATATAAGCATGTTCTGACAGGCGTAATGAATGATCAATGAATGGTTTGGTGATAAGATAGATTCAACCAAGGGTGACTAGGGACTTCCATTGTGTACAAGACATTAAAATATGGGTGAGAAAACTTTTCCTTATTTTTTTTGTTGTTCATTTTATAGAAGAATATAAAAAGTAATCTGGGATGTACATACATGGAAATGGGTGCCCCAAGATACGATGACTTGCATGATTATGTGGGTAGGGTATTTTACTAAGGGATGGGGTCTCATTGGTTGGTCTGGGTGTTAGGTTGATGAGGTAGATGAAGTGACACATTTTTGATATGCATTATCGATGGATGGTAGGCCAAATGTAGAATGTAGGGATTTATTCAACTTGATGAAAAAATAAATAAATGGGGTAGTCGGGCAGTGGGGTTGGTAAGAAATCAACAAAGAAGAGTAGAATTGTTGAATCTCTAATTAAACTGAGAGGGGGGGGGGGGTGAATCAGTTTAATACATTCCTGATCTTTTAAACTTTTCATTAAACTTATTTACACCGTCATTTCAAACTCTATTTGATGTGAGAGTAATTTTAGAATGTAATCAGAAAGTATTAGTTTAATAGAGCAGTAGACTTAATATGAGAGCAGCAGGTATTAAGCTGCGATAATACATGTCAGATCAATACATAAATATCATGCACGGAGACACATCATGCACGGAGACACGAGATATAAGTGAGAGCCTGGGGAAAACCCACATCATTATTATTTATTTGTGATCAGACGCTCAACTCCCCTCTGCTGTGTTTGCGGGCACTGCCAACCTACGGAGGCTCCTACCTCAATTACGCAAGCTACAACTTGCAAGGAAGCACCAACTCCCTTCGGTTTTCGGGCACAGCCTCTGAGGCTCCAACCTCGATCGGCTACAATGCAGCTGACTATCGAGGCTATGACGATGAGCTTAACTATGTTTCCGCTGAATGTTTCTTGAATTTACATAAATCTCGGCCTACTGTTTGTAACCTATATAATCTCTGCCTTCTATATTCTGCATTCTCTCTATATATGCTCTCTCCCTTGCTCCAAAAAAAAAACCGCTCTGCATATCAAGATGATATTATTTATAGATTTCCTCACATGACTGTTTGTATTCTACCTGGAATTCGAAATGGAAAGTCATGTCTCTTTACCTTCTGCCTTCTCACTCCTTTTATCAGCTTACTCAGAAATTATAACTATAGGTGTCAATTTTAACATTACAATGGGAGTTTGTTTTCTCTCGAAGACTTGCCAATGCATCACAAAAAATAAAAACAATTAAAACATTTACATTCAAATTACAATATGAATTCCAGCTCACTTATTTTGTCTCTTGGTTTGCTGCGCATTTGTCTTTTCTGTGACTGTGTTTTGACTCTTTTCTGCTCTGTATGCTTTTCTGTCCTCTGCTGTAGTGTATTTGCTGCATACGTGTAACAATGCTTTTATATCAATGCCTCTTAGAAAAATGCGTGACTGCTGACTTGCAGCAAGTGTCTTGTTGAAGTGGAACATTCCGCAAATGGAACGGACATATATCACAGTCATTGTATATTTATAATTGCCCTCTCATTAGGCCGAGGCCCGTGGGTTCACAGCCCATGTGACATATTTTAATACAACTGCAACCGTGTTTTATATATCTAACAACAATCCTTTTATATATAAGCAATCGCCCTCCACCTTAAGCCTTTGGTCTTATATTACAATCCAATAAGTCGACTCACAACCACTAATACATGAAAGGGTCGGGCCCCACATCTCCGTCGGCGGATCGGTGGTGTCAAACGAAAACTTGCGATTGCGATTGATCAAACGGACACGATGACCACATAAAACATGGCTCATATCGCAATCGGGTCCGGACTTTGAACACATGCAATCGGGACGCATTATAGAAAAGTTCCGATTGCGATCAGAACACGGATGCGATTTGCACAAATTAACTCCCGCATATAACAGGATCGGGTCCGCCACTTCAATCGCAACATATTACAAAGTCGTGCGATCAATCGGAGAGTTCCGATTGCGATTGAGATTCCGGATGTGATTGAACCAATTAATTCCATCGTATAATCACCATCGGGTCCGCCACTTGATCGGAGCATATTACAAAAATTGCTGCGATTGCGATGTTCGGAAGTTGGAGCGATTTAGGAACTCGGATCTGATCAAGCTCATAAAGAGCGTAATATAACTCGATCGGAGTCTAGGCCTTTGATCGGAGCATATAACAAAAGACTTGCGATCAATCGGAAAGTTCCGATTGCGATTGGGAACTCGAATGCGATTGGCTCATAAACTGTGGCATATAACTCGGTCGGGTCTAGCCTTCGATCGGAGCATATAACAAAAGACTTGCGATCAATCGGAAAGTTCCGATTGCGATTGGGAACTCGGATGCGATTGGCTCATAAACTGTGGCATATAACTCGATCGGGTCAGCGCGATCGGAACATGCTAAAACTTGGCTAGTCAATGGAAGAGGTTGGTGCAGTTAGGAGACTGGATGCGTTGGCTCATGAGCGCGGCATATAACAGGTAGTTAGGGTCCGGCCTTCGATCGGAGCATATAACAAAAGACTTGCGATCAATCGGAAAGTTCCGATTGCGATTGGGGAGAGGTCCCACCATCTAAAACTTCGTTTTGTGCACTCCATAATATAACGGACATATATGTATACTTTGCCAAAGGGTTAAGCGATTCCCGGAATATGGTTTATATATTATATGTGCTCCGCCGGTTGGAGAGTGCGATTCCCGGAATATGGTTCTGTATTATATGTGTAACGCCCGGCTGGAGTCTGCGATTCCCGAAATAAGATTCGTGTTATATTATATGTATAACGCTCACTGGAGTGTGCGATTCCCGAAATTTTGTAACTGCTCTCTGCCTCTGTCTCTGCTTCTGTCACTCTGCCTCTGTCTCTATCTTCCGATAACGGTTCTTCACTGTGCTTCTATGACTATTACATTTTGACTTTCTTCTTGCTGCCTCTATTGCTTTCGTTGTGCCTCTTTTGCCTTCCTTTGCTACAGCGCTGCCTCTTTTGCCTGAGTGCTGCCGCCTTTGCCTGAGTGCTGCCTCCTTTGCCATCAATGACAATATTTCCAACAGTCTCCCCCTTTGGCATTGATGGCAATCCACTTTCTCTATTTGCTTTCTCTTTCTCTTGTTGCTTGCTCTTCCTGTTTGCTATTTTTTCTTCCTCCCCCTTTGACATCAATGGCAAAGGATGACTCCTCATCCCTCCGTATGGGTTCTGTCGTTGTATTTCCTTTCTCTGAGTTACGTTTAGGTCCTCTTCTGCCGAAATTGGACTATGTTGTGTTTCATTTGTAGTGCCTATAATATGTGCTAGATTGCAGACAGAGATGATGCATTTTACGATTGAAAGGTTCTTGTTGCTTCTGAATGCTGATAATATTGATAATGTTGATCCTATGGACTTGTTTTATGCTTATCTTGCTGGCTGTTCTCCCCCTGGAATGATATCTTCTTTTTGTTCTCCCCCTGAGACTGTACTTTCTCTTCATATTAGAGAATAGTATCTACAGATACTACCCCTAGTTTGTCTCTCAAGTATTCGAATGGTTCTCTGGCAAGTGGTTTGGTAAATATATCTGCTATCTGTTCTTTCGTTGATACATAGTCCGGTTTAACTATCTTCTGAGCCACTTGTTCTCGGAGAAAATGATACTTGATTGGTGTATGTTTAGTTTTTGAATGAAGCACAGGATTTTTAGATATACTTATAGCACTTGTATTATCACATTTGATTGAGATAGGTTCATTAATGCTTACCTTCATGTCTTGAAGAGTTTACTTCATCCACATGACTTGTGTACAACATGCTGCTGTAGCTATATATTCTGCTTAAGCTGTAGACAGAGATATGGATGTTTGTTTCTTGCTTAGCCATGCCACCAGACTTTCTCCTAGATAGAATGCACCTCCACTTGTACTCTTCTTGTCATCCACACAGCTGGCCCAATCTGCATCTGTGTACGCTGTTAAGGTGAAGCTCTTGCCTTTAGGATACCAAAGCCCATATTGTGCTGTTCCTTGTAGATATCTGAGTATTCTTTTTACTGCCAGAAGATGGTTTTGTTTAGGTGCTGCTTGATATCTTGCCACTAGTCCTACTGCTAGCATGATGTCTAGTCTTGAAGCGGTCAAGTATAGCAGGCTTCCTATCATGGATCTGTAGAGTTTTTGATCTACATCTGCAAACCTATCATCACCACACAGCTTGCATCCCGTGATCATGGGGGTTGTCATTGGTTTGCAGTCCTCCATTTTGAATTTTTTCAGCATTTCTTTTAAGTATTTTTCTTGAGAAATGAATGTGCCTGTGTTCTTTTGCTGAATTTGCAGTCCCAAGTAGAAAATGAGTTCTCCAATCATAGAAATTTCAAACTCTGTTTTCATCTCATCAGCAAACCCTTTTGCTAGATCATCTTTGTTGCTTCCAAACATAATGTCATCAACATATAGAACAACAATTAGGAGTTCATTTTCATGCGCTTTTATGTATAGATTGTTGTCTACTCCACCTCTCTTAAAACCCTGTTTTTGCAAATATTTGTCCAGTCTTGAGTACCAAGCACGAGGAGCCTGTTTCAATCCATATAGGGCCTTCTTCAGTCTGCACACATAGTCTTCTTTGTCTGTCAATGAGAAGCCTTCTGGTTGTTCCATATACACTTCTTCTTCTAGATCTCCATTAAGAAAAACAGACTTTACATCCATTTGATATACCTTGAAGTCTTGGTAGCATGCAAATGCCAGGAACATTCTGATAGCCTCCATTCTGGCTACAGGTGCAAATGTTTCATCATAGTCAAGTCCTTCAATTTGTGAGTATCCTTTGCAGACCAGCCTGGCTTTATTCCTGATTACTTGTCCTTGCTCATTCATTTTGTTTTTGAATACCCATTTTGAACCAATGATATTTTTCTCAATAGGTCTAGGAACTAGTTCCCAGGTATTGTTCTTCTCAATTTGGTCCAATTCTGCATTCATTGCTTTTACCCAATACTTGTCCTTGCTGGCTTCTTCAAATTTCTTTGGCTCTATTTGTGATAACATGGCTATGTATACTTCTTGTGTTTGTTCTGTTAGCTGCCTTGTTGTCTGGACTCCTGCTTTCTTGTCTCCTATGATCTGATCTCAGGATGATTCTTCTGAGTGTATCTTGAGGGGGTTTTCGAGCTCAGCTCTGCATCATCTGTTGTCTTGCTTGTTTAATCATCATCCTTGTCTTCCTCTTCATGGTTGTCTGATGGACTACAACAGTCTGTACTTCTTGTATTGTTTGGAAGTTCTTCATCAAATCTCACATCAATACTTTCAGCTATCTTCCGAAGGATCTTGTTGTAGCACCTGTACCCTTTGCTTTTGGAAGCATATCCTAGAAAAATCCCTTCATCTGCTCTTGCATCAAATTTCCCAAGGTTTTCATCATTATTCTTTATGTAACACTTGCTACCAAAGACTCTGAAATTTTTTATTGAAGTTGGCTTTCCATGCCATAGTTCATATGGAGTCTTGTCACTGCTTGGCCTTAAGTGAGCTTTATTAAGGATATGTACTGCTGTGTGTACTGCTTCTGCCCAGAAGGTTTGAGCAATATTATTCTCTTGCATCATAGCTCTGGCTATTTGTTGTACAGAACTATTTTGTCTCTCTGCTACTCCATTCTACTGAGGTGTCCCCGCAATAGTAAATTTTTGCTTTATTCCATGTTCATTACATAGGTCTGCAAAGTCATAATCTGTGAATTCTCCTCCTCTGTTTGATCTGATACATTTCAGCTTGCATCCAGTTTGATTTTCTGCTAATGCTCTGAATATCTTAAATTTTTCCAATGCTTCTGATTTATTTTTGAGAAAGGCAACCCATGTCATTCTGGAGAAGTCATCTATTATCGGCATGAAATAGGATTCTCCACTTGGTGTTCTAGTTCTAGCAGGACCACACAGGTCCATGTGCACAAGCTGGAGTGGTCTTCTTGTTGACAACTCCTCTTTAGATTTAAAGGATGTGCGAGTCTGTTTCCCTAATTGACAAGATTTGCATATAGTACTTGAAGGCCTTTTTATTTCTGGCATGTCTTTGACAGCTTTCTTCTTACTCAATTTGATGATATGGTCAAAGCTGAGATGTCCCAATCTCCTATGCCACAACCATGACTCCTCAAGTTTGCTAAGATGGCAGGCTTCATCTTCCTCTTTCACTATGTATACATTATTCTCTGTTCGAACACCTTTGAGCAGAGTCTTTCCTGTTGTGCTTGACCTGACTACACAATCTTGTGCTCTAAAAAGAACTTCACAGCCTTTGTCACACATCTGACTGACACTCAGTAAATTTGCTTTCATTCCATCCACAAATAGTACCTCTTGGGCTTTTCCTCTGCCATTGTCTATGTTGACTGAGCCTTTTCCCTTGATCTTTTCTGATTTATCATTACCAAAAATAACATTGCCAGATTTCTTTTCATCAAGAGTTATAAACTTGCTTCTGTCTCTAGTCATGTGTTTGGAGCAGCCACTTTCCAAGTACCACTGGCTTTTCAGATCTTGAGCAGTTAGAGCCAGGTCACATTTATTCACTTTCTTTATCCACTGGAGGCCCCCTTTTGTTTGGTATCTTTGGTGAGGTGATGAATTATATCCCTTTAGAGAACACTTGGAAGATATATGCCCAATTTGATTGCATATACAACATTTGATTATAGTTTTTGTAGAATTGTGAGCATGAACAAAATTTCTTTGACTCATAAACCTCCTTGAGGTATTGAACATCAGTCTTTGTCCATACTTTCTACATTCAATAATTTTATGGCCAAATTCCTTACAATAAAAACAATAACCATAGAAATTATTTGCATACCTGATGTAAGATTGTTTTCTCCATTCGTTTGTTTGAGATAGCCTCTTCACTGTTTGCATCTTTTGCAGGTCTGAATTACTCTTCTTTGCATAACAATATGCAGCAGTGTGTCCAGGCTTGTGGCAGACATAGCAGGTGGCATTCTTCATAGGAGGGAAGAATTTCCTCTGATGACTTCCAAATTTGATATACTTAGGGGCATATGATTCTTTTTCTGCCATCTTAGTATTCATTATATTCCTTGTTACTAGAGATTTCTTCTGATATTTGTCATTCTTATTACATGTTTCTTCTTTTATAGGAATGGTCTGGGCTTCTTCATCAGTTTTCATTGCTTTTACAAAAATTATATTTTTGTCTTCCTTTTCTTTGCCTTTACTCGATTCTCCTTCATAGCCTATTCATGTTTTTATCACTGGGGATCTTTGAGCAACCAGGATATCATTCAACTTTCTAGAGCTTGTTGGTAGAGAAGAGTTTATAACCACTGTCCTTTGAGCATTTTCTA
This sequence comes from Pinus albicaulis, assembly GCA_034641835.2. Taxonomy (NCBI): domain Eukaryota; kingdom Viridiplantae; phylum Streptophyta; class Pinopsida; order Pinales; family Pinaceae; genus Pinus; species Pinus albicaulis. Next base: position 528,616,927 of record CM076569.1, read on the forward strand.
GTTTCTTCCTGAGACCTACCACTTCTTCCTCCAACTTCTCTTGTTCTTGGGTTTTATCCTTGATTTGCTGAAGTAACATATCTTCTATCTTCTTGGCTTCTTCAAGCCTTACCTTCAGCAGCATGAGAACTTATGAATTTTGTTCTTCTTTCACACATTTGAGGAGAATCTCTTTTTGTTTTCTGCATTTTAGTTTGAGTCTCTCAATCTCCTCCAGAGCACTTCTTAGCTCCTCCTCGAGGTCGACTTCCCCTTCTTCTTCTTCATCTTCTAGTAGGAGTCCCTCAAGATCTTCTATGGCCATCAATAAAAAATCTGAGGTTCCTTCTTCACATAAGGGTTCATCTGAATCTTCAGATGTACTGCTGTCTTGTTTAGCATAGAAAGATTTTCTGTTGAACTTCTTTCCCTTCTGCCAGTTCTTTGATTTATTCTTTTCTGACTCTTGAGCCTGATTCCTTTCTTTCTTGTGAGGACACTTAGCAGCATAGTGTCCAACTCTTCCACAGTTAAATCACTTGAAAGGAAGTTTACCTTTGTATTTACCTGAACCTCTGTCCAGTTTATTAACAAATTTTGCTTCTTCTTCATCCGAGCAAGAGCATATTTCTTCCTCTTCTTCTTTCTTCTTTTCTGTTTTTAAAGCTGCTTCCCTCAAACTTGGTTTCTTCTGTGGGAGCCTCATTTCATAGGCTGTTAGATTTCCAAGTATCCGGTTCATGGTTAAAGTCTCCCAATCCGCTGTCTCTTCTATTGTAGATACCTTGGGATTAAATCTGGATGGGAGTGATCTTAGAATCTTTTGCACAACTATACTTTCTGGTATGGTTTCTCCAAGAGCTTTCATATTGTTAACAATTTCTGCAACTTTTAAGAAGAAGCTGCCAACATCTTCATCATCATTCATTTTAAGTTTTCAAACTGGGCTCTATATACTTGAAGTTTGGTAGTTTTTACTTTCTGGTCTCCCTCATGTATGTCTTCAAGAGTATCCCATATTTTCTTGGCAGTGTCTTTGTGCATTACTTTAATAAACTCTGTTTCACATAATCCATTCAGGATGGCATTCATGGCTTTTTCATTAGCCACAAAATCTTGTTTTGCGTCCTTTTCTGAGTCAGTTACCTTCGGGGCATATCCTAATTCCACAGCAGCCCACACTTCTATTCCTAGAGACATTATGTATGTCTTCATTCTGATTTTTCAGAAAGCATAATTTTCACCAGTGAAGAAAGGGGCTTTATTGGTTGAGCATCCTTCTTTACTAGCCATCTTGGGAACCTAGGATCTCCTTTTATTTGTTAGACTTGTACAAAGGAACCTGCCTCTGATACCAATTGTTGAATCTCTAATTAAACTGAGAGGGGGGGGTGAATCAGTTTAATACATTCCTGATCTTTTAAACTTTTCATTAAACTTATTTACACCTTCATTTCAAACTCTATTTGATGTGAGAGTAATTTTAGAATGTAATCAGAAAGTATTAGTTTAATAGAGCAGTAGACTTAATATGAGAGCAGCAGGTATTAAGCAAATAATACATATCATATCAATACATAAATATCATGCACGGAGACACCAGATATAAGTGGAAACCCATAAAGGGAGAAAACCACATCTTATTATTGTTGTGATGCAAAGGCAAGCTCCAACTCCCTCTCACCACTGTTTTCTGCAGGCACCAACCTACGGGAGGCTCCTACCTCAATTTTGCAAGCTACAACTTGCAAGGAAGCACCAACTCCCTTCAGTTTTCTGCAGGCACCAACCTACAGGAGGCTCCAACCTCAGTCAGCTACAACTGACAGCTATCAAGCTGCAACTTGATAGGGAAGCTCCAACTTCCTCATTTTCTAAAACTGAATGTTTGCTGATTTACCTCAGATATCAGCTCTGTTATGTAGCTTCTCTTAATATTCTCTACCTTCTATATTCTGCATTCTCTCTATATATGCTCTCTCCCTTGCTCTCAAAAAACTCTCTCTGCATATCAAGATGATATTATTTATAGATTTCCTCACATGACTGTTTGTATTCTGCTTGGAATTCGAAATGGAAAGTCATGTCTCTTTACCTTCTGCCTTCTCACTCCTTTTATCAGCTTACTCAGAAATTATAACTGTAGGTGTCAATTTTAACATTACAGTGGGAGTTTTTTTTCTCTCGGAGACTTGCCAATGCATCACAAACAATAAAAACAATTAAAACATTTACATTCGAATTACAATATGAATTCCAGCTCACTTATTTTGTCTCTTGGTTTGCTGCGCATTTGTCTTTTCTGTGACTGTGTTTTGACTCTTTTCTGCTCTGTATGCTTTTCTGTCCTCTGTTGTAGTGTATTTGCTGCATACGTGTAACAATGCTTTTATATCAGTGCCTCTTAGAAAAATGCGTGACTGCTGACTTGCAGCAAGTGTCTTGTTGATGTGGAACATTCCGCAAATGGAACGGACATATATCACAGTCATTGTATATTTATAATCACCCTCTCATTAGGCCGAGGCCCATGGGTTCACAGCCCATGTGACATATTTTAATACAACTGCAACTGTGTTTTATATATCTAACAACAATCTTTTTATATATAAGCAATCGCCCTCCACCTTAAGCCTTTGGTCTTATATTACAATCCAATAAGTCGAATCACAACCACTAATACATGAAAGGGTCGGGCCCCACATCTCCGTCGGCGGATCGGTGGTGTCAAACGAAAACTTGCGATTGCGATTGATCAAATGGACGTGATGACCACATAAAACATGGCTCATATCGCAATCGGGTCCGAACTTTGAACACATGCAATTGGGACGCATTATAGAAAAGTTTCGATTGCGATCAGAACACGGATGCGATTTGCACAAATTAACTCCCGCATATAACAGGATCGGGTCCGCCACTTCAATCGCAACATATTACAAAGTCGTGCAATCAATCGGAGAGTTCCGATTGCGATTGAGATTTCGGACGCGATTGAACCAATTAATTCCATCGTATAATCGCCATCGGGTCCGCCACTTGATCGGAGCATATTACAAAAAACTTGCGATCAATCGGAAAGTTACGATTGCGATTGGGAACTTGGATGCGATTAGCTCATAAACTGTGGCATATAACTCAATCGGGTCCGGCCTTTGATCGGAGCATATAACAAAAAACTTGCGATAAATCGGAAAATTTCGATTGCGATTGGGAACTCGGATGCGATTAGCTCATAAACTGTGGCATATAACTCGATCGGGTCCGGCCTTTCATCGGAGCATACAACAAAATACTTGCGATCAATAGGAAAGTTCCGATTGCTATTGGGAACTCGGATGCGATTGGCTCATAAACTGTGGCATATAACTCGATCGGGTCCGGCCTTCGATCAGAGCATATAACAAAAGACTTGCGATCAATCGGAAAGTTCTGATTGCGATTGGGAACTCAGATGCGATTGGCTCATAAACTGTGGCATATAACTCGATCGGGTTCGGCCTTCGATCGAAGCATATAACAAAAGACTTGCGATCAATCGGAAAGCTCCGATTGCGATTGGGGAGAGGTCACACCATCTAAAACTTCGTTTTGTGCGCTCCATAATAACGGACATATATGTATACTTTTCCAAAGGGTTAAGCGATTCCTGGAATATGGTTTATATATTATATGTGCTCCGCCGGTTGGAGAGTGCGATTCCAGGAATATGGTTCTGTATTATATGTGTAACGCCCGGCTGGAGTCTGCGATTCCTGGAATAAGATTCGTGTTATATTATATGTATAATGCTCGCTGGAGTGTGCGATTCTCGGAGTTTTGTAACTGCTCTCTGCCTCTGTCTCTGCTTCTGTCACTCTGCCTTTGTCTCACTGTGCTTCTATGACTGTTACATTTTGACTGTCTTCTTGCTGCCTCTATTGCTTTTGCTGTGCCTCTTTTGCCTTCCTTTGCTTCAGCGCTGCCTCTTTTGCCTGAGTGCTGCCGCCTTTACCATCAATGACAATATTTCCCATGAATGAGATGGCTCTCGGGCCTGAGTGAATGGTCATGGATCCCTATTGTGCTTGGTGATCTATGAAATAGGGTGATCCATTTATGGGGAGGTAATATCGACTGACATGGATTTTTATCAGGTGCAAGGAAAGTTGGTGGTAAACGCGATTGAGATGATGGACCCTATGGTGAATTTCATAGAAATGATGTCATGATATGAAAATATTTGTAGGAAGCCTATCATGTTGGGTGGACAACGATATGTTAACAATAAAGGACTATTAGGGGACCGATTTTGATGGGAAATTATTGGTATAATTGTAACTTCAACAAAAAAATACCCCAAGTGAAAAATTCTTGATGAAAACATATATAAATAGAAGTTTGTGAAACAAGATGAATTGAAGAACCTGGAAACATGGACTTGAGAGGTACTCTGAATCTAAAAATGAGCCCAAAAAATGAGTTTGATCTAAAAATGGAACAAATGGTACCATGATAAAGATGATTTTAGGGGGTGATGGACCTCAACCCTAGATGTATTTTTGTTATCTATGTACTGAGAGAAGCACCCATTATGAGTATTCTCCCCTTTTGATGCCTCAAATTTTCTCGGCGATGAGCAACGGATGTATTTTTTGTACACACACATGCATACACACACACAGACATATATATATGAGATGATTTTTTATGTGGCTCTTCATGATGTGTAACATGTGCTATGATTTTATACATGTGATATAATTTCACATTTATTTTATGGGTATGATGCTTATGATTTATGTGTCTTGATGATGATATATATGTGATACATGATTTTCTACGATTTGAATAGCTATGTGGTCTTATACATGACTTTGATCTCTTGGTATATGTTAAAATGTGATATGATCAAAACCACAAGCTAACCTTTGTGCATGTAGGTAGTTCTGAAAAAGGAAAGGGTCAGAAACTTTGAAGGTTTTATTTAAGTGTGATACGACAAGCTGGGAATCAAGGAACACATGCACATGACTGATACCTAAATTGGAGGAATCCACCAAGATTCCTATAAAGTGATTGTATTCAACTTTATTATTATTGGTTGGACCGATACAAATCCCATTATGGTATAAGGGTGTCAGGTCATGAGAGTATATGGCCCAGGTTGTTTTAGCGAGGTTTTGCGGCCTTCGAGAGGCACCACCAACGAACCCGTGAGGATACATTGGTGAATGAAGAGAGTGATTTTAGCATACATCTATGATGAGGTGATCATCATGAAAACAAGTCATGGTTCATACATTTATATTCTAGGGATATTTTGTGAGTTATGGATATTATTTTTTGAGGTATAACTTGTTGATAGGATTTTTCATAAAATTCCCATCAGGTTTTGCTAACATGTATTCCCCCTTAAGGAGAAAATGTTTAACAATATAAGGTCCCTTATATAATGTTTCAAACTTTCGTGGTGCTAAATATTCATTGGAAACATCGTAGAGAAGTACTAATTACTCTTTAGTAAATGATCGAGGGGTGACATTGCAATCAGAGGAGGATTTAGTCCTTTTTTTGTGGGATTCGTCATGTTGGAGTGATTCCAATTGACTTCTTTTGTTGTGTTCCAATTGTACTATCCTCTGCTCTAAATGTGAGGTATCTCAAAGGAGTTCAATGGCTGAGTGTCAAGTATGCATCTCACACTCAATGGGGACAACAAATTAAAATTCATATAATAGATGCAAGGGTGTAAACGCTATGGAAATTTGACTTTAGTGTGGTATGCCCATAAGGCTGAGAAAACTATATGGTGCCAGTTGGTTTGTTGTTTTTTCACCATACATTGTAACATTTTTAACACAGTTACTGATCAAATGATAAAATTACCTCGTACGATTTTTTTTGAGGTAGCAAAAAAAGTACCTGATTTCGAAAAGTGGTGATGTAGAATCACCAATTTTTTTTGGAGAATAAATTTGGCACTTCAAATTTTCTTCTGAATTTTTTTTTTAATGTCACGATTTTCATGTCGATTTTTAAAAGTGGTGATTTAGAATCACCTACTTTTTTATAGAGGGTTGTTTTTGACACTATAAATTTTCTAATGTCTTTTTCTTCCCTGAGATGTTATTTTTAAGTGTACTTATGCATTTTCTTTTTGTAATGAAATCATCATTTTTTCACATAGTTAAAAACATAAAAAAAGGTCAATATTTTAAAGCTAGGATTTTCTATATGTTTATGTATTTTTAATTAATACTTAAATGCACGTCAAATAATTATTGCTAAAAAAAAATATTTTTAATCATATGACAAAAAAATACACATTTTGAGACTTTTAGTTAGAAAAACATGTTAAATAAATGATTTTTTGGGGAAAATATTAACAAAAAAACTTTAAAAATAACATTTTCTTATGAATTTTATGTCAAAAATTAATAGTAATCACAGGTTTTTTGCAAAAAATAAGCACTCTTCTCATTAAATATCAAAGTCTAAACATTACAAGTAAAATTGCGTAATAGCTCTCCACTTTGATCTTTATTTGTAAGCATAACTTAAATCTAATCCCTAATATCAACTAGTCCATGTTCAACATCTTCTAGAACATCATTAATGTCTTCTTATACAACATTTTTTGCTTCATTTTGGTCATTGTAATCTTCTAATGGATCTTTCATGTCTGGAAATCTTCTAAAATATCATTTTCCAATCATTCCATATAATGGTAGTTGAGGTTTCTTTTCTTTTTTTTCCACACGTGATTCATTAACATATCCTTTCCTCAAACTAATTTCTTGCATTGCATCTAGAAGAAATTGAAGAGCATTAATTTTTTGTTGAAGAAATTTTCATTGCATTGGGTCTTTCTTAATGGAAATGAAATTTCTTCCTTTTTTTAGGAAACATGCTAGCGTTGTACCTAATTATCAAGCACAAAATAAATAATTAATCAAATTAGTATAAACACATAAAAAATAAAAAATATAATATTTAAATTCAATTTTATATAATAAAACTTACCTGAACCTGAGAGTAAATCGAAAACCCAATATCCTTCATTTGAACATAGATCTATAAGATAGTTAATCAATGTTTGTGGTTTTTTATAAATATTAACTACATATCGTTTCGAATCTTTTTCCTCATATGTTAGTTTTCTTACAAAAACAACATAAACTAGTACTTGAGTATGACTCTTCCTATCTACTTGATTCAGAAGAATAAGCCTATAGATATCCTATTTTGTCCAACATTCAACATGGATGAACTCACAATCATTTATAATAGGCTGATATTCAGAACAAATAAGATTTGAATTCTTCCTATAACATAACATAGTAAAATTTCAATTTTGCTGTATATAAACACAAATTCTAACATTAATCGAACATACAATTTCAATGTCTTACCATGTAAGTTGCATCCTTGATTTTGCTTTTCCCTTGAAGCTTGTTAATAACATCACAAATTGTGTGTCTGAATGAAATGTCACAAATCTCCAAAGTAGTGATGTTTTGACTTGTTGAAAGCCTATAACCACTTTAATAAAATCTTGATAAGTATATTGTTCACTATCATATTCAATGCTTGGGAAATTGAAACCGTGAGGAATATCTACAATAACTAGGCCATATTCCCTTTTAGGTATGAGTTTTGCAATGTCTTCACAATCACCTGGTATTATTTGATATTTTACATTATCGAGCCCATTTCAAATGAAATGATTAAGAGTAGGATCAAGTTCAACATTCTTAAGATGTTTCTTTCTCATCATTTCCAACTTATTTTTTTCAATAAATCTTTTGAAAGTATCTAGTACTCCATTTGCATCCTTCTTCGACATCTTTAATGACATAAAAAATATATATATATAAGTAATAAAATAAAAATAGTTTACATATTAATAAAATGAATGTATAAATCAATATACTTTATTTAATGCAATATAAAAATCTTTAAGTGTTGCTATAGAACTTGATTCAAGGTAGTTGTGCACAACATCATCCCAACTGTCTTCATTCAAAATTTTAACCATATGTTCTTGTATTTTCATATGAGTCTTGTGACTGAATAAATAAGGTTAAAACTGTTAATATAGTGATATGTATAAAAAATTATACCAACAACAATATTAATTATTTAAAAGAAAGTTATAATCAAAAGAAAAGTACAAATAACTCAACAAATTTACTTTTGAAATTCTGTGTGCATTTCCTCCATTGATAATTCACCTAACTTCACATGGGGTAGTATTGATTTGAATAGTTTATCATCCTTCACTCCTTGCATTGTTCTCCAAGGTTGGATTTCAAGGCATGTCTTAATTTTGGTACATATTGTGGGTCTACAATTTTTAACCTTTTGATTTTTTATGGAAATATTCTTCCACCGCTCAAAAATATCATCAATCAATTCCCAGATCTCCCCAATTTTAAATACCAACTAAAAAATGTTATCCATGCCTCTGAATATATTTGAATGTATTTTTCCATCTTTTGATTTTAATTTGTCATCAATTTGATAACATGTTTCCATTAAAAATTCCTTTTGAAAGGTTAGGTTGTCTGTTTCCTTATCCCCACCCCATTTTTCTATGAATTCATTATGCGTAAATCTGACCCTTTGGATGAAATTCATTTTCATTATGTACTCATTATCTTCATTATGATCCCATTCCAATAACTTTGATTCTATTTCTGTTAAATCAACGTAAATGATGCATTTCACTGTTTGGAAAAGATATTTATTGGGGTATTCATCAATCAACTTGCCTCTACCGAATGGTTCCCTCCAATTACATAATATTTATAATCAAAACAGTGTGTCTTCTCAAATGCCTATTTTTTGGGAACCTGACGTGGATCAAAAAGAACCACATAATCCACCACATGTGCATATGGATCAAACCTAAACAATATTTTCAGAATATGTACATGTAGGTGATGGGCCTTTCTAATTTGATATTGAGATTGTCCTTCATCTGGCCTATAGAATTGGCTAACATTGAGCTCAAATTTTTGGCCACAACAAATTAATTTATTCTTCCTAAACTCAGATCGAATGAATTTTTTTTTTGTTTTAATTATGACATCCTCTAACTTGGTGTTATGATTTCTCTCCTTCCTTTAGAGCTTTCAATTTTTTCTTCATTGCTGCTCATGACTTTTACAGGTTGACCAAAATTTTATTTCTTCTTCATTACTTGTTAACATATCCATTTTTTGAAAAACAAGCTCTTCATCATCATCTAGAAGAGAGACATATTTGGCCATTTTTCTTTTTGGCATTTGATTTGTTTTCTCCATTTGCACAATAGTTCTATTCTCCTCCTCACTAATGTTAACATAATTTTCAGATTCATCTTCCACATCTTCAAAAGAAACATGCTTACATTTACTAGATTAAACCACCTTAGTGAGTCTTCACTGATCCCCTCTTTGAACTAATGCAGTGTCATGATTTATTGGTTTTTGCCTCATTCTCATTTCTTCTTATGTTTCTGTGTGGAAAGTCGTGATCACAATCATAATGTTCGGCTCCATATAATAAATACCCTTAATCAAGTTTGAAATAGGCTTAACAAAATCTTGTGAAACAAAATAAAATATCAATGATCAATAATTTATACAAAATTGAATGATCCTTACAATAATTCATAACACAAATATAAATAAACATACTTATAATGTTATTTGAATTTTTTTTTGAGATTTCTGCACACAACTTTGTAGATGTTTCATCTGTGTCATACTTGACCTTTGATAGACGATATCTAAGCTTTTCACATTTATTAGCCATTCTTGCAAGAACATAATTAGTGTTTGTATTCGAAACCAAAAATATGTCTCATACTCTACTCATCACCTGATATGCTTCACCTAATTGAATCATACCACAAAAGAGATAGATATGTATACCATCATTGGTTTCATTGTCTTCAAGATACCATGAAATTTTTTTTTTTTTTTTCATCTGCATTCTTCCATTCAGAAAAATGCTTGATTGAACTTGCTGAGCCAATTGCTTGACCTTTACTACGTTTTTCATTTTTTTTGTGTTCAAAAATTTTCATAGTGTGCCCATCAATATTCTTAGTGCGTCCAACAGTATCCATAGTGTGTCCGACTGCAACTTTAGATTTCACAATTGCGGCCCTTGCTCCAGAAACATTCACAAAAATATTATTTGATGCCATCTTCCTGAGAAAAAGATATATATATATATATATATATATATATATATATATATATATATATATATATATATATATATATATATATATATATATATATATATATATATATATATATATATATATATATATATATATATATATATATATATATATATATATATATATATATATATATATATATATATATATATATATATATATATATATATATATATATATATATATATATATATATAAGCTAATGAAAAAACACATATCCTAATTAATAGTTTTTTTTTAAATTTTTCCAATATAAATTTAAAATTATACGAAAAATAATTTCTATGAAATAAATTAAAAAAATACAATCTATTAGTAGAACTACTTAAATTTAATTAAAAAAGAAAGAAAGAAAGAGAATATAACTAACTTTTCTTAATATTTTTCAAATTATAAAAACATATTTTTTTTTTCATTTAAAAATAAACAATTCTAAATCTTTTATATATATATATATATATAAAAGAACAAACTAATAACTTCATTAAACGGAAAAAAAAATTAAAAATATTTTAATATTAACATTTTTTTTAAACAATTTTGAAAACAAAATAAAAAATAAAAAGTTTAAGATTTTTAATATAAGCTTTATTTTTTTAAATTATAAAAACAAAAATACAATTTTGTTTTTAAAACATATTAAAATTAAACATATTTATTAATAAAATATAAAAAAAATTAAAATAAAATAAAAATTAGTTTTAAAATTATTAATATATTAATTTTTTTAAATAATTTAAAATATATATATATATATATATATATACATATATATATATATATATATATATATATATATATATATTAAATTTATTTTCTTTTTTGATAATTTAAAAAAAAAAAAAATCAACGTGCTCCAGGAAAAAAAAAAAAAAAAAGAGATTTGGGTGGGGCAGCACTTGTAATGCCGCCCCGCCGGCCTCTGGCCCCCGCATTGCCCCTCCGCCTAGCTAAGGGCTGAAGGCCGGTGGGGTAACACTCATAGCATTGCCCGACCAACCTTCGAACAAAAAAAAAAAAAACTATATTTATTTTAAAAAAAATATTTTAAGAAATAATAAAATAAATAAATAAATATATATATATATATATATATATATATATATATATATATATATATATATATATATATATATATATATAATTTTTTTTTGTTTTTGTTTTAAAAACAAAAAAAAAAACAAAATATATATATAAATAAAACTTTTTGGTTTCAATATTTATAACTATATAAATAAATAAAAATTCATTATATTAAAAAAAAATATTTTTCTTATAATAAAAATAACATTTGAAATACGTAATGCAATTATAAAAAAAAGCAAATTAATTTTTTAAAATAGAAATAAAAATTGTTTTTTGCAATTTTAAGAAAATAAATAAATAAATAAATAAATATATATATATATATATGTGCCAGGTTGTTTTATCTTTTTTTGTTTCGTGGGGGAACCCAGCAAGCCTAAAAAGAAAAAAATGCTAAATGTTTTCCCAAAAAACCCTACAAATTTGAGTTTTTTTTTTTCCATTTTGTTCGCTATAAATAAAAAAAATTAGGGTTTTAGAACAAAAAAACCATAAAAGAAATCATTTTGGGAACATAAAAGCCATTAAAAAAATAGATTCTCCACAAATTCATCTTTAAATGGTAAAAATAGAAGGAAAGCTAACCTTTCTAATGCGAAAAAACTCTCATTCAATGTGATATCAATGCCAACGCAGTGGCTCCACAAATTTCTCTAACAAAACCCAATTCCTCCACAAATTGCTCCAACAAAACCCAAAAAACTTGATGTGATGTGAGGAATGAAAACAATGATTGTTATTATATAGTGAAGATTATGCGATTGCTTTACCATTTCGTGAATGTGTGGTTAAAATTAAATTAAGAAAATTAATATGAAGTTAATTTAAAGGTTTATATTAAATTTTATTCAACATTGGCCAAAAAATAAAACATAAATTATAAAAATTAATTTCAATACGTAGTAAAGGTTAAATCATTTAAATAAAAAATTTATTTTAGTTTGGAAGGAATGCATGAAAGGAATATTTTTGTGGATATTTTGAATATAAAGTAGGGTAAAATATTTCAAGACTAGCAAGTTAGTAAAATGTTTTGAAATAAATTTTAAACGAATATTTTGGACGGAAATATTTCAAGAAAAAAATTTGGAGGGATATTTTTTCGCCAAATATTTTGGGGGGAAACTTTGGAGGGAAAATTTTTAGCGATAATTTTTTGGGGGAAATTTTAGAGGGAAATTTCCAGTATTTAAGATATATATTGTCATTAGCAGTGAGAGAATTTGTATCATTCAACATCTTCTTGTTGAAAGTCATGGGTTCTTCTGATACTGAAGCTTTTCTTTCTACAACATCAACATCTTCGTCACACAACAACTCTATTCAGATTGATGAATATAGCAGGAGTTCGTTTACCATGGATAGAGAGTCAAATTTTTGACTTGGTCGTAATCCTAAGGATGATGAGAAAAAAATTGATGAAGGGTAGTAAAAAGATTTTTTTTTAACTCGAGAGTGAGTTATTCCACTCCATCCTAATGCTAAGGATTATAAGAGCAACTGTGATGAAGGACATGATGAAGAATTTACATAGTCAAAATATCCACTTTGTCCTAATCCTAAGGACTATGTGAGCACCACTGATGAAGGGGGGAATGAATGATTTCCAGAGTTAAAATATCCAATTCATCCTAATCCCAAGGATTATGCGAGCACCACTAATGAAGAGGGGAATGAAGAATTTGAAGAGTCAAAATATCCACTTCTTCTTATTCCTAAGGATTATGCGAGCACCACTGGTAAAGAGGGGCATGAAGAATTTCCAGAGTCAAAATATCCACTTCATCCTAATCCTAAGGATTATGCGAGCACCACTAATGAAGAGGCGAATGAAGAATTTCCAGAGAAAAAATATCCACTTCGTCCTAATCCTAAGGATTATGCGAGCATGACTAATGAAGAGGGGGATGAATTTATAGAGTCAAAATTTTCACTTCATCCTAATGCTAAGGATTATAAGAGCGCCAATGATGAGGGCGGCGACGAAGAATTTCCAATGTCAAATTATCCACTTTATATTAATGCTAAGTATTATGAGAGCCTCAGTGATGAAGGGGGGATGAATAATTTCCAATAAATAGAGATTCAAAGTGTCCACATATTCCTAATCCCAAGGATTATGAGAGCACTAGTGAGGAAGGGGAGCGGTGGGATGAAGAATTTATAGTGAATAGAGATTCAAAGCTTCTACTTAGGTCTAATCCTAAGGATTATGAGAGCACAACTGAGGAAGGGGAGGATGAGGAGTTTCTTGCAAATGATAATTTTAGAGGCACAGATCTAAATAATGCATTTTCTCTAAGTGATTGTTTCAAAGGAGCTCGTGGGGATGTAGAATAGAACCCTCCAAGGAAATATTTCGAAAGCATGGATGAATATGGTGAATAATTTCATCTAAGTCAAGGTTTCAAAAGTGTAGATGATTCTTGTGAAATTTTATCTTCAAGTGAGGATGGTAATGAATATTTTCCAAGCAATGATTCTGATGAATTTATTAATTATGTTCAGAATGTTGAAAGTGGGGATAATCCCGAGGGTGATGAAACTTCTTATTCAAAGGATAAGGGAATGATGAAGTCATTTCAAGAAAATATCACAACTAGGAGTAGGAGTAGACATTTTCATATCAATCCAAAATATTACAATTATACAAAGGTTAGGACAACATATCTCACAAGTAGAATTTCTGTCGTAAATCAAATTTCAAGTGACTATTTTCGAATTGATTTCTTGAAACATATGGATTTCAACTATCCTTTGGAGAAAAGAAAAAGATATTTTTCAATGAATAAAAACATGCAAAATTCATATTTAGTGGATTGCATGCAATCCACACTAGCAGGTTATGATTATCATATTGGGAATGTATTTCTCTCGAGAAAGGTTTTCAGTTCAATTCAATTGGTAGTTTTCGTTAGTCAAGAATCGAAGATAGACTAGAAAAGGATCCCACATATTATCAGAATTATGTTAAAAATGAGAGGTTGGGCCATTAGCAAATAATGCTATGTCACGGATGAAAGAATTCTTTTCAAAGCATGGAGAGTGTATTCCAAATAAAGACACAATACATATTCCAAATAATTTTTCGAGACGAGAAATCTACAACTTATACAAAGAATATGCAGAAGGTGTTGAAGGATTTGCTAATTTTATTACATATTCATATTTTACAGGGGTATGGAAGAATGAATTCAACAATGTTCATATTCCTAAGAATACAAGGATGAGGATTTGCAGTACATGTGCTTCTCTTAAGTAAAAAGGAGATAAATGTTGAGAGGAAGAAAGAGGTATGGGTTCATAACAACATTTTTAAAATTTGGATAGTTATCAACTATAAAAATATATTTATTCATATGTTTCTTTTATTTTATGTGCAATTTATGTTGTCAAAGAACTTCACAGCATCGCAATCAGCAAGAAAGTGAAAGACAAAAAATTGTATAAACATCGAAAGAAATGTTATGATAATCCACATAAATATTTGGGTTTAATAATTGATGGTATGGACCAAAATAAAACACTTATACCACATTTTTTCGGCACACCAAAAAACTTACAGGAGAAAAATTTCATTAAGTTTCACTTGGTTGCTTGTATGGTCTTTAATGAGAAGATGTTTGCAAGGGTTTACTTCACAACTCCAAATATTCATAATGATGCAAATCTGACCATAAATATAATCCATGATGTGGTTACTTATTCGTTTGGTACACTTCCTGAAGTTCTGTATGTAAAATTAGACAACACAAGTCATGAAAAAAAAATGAAGTTCTTTTTGGGTATCTAAACATGCTCATTGAATTGGGATTTTTTAAAAAGATAAAGGTTGGTTTCCTTCTTGTTGGGAATACTCATGAACATATTGATCAAATGTTCAGTTGTTTTTCAGTAGCATTGAGGAGGAAAGGTGTTGGGAGCCTGCCATCATTAATTAAATGTATTCAGAAATCATACATTCTAGAGCCTATATTTCATATGTTAGAAGAAATTATTTACATGCAAAGGTTTATTCTAGGGTCTCATGGTAAGGAGAATTGTATTGAACAACTTAAAGACATTAGCTTCCAACATCAATTTCATATAAAAAAATTAATGGGATAACACTTATATGGTGCAATAAGTATTCAACTATTGCAGAATGGGGGCCATCATTAGGTTTACCATTTTTTAAGTTCATTCTAGACTGTCCAATATTTGCATCAAATGTATTGTTATTACAGTCAGTTTCTGAACTCCATAATGCACGAAGGCATAAGAGAGATACAAATTATTTTTAATGTTTGGAGGAAATTAAAATATCTATTAGAGATACATATGATTACTTTGATGTTGCTTATTCATTTTGGTGGGAGTCTTTTTTCAATAATCAAAGTGATATGATTTCAGGATCAATAAATGAGTATACACTTTTGAAGACTCTATTTTTTGGCCACAAAATATGCCTAATGAACATGAGGAAACACACAATGTTGAACAATAACAGGCTCAAGGTATTTGTAATCCTCCACATGTAGAGGAAAGAGAAATATATATTGGTTCTAGAAGATCACGTGTATATAACGTGAAGCCATGGAAGACCCTTATAGGGGTTCTGTGTATGATGTTAAGGAGGGTTACAAGATATCAGTGGTAACAGATGAAGATACACTTGGTTGTCAATTCTGGGTTGCCAAGGTTATAGAGGTCATTAAAGAAAATGAAGATCTTACAGCTGTTGAAGTACATTGGTATGCCACAAGTACCCACCCATTCAATGGTGTGTACAAGCCAAAGATGGTAGTTGAAAAAAAATGGCAGAAAGAGAAAAAGAAAGGGAACAAATATAAATCTTTGCCGCCCAGATGTCCTAAAATTGGAGGATGTTGACATACTTGTGTATGACTTCAATTTGATAAAGAGAGGAACTCTTTGCTTGAAGACGATAAATATTTTGAAGAAATTGCTACTAGAACAGAGAGTGTTGACATGGGACTCTGCTGAATGTATTCATATATCTAGAAGATTTTTGAAAATTGAAATGGTGGGCATGCATGTTGACTCAGATGGAGCACTAGTTGATGAAAGAGAAGAATATGGATCATCTTCATCTGCATCCAATCATTCATCTAAAGAAGTTGGTTTTGATGGTGTGCCAAAACCTATGAATTATTTTGAGTAATTGTCTAAGAAATTTTTATGTAATTGATGTTCACATGGTGACTCGAAATAAACATTTTTTTTTCCATACGATCTTACATGAAGTTATGATGCATTTCTATGTTTGTTGGATTATATGTTTTAATTATGAAGAATTCGTCTCTTTAGAATATCCACAGTGTAACAATGAATATCAAAAATAATTTATGTTATATTCAATATAACAAACTTGATATTATGATTAAAAGTAAAAAAAAAAAAAAATTAGAAAATAATGTTGAATTTTTAGATTCTGCAATGATATTTCCATGATATTGTTTATTGTTAACATTTGTTATACGATACTTTTAAAAATTCTAAAAAAAATTATGCCTCATTGAAATAAGACACTTCGTTTTGATGGTTGATTTTTAGGTTTTGGTTGCAATTATATAAGTTGTATTAGGTTAAGATTTGAAAATAGATATATTTGTATCCTTTAAAATTATAAATTACTCTTGGAATAATAAATATTTCATTTACTTGCTCATTTTTAAAAATTGTTTAAGTCATATAATTTTTCCATAATTTCATGGTTCAAGTATGTTAAAAAGTTAATATTTAAAAATTTGAGATTTAAAACTTGTCAAAATATTAAGGTTTTTATGCGCTAAGATATCTTATCTTTAATGTTATGGTTGAAAACAATTACAATTTTAGAGTTTTTTAGAGTCAAGATATTTTATGTTTAACAAGATATAAGGCTTTCAGATACAAGGAGTCAAAATTGTTAGCAATTATAAGGCTTTCAGACATGACATTTGTATCTTTAACATCATGTATCAAAATTGTTCGAATTTTATGATTTTTCAATGTCCTAATATTTGATTTTTAATTCCATTGT
Source organism: Pinus albicaulis (assembly GCA_034641835.2). Classification (NCBI taxonomy): domain Eukaryota; kingdom Viridiplantae; phylum Streptophyta; class Pinopsida; order Pinales; family Pinaceae; genus Pinus; species Pinus albicaulis. Next base: position 528,634,236 of record CM076569.1, read on the forward strand.
AAAAAAGTGTCTAAATTGTGACATAGTTTTTTTTTGGTTATTCCACCATTTTTTGGTTATTCCACCATCAACACTTTATGTTTTGAGGGTTTTTTTTCAATCCTTTTTTCAAGAAAAAAATTGGTTTTTAACATAATTTAAATTTTTTTTGAAATTTGACCCTTACAAAAAAGTACGTTCTGGAAGACATACTTTTCGTTTTTGGGTTGTTTTTTCATGTTTTTTGAGTTTTTTTGCGCTAGAGTTCTCATTTTGAGGTAATAGTTCCCATTTGATCGGTAACTATGCTTTTTTTCATAACTTTGTTAACCATCGCTACATGTCCATTGGACTAAGCGTAGTATGGGGAAGAAAACGCGTGAGAAAAACCAAATGGTTGGGATAGTTCTTAAAATATCTCATTCTTGAAGTGTTTTCTAGATCCGATAGTAATTCCTTGGGACCACTAAACTATGTTATGACATGGTTAAAGAGAAACCTAACCACAGGTTTTGTGGTGATATTATAAGTGGGCATGGCTTCAGCCAACTTCGTGAAATAGACAACAAAAACCACAATGTACTTATGGCTATCAGAGGATGTAGGACAGTAGGTCATGAAGTTGATGCCCCATTTGAAAAAAGGATTTTTGGTGATGACTGGTGGAGGGGACCAGGTGGGGCTCAAAAATTGTGATCATATTTTTTCCAACACTAACATCACTTAATTGATTGAGTACAGTTGCGAAACAAGGTGGGCCAAAAATAACCAACTCGGAGGATATTTTAGGTAGTGGACATCTGATATAGGTAGTTGTTGCATCTTCCACTATTATAATCTTTTAAGACCTTCTCAGCTTGCTCTAGAGTAAGACACCAATGAAGGATGTGTCGATTCCTCAACGATAGAGTACGTCACCCATAATAAGGTAACTAGGGGCTTTATGGCAGATGCATCATCGATCATCGCGAGTAAGCTGAGTGTAAAAACTTCGAGTTCTAATAAAGAGGAGAATTTCATTGTATCAGGCATCATCTATAGATATGAGGAAAAAAATTTCATCTCGGAAAGAATCATTGATGGGAGACCCATGGTTCTCGGTAGGGATATTTGCGATGAAGTTTGTAAGGATTAACGCCCTCTTTATTTTTAGGGAAGCAAATTGTAGGTCTAATTCTCGCGGGATAACTACCCATTGGGAATATTTATGATTCATCTATTGGAATCACGATTGTCGTTAGAAACAAAACTGCAGGCATTAGTCTTCACTATAATCGCCAGAGTTAGGATCCACAAGAGGTGGTTATTCCATGTCATGAAACACGCAGGGAGAGTTGAACCCAATGTCCAATAATCCCCCCCCCCCCAACTTGAGTTGAGTGAGTTTCAAACTCGAGGCCTGTCGCTTTGATAACACTTTTTGGAATCACGATTACCATTAGACAAAAACCCACAGGAATTAGTCTCCACTACAATCGCCAGAGTTAGGATCGACGAGAGGCAGTTATTCTATGTCGCGAAACTAACGGGGAGCATTGAACCCAATGTCCAACATCATCATAAAATGAGTAATAAAATATCTCGTGGGGTTGATATTTTCTATTTTGGTGGTGGTTCATAGGATGATATAATGTCTAAGATTCTGAACGAAGTGTACTAAGGAAATGAATATCTTCTCTATTTGCTCATACTTCAAGGTAGGCCTGAAGAGGTTCTTAATGATACAATAGGTAATGAGATATCTATTATTTTGTCCTTCGTATATTAATGCCCCAACGATGGCTACTTCAGATGCTTATAGGTATAGGGTATAGTCCTTAGTGTGGCCAAGAGGGCTAGTCAATGGAGCTTGAAATAATGCCTTTTTTAGGGCTTAAATTTTTTTTTAGGATTGATCGGGACATTGGAAGGGGATGTATTGAAAAATAGGGTGCAAAAATCTATGTGCACAAGTTGCGTAATTGGGAACAAAGAAATGTAATAAATTGGCCTTACCCTACAATATTAGTAACTTCTTAATGTTTTTGGAGGTGATATCTCCTGGATAGTCTGGACCTTCAAAGCGTTGACTCTAATACTTTGATGGGAAATAATGAATCCCAATATTCTTACCGCATTGAAACAAAAGACACACTTGAGGGGTTTCAAGCATACCTTATATTATCAACATATCTAAAACACTAGGTGAATATCCTCCAAATGATTTGACCACTTTTTGGATTGTACTATGAGGTCATCCAAATAGGCTAGAATTATAATGGCCAAGTCGTGGAAGATATAATTCATTTCCCATTGGAAAGTGGCCCCCATGTTTTTAATTCCAAATGGAATGACTTAGTATATGAATTTTTTATATTGGAATAATCTCTCTTGTAAACAAGAACGATCTTCTTATATTCCCAAGAAAATCCAGTAACAAGAAAACAATTAAACTACTCTTTCCTTGAGTCTATATTTGTTTGAATCATAAATTTTAAAGGAGGATAATAAAACCTTTACCTTTTTATGAAATTCATGATGGAGACCCTTTCTATGCTCTGATGCATCTCTCCAATACTTGAAAAATACCTACAATCATAGAAACAAAAAGGATTAAAGGCATATGTAGTACAATGATCCAACCAAATTCAAACTAATAGATCAAGGAGATTAGTAACTAACATCATCTTAATGGATAAAAATAAATATGCTAAATGATTCACCATTTTTATAAAACAATCCAGTGATAAAAAGAGCTCATTTGTATTAATTCAGAAATATAGAAGAGATTCACAACCTTTTCCTTGATAAAGTGACACTCCTCCCATAAGTCTACAATCCTTTCCTTCTATGATAGGATTTCCAACTTAATTTAACCAGCATAATACCACCCTCAATGAACCCCCCTAAACATCTAGCTCGTAGTTGATTTATAGGCCAAGAAGAGGAATTTTCAGATCCATATTTCAAGGATGAGATCCACTAATAGTGGGATTACAGTTAGTCGAGAAGGGGAATTATATCCATGATGAGAGGGGCAAGGCTCGAATAAGAATGACCTCAAATATTTTGTTGGGAAAAATACTGAGAGGGGGGGTGAATCAGTATTTAGAGCTTATAACATAAATTCAACTTTTTCTTTAAGCAGATTTCCATATGTGGTTTTTATGAACTGAGCTAGCGTATGCACATGGAAATGCAGAAGGAAACTAGCGTATACTGATTTAACTTTCTAGATTTAGAGAAATTCTCAGAAGCAGTCTTATAAACAGATTTATCAGTTATGTATCAGGTTAGAAGTTGTGAACAGTAATCGACAGAATAAAGCATCACACACATGAACACCAATATTTAAGGTGGAAACCCAATTCAGGAGAAAACCACCGTTGTTGTCGTCACTGTCTTCAATATTTATTTTATAGAAAACCTTTTACAACATAGTACTGATGCAGACTCATACTAGTACGTAGGCTTCTACCTGAAGAAGGCTGCAACCTTCTCTCATTTTCTAGCTGCAACTAGAAGGGAGCTCCAACCCCCTGATCTCATTTACCACCCCCTCCTGGAAGGGAGCTTCTACCCCCTGATTTCAATACCAGCTTCTACTGGCAGAAAGCTTCCACTTTCATACTGAAGGCTTCAACCCTCAGATCCACTGCAGACCATGTTTCATCAATTTTCATGCTGGATCCAACAGCTTCAACACAACTCCTTAACTTCAACAACCATACTTTTCCCAAAACTTCAAACACAACAGTGAGACCACTGTAACTAGAATGTCAGAAATAACCCAGACTTCAGAATAGATACGCAGATACAAACTCAACCCTGAACATTCATTAATTCAAATAGCATACGCTACTTTGATTCACTGAAGCCGCGTACATACGCACTTTCCTGTACACCAACCTGCGTATACTTCTGTGTATATTATTCTTCAGAAAACCCTAATTGCCATACGCGCTTTTAATGAAGCTAACCCATGTATATATGCGCTTTTCATGAAGCGAACTAGCGTATAGATCTGTAAAAATATATTTTGCACAGCAGGCCAGATCTATAAAACTTACCCAGATTTATTCATGTTCTTTAGCAGACTTGCGCTAGGTCTTCATCATTTATTTTGCAGATCATCCCAGAGATTCATCATTTCTCGATCTAGAGTTCTTGAACCTTCATCATATCCATAGGTGCATCATAGATTCAGATATATCAAAAACAGAGTTCAACCATGCAGATATCTCTTAAAGAGATTTATTTATTAACATCCCTTACACATGCACGCTTGCACTATGATCTTCTCCTCCTTAAATAGATTTAGCTTTTACCAATACCATGAGCCAAAACCACACAACTTCTGATGGTATTCTTCGACGGAATCAAATAAACCATACAGTGCTCAATACTATGTGCCAAAACCATGGTAATTCCCCTTGGTATTATAATTTTGGAGTGAAACAAGGCATACGTGACTTGGGACGTACTTATCCGCGTGCATACGTGACTTGGCCTTTACAAACTCATGTATACATTGTGACATATTATATTTATCATTTCTTTGGCACTTACTGGAATTCTTTTCTCTGTTACTTCTGAGCTTCTCTGTAGATACATCAGATTTACATCATTAACAAATAGGTTGCTATCCAAAGACATCTCATCAAGTCAGTTTCCATAGAACAACTTCTTGATGGATTGCTGCTCAGGACATTTGCATCATATTGCCAACAATATCCCACTTTGGAGAAACTTGCTTAACCAGGTGGTGTTTGATCCACCTATGATTAATTACATTCAGTTATAATATTAAAATACCATGATATCCCCTTTGACATCAAGGGCAAAGGGTGCATCAAACAAAACAAAGTTTCTTCTCTTGTGAAAAAGAAGAACTCATGATCTTATGTGCATAAAAGAATTCATCTCCCCCTAGTTCTCTTTGAAAGATCTTCAAACATATTTTTCAATGAAGTACATGACTCTATGACCTTTCCTATCACCAAGGACTCATACTTACATCAGTGATCCAACCAAGTGGATTTACATATGTGACTCAAGTACCCAACCAAGTGGGTTTACGAATTTGAAGAAGTCCTTACATGACTGAATATAACACTTTACATCATATGTCTCAACATGACCTTTTCATCAAATTATATAAATGACTTATACAATCAAGACCAAATAATCTCAATCATGAGATCAGACTACAACAAATAATTAGAATGCCAACAATGCATCCTTTTCATATGACCAATGCTCCCCCTTAGCTTGTGCATCCTGAACACTTTCAACAGCAAATCATCAAGGCATCTTCATCAAACATCAGAGAATGAAATAGAAATATGAGAGCTGAAACATCACCAGAGATACCAATCAGCACCACAATTGTGCTAAAGAATGCTGACCCAGAAAAAATTTGTCAGCAAACACCCATACACAGTTTTCTGTGTATAAACTCACGTATATACGCAACTGTCCTTCAGGAAATCCGCGTATCCAATTTAATCTTCTGTTTTCAAGTAGATCTGATCTTCTGCATGGCATAGACTACTCCCAGCTTCTGTCTGAGGTATTCGAACGCTTCCCTGGGTAAAGGTTTGGTAAATATATCAGAAACTTATTCTTTGGAGGGAACATACTCCAACTTCACCTTTTGTTCAAGCACTTGTTCACGTAAGAAGTGATACTTGATGGGAATGTGCTTGGTCTTGGAATGCATAACAGGATTATTTGAGATACTGATGGCACTTGTATTATCACACATAATGGAGATAGGAGGTGAGCATTTGATTTGAATGTCTTGTAAGGTTTGCATCATCCAAAGAATTTGAGTGCAACATGATGCGGCAGCCACATATTCTGCTTCTGTTGTAAATAAGGAAATAGAGCTTTGCTTCTTATTGAACCAAGATACCAACTGGGGCCCCATATAGAATGCACCACCACTAGTGCTTTTCCGATCATCAACATTTCCAGCCCAGTCTGCATCACTGTAAGCATGAATAGTAAGATCAACATTCTTTGGATACCATAGTCCAAAGTCTTGAGTTCCTTGTAGATATTTGAATATTATTTTGATAGCCTGAAGGTGAGATTCTTTTGGATTAGCTTGGAATCGTCCAACAATCCCAACTGCATGCATAATGTCTGGTCTAGTCCCAATGAGATAAAGTAGAATTCCTATCATAGATTTGTATTTTGGTTGATTCACCGCGGGGGAATCATCATGAGAACTAAGATTACATCCGGTTATCATTGGTGTACTTACATGTTTGCATTCTTCCATGCCATACTTCTTCAGAATTTGCTTAATATATTTTTCTTGTGATAAGAATATGCCATATGTTGCTTGTTGCACTTGCAAGCCAAGAAAGAATGTTAGTTCCCCAAGTAAAGACATTTCAAATTCTTGCTGCATAACAGAAGAAAACTTCTAACTCATAGATTCTTCATTACTTCCAAAAATGATATCATCAACATATACAACCACAATCAATAGTTTATCATTTTCAGTTTTTGTGTATAAGTTGCTATCAACAAACCCCTTTGAAAATCCTTGTTGATGAAGATATTTGTCGAGACGATAATACCATGCCCTTGGAGCTTTTTTGAGACCATATAGAGCCTTTTTAAGTCTACAACTAAGTTTTTCATCATTTCCCAAAATGAATCCTTCTGGTTGTTCTATATAAACTTCTTCTTCTAGATCACCATTGAGAAAAGCAGATTTCACATCCATTTAATAAACTTTGATTTGTTGGAAGCTTGAAAAAGCAAGAAACATTCTTATGGCTTCAAGTCTCGCTACAGGAGAAAAAATTTCTTCAGAGTCTATACCTTCTTGTTGAGCATACCCTTTGCAAAAAAGTCTAGCTTTATCTCTTATAACATCCCCATTCCATTTAACTTGTTTTTGAATATCCATTTAGTTCTAATGACATTTTTGTCATGAGTTCTTGGTACTAATTCCCAAGTGTGATTCTTTTCAATTTGATCAAGCTCTTCATTCATGGCTTGAATCCAACATTCATCTTTGCTAGCTTGATTGACATTATGTGGTTCAATAGTGGATAGAAATGCCAGATAGCTAGAATATCCCACAAGAGTCCTTCTTGTTTGTACACTCGATCCCTTTTCTCCCAAAATTTGAGATTCCTGGATGATTTTGAACATATCCGAGAGCTTTTTCTGACAAATCATCTTCTAAGTTCTTCATTGGGTTCACAGTCCATATCATTTCTATTTGAAGTAGAAGGATATATGTCATCATCATATTCATCTGTTGTTTGTTTTTCTTCTTTTGGAGATGCAGGAGACTCATAAATAACAACATCAATACTTTCAACAATCTTCCAAAGTCTTTTATTGTAACTTTTATATGCTCTACTCCTAGAGGAGTAACCAAGAAGTATTCCTTCCATTCAAGCCCGGGTTCAAACTTTGCCAAGCTTCTTTTCATCATTATTTTTGATAAAGCATTTTCTTCCAAAAACTCTAAAATGCTTCATAGTGGGAGGATTACCATACCAGAGTTCATATGGCGTTTTATCACTATTTACACGAACATGTGCCTTGTTAAGAATAGTTACCGCTATATGTGCTGCTTCTCCCCAAAAAGTGTCAGGTGTTCCAGAATCATCAAGCATAGCTCTAGCCATTTGTTGAACTATTCTATTCATTCTTTCTGCTACGCCATTTTGTTGTGGAGTGTCAGCTACAGAAAACTGTCTTTTTATGCCATGTTGTTCACAAAATTCAAGGAATTCATCTAATGTATATTCTCCTCCTTGATCAGATCTAAGAAACTTGATTTTTAGATCTAATTCATTTTCAACCAGTGCTTTGAAGATCTGAAATTTCTCAAATGCTTCTTCTTTGTGTGTAATCAACCCGATCCAACACATTCTAGAGTAATCATCAATAAATAAGATATAGTATTCTTCCCCACGTGGTGAATTTTTCCTCATAGGTCCACATATGTCAGTATGAATGAGTTCAAGAGGATTACTTGATGATCCTTCTTTGGTATTAAATTGTACTCTGGTCTGCTTACCGAATTGGCAAGATTTGCATATGATACTATCTAGTAGAGTAATATTGGGAAGACCACGAAAATTTTGAAGTCTGCTTGATTTGTTAATTTGAGAGAAGCTCAGATGCCCCAGCCTTCTATGCCATAGCCATTATTGAACCTTAGTTAAACTCGAGAGGGGGTGAATCAATTTAACACATTCTTTAACTTTTAAAACTTTTCATTAAACTTATTTACACTTTCATTTCATATCTAATTTAATATGTGAGTAATCTTCGAATGTAAGCAACAAGTATAATATAACAGTAGACTTAATATGAGAGCAACAGGTATTAAGCAGATGATATAAATCAGATCAACACATAGATATCATGCAAAGAGACATCAGATATAAGTGGAAACCCATAAAGGGAGAAAACCACATCTTATTATTGTTGTGATGCAAAGGCAAGCTCCAACTCCCTCTCACCACTATTTTTCCGCAGGCACCAACCTACAGGAGGCTCCTACCTATATTCTGCAAGCTACAACTTGCAAGGAAGCACCAAATCCCTTCAGTTTTCTGCAGGCACCAACCTACAGGAGGCTTCAACCTCAGTCAGCTACTACTGACAGCTATCAAGCTACAACTTGATAGGGAAGCTCCAACTTCCTCAATTTATCAAACTAAAGGTTTGCTGATTTACTTCAGATATTAGCTCTGTTCTGTAGCTTCTCTTTCTGCTCTTCTTCTCTTAATCTTCTCTGCTTTATTCTTCTATATTCTGCATTCTCTATATTTGCTCTCTCTCTCTCTCTCTCTGAGCTTATCAAAATTGATATTATATATAGAAATTCTCACATGAATGTTTGTATTTCACAAGCAATTTGAAGTGAACAGTCATGACTCTTTGGCTTCTGTATTCTTATTCCTTTTTCCAACTCATTTTTAGAATTAGTACAATATGTACAAATTTCCATGCTACAGTGGGATTTTGTCTTTTCCTTAGGATACTTTCCTTTGCATCACAAACAATAAAAAATTAATTACAACATTTACATTCACATTTTTAATTACATATTTCAATTTTACTCAGCTCCTTTTTTGGATTTTCGCTTTAATGGATTTGTCTTTTCCTGCTGTTGTTAAGAACCTGTTCTGCATACTCTTCATTCACTGTCATCTGCATATTCCCTATTTTCTGTGCTTATTCTCCTGTTCAACTCATTCCTGTACATATTCCTGTCAAACATGTAATCTCTGTGTATCTCTGCATGCTCTCCTCTTCTTTTTCTTTTTCATAATTGCATTCAAGTTTTTTCCCAATCATTTCCCAATCCGGGCAATCTCACACTTCTCTTTAATTCCATGCTGGAAATTTATATAAACAAGTCTGGGTTAATTTAATATCTCAATTCAGAGAGTTGCAATATTAATTCAATACTCCTCTATAGTTATAACCCGACAATCTCTTATGTGTACATATGCGCTCATTCTACATTTACAACCATTCTACGCAACATAATAATTGACCCTCGGCGTATTAAACCATATTCACCAATTCCATGTTTCACCACATCACATATACAGTCATCATACATAATATATCCACACATATATTACGCTTTCTTTAATATTGGAACCATTACAACGGAGTCCAAAGATAATCGGCAATCTTTTATTAATTAGAAACCTTAGTCTTCCACCGTATGTTAATAACCCGTCATTCTTTAATAAACATCATTAATATAAACCAAATTCATTGTATTTATCTCCGCCCCGGGCCCACAGTACAATCGTGAATGCATAGACCGTACCTTTGTTAACTCACATGCCCATCCGACGGCTGTCATTGCATTGCCCGATCCAACGGATATTGCACGGGCAACTTGCGCGAAAGATAATGCGCGATGGTGCGTCACATCTGGACTATCGTGCGCGCACCTTGGTTAAACTCCGGGCAAGTCCGACGCACGATCGCCATCCGATGGCCCGTTTCCAAATCAACGACTCCTGTCCATTTCACGTGGTTTCCAACGCAGAACGTTAACACGCGATGGCACAGTTTAACAAGCGGTTTTGGAATGGGTCCATAGGCCACGTGTCAATTCCTCTATGGAATCGCTCCTCCTCCGGGCAATACCACTTATGGTCGATAGGCGGTGCGATGAATTCTACTTACGGCCTTTACTGTTCACTCTAAGCCATGTCACTGTTCCTCTCGCAAGGTTCCGTTCTCCACTCCAGGTTCTAGTCCAACACTTTTACTCCGGGTTCCGGTCTTTTATAAGTGGCCCTACGATATGTATAACACACAGCTCCATTACCACTGCACATCTAATTCTGGTTCCACCTCTATTCAGTTTAACATCATCGTGTTTTTGCTCTGTTAGTGTTATGGATAACTTCACTGTATTATCGCCAACCATCAACACAGTTCACAGAATTTGTTTATATACATATATATATATAAATAACGCCCGGCTTGGAATTTTATAACGGCTCTACCCTGGCACTGCCTCTGCTGCTTCTGTCGTTCTGCCTCTGCCTTTGCCTCTGATAACGGATCTGTCTCTTATTATATTCGCTTCCTCTTCCTCTGCATGTCTCCTTTATTTCCTTCATTTGCTTCTTTACTGTCTTTATTGCCATGATAACAACTCCGTCTCTGTAGCTATTTGTCTTACGCTCTCTCTTTTATTTCATCTTCTCCTTGACTGATGCTACTCCTTAATTCTCTTTTTGTTGCCTCTGCTTCTTTAAATGAACCTATCTCTACTGCTCGACCCTCTCTACATCTTACTGCTTTGCTTCTTTCTTTGCCTTGTTGCTGCCTCAGGTGTTCCTCCTTTGCCATCTCTTTTGCCATCAATGACAACATTTCCAACAGTCTCCCCCTTTGGCATTGATGGAAAAACCTCTCGTTTTGCTTTTCCTCCCCCTTTGACATCAATGGCAAAGGCTTGCCTTTTGCATTTCCTCTCTTTGAGTTATGTTTAGGCCCTCTTCTGCTGACTTTGTACCATGCTGCTCCATAGTGATGTATAAGACTTGTTGAGAGAACACTTTGAGGATTATCAACTTTGAATATACACTGTAAATTGATACAGTTTTTTCACTTGTATAGAGCTAAAAGTGAGAATAATAATACTTCATAGAATACATTGTATCATCTTTATCTAGTCAGAGATGTATGATTGGATTCAACAACTAAAATGCTGATATGCTTCAAATGATAATCACTAATCGTCTTTTATGTTTCAGATTCTTAATATAATGTTTCAAAACACAATACTGATCCTTTTGCTCTGTAATTGACCTTTTGATGCTTGAATAATGAAGATAACTCTAGGATAATAAATTGGTGTTCTTTTGTCTTAAACCTTTGATCCTGAGGACCTGATTCATGCTTTTCTTGCTGGCTGTTCTCCCCCTGGAATGATGTTTTCATTTTTGTTCTCCCCATGAAATTGTGCTTTCTCTTTATATCAGAGAGTAGCATCTGCAGATACTACCCCTAGTTTATTTATCAAATATTGAAATGGTTCTCTAGCAAGAGGTTTGGTAAATATATCTGTTGTCTGTTCTTTTGTTGGTACATATTCCAGCTTTACTATCTTCTGAGCCACTTGTTCTCGGAGGAAATGATACTTGATTGGAATATGTTTAGTTTTTGAGTGAAGTACAAGATTTTTAGATATACTTATAGCACTTGTATTATCACATTTGATTGAGATAGGTTCATCAATGCTTACCTTCATGTCTTGAAGAGTTTGCTTCATCCACATGACTTGTGTACAACATGCTACTGCTGCTATATATTCTGCTTCAGCTGTAGACAGAGAGATGGATGTTTGTTTCTTGCTTAAACATGCCACCAGACATTCTCCTAGATAGAAAGCACCTCCACTTGTACTTTTCCTGTCATCAACACAACTAGCCCAATCTGCATCTATGTATGCTGTTAAAGTGAATCTTTTGCCTTTAGGATACCAAAGTCCATACTGTGTTGTTCCTTGTAGATATCTGAGTATTCTTTTTACTGCCAAAAGATGGTTTTGTTTAGGTGCTGCTTGATATCTTGCCACTAGTCCTACTGCTAGCATGGTGTCTGGTCTTGATGCAGTCAGATACAGCAGGCTTCCTATCATTGATCTGTAGAGTTTTTGATCTACATCTGCAGTCCCATCATCAGCACACAGCTTGCATCCCGTGATCATGGGTGTTGTCACAGGTTTGCAGTCCTCCATTTTGAATTTTTTTAGCATTTCTTTTAAGTATTTTTCTTGAGAGATGAAGGTGCCTATGTTCTTTTGTTGAATTTGCAGTCCTAAGTAGAAACTGAGCTCTCCAATCATAGACATTTCAAACTCTGTTTTCATCTCATTAGCAAACCCTTTTTCTAGTTCATCTTTGTTGCTTCCAAACATAATGTCATCAACATACACTACAACAATCAGGAGTTCATTTTCATGGGCTTTTATGTATAGATTGCTGTCTACTCCACCTCTCTTAAAACCCTGTTTTTGCAAATATTTATCCAGTCTTGAGTACCAAGCACGAGGAGCCTGTTTCAGTCCATATAGTGCCTTCTTTAGTCTGTAGAAATAGTCTTCTTTGTCTGTCAATGAGAATCCTTCTGGTTGTTCCATGTACACTTCTTCTTCTAGATCTCCATTAAGAAAAGCAGACTTTACATCCATTTGATATACATTGAAGTCTTGGTAGCATGCAAATGCAAGGAAGATTCTGATAGCTTCCATTCTGGCTACAGGGGCAAATGTTTATTCATAATCAAGTCCTTCAATTTGTGAGTATCCTTTGCAGACCAGCCTGGCTTTATTCCTGATTACTTGTCCTTGCTCATTCATTTTGTTTTTGAATACCCATTTTGAACCAATGATATTCTTCTCAATTGGTCTAGGAACTAGTTCCCAGGTATTGTTCTTCTCGATTTGGTCCAATTCTTCATTCATTGCTTTTACCCAATACTTGTCCTTGTTGGCTTCTTCAAACTTCTTTGGCTCTATTTGTGATAACATGGCTATGTATACTTCTTCTGTCTGTTCAGTTAGTTGCCTTCTTGTTTGCACTCCTACACTCTTGTCTCCTATGATTTGATCTTCTGGATGGTTCTTTTGAGTGTATCTTGAGGGGGTTTTTGAGTTTAGTTCAACATTTTCTGATGTTTTGCTTGTTTCTTCATCATCTTGGTCCTCTTCTTCATGATTTTCAAGATGGCTGCTGCAGTCTATATCTCTTGTCTTATTTTGAAGTTCTTTATCAAATCTTACATCAATAATTTCTACAATTTTTTGAAGAATGTTGTTGTAGCATCTGTATCCTTTACTATTGGATGCATATCCTAAGAGTATTCCTTCATCTACTTTTGCATCAGACTTTCCCAGATTTTCATCATTATTCTTTATGTAGCACTTACTGCCAAAGACTCTAAAGTGTTTGATTGATGCAGGTTTACCATGCCATAGTTCATAAGGAGTCTTATCACTGTTAGGTCTTAAATGAGCTTTGTTTAGAATATGTACTGCTATGTGTACAGCTTCTGCCCAAAAGGTTTGAGTAATGTTGCTCTCTTGCATCATAGCTCTGGCCATTTGTTGTACAGACTTGTTTTGTCTCTCTGCTACTCCATTCTGCTAAGGTGTCCCTGCAATAGTAAATTGTTGCTTTATACCATGTTCATTACATAGGTCTGTAAAGTCATAATCTATGAATTCACCTCCTCTGTCTGATCTGATACATTTAAGTTTGCATCCAGTTTGATTTTCGGCTAATGCTTTGAATATCTTAAATTTTTCCAGTGCTTCTGATTTGTTCTTGAGAAAAGCAACCCATGTCATTCTGGAGAAATCATCTATTATCAGCATGAAGTAGGATTCTCCACTTGGTTTCTTAGTTCTAGCAGGTCCACACAGGTCCATGTGCACAAGCTGGAGTGGTCTTCTTGTTGATAGCTCATCTTTAGATCTAAAGGATGTGCGAGTCTGTTTCCCCAATTGACAAGATTTGCATATGGTATTTGAAGGCCTTTTTATTTCAGGCATATCTCTGACAGCTTTCTTCTTACTCAGTCTGATGATATGGTCGAAGTTGAGATGTCCCAATCTCCTATGCCATAACCATGACTCCTCAAGTTTTCTAAGATTGCAAGCTTCATCCTCCTCTTTCACTATGTACACATTACTCTTTGTTCGGACACCTTTGAGCAAAGTCTTTCCTGTTGTGCTTGATCTGACTTCACAGTCTTGAGCTCTAAAGAGAACTTCACAGCCTTTGTCACACATCTGACTGACACTCAGTAAATTTTCTTTCAGCCCATCTACAAATAGTACATCTTGGGCCTTTCCTCTTCCATTATCTATGTTGACTGAGCCTTTTCCCTTGATCTTACCTGATTTATCATTGCCAAAAGTAACATTTCCAGATTTCTTTTCATCAAGAGTTATAAGCTTTCTTTTGTCTCCAGTCATATGTTTTGAGCAGCCACTGTCCAGGTACCATTAGCTTTTCAGGTCTTGAGAAGTTAGAGCCAAGTCACATTTATTCTCCTTCTTTATCCACTGGAAGCGCCCTTTTGTTTGGTATCTTTTGTGAGATGATGGGCTACATCTTCTGAGAGGACACTTGGAAGAAGTATGTCCAACTTGATTGCATACACATCATTTGGTCATAATTTTTGCTGGGTTGTGAGTATGAACATAATTTCTTTGATTCATAAACCTCCTTGAAGTGTTGAAAATCAATCTTTGTCCATAATTTCTACACTCAATGATTTTATGGCCAAATTATTTACAATAAAAACAGTAACCATAGAAACAACTTGCATACCTGATGTGATTTTTTCTTCTCTAGTTGTTTATTTGAGACAATCTCTTTACTGTTTGCATCTTTAGCTGGTTTGAATTTCTCCTCCTTGCATGAAAATATGCAGCAATGTGTCCCAACTTGTGGCAGACATAACAGGTGGCATTCTTCATATGAGGCAAGAATCTCCTTTGATGGTTTCCAAATATGATATAATTAGGAGTATATGATCCTTTCTCTATTGTATTAGTATTTGTTGAAATCTTTGTTATTAGGGGTTTCTTCTGGTCTCTGTCTTTCTCATTACATGTTTCTTCCTTTGTAGGAATTCTTTGAGCTGCTTCATCAGCCTTCTTTGCTTTCACAAAAATTATATTTTTGTTTTCCTTTTCTTTGCCTTTACTTGATTCTCCTTCATAGCCTATCCTAGTTTTTATTAGAGGAGATCTTTGAGCATCCAAGATTTCATTCAACTTACCAGATCTTGTCATTTGAGAAGGGTATATAGACACTTTCTATTGAGGACTTTCTAATTTCTTCCTTAGACATACAATTTCTTCTTCCTGCTTCTCTTGTTCTCGAGTTTTATCCTTGATTTGTTGAAGTAACATATCTTCAATCTTCTTAGCTTCTGCAAGCTTTACCTTCAGCTGCATGAGGACTTCTGAATTGTGTTCTTCTTTCACACATTGACGAGAATCTCTTTTTTTTCTGCATTTTAGTTTGAGTCTGTCAATCTCCTCCAGAGCACTTCTTAGCTCCCGCTTGAGGTCGACTTCCCCTTCTTCTTCTTCTTCTAGCAAGAGTCCTTAAAGACCTTCTATGGCCAGCAGTAAAAATTCAGAGGTTCCCTCTTCTCCTAAGGATTCATCTGAGTCTTCAGATGTACTGCTGTCTTGTTGAGCATAGAAGGATTTTCTGCTGAATTTCTTTCCTTTCTGCTAGTTCTTTGATGTGTTTTTCTCTGATTCTTGAGATTGATTTCTTACTTTATTGTGAGGACACTTAGCCGCATAATGTACAACTCTTCCATAGTTAAAGCATTTGAAGGGAAGTTTACCTTTGTATCTACCTGAGCCTCTATCCAGTTTCTTGACAAATTTAGCATCTTCTTCATCAGAGCAAGAGCATATGTCTTCCTTTTCTTCTTTCTTCTTTTCTGTTTTAAAAGTTGCCTCCCTCGTACTTGGTTTCTTCTGTGGAAGCCTCATCTCATATGCTGTTATATTTCCAAGTAGTTCGTTCATGGTCAAGGTCTCCCAATTGGCTGTTTCTTCTATAGCAGACACCTTGGGATTAAATCTGGATGGAAGAGATCTTAGAATATTTTGAACAATTATACTTTCTGGCATGGTTTCTCCCAGAGCTTTCATATTATTAACAATTTCTGCAACTTTTAAGAAGAAGCTGCCAACATCTTCATCATCATTCATTTTTAAATTTTCAAACTGGGCTCTATATACTTGAATTTTGGCAGTCTTTACCTTTTTATTTCCCTCATGGATATTCTCTAGAGTATCCCACATATCTTTGGCAGTCTTACTGTGCATTACTTTGATAAACTCAGCTTCACATAGTCCATTTAAGATTGCATTCATTGCTTTTGCATTAGCTACAAAGTTTTGTTTAGCTTCTTTCTCTGAATCAGTTGACTTTGTGGAGTATCCAAATTCCACAGCATCCAAAACTTCTAATCCTAAAGAAATTATGTATGCTCTCATCCTGATTTTCCAGAAGGAATAATTAGCACCAGTGAAGAAAGGTGCTTTATTGGTTGAGCTTCCTTCTTGACTAGCCATCTAGGGGACTTAGGATCTCCTTTCAGTTGTTAGATTGATACACAAGGAACCTGGCTCCGGTACCAATTGTTGAACCTTTAGTTAAACTGAGAGGGGGGGGGGGTGAATCAGTTTAACACATTCCTTAACTTTTAAAACTTTTCATTAAACTTATTTACACTTTCATTTCATATCTAATTTAACATGTGAGTAATCTTCGAATGTAAGTAGCAAGTATAATATAATAGTAGACTTAATATGAGAGCAGCAGGTATTAAGTAGATGATATAAATCAGATCAACACATAAATATCATGCACAGAGACATCATATATGAGTGGAAACCCATAAAGGGAGAAAACCACATCTTATTATTGTTGTGATGCAAAGGAAAGCTCCAACTCCCTCTCACCACTATTTTTCTGCAAGCACCAACCTACAGGAGGCTCCTACCTCAATTCTGCAAGCTACAACTTGCAAGGAAGCACCAAATACCTTTAGTTTTCTGCAAGCACCAACCTATAGGAGGCTTCAACCTCAGTCAGCTACTACTGATAGCTATCAAGCTGAAACTTGATAGGGAAGATCCAACTTCCTCAATTTATCAAACTAAATGTTCGCTGATTTACTTCAGATATCAGCTCTGTTCTGTAGCTTCTCTTTCTGCTCTTCTTCTCTTAATCTTCTCTGCTTTATTCTTCTATATTATGCATTCTCTATATTTTCTCTCTCTCTCTCTCTCTCTGAGCTTATCAAAATTGATATTATATATAGAAATTCTCACATGACTATTTGTATTTCACAAGGAATTTGAAGTGAACAGTCATGACTCTTTGGCTTCTATCTTCTTATTCCTTTTTCCAACTCATTTTTAGAATTACTACAATATGTACAAATTTCCATGCTACAGTGGGATTTTTCCTTTTCCTTAGGATACTTTCCTTTGCATCACAAACAATAAAAAATTAATTACAACATTGACATTCACATTTTTAATTACATATTTCAATTTTACTCAGCTCCTTTTATGGATTTTGGCTTTACTGGATTTGTCTTTTCCTGCTGCTATTAAGAACCTGTTCTGCATACTCTTTGTTCACTGTCATCTGCATATTCCCTGTTTTCTGTGCTTATTCTCCTGTCCAACTCATTCCTATACATATTCCTATCAAACCTGTAATCTCTGTGTATCTCTACATGCTCTCCTCTTCTTTTTCTTTTTCATAATTGCATTCAAGTTTTTGCCCAATCATTTCCCAATCCGGGAAATCTCACACTTCTCTTTAATTCCATGCTGGAAATTTATATAAACAAGTCTAGGTTAATTTAATATCTCAATTCAGAGAATTGCGATATTAATTCAATACTCCTCTATAGTTATAACCCGACAATCTCTTATGTGTACATATGCGCTCATTCTGCATTTACAACCATTCTACGCAACATAATAATTGACCCTCAGTGTATTAAACCATATTCACCAATTCCATGTTTCGCCACTTCACATATACAGTCATTATACATAATATATCCACACATATATTATGCTTTCTTTAATATTGGAACCATTACAATGGAGTCCAAAGATAATCGACAATCTTTTATTAATTAGAAACCTTAGTCTTCCACTCTATGTTAATAACCCATCACTCTTTAATAAACATCATTAATATAAACCAAATTCATTGTATATATCTCCGCCCCGGACCCACAATACAATCATGAATGCATAGACCGTACCTTTGTTAACTCACACGCCCATCCGACGGCTGTCATTGCATTGCCCGATCCAACAGATATCGCACGGGAAACTTGCGCGAAAGATAACGCGTGATGGCGCGTCACATCTGGACTATCGTTCGCGCACCTTGGTTAAAGTCTGGGCAAGTCCGATGCACGATCGCAGTCCGATGGCCCGTTTCCAAATCAACGGCTCCTTTCCATTTCGCGCGGCTTCCAATGCAGAACGTTAACACGTGATGGCACAGTTTAACAAGCGGTTTTGGAATGGGTCCACAGGCCACGTGTCGATTTTTGTATGGAATCGCTCCTCCTTCGGGCAATACCACTTATGGTCGATAGGTGGTGTGATGAATTCTACTTATGGCCTTTACTGTTCACTCTAAGCCACGTCACTATTCCTCTCGCAAGGTTCCGTTCTCCACTTCAGGTTCCGGTCCAACACTTTTACTCCGGGTTCTCATCTTTTATAAGTGGCCCTACGAAATGTATAACACACAGCTCCATTACCACTGAACATCTAATTATGGTTCCACCTCTATTCAGTTTAACATCGTTGTGTTTTTGCTCTGTTAGTGTTATGGATAACTTCACTGTATTATCACCAACCATCAACACAGTTCACAGACTTTGTTTATATATATATAAATAATGCCCGGCTTGGAATTTTATAACAGCTATGCCTTGGCACTGCCTCTGCTGCTTCTGTCATTCTGCCTCTGCCTCTACCTCTGATAACGGTTCTGTCTCTTATTATATTCGCTTCCTCTGCCTCTGCATGTCTCCTTTATTTCCTTCATTTGCTTCTTTGTTGTCTTTATTGCCATGATAACAGCTCTGTCTCTGTAGCTATTTGTCTTACGCTCTCTCTTTTATTCATCTTCTCCTTGACTAATGCTACTCCTTAATTCTCCTTTTTCTGCCTCTGCTTCTTTAAATGAACCTGTCTCTACTGCTCGACCCTCTCTACATCTTACTGCTTTGCTGCTTTCTTTTCCTTGTTGCTGCCTCAGGTGTTCCTCCTTTACCATCTCTTTTGCCATCAATGACAACATTTCCAACACAGTTTTTTGAAGATTTACTCAAGTAACATAGTTCTTTGCAGTTCTTCAATACATACAGGTTGCTTGGAGTTCTATTTCCTTTTATAATTGTTTTACCTGTATCAAGATCACGTACAACACATTCTTTTGAACTAAAGACAAATTCCATTCCTTGATCACACATTTGACTTACACTTAACAGGTTATGCTTTAATCCATCCACATACATGACATTATTAGCTTTCAGCTTTTCTTTTAGAAAAAAAGACCATTTTCCCTTAATGACAGCAGGAGTATCATTTCCAAATGTAACATTCTTTTCTTTCTCTAGAGCACTATATGCAAGAAGTTTTTTTTTGTCACCTGTCATGTGTTTTGAGCATCCACTATCAATGTACCATTGATTTTATTCACCTTCTGCAAATAAAGCTATGCCACAGTTTTCAAACTGTAATTCCTTCTTTTTCCACACTTTGGAGTTTGAAGGAAAATGCTCTTTTGGCTGGACTTTGCTCCTGCATTCAGATTCTTCATGGCCAAAGTTATTGCAATAAGAACATTCAACTTCATTTTGAAGAGGAGAAAAGTTTCTATAGGTATTGTTCTTTGTTCCAATATCAACCCTTTTATTTCTTGCTTCTCTTGTCATGATGGTTTTATATGCAACACATTGAACAGCTTTATGACCAAAATTATGACATGAGAAACATTGTCCATTGAAGAAGAAATTTCTGCGATCATGAAATCTTCTGCTTGAATTTACCTGTTGGTTGGTGTTTCCTTGAAAGGTATTCTTGTTGGTGTTCTTTGAATTGAGATGGTCATGCTTTACATGCGAAGATTATTTATTCCCTTGCTGAGTGGCAGAATGTTGTAAACTGGTTGTAGTTGCTTTCAGATAATTTGGTGCTAAAGTCTGAGAAGATTCTTCGATATATCCAAGACCTGTCTTTATAAAAGGAGAACGTTGTACCTTGATAATCTCATCTAAGGTTTCAGATCCTTTAGAAAATCTAAGATTCAAAGTTTTTTCTTTCTCAATTTCTTTTCTTAGACTTACTATTTCACATTCTAATTTCTCATTGTGTTTCTCCTTTTCTTCAAGCTGATTTTTCAGAGTTTCTATGGATATTTTACTTTATTCTAAGCATATTTTACTTTCTTCTAAGCACATTTTGAGTTGATTGAATTCATCAAGAAAACCATTGTCCTCTAAAGCATCCATAAAAGTATTTTTTCTTCTCTAGATTATTTTTCAAATGCCATGAGAAGTCTAAGATCTTGTTCACATTCTTCCTCACTGTCAGATAACCCATCACTGTATTCATGTGTATAGTAACTTTTTCTAGTGCTAAACCGATTCTTATTCCTTCTTGCTACTTCCTTCCCTTTTTCATGTGTTTCTTTGCAAGGACACTTGGTAGCATAATGACCAACTCTTCCACAAGAAAAACATTTGAAAGGAAGCTTACCTCTGAACCGTCCTGTGCCAAGTTGGAGTTTCTTTACAAAATTTACCTCATCTTCTTCTAAGATATACCATGATCCTTCTGTCTCTTGTACTTCTTTCCCTTTTGTAGAAGCTCTAAAGATGGCTTCTTTGAATTCAGATGGTCCTCCTTCTCTCATTTCACATGCAGTTAGTATGCCATGAAGTTGCACCACAGTAAGATTTTGAAGATCCTGCTTTTCTTCAAGAGCATAAACTTTTGATTCAAATTTTGTTGTTAGTGATCTTAAAACTTTCTCAACCAAAGTATATTCGGTTATTGTTTCTCCCAAATTTCTCATACGATTTACAATATGATCAAGACATAAAAAGAAATTTGCAATGCTCTCCTCATTATGCATTTTGAGATTCTCATATTGAATTCTGAGAGTTTGGAGTTTATCACTTTTTACCTTTGCATCACCTTCATAACTTAGAATGATTTTGTCTGATATTGCCTTTGCTGTATCCAGCTGCATGACTTTGACAAATTCTGATTTAGTTATACTTCCCAAAAGAGTATTGACCGCCTTTGCATTTGTTTCATAATTCTTTCTTTCCGTTGGATCTGTTGTTGTAGCGGCTAGATATTGATATCCTCCTTTAACAATAGCCCATACATCTGCTCCCAAAGACTGAAGATAGGACCTCATCCTTGTTTTCCAGAAGATTAAATTGTTTCCGTTGAAGAGCGGAGGCCTGATAGATGCTATTGCTTCTTGATTGCTCATCTTGATTGATCTTCCTTCTAGCGGCTAAGCTTTTTCAGAAGGACATGCTCTGATACCAATTGTTGGGAAAAATACTGATAGGGGGGGTGAATCATTATTTAGAGCTTATAACATAAATTCAACTTTTTCTTTAAGAATATTTCCATACGCGGTTTTTATGAACTGAACTAGCGTATGCACGGGAAAATGTAGAAGGAAACTAGCGTATACTGATTTAACTTTTTAGATTTAGAGAAATTCTCAGAAGCAGTCTTATAAACAGATTTATCAGTTATGTATAAGGTTATAAGTTATGAAAAGTAATCGACAGAATAAAGCATCACACACATGAACACCAATATTTAAGGTGGAAATCCAATTCGGGAGAAAACCACCGCTGCTGTCGTCGCTGTCTTCAATCTTTATTATATAGAAAACCTTTTACAACATAGTACTGATGCAGAATCATACCAGTACGCAGGATTATACCTGCAGAAGGCTGCAACCTTCTCTCATTTTCCAGCTGCAACTGGAAGGGAGCTCCAACCCCCTCATCTCATTTACCAGCCTCTCCTGGAAGGGAGCTTCTACCTCCTGATTTCAATACCAGCTTCTACTCGCAGAAAGCTTCCACTTTCATACTGAATGCTTCAACCCTTAGATCCACTGCAGACCATGTTTCATCAATATTCATACTGGATCCAACAGCTTCAACAGAACCCCTTAACTTCAACAACCATACTTTGCCCAAAACTTCAAATAGAATAGTGAGACCACTGTAACCAGAATGTCAGAAATAACCCAGACTTCAGAATAGATATGCAGATACAAACTCAACCCTGAAAATTCATTAATTCAAATATCATATGCTACTTTGATTCACTGAAGCCACGTACATACGCGCTTTCCTATACACCAACCTGTGTATACTTCTATGTATATTATTCTTCAGAAAACCCTAACTGCCATACGCACTTTTAATGAAGCTAAGACGCGTATATACGTGATTTTCGTGAAGCGAACTAGCGTATAGATCTGTAAAAATATATTTTGCAGAGCAGGCCAGATCTATAAAACTTACCCAGATTTATTCATGTTCTTCAGCAGACTTGCGCCAGGTCTTCATCATTTCTTTTGCAGATCATCCTAGAGATTCATCATTTCTCGATCTAGAGATCTTGAACCTTCATCATATCCATAGGTGCATCATATATTCAAATATATCAAAAACAGAGTTCAACCATGCAGATATCTCTTAAAGAGATTTATTTATTAACAGCACTTACACATGCACACTTGCACTATGATCTTCTTCTCCTTAAATAGATTTAGCTTTTACCAATACCATGAGCCAAAACCACACAACTTCTCATGGTATTCTTGGATAGAATCAAATAAACCATACAACGCTCAATACTGTGTGCCAAAAGCATGGTAATGCCCCTTGGTATTATAATTTTGGAGCGCAAAAGGGCATATGCGATTTGGGAGGTAATTATCCTCATGCATATGCGACTTGGCCTTTACAAACTCGCGTATAAATTGTGAAATATTATATTTATCATTTCTTTGGCACTTACTGGAATTATTTTCTCTGTTACTTTTGAGCTACTCTGTAGATACATCATATTTACATCATTAACAAATAGGGTGCTATCCAAAGACATCTCATCAAGTCAGTTTCCATCAAGGACAGCACATTGCATCATATTGCCAACAGCTTTCAGTTGGGATATATTCGCTAAAAAAAGAATCAATAATTCACTCTTTATTTTTACTATTTTCATTGAGTCATCTTCACAGTCTATTGTGGAAGACAGAGCATATTTTTGTGTAGGCAACAATGATAGAAACTATGAATGTACATAATCTAAATAGGAAAAGCATGTGGGTCATAAAAAGAATGTTTTTGGACTTTACTACCCAAAATTGCTATTAATTTCAAGGGGTTTGAGTTTTTGACTTGCAAGGGAGTACTTTGAAACATACTTTTGGATAGTGAGAGATCCATTTTAATGGTCAATTTTTATGGTGAAAAAATGACATGTAATAGATTGCCCCATAATGTGCAAAGTTAGAAAATAAATATAAGGATTGAAGCGCTTTATCATGCCAAAGCCTGGATCATAGACCATTTTATACAATATTTTTTCACACTCCAAGTCTTGTACCCTGAAGTGTCGCACTTTGTGTCATCGATACCACAAGTGTCTCAAGCTGATTAAAATTTGTCGCAAACAATGTATTCACCATGAAACGTGTTTGTGGAAATCAAAAGAATATCCCTGAAGAAGTGGAGGGAAAATTTCCTTGAAATAATTCTAAAAAACTTGTAAAAATCCCTTGTTTGTTATCCCAATGTGCTTTTTATACTATATTCTCATGTTGGTAACCTTTGGCAATACACATTTCTATCGTTTTCAGCATGAATTTTATCAAGAAAATTTGCGTTGCGATTTTTAGGCAGTTTTTCCCAAAATGGAGGAGAAGCTTCTCTTACTAGAAGGCTCGAGAATGATGGCATGGTTTCAGGTAGTTCATGATTGGAACGAGACCTCCTATTACTAGCCCTAGATCCTCCTTCCATGTATTTCTCCCTTTAGATGTGGAACTCTTCCCTCATCCTCAACTCCATCTCCTTCCCTATAAATCAAAACTCCACCATCCACTAATGGTTAGCTAGAGAGCTTAGTTAGCGTGTTGGATGTTGGCTAGTTTTTTGTTGTCCTAGTGTTGAATTGTGACCAAATGCTGCCCATTTGCAAAGGAGAAGAAATGTTTGATGGTTAAGGCTTGGGCTTTGGAATCTCACCCGAAGGAGGCTTCCAACATCAAGGTTTCATTAGTTTTAATGATCCCTTTATCATATATTAATAATACAACATGTGTTTTATTTTTATAAATGTGTCAATTATTTTCCATTTATTGCAATTATCCTTGATATGTTACACAGTTCAAATTATAATTTATTATGCTTTATATGATTTTGTCATCTCCATTTGATCTTTCTTGTAGGAACTCATCTACATAAGTGAAGAGGAGATTGTGATATTGGAAGCCAAAGTGTTAAGGGTGAAATCAAGGGTATTAGCATCAGAGAGGGGTAGGAGATCTATGCTCCTTTGTATTTTCTAATATTAATTAGGAAATATTGCATATATTTGTCTTTTGTAGTTGCTAGATCCTCCCATAGGGCTAGAGGGATCATTTATGTCCACAGAAATATTTTTTTGCACAACAAATGGCGACTTTCCTATGGAGCACATAACCCTTCAAACCTCCTTTTGTTTTTTTTTTATTTTGATCAATAAATTTGAATGATTATGGCTCTCCATTTTGGGTGGAGTGTTATTTAGAGTGTCAACCATCGATCTCTTTTCAATTTTTATTATCTTTTCCTAAGTTTTTCTTGCCCAACCCATTTTATTTGAGGAAAAGAGCGATGAAAATGAAAATTTTCTTGAGCAGAGTCACATTGAAGACCCTCTCTTCCACTATCTGCTCACGCTGAGTGAAGTAGTGTTGAATACCATGTCAGCGCGTATTTCAGTGAGTAAAGTATCACTGGTCCAAAAGATTGAGAATGTTTAGGTTTTTTGTCAGAAGGTCTGGAATGTGTTGATCTCTAAAGTATTTCTACTTCTCTATGTGCATTAAATTTTGATTTATGGTTGTTAGATTATTTTTGGTTTGTAAAGTTACGTTCCATGTTTAAGTAATTAAAATGAACTTGAGTTGAATCTTTGGTTCTTTGGGTAATTGAATTTACTATTTTTTTGCTTGCATATGTGGATGGATTACTGATTTGTTGTCTCATAATAATTTTTAGTTCTTTTGAAACCAAAAAAGAAATTGGATTTTCATTTTTTAAGCCTTCATCTCAATGTTGATCATTAATTTTGTAAATTGCATTTGATTACATTGCACCGGAATTTTGTTTTTGATACTGTAATTGAGCATGGATTACATTGCTTAGTGTTGAAAGATGATAAGTGCATCCTCTTTCATTAAAAAAAAATTCAAGTAAGTGAACTTTAGTTAGTTAAAATTCATTTACTTTTTGGTTGTTTCATTGGAGTTTTGAAATTCAAAGATCTAGTTAGGAAGCTCTTTTTTATTGCAGATTTAATTGTTTAGTCAAATGGTTTGCATTTCTTCCCTAAGATAGCTTTCACCGAAAATGAAAAGAGCATTTTTATCATATTAGTTGCATCATGGGTGTGTTCAGGTTAATCGATTTTTTATCCTTGAAATTGAATCATAATTCAAGATCAAATTTAAAATTTATTTCAATTAACCAAAGGAGAATTTGGAACACTAACAGAAACATCTATAGGTCTAGGTTAGAGACGTGTTCTGACATCATTAAATGTAGGATTCATCGTTGTTTTCCATCGTTTCATCCCTACAATGATATTATGTTCCATGTAATAAAGTGTATATAATAATTCTCCACGTAACGTCGGGTATATCGGGAGATGATCCACGCATGATAATTATATGGGAATGCTCTTATCGAATGGTTATGTATTAGACAACATTACTACGAATTGCACTACCATCTAACATCGAGTATATTTTGGTACTCCCATATAGGTTGCTATCCAACCATAGGTAACTGATGATGCCGCCTTGTATACCATGATACAACAAACAAAAAATTCGGGGAGATTGGTTATCATAAGTTATGTCCTTGGTTCTCCAAGATGTATATTGCAATTCAAGGTTACTTGGTAAACCTTTATGCCTAGTTACCCTTTTATGATTCATTTTTTTGTTAATTTCTAAAATTAATTGATCATGGAATAAAATCATTTTCGTGGAACACCTCCTTAGTATATCTTTGGTTGATACTAATGGAAATGTTTCCTGAGTCTACCTATCAAGGAAACCCCTCTCAAGGGAATATTGTTCCTTTTCATCCTTTTGGAAATATTTGTGTCTTAGGTCCCTATAATACTAGTGTATCCCATTATTTTTCTTTTTATTATATCCCCCTTATTGTTATTGTTTTACCTATGTAGCCCCCATATTGTTATTATTGTGCCCAATAGAAGCCCACTATTGTTATTGTTGTGCCCTTACATTGTTATTGTAATGTTGGCTAGGATTATATTGTGATCCATTGGCCTCATATATATAGAAAGGAGGTTTCGTCATATGTATCATCCAATAATTTTTCATTTATGTAATGTAAAAGGGGTTTTGCCCTCGAATTAGATTATTTCTAAGGCGTTTATCACTCTTTTCTTCTATTTTGGGAGCTAGTTTCATTACATTTGGTATAATGGAATATAGGGTTCACTACTTCAAATAGGTCATCGTGAAATTTTCACTATAAATTTTTTTCTATGAAGGTTCAGAAGCTAAAACACAAACCCATTTGCGAAGAAATCATCAGGAACATCCTATAAAAGTTTTAGATTGCGGTTCACAATATTTTATGAGATATGAACTATGGAACTCAGGGTTTTTGTAGGCTCCATAATTTCATCTCAAAGAGGTTACCTTGGGAAAACCATCATAAATATCTCTCTGAGAATCAGATTGGAATTGTGTAAAAAGTAGCCAAAAGTGCATGGACTATAGTTTCCTGTGTATAATTTCAAAGCTAAAGTAGGAAACAATGATACATGGAAATCCGTACAAGTTCGCTCTATTCAACTAATCCATAATTAGGTCATTGTGGGAGATTGGGCATAAATTTTCCTTTAAGAATATAAATCATTTCATACCTATGGCATTGGAAAGAGGATTAAGACAGATACTAAAGGACTGAAGATAAAATCTTGGGGATCCAAAATGAAAAAGTTACGTTAGTTTCAATATCGATCTACTCAAAAGCAAGAAAAAGGTGTGTATTTTTTTTTCAAGTTGCATAAGTCTTGTTTGAAAAAGCAGTTTGAAGTTATTCCAAGAAAATATTGAAGCATAGATATCAGTATTGAGTTATATATTCCCTCCCAAAATTCCACACCCATTAATCCCTCATAAATCTCTACTATGATGCATGGAGAGGAGTAATTGTAGTATGATATATCAAAATTACGATACCAAGTGCAACAAATTCTGATCTTACAAAGAGAAACGAAAGATGAAATAGATGGTTTAAAAATAGATGTGGAGGTTAATTTGGATGGTTTGAAGGATCAAATGAAATCTTATATGGATGATAAAACATTGAAATATCACATCGAGCATCAACAACAAGTTCTAAAACTCTCAAAGGATAATCTAACTTTGGTGCAGAATCAAATGAAACAATAGGAAGATTGACATAGCAGCGAAATAAGTTCTAAACCAATCACAGAAAAAATAACTCGACAAATAATAAATAAATCATTTTCAAAGTATCTCAGCAAGTGGAAGAACTTACCCGCTCAAGATTCCACATGGGAGGATGATAATTTTATACATAAGCATCAAGAAATAATCAAGCATTGAGGAAAACACTTGTTTGAAGGAGAGGGGCATGTTAGGTCCCTATAATGCTAGTGTATCTCCTTATTTTTATTGTTAGTGTAGTCCCCTTATTGCTATTTTTTCCTATGTTGTCCCCATATTGTTATTATTGTGCCCCATAGAATCCCACTATTTAATTTTTGTGCCCTTACATTGCTATTTTTATGTAGGCAAGGATTATATTGTGACCCATTAGACTCCTATATATAGAAAGGAGGTTTTTTCATTTTTATAATCCAAGAATAGTTCATTTATGTAATTTAAAGGAGGTGGCCCCCTCGAAGTGGTTGATTTCTAAGGATATGATCTCTCTTTTCTTATATTTTATGAGTTGGTTTCATAACATAGTGCTCCTTATATGGAAATGTTTTCCCTTCCTAGATTTACCATTAGTTTTCTAGTTTGGTTGTTTTCAACCCCTATGGTACCGAATGCCCAAACTTCTTTTCAAACAATTTCACCCCCACCTGGACAGTTTCAACCTCATCTTGATCCTAAATTTGACTCACTACCTTCTTCACATGTTGTTTCTTCCTCCCTTTATTCCTCTTCTCCTGGTGAAATTCTTGATTCTAGTAACCAGGAAGCTAAGAATAAGAAAAAGAAGAGGACGAAGAATAAGAAGACAAATAAGCAAAGAGGAAAAAAAGAAACCATTTCTACAGATGAAACTAATGTGTAAAAACCTTCCAATCATCTGCACTAAGTGAAGTTCCCTTGTAGTTCCCTCGTAGGTTATGTAAGTGTGACCACCTTCTTAGAGATTGTCCTGGTATTCCCAAGGTATTAGAAGTGTGGTCCACAGGCTCAAGTCATCCTTTTTCATTGCCCTTTGGAGATCATGATAGTGATAAACCCTCTATTGGTGATATTAAGGTCCATGGTAAAAAGGGTAAAGTAAAATTTCCATGTAAGTTATGTCAAGGGAATAATCCCATTCACCTTTGTCCTTAGATGGATGAAGCCTCAAAAGTGTTGGAAAACATTACAGCTTCTTAGCCTCATCTTCTTACTGGTTTCTTGAAGCTTTCCCTTGATCCTCCACTAGTTGATGAAGTGATTGATTAGAATTCATCTCTAGTAAATCCCACTCTCTCTCAATGTGAATCGCATGAGTGTGTTCGACCAGCCATTGGTTGAAAAATGGTTGACCTAATTCCACCTTCATTTGATCGTACTTTTCCCACAAAGAGTGAACTTTATACCTCTAAGGTTCTTCTTCTTTCGTCAGATTCCAATCAACTAGGGAGCGATCCTCCCATTCTGATAACACAAGAAGTAAATTATCCTATTCCCACGACACCCCCTCCATGTAGTATGGTTACTTCTTTTGATTGGAGTCGACTGGAAGGATATCGTCTTCCTTCTTATGTTCCATTTAAAATCACTGTAAAAAATTATAATATAAACGTACCTTGCACAATCATATATGAAGGCACATATGTTAGTATAATATCCGCAACTGCTTGGAAATATTTAGGTTCTCCACATCTTATGCCTATTACCTAGAATCAATTGTCTTTTAAAATAGGAACCAGTCAACCATCGGGGATCCTTCCTAAGGTTCCTATTACTTTGGGAGGAAAGATCATCTATATCAATATGATGGTTGTCCAAGGCCCTTTCAATTTTAATTTACACCTTGTTTGTGACTATGTTTATGTCATGGGAGGTCTTGTCTCTTCCATCTTTTGTGCGATGTGTTTCCCACATGAAGGAATAATCGTGACCATTGATCAGTTTTCATTCATTAGTCCTAATTTGACTCCCAGTCACCCAAAATCCCTAAATGGTCTTTATATGCAAGAGGTATGTCCCCAACCATATGTTAATTATGTGGAAACCTGTACCATGACCGCGTCTACTGATGATCTAGTCTTTGATATAGTGCATCATTTACTTGGGGCATTGGATCCTGATATTTCTATCAGATCCCTTGATATGTATCCCTTCAAGAGTTTTGTTCTCCCATCTGATGAGAACATCTTGGAAGCCATGAAATATTATGGGCCATGATCAAGGTGTGTGGAGAAGAGATCCTTTTATTGTGTGAAGCTCATTAAAAAATGAAACAAGGTGTCATGAGGGTATTTCTTTTATTATGTCAACCTCATTAAAAAATTAAACAGGTCCCTATGAGAACAATTATTTTACTATGTCAACCTCATTAAAAAATGATATAGGTTCTTATGAGGATAGTTATTTTACTATGTAAACCTCATTAAAAATAGGAAATAGGTCCCTATGATCATAGTTATTTTAC
Organism: Pinus albicaulis; assembly: GCA_034641835.2. Classification (NCBI taxonomy): domain Eukaryota; kingdom Viridiplantae; phylum Streptophyta; class Pinopsida; order Pinales; family Pinaceae; genus Pinus; species Pinus albicaulis. The sequence continues at coordinate 528,664,518 of CM076569.1, forward strand.
TATGTCTAACTCATTAAAAATAAAAGAAACCCCCTTTCAATTCGAGTCTTTGATTATATCTCGTAGGTTACCAATCGAGTATTTCACTTGATATCGTAAATGAAGCTTCATTCCATCCACCTATTAGTGGGGAAATAGTCTATTACATGAATGAAATGAAGCTTGGGGAGGCATGTACCTCAATCTAAGTCATTACGATGGGGGCATGCAAACTTATTCCAAGCATAGTTTATCTCTGTTTCAAGATTTTGTAAAAATAAAACAAATTTCAAACATAGTTTCCCATGTTTCAAGCTTCTGTAAAAATAAAACCATTCTCATCCTACCTTTCATGATTTCCATTTTATCAACCTGTTTTTATAGATGAGCCCTATTTTTTTCATTCCGTCGTGACCATCTATTTGGTCGATCATGTGATTTCACTTGGTTATTTTACCCTTTCCTGAGGAATCATTGTGATGAATAGCCTTATTAACCAACCTCTTTACATTTACATGTTTTGAGAATTTACATCATCACCAAAACTAGTTGCTTCCTTTTATACCACTCATTCCTCCCAGTGGAGTCATCTTCCAGCTCTATTATGGATCTCAAAATATGAGAAGATTTCCAAGCACTTTCTTTTCAAACTCATAAAATTAAACGAAAAGACTCCTAATCAGTATAAGTTTAACCCTTTTACAGTATGAGATAGACTATATACGTAAATTAATACCTTAGTCAAACATGGATAAGAGGTTCTCTTGAATATTTTTTCTACCTTGTTGGATTTGAGAGACTATCCAAAAAAACAGTCATTTGGAATTTTATTTTCTGCCTGTTTTTCAAACTCTCTAAAGATAAAAAAGATGTCAAATTACCCCTCCGTTGGAGTTGTAAAACTAAAATTATGAAGGAATTATCACCATGACGAGACCAAGGAACTACTTTGTAGGGCTCATTAAAAATACTATGATAGATTCATCTAAAGGATGAACTTATAAGACAAGCATATGGTATCCTCTTCAAGATTGCGATAACAAATAAAGAGGTACTTGCTATAAATAATGGGGTAAAATGGAAGAAAACATATATCATGTATTTTTGTGATAGGAAGCATGTCGCTCCTGAAGATGACACTTATCTCTATCTCATGACAGGTTTGGGACATCTTGACTTTTCCACTTGTATTATTGTGTTTGGGAAATCCATTTTCCTCTCGTTTGATTATATCCTATTGTCACCATGACCTCCGATCCTATTTCTAGTCATTGCTTCCAAACTCTGGAGTCATGTCACCGATATGTTGAAGCTAAGAAGTTCCAACTTCAAATTCAAACCACTTATACCTTGTTTGACTTTCTCTGCATCATTCTTGAATCACTCTTGACAACTTTTCAAAATCATATGTTTCTTGTTGATGATGCTAGAAACATTATGGCCCTCCTTCGAAGGATGAATTCCTTTCAACTCCAACTCATTATCCAGGAAGATGATCTAGAAACTCTTTCTCAGTACCTTGGATCTTACATGCCTCAATGGAATGTTATTCACATTCGATGATAGGTTCACATCATTGACCTTCAATCAGATGATTCTGCAAGTGTTTGAATTCAACTCCTTTATTCACACTTCTGGAATGTGTTGTTTTACCTTGAGAGCCATCGCCATAATTTTTGGTTCCTCACATTCCTATGAACAATTTACAACATTGACCAGTAATCAGGTGGTTTCCACCATGTTCGACTTCAACCCATTTATTCGCATGGTGAGATTCATACTTTGGTTGGATCGAGACAAAGGTGAGGATATTGTGTTTCATTTGATAAATCCATGTTGTGTGGAGTTTGTTACACAGTAATTTGTCACCGTCCCTACCATTCCCCGTCCCGCACAATGGAGGACCCATTATGTGACCTGTGAACATTGTCATGCCTTGAAAACATCATCAATGCATCCCTCTGAGCATGAGCTTTATTTTCCCTTGAGACATCTCCTGCAAAAATCATGAAAAACATCCTTTTTGTATCATCGCGCAAGTGCATGGGCTCCGATCTGCGCCAATGAGGAAAATCCCGCAAAGAGGTCGCGCCACTTGGCGCTCTGTCATAGAGCAGTAGTCGCGCCACCCATTTTAGGGACTGTTTTTTAAATATGGATGGCGGAAGTTGAGTTCAAACAAACTCACAAACCATTGCCTATCTTGAGTTGGGAGGTTTGGCTGCGGGAGTTCTATGGAAGGGAGGTGGTTTTGCCACCTTCCATGGAACCTTCCTTGTTGATAGGGCCAATCCCATAATAATAGGGATCCCAACTCCCTCCTTCCCCATCTATAAAAGCCTGCTCAGATCCATGGCAAGCTAGTCTTGAAGTGCTGAAGCTTTGCATCTCCATATTCCCAAGTGCCTTTGTGTTGTAAAGAATCCCTTCTTTCCCTTAAGGCCCATTCAAGCGAGGAGACCATTGTTACGAGACTCTGGAGAGGTTTTCCCTTTCCTTGGCGAGCTTTACGAGACGTGGACGACCGGAGACCCGTTCGAAGGAAGCTGCGACGTCAGAACTTGGTTGTAACTTCTATTCGTTTATTACTTAATAGATGACTATGATTATGGTTCCACTCCGTTTTCCATCATGTTAATGCGAGTAATATCTTCTCTGACCGATGTTTAGTTACGTATGCTGGTTCCTATGCTTGTATCTGTTCGTTTCTTCTATGTGCAGGTGTTCATCCGCGGAGATCGTGGAAGGATTGTGATCTGCCAGGGCTGAAGGATGGGGACACTTCTTCTTCAGATCATAGCGTTGGAATCCAGGTAGGCTTCTATTCCTAGTCTTTCCATTCGTAACTAGGAGCTTGCGTCATAGCATTGTTTGTTTGTTGCTAGACCCCTGCTGGGCTAGTAGGGATCGCCTCTGTCCGCAGAGGGGATTTACCTCCTCAACAAATTGGCGACTCTGCTGGGGAGAGCGTCCGGTTTTCCTTGTCTCGTTTATGTTGTTTCGCTTTGATTGTTTTTCCTTGCTTGATGAACCTTCTGTGTTGGATTCTTTCATTGTTTTAGCTGCTTGGTTTGCTTAGCCTGCATTGGTCTGTTTCTGGAGTAGCTTGTTTTTTAATTTTCATTGAGAAACTCGACTGGCGCGGTTTTTAACCCTACAGTCGCGCCACTTGGCGCACGTTGCCTTTGTTTAGCTCGCGCCAATTGGCTTCTGGCGCCAGTTTCACACTCACAGTCGCGCCACCCCTGTGAGTTTTTTGAGTTTCTTCATTTTTGAGCTCTCTGGATTTGACCAGTGCTTTTCTTCTTGATTTCCTGACTGCCTGAGTGTGTTGGAGTCTTGTTTGGCTGGAATTCACCTCTGTCCTTTGGTTGTTTGCTTCTATCTACCGATTTCACGTTTTGAGCCCTAGGGCATCTATTGGCTTAGTGTATCGAGCCCTCCTTGGGAGTTTTGGTGTCTTGATTGTCCTGTCAACTTGCTGGTTAATTCTCCACATCCTCTTAGTAGTCGTTGATCGTTTTGTTGCATCTTTTGGGTGATTGTTCATTCCTTCATTCGAAATTCGTTTGCCCTTGCTTTGGACCTAGATCACACGGTCCATTGGAAGCTTTTGAGTCTTTCCTTTGCTTTGAGAGACTTTGGGTCGATTTGGGGATCTGATTGCTTGCATTGATTGAGTGAATTTTGTTTGTTTCGCTCTCTTGAATATCATCTCTCAAATTGTTCCTTTTGTTTTCAGTGCACATTAGCCATTAAACATTGAAAATCAAAAAAAAAATCTCTTTTTCTTTTGTTAAATTAGTGCAAATTGTGATCTCTTCCATATCGCTAGTAATTAGTGTTTGAATGAAATGTTTTCGATTGCATTAGTTGCATTAGAGACATCGTTGTTTGTATTCCGTTCATTTCATTTGCATAAAAGCTCTCAACCCTTATTTAACTAGTTTTCATCGAACGAAATGTTGCACTGTGGCATATAGCTTGCATTTAGGAGTCTTTCGAGACACTACATACGATAGGGCCTGGAAATTGAAACTTAATTGAAGATCAACTGTAAAATTTATTCAATTAACCTAAGGCAAAATTGGAACTTAACGAAACACATTTAGAAGGTCTAGGCTAGAGACGTGTTCCGGCGTCGTTAAACCTAGCAGCTGTCGTTCGCCTGTTGGCTTTAGACAGCGCTAGTACGGACTTGCGCTCCCCGTATCGTCGCGTATATAAAGGGAGACCCCTCTAGGTTTTCAATCCTTTATCCACAGGAAGCCGAGTCTGCCGCCCTATACCCGTGATACACCGAACACAGCATTCGGGGAGACTACCTGCACGTACGGAAAGTCCTTGTTCGATTTCTGTTTCATTTTTGAAACCAAGGTGTATATTGCAGTTCACGGATATTTGGTACACCCTTTGTGCCTAGTTTTTCCTGAGCAGTCATTTGGTCTTTTCTGACTCCCTAAACTTGAAAATATCGTCAAGCGCTTGTCCTTTCACGCTTGTATCAACTCTGAAAGAGATAGAGTCATCTTTTTATCGTTTCTCGACTCTTAAAAGATGAAACGGTAGAATTTCTTATTTTACAATGTGGTAAAATCAATCGCCCACGATTACACACCTGTTTATACATTGCTTGTTGACTGTTTGATCGTGTGTCTTAACTCGTTTTCAGCCCGTATGTGTGTTTGCTCTTTTCTTCTAGTCTTTTGCCACGGTGGCGGAACCTTCGGTTTCGTCTACTGGTAGTCCTTACACGGACGATTCTTCAGAAGCTTCTCAGCCTTATGTTGAACCACAGCAGCCTGTTGTTTCCGAGTTTCCTGACGGGGGACCGGTCCTCGCCGAGCAACCCTTTGGAGAACCAGTTGAGTTCAACTGGCCCTTTTCGGACCCTGTGTCTGAATTGAGATTAGGAGTTGATTTCCTTTCTCTTACATCGGGTTCACCGTTTGTTGCTGCTGTTTTTCCTCCTAGTCCTCGCCGTCTTCTGCGTGATTTAACGGCAGGATCAACCATGAGCGATTCTGGTGAGGAAATTCCTGGGTCTGATGACTATCAGCGCATCCCTCGTAGATTGTTTGAGGGAGATGACTCTGAGCTGGCTACCACGTCGTCAGCTGGTCCTTCTTTGCCGCAGGGATCCAGATCTCTAGGTCAGATCATTTCAGCTGCTGCCTCTATGGGAATATCATCTCCTGCTTCGAGGCCAGCTGCCACTACACCCGGGGTGTCTCCTTCGACGCCCGTCACTTCTGTTCCCGTGCGGCCCACTGTTTGTGTAGCTGCCTCTTCTTCTGTTGTCTCAGCTACCAGGGCTGGGCCAACTCCTGAAGATGTTTATCTAGCTACTGCTATACCGGAGAATATCTCTCCGGAGGAGTATCGGTTGTTTTTCTGTGAGAAGTAGGCAGCAATTTGAATGAATTCCCAAGTCACTAAAATCTTTCCTGTACTAATACTATGAGATGGCACTCTGATTGTATGAGTTTTCAGGTCAAACAGCAGGCATGGGGACATTTTGTAAACCTTCACATCTGAGGCTTATCTTTATGCTCAAGGTTTACCGTACAGCCAGGCTTACAACCCATCGGAGACTGACCTTTTCAAAACTAACTGGCTATCTGTGATGCCACACGGCCCAACTAAAGGCTACTCAGGTGTAAGGAACCATTCTACAATCACGCTAAGGACCATATTATAGCCACTGGCCGGGTCAACCTACTCGGCCTCGTAGGGGTATCCGCAGGGGCCAAACCCTGACAATCCGGCCTTCTTCTTCTCTGTAGTAGTATCCTGTTGTCTCTAACGTTGCATATCAGCCCGGACCACTTTATGGTTCTGCTTCAGGTCAAACTGGTTTCCAGCAAGCACCTGGTCCTGTTCCACCACCAGGCCAACCGGGTCATCCGGTACAACCTGGTGTCCCGCCTCCAGGCCAACCGGCTTATTCGGTGCAACCTGGGGCTCACTTACAACTAGGTCAGCCTGCGCAACCAGCGCCGCCTGTCTATCCGGGCCAACCTGTTCATTCAGGGCCGCCCCCTCATTCGGGCCAACCTGTTCATTGACATTACCTCTCACTTTCCGTTCACTCTTGCTCGACGGCTTGTTCATTCAATGCGCGGCCAAATCCAACGGTATTTGCACCCTACGTACAGACTCAGAGTAGGGTTCCACTTATCAATCGGTCTACTCATCCTCAGTGGTTATTATCCTCATGGTCGGTCTCAACAGACTATAGCCACCCTGGGAGGCTCCTCGATATCAACCTCCTCCAAATAGTTCTACCACATTTCAATGACCAAATCCTAACGCTGCTTATACGGGGCAAACACCTAATCAGGGCACGAACTCTGGTTATCAAGCCCCGCACTATGGTTACCAGAATCCAAATCAGTCTGGCTATACGAATTATGCCCCCTACAGTCAGAATCCTACGGGATAGAACCCGTGGGGGCAGGAATATTCACAACCATCATGGAGCATGGGTACCGGACCTTATCCTGGGACTGGCATGGTAGTTAACCCTCCATTGCCGTTCCTGGCTACCTTGGACCTGCCGGACGTTTCAAAGTTGACCAATGATCCGATTTCACATAATCCATATTGGCCTCCGGTTCCCACCAAGATACCAGGAGATTGTCCCAAGTTTGAGGGCAAAGCTGGCGAAGACCCCCAGGCGCATGTGCTAACGTACCACCTCTGGTGTTCGTCTAACTCTTGGGTCGACGATTCGATTCGTCTGCGTCTTTTCCAGCGTACGTTAACAGGAGCTGCTGCTAAGTGGTACATAGAACTATCCCGTGGTATTTTTCAAGATTTCAACTCGTTAGCCATGGCTTTCCTCACACATTTCCAGTTACCGGTCCGATATGAGGCCGGGACGCAGATCCTGACTTCTCTGAAGTAGGACACGGCCACTCACATCTCGGATCACATACATGAGTGGCAGCGCCGTCGTCGACTGATCAAGTTTCACATACCTGATCAGATTTTGACCCACTGGTTCACCACCTCCTTTGTGAATAAAATCACTCAGGATATTGCGATGGGAGCGTGTGTGACGGAGGAACAAGCTATCGCGCGTGCCCAGTACCTGGATCTTGTCTATTCGCAGTCTGGCACGCTTTATGACATCTTGACTGATGCTCCACGGCCCGGAACCACTAAGGCTCTGCCTACCCCTTTGGTGGATGGTGTCATTGGTTCCGTCTCTCAAAATTCGAAGAAGTCTTCGAATGGGAAGCAGAAGGCTAATTCTTCCAACAATACCTCTGCTAATCCCGCCTCATCCGATTCTGGTAAAACCGCGGAGGTGAATGCCGTCCAGGCTAATCCTGCGGACAAATCCTCCAAGGGGAAGAAGAAGGGCAAAGGAAAATCAAAATCTGATGCCCCAAAACCGGAATCTAAATCTCGAACTGAGGATGGCTCCCAACGTAAGCCGAAATTCCCTTGCCTCATCTGTGAAGGTGACCATTACACTAAGGATTGTCCACGACGGTCCGAGGTTAGTCAACTTCTTAAAGGTTCTAAAGGGACTCCGGTTGTTTTAAAAGAGCCATTTCCATCTCAGCAGACCCAGATGGTCGAACAGGCGTCACCATCTGCACCGTTTGGGTCTCAGGTTTTCATGGTGAAGACTAATGCACCTATCACTATCGCTACGCGATCGAAAGATTACAATGAACTGCGGCAGGCACCCGGGAAGGCAGTTGCGGATGGGCCGCCTCCCCCACCTGCCTCCGGCCCATTGGAAATCGAGAAGCCGACTCTCGAACCCGTTGTGAAGCCACCTCCCAAGGGTGTTCTTCGAAGATCCTCTTATAATCCAAATGCTCGTGCCGCTCAACATTACAGTATTGTTGAGGATCTGGCACAGGCGCCATGTGCTATGTCTGCACTTGAGGTTCTTCAAAGTTGTCCTTCACAGCGGAAGGCTTTGCTGTCTGCAATCGGTGGCATCGATCTCGCCGACTCGAGCCTTCTCACCTTCGATCTGGAGAATTTTACTCCCTGGCTTCCACATCAAATCGCTTTGGTTATTCAAGTCGGGATTAACGATCTGAACATTCATAGGGCCATCGTAGATGAGGGTGCATCTACTTGCGTTATGTCCTCCGCTTGCTGGAAGGCCATTGGCTCTCCAGCCTTGTCGTCATCTCCCAATGCCCTTGAGGCATTTGATGGTCGGGAATCTAAACCCCTAGGAGTTCTCGAGAGTCTTGCGATCACATTACAGGGAAAAACTGTCAACGTGGAAGTAGAAGTGGTTGACGCTAAACTCAACTACAATATACTTCTTGGCCGCAGCTGGACCCATGCCATGCTCTGCGTGCCGTCTACCATCTTTCGATTCATTAAGTTCCCTCATGAGGGCAAGATTGTCACGGTGGATCAATTGTCATTTTTCACCTCTAACTCTGAGAACAACGTGCCATACGTGGATCAAATTCCGAATCCCCCGGACAGTGTAGGACCTGGTCTCTTCAAAGACCCAGTCCTCATGGGTATCTTTCCCGCACCGCCACCGCATATCGCTCAAGTCAACATGTTGTCCAGGTCCGATGACCCCTGGCTCATTCCTACACCTGAGCAGGTATATGAGTTTGGAGAATCCATGCCTTTAACGCCAGTAGAGATCAACTACTGTGAGATTGTTGCTGCATCGAACCCTCCACCTCCTCGGCATGCTCCTTTGAGCATGGCTCTGATGATACACTCCTGATCCCACAGCTCAGTCAGTGATTCACGATCCTCTCATAGAGACTTTCCTTGGTGAAATTTATCAGTGGCTCTGTATCTCTTGAGGCTGCCACAGGGCGTGGACATCATGCTCTCGTTTATCACCAACAGGGGGCAATGGCTGATTAAAGAACAGCTATGCCTTCAGGTTCCTTCCCCTCCTCTTGAGCACGATCTTGATGCAGGAGTCTTTTCGGAGGAATTGTCAGTAACATTACTCTAAGCTTGTTCTATCAACATCTGTTAAGCAGGGGATTGTTGAGAACATTCAACGTAGGTGTAACTTGTTCTCTGAGGAGATTGAGTCTATACGGAACTTTCAAAGAATTGAGATGTTTTTCGCATGGTCCTACGAGGAAATGCCGGGAATTGATCCTAGTATTGTCGTGCACGAGATTCCAACCTACCCAGGTGCGAAACCCATACGCCAACGCTTACGTCCCATGCATCCTCGGAAAGCCGCCGCCATCAAGGCAGAAGTTGAAAAACTTCTGAACGCGGGTTTTATTTATCCTATCCCCCTTACAGAATGGGTGTCCAATATCGTCCCTGTTGATAAAAAGCAGGGTACAATTCGAGTCTATGTGGATTATCGCGATATCAATCGCGCCTGTCCTAAGGACAATTATCCCACTCCGTTTATCGACCAAATCATCGACGAATGTGCCGGGAGTGAGATCTATTCCTTAATGGACGGTTTCTCGGGCTATAACCAAATCAATATTGCACCTGAGGATCAACATAAGACCACATTCATCTGTCCGTGGGGCACTTTCGCGTACAAAAAACTCCCGTTCGGCTTAAAAAACGCTGGTGCCACGTTTCAGCGTGCGATGTCCTACGCTTTTCACGATATTCGCCATATTGTCCAGCCTTATCTGGACGACTTGCCAGCCCATTCGGGTAAGCGAGAGGACCATCCTGAGCATCTCCGCCAGATATTCCTTCGTTGCAGACGCTACAACATCAGGCTCAATCCTCATAAGTGCGTCTTCTGCGTTGATTCTGGCCGTCTCTTAGGCTTTATAGTCTCGAAAGACAGAATTCGCCTTGACCCTCTGAAGGTTGAGGCCATCATAAATCTCCCATCACCCTCCTCCCTGTATCAGTTACAGAGTCTGCAAGGGAAAGCGAATTTTCTTAGGCGCTTTATCCCGAATTATGCCGAGGTGGCCAAAGGATTCACTTGTTTGTTAAAGCAGAATGTTCCCTTTTATTGGGACGAAATTGCTCAAGAATCCTTTGAGAAGCTGAAGACATTGCTAGTCAATGCTCCGTTGCTTTGTCCTCCGGACTACCACCGCGACTTTACTTTGTATCTAGCCGCCGCATTTAGCACCATCGCCATGGTATTGGTGCAGGATGACGAGAACGGTGATGAACATGTTGTTTATTACCTCTCTCGGAACCTTCTCGACCCAGAAACACGTTATGCACATGTTGAGAAGTTGGCCTTAGCAGCCGTACACGCCGTACAACGCTTTCGCCATTACATCCTTTTGCCCACGATAACAGTGGTTTCAGACTGCAACCCTATGACATATATTCTTTCTAGACAATTACTAGGGCAAATTACTCCAAGTAGTGTCTCCTCATTGAGTTTGACTTAGGTCCCTTCTGCCAAATCCCCAAATCAACGTGCCAGCAGTTGATAATGTTCTCTCCCTACGATTCATGTTCCTGCTACCTCGAAGATCATGCATACCGGACGAAACGTTGTTTTCTTATCGATGCCTCGTGATCCCCAGTGCAGAGTGACATCATAGTGTATCTTGAACCATTGACATTTCGGTCACCGGAGTTGGATAAGCACTCAGCCGTCGGATCGGCACGATCCCAACCCTACACAGGTATAGTAGATGCCTATATCGTATTGGAATTAGTTCGGTGCTCAGACGATGCCTTACCTTGGAAGAGGCTGAGAAAGTCTTAAATGACTGTCACAGTGGCGCCTATGGCGGACATATGTCCGGGTATGCTACTGCCCAGAAGATTCTACGGGCAGGTTATTTCTGGCCTTCTATATTCAAGGATTGTATCACTGCAGTCCGCAAATGTCATCCATGCCAGATTTTTCAGCGCAAGATGTGCGCGCCGCCGTTGCCTTTGCATCCTGTTATTACCGTCGGTCCTTTTGCGAAATGGGGTGTTGATTTTACGACGTGTAACCCTCACTCGGCCGGGGGGCATGCGTATATCATTGTCGCCGTCGAGTACTTCACTAAGTGGGCCGAGGCGATGCCTACACTAGCTACTGACGGGAAAACGGCTGCTTCATTTTTATTCAACCATGTTATCACATGATTCGGGGTTCCTCAAGCTATCGTCACTGATCACGGTACTCATTTCCGCGATTACATGATGGCGGAGCTGACAGCTGCGTTGGGCCTGCGTCACAACAGCTCAACACCATACTACCCTCAAGCGAATGGTCAGGTTGAAGCGGTGAACAAGGTTTTGGTCACTATGCTTCAGCGAACAGTTGGGATTCATAAATCCACTTGGCATCTCCAACTGTTCTCAGCTCTCTGGGCGTACCGAACATCTGCTAAAAGTGCAACCGGATTCACACCATTTCAATTGGTGTACGGTCTGGAAGCTACTCTGCCGGTTGAATGTGAAATTCCTTCGCTTAAATTAGCTGTGGAGCTCTTACCGGATACTTCTCCTGAGGAAGAACGTCTTCTGTATCTCGAACGGTTGGATGAAACCCATCGTCTAGCTGCTTTGATCATCGAAGCACAAAAGAAGAGGGTCAAAACTCATTTTGATCAATCTGTTTCTCCCCGTTCTTTCATCGAAGGAGACCTCGTCCTCTTGTACGATCAGGCACATGATAAGCTTGGTGCCGGTAAGCTCCAGCCGATGTGGCACGGGCCTTATATAGTAAAACGTGTCTTGAAAAATGGGGCCTACGAGCTTATAGACTACGAAGGAGTTCCATTGGCGCAGCCCAGGAATGGGCTGTACCTTAAAAAGTACTATGCCTGAAATGATTTCTTGGTGTGGTGTGTACATAGGTGTGTGATTGTCATTTGTGTGCATAGTGTGGTGTGCTTTGTAAACATCTTTCTGCTGATCGGGTCTTCCTGGTTGTGCAGATGTCTATTCATCCATTTGTTGGTTTCGCGGATGGTGCCTCCTTGTGCAGTCTGACAGCCCATGTGATCTACGATCTGGCTGTGGAAGTTGGTCGATATAAGGTGTGTTTAGGGCATTCTGCAGACAACATCGCGGAATATAGTGTTGTGTTAGAATTATTAACCGAGGCGGTAAACCTTGGTATCCGTGAATTGCTCGTGTATCTAGATTCGCAACTTGTAGTGTTACAACTGAACGGACACTATTCGGTAAGGAACCCGTCCATCTTACGTCTGTATTTGCGTATTCGATTACTGGAAAGGAATTTTGACTACATTACATATCATCCTATACCCAGGCATTTGAATACATTAACAGTCTGTGCCTTAGTAGTGCAGAATGAGACATTTGCATTTATAAATCATCATCCCATGTAGAAAGATATCAATGATACCGTATATACTGTAATCTTAAAATGTTTATAAATTCTTTGTCCATAAAATAAATACATATTTAATTATTACATCACAGATACTTCCATATATCTAAAAATGATGCTGTATAAATCCTAGAGACTAATCCGCATGGTGTTCATGATAGCACGTCACTGCACGCACTAGGCGCCTCAGGATTCGGTGGATCCGGTTCGGAACTCCCACCATATGGCGTTGGTATGCCATCGGTACATCTGATAGTCGGGCATAGTCTGGGATCCCATGGGCAATCCCCTCGAGGTTCTGGATCAGTTCCTCTCCTCCGGTGCCTTCCCCCTGGATCTCAGGGGCGAGTTGTGTCCTCCGGGAGATAGGAGACATCCCGGCTGGTCTCTCAGGTCCTACATCTGCATGCATATATAATTGTGTTAAGACAAATGTGTATTAACAAAAAAAACATATAAACATAAAATCAAAAATATGAGGTCTTACCCAGCTCCTCGTCCCAGTCATCTCCTTCTGGTAGAGGGAGATCTGGGTCCCCGGTAAAGTCAGTTCCCGAATAGGGCCAATCTTCCATGACGATCAGCTGGCGCCGTAGCCACCTAAAGAACTCTGGCCTCCAGGACATCTGTTGGCCACCTCCAGATCTGGGCATCAGTGCTGCCCAGCGAGCCATTCGTGGCTCTCGTGGTATCGAACTCGCCATTGCGGCCCCTTGGCCCTGGAAGATTGGTATGCATTCCAGAATGAACGATACCAAGATGGAACCATACCCGAACTGCTTCAGTTTCCCCTGTTTGCACTTTGTGAGCTACCTTTTCATGTTGATGGTTACTGCTTCTGCCCAGTTGAACAGTAGGGGACCCATGCATTCTGAGGCTAACAGGAGTTGAGTCTTCGTGGCCTCGTGCGGAGCCTGCGACCCAGCAACCCGCGTAATGGTGTGGAGAACTACTCTCAGTGCTAGATCAGGGATGGTGGAGATGTATACCTTCTTGCTTCCTGATCCTGTTTGTGCCCCTCGGCACACCCGTGCCATTACCTGTTCCATCCTTTCCCCTGATGGTCTGCTCCCAGTCAGTACAGGGATTGGACCTCTGCGGGACAATCCAGTAATGAAATAAATGTCAGTGACCTCCAATTCTAACACCTGGTCTCGTAGCCTGAACACTTGTTCATTTTCATCCCAGATGCTGATTAGATATTGGAGAAGCTCGGGCTGAGCTCGTAAACATGGCGTGAGGAAGAACTTTTTCAATCCACAGTCTCTAAGAGCGTTCATGCAAGCTTGGCTTTGCATGGCCTCTTCATCCTCGTCTCCGTGTTCTCGTTCCTTCCATTCGATTGCCATTTTGAGTGGTTATCTGCATTCATATGGTCAAAAACCCCTGATTAGATCTTTGGTGAGCTTCAAATTTCAAGAAATTTGGTTTAAATACCGGAATTTTAGGCGGAAATTTAGGTTCGGCCGCTGGCGCGGCTGTTTTGCTAACAGTCGCGCCAGGTGGCGCGAGCCCTTTAGTAAAAAGAGCTCAGTGGCGCGGGTCCGTGCCCGATACCCGCGCCAATGGGCCCGGCCCTAAAATTTTAAAAGTGGCCACACAAAGTTGACTTCTAAGGGAAAATCATTAAAAAATGTATGGAAATGAAGAGCAAAGGAGCGCCTCTTACCTGTGACAGACGAGACGCTGAATGGTTGCCTGGATTGGTCGCAATCACCGTTAGAAGATTCTGCTCCAAAAGGACCACTGTTGCTTTCCACAAGGTAAATAGTAAAAAGTAATTTCATTTTTTACCAATTAGACATATTTATAACTTTTTCGACGTTAAATGAGCTTTAAAAGTTATTTTTGTCAAATATTTGCATGTGTTATGTCGAAAATGGATTTTACGCTTGCTTGGTATGTGCAGCAGCAGGTTTTTGCGACTTAAAAGATGGAAACGAGTTGTATTTTATACTTTTTCGGACTCGGTAAATACATGAAAAAGTCACTCTGGAGTCATCTTTCAGCTCTTTTCTGACTCTCTAAATATGAAAAGATCGCCGAGGCCCTTGTCGTTTCGATCTCGTTAAAATGGACATGAATCGACATCTACCCAGTATAAGTTTAACCCTTTTTCGGGCTGGGATGGATTGATTACGAAAAAGGAATACCCTAGCCTATCGCGACTAGGAGGTTTTCCCGGATATTGTTTTCTACCTTTTCGGATCCGGGGAACTATTTACGAAAAGGGACCTGTGGAGTTTTCTTTTCCGCTGTCTTTTCAAACTCTCTAAACATGAAAAGACGCCGAGTTCTTCCTTTGTCAGACTCGTTAAACCCTGATGACATTGGATTTCGTCGAAATGACGTTCTCCGAGTTTCTCCTTCCTAAGACTCGTTAAATGCACTAGGATGGATTCGCCCGAAGGGCGGACTTATATCACAAGCATATGCTATCCCCTTCAAGCTTGTTATCAAAAATAATTGGGGTACTCGCCAGAAATGGTGGGGGGAAAATGGAACCATCGTCATTGTCGTCGGCAGTATGTCGCTCTTGAACATGGCACTTGTCTGCATTCGTGTCGGGTTGGGGACATCTCATCTCGTTGCTTCAATTTGCCTCCATGGGTTTGGGTAATCTCTTTTGACCTCTCATCTTTTCACTGCCTCGTCGCCATGACCTCTGATCCGTTGATGTCAAATACTGCCAAGTCCATTGTCGTGCCGTTCATGTGTTCAAGAGAAGTTGGCCTCTGCAAATATCAACCTTCCTCTGTTTCTTGTATGGTCCTGATTCACAACAAAACATTATGTTCCTCTGTCTCGTGTCGATGATGTGGGAATCATTATGGCCCACCTTCGATCAAGGTCACTTCCTGTCGACTTCAACTCATTATCCGGGAAGTTGGTCTAGAGACTCCTTATGGTACCTTGGAGCCTGCATGCCTCAATGGCAGGTTCGTCGCATTCGACGTGAAGTTTACATCATTGACTTCCGATCGAATGATTCCGCGGGTGTTCGACGTCAGCTCATTTATTCACACACCGTAGATTGTACCTGTAGTACCTTGAGGACCATTGTCATTATTGGTGGTTCCTCTCGCGTCTGTTAACGACTTTCATCATTGGCTGATAATCAGGCGACGTTCTTGCATGTTCGACATCAGCTCACACATTCGCATGCTAGAACTTGTACTTATTTGGGTCGAGATGGAGCGCAAGACCCTGGGTTGTGTCTGTTGTAATCCAGGCTGCGATTGTGGATTTTTATCATTATGTACATGACTCACTGATCGGATGGCTGCGACCATACCTGAGTCTATTTGTTTGATCTTAGTTGGATGGCTGCGCCCATACCCTGGATCCGGATTATAGCATACTCTGTTCGGATGGCTGCGTCCATACCATATATATGCATCATGTACTTGAGATATCAGTTGTATCTTTCTGTGCAGGTTTTCCGACGGCGGGCCTTCAGTTGGACATGTTCTCGTAAAGCATTTCACCCCTCTCTCTCTCGGGCCTCATGCTTTAGGGGGCATCTGTTACACAGTAATTTGTCACCGCCCCTACCATTCCCCGTCCCGCACAATGGAGGACCCATTATGTGACCTGTGAACAGTGTCATGCCTTGAAAACATCATCAATGCATCCCTCTGAGTATGAGCTTCATTTGCCCTTGAGACATCTCCTTGCAAAAATCATGAAAAACATCCCTTTTTGCATTGGCGCGGGCAGACAGTTCAGTACTCGCGCCAATGAGGAAAATCCTGCAAAGAGGTCGCGCCACTTGGCGCTCTGTCATAGAGCAGCAATCGTGCCACCCATTTTAGGGACTGTTTTTTAAATATGGATGGCGGAAGTTGAGTTCAAACAAACTCACAAACCATTGCCTATCTTGAGTTGGGAGGTTTGGCTGCGGGAGTTCTATGGAAGGGAAGGGGTTTTGCCACCTTCCATGGAACCTTCCTTGTTGATAGGGCCAATCCCATAATAATAGGGATCCCAACTCCCTCCTTCCCCATCTATAAAAGCCTGCTCAAATCCATGGCAAGTTAGTCTTGAAGTGATGAAGCTTTGCATCTCCCTATTCCCAAGTGCCTTTGTGCTGTAAAGAATCCTTTCTTTCCCTTAAGGCCCATTCAAGTAAGGAGACCATTGTTACGAGACTCTGGAGAGGTTTTCCCTTTCCTTGGCGAGCTTTGCGAGACGTGGACGACCGGAGACCCGTTCGAAGGAAGCTGCGACGTCAGAACTTGGTTGTAACTTCTATTCATTTATTACTTAATAGATGACTATGATTATGGTTCCACTCCGTTTTCCATCATGTTAATGCGAGTAATATCTTTTCTGACCGATGTTTAGTTACGTATGCTGGTTCCTATACTTGTATATGTTCGTTTCTTCTATGTGCAGGTGTTCATCCACGGAGATCGTGGAAGGATTGTGATCTGCCAGGGCTGAAGGACGGGGACGCTTCTTCTTCATATCATAGTGTTGGAATCCAGGTAGGCTTCTATTCCTAGTCTTTCCATTCGTAACTAGGAGCTTGCGTCATAGAATTGTTTGTTTGTTGCTAGACCCCTGCTGGGCTAGTAGGGATTGCCTCTGTCTGCAGAGGGGATTTACCTCCTCAACAGAGTTATTAAGTATTCATGATTTTAAACATGATCCTTTCTAGTAGGATGGTTGTGCCCATGCCATGGATCCATGTAATCATGATTCTAAACATGATCCTTTCTAGTAGGATGGTTTCTCCCATTCCATGGATCCATGTATTGTTATACTTACATTATATATGTCATATATATTTTATTGTATTTGATTTTCAGGTCTCCTAGCATTGGTTCTCTAACTCCTTTCCTTTGCTTGTAAATCACTTTAGCCATCACTTCTCATTTTGATATAATGCTTTAGGGAGAATCTATTGGTGAGCCCTAGTATTTCACCAAGAGTGCTACAACTCCCATAGGATACTGAAAATTACATTTTCAACCTAGGGTTCATACATACTTGGAGGTGACAATGCTGTATTCACAACAAATGATATCTACTCATGCCATCCTCATCTTAATTCTACAATGAGGTGCTAGAACTAGGGTTATTCTGAAAAATGAAGTCTGTCACACTTCTAACTGCAACTTGAGAGTGAACACATATCATAACCATTATTCTATTGGCAATAAAAGAAACTACTCTAACTCACACTGATTTTTCTAAGTATTTTCTACTTTTGCAAGAAAGAAAGATTCACACTTATGCTAGTACAAGAAAGGAAATTACATTAAGTGGAATTCATTATGTAGATCATTGAATTGAGTTTCGGAAAATGAAATATTCTATTATTTCACACATGATGAATCAATGACTAACCAAATCTTATATAATACATATTTACCTCTTGTTCTAATGATGCATTTTATGATGGACTAATCATGCTTGAAGTTGCTTTGTTTTGCAGCAAAAGAAGAAGGTGCTTGGGTAGTCTAAGAGTGTCCTTGGACCAAAGATTCAAGTTTATAGGCCTACTGGTCGGTTTTCTAGGCTTAGGTGAGGTGGAGGAATGATTTTGGGCTAAAGGAGAGGGTGTTTGGCACTACCATGGAAGCTGCTATAGGATGTCCTCAAAAGCTACACAAAATAGGACGAGAGTGTTTAGAGGCTAGAAATGATGGAAAGAAGGTTACATAAGGTGATGGAAAGGTGGATCCAAGTAAATGGAGTATTACCAATCCCTTGGACGACCCTCAGAGCTCTCAAAAGTCATGTCTTGCAACCAAAAGTCTCCTCTCGGTGATGTGATGGTGACCTCAAAAATAGGGATGTAGGTGACTTGAATGGAAGGTATCTGATGGAGGGTGGAAAACAAAAGATGATGATTCTGAAGGGGTCCTTATCTAATTCTCTATCTACACCCACAAATAAGACATCAACTCATGCATTCATCATCAACAAAATTATCATAGAAATGTGGAAAATATAAGTTGAATTTGAATAAATCAACCTATGCATTTGAAACAGAAATCTACTTCTGAACCTAAAACATGTTCATGATAAGAAAATTAAAAATTATCCTAAATTTTAAAAGTTATCATAAAATAAAAATATATTTTGTGTGTGGTATAAAACCTTCCTCCTGAAGCTCCAATTCAAGAGGTGAGAGAGGGAGCCTTAGCAACATAGTTTTGATGTTTTATATGCTACCAACAATGGAATGGAAGAAATAAACTACTAAAAAATAAAAGAAAGACACACATGTACACAAGAGAGATTGAAGCAAATGGATTGTGCCCTAACTCAAAAGCCCAGCTCCCTGAAATCAACTCAGTGGAAAGGAAACCAAATTCTCATCTTATTTCATAACCAATCTTTTACATGAATAATGAAAGTCAAAAATATCTGATACAAATCCAAGAGATATCTTCCTGCATATAAAATATGAATCCTAATGAGCTCTTGCTCAAGTCTATTTATGCTAGAGGGTATCTACCAAAATATCCATAAAAATTAGGTATTTTTTCCCTTGGAACTCCAGAGAAGTGGAACTTGGCTCCTTCTTATCATTCTCCTTATCGACTTGCTCTAGCTTCAAGTTTTTTGAGGAGGATATTGAAGATATATTATATTATTTTAGGAGTTAAGAAGGTGGTAAACGTCCCTATGATTTCTCCTTGTTGTCTACTTTGAGCCCTAATATGGAATCTTTCTAAAAAATGGCAATATTCCCTTCATCTTCCAACATTTAAACTACATTAGGCCTCAAATCATGACAAACCTTAATACACCATTCTCCCTATGAAAAATATGACAAAATGAGATCAAATGTGAGAGAGAGAGAGTAATTAAGCTAAAAAGGTGAAATTTTAACTCAAAATATACCTAATGATGGTTCTCATCATCATCCCCCTACCAAATGGTTCTTATACTATGAGAAACTTAGTCCTCTTTCTTGATTTATTTTAGAGCCCTTGTAGCTTCTCTGACATTCCAAGGTGTCATGGAAGGGGTCTCTTCAGGTGGGTAAAGCCCTGCATTATTTTTTCATCTTCCCATTCCTTGTCTTCTTCATTTTCTCTTTTCTTTCACTCAGCCCCAGTAGAAAAGTTGGATTGAGCTTTAATCCAGGCCACTTGATCTTCATTGTTTGCATGGCTCTTTCGTAAAAGGGTGCCCTTTCCAGGGCAACTCCCAATTTGTTTGGAGTATGGTACTCCAGATTCCTAAACCTAAGTGGGAAGCCATTACATATTCTTTGGCATTCCATCACACACTCCTCTCCAATTAATCTAGATATGTCATCATAATGTAAAAATTTGCAGTGCTTGGGTGTTGATATATCTGTCTGCAAGGTCATTATCATTAGCTATCATTTTGTGGTTTTTTATGACCCCTCTAGGGCTGATTAGCTCTTCCCTTATTTGGAGAGGCTCTTTTACTTCTCACTTCATCACCTCTTTTACCTCCTCTACTCTGGATTCTACATTGGCCATCCAATATGCTAAGGCCATCAGTTGTATATATCCCAACCTAGATTTTGGTTCCTAGATGTTCATGTCATTCCGAACAAGATTATGCATGTAGAAATTTACCAATTTGGCCCTATATTCTATGCTGGACTAACTGCAAAAATCAATAAATTTCTTATTTTTGGAAAGGAAATGACCCATGTTGTTTTAAAGTTTTTATTTGGAATTGTATCCACTGTTATTTCAGATAAATTTCATAAGAGTTTGAAGAATTTTTGTGTTTTATTACCTCCATCCACAGGTTTTCCATAGTGGAAATATGTTTGTATTTCTGTTGTATTTGGCCATTCAATCTCATATTATCTTTTTGTGCCTCCTATAGTTGTTATTTTAACACTTCCTCTCTTAGCCTAGCATCAATCAAATCTCTTCCCATCTCTCTGAGTTTTTCTTCCATGATTCCCACATCTTCAACATTCCTATCCTTGGAATTTTTCATCCATTGGTGGGTTCACCCTTTCTCTTTTTCTATCTCATAGAATAGGGGAATGGAGAGATTCTCAGGGACCAGCCTCCCTCCTTCAATGAATGTATAACATGAGCTTATGTTTGGTTGTGGGCTAGGATTTTGGATTGTTGTAATGTCTTTTGGGACAATTTTTGGAGAGGTTGCTTCCTATTTTGTTTCCTCCTATTTTTATTCTTATTTCTCAACTTGGGAATTATTCCCCTCAATGTCTGCCTCTTTTTCATCAACTTGAATACGCTTCCCTTCCAGTTGTGCTTTTTTTATCTTCCCCTTCGACCTTTTTCTCTTCCTATAGAAAATTCTGGGCTTCCTGTAGAATATTGTGTGTTTCCTATAGCTCTTGATTTCCTTCTACGTGGAGGTCTCTAGGTGATTGTTCTTGTTTTAGGGATGCTAACCTTGAAGAGTGCCTCTTTATGTAGGTTATAGGTTTTTCCTTTACTGTTTTGGGGTAAATAACCTATTTAATATTTCCCTCTTCTATCCATATTTCATCCCTCTTATTTGGTGACTCCTCAATTGTGATGGGGCTCTTGGTAGGCGTTTGAGGCCTCCCTTGCCTCATATTGGTTCTTTTCTCGGTATTGAAATACACGGGGGTCTGCATATTTATTTTTTATTTCATATGGGGTGATTAGAGCGCCTAAAGTGGTAGCCACTTCCTTTTTGGTGTTCCCTAGTGAAAGGTCAGTTTGCTGAGGGGAGATGTTAGTGGAAATATTGGGCTCTAGAATCTCCTCCTCTTCTATCTTTTCCTGTTCCTCTTCTTATTCTTTCTCTTCCTCCTTCTCTTAACTTTCCTTCTTTGCTTCTACATCTTCTATGGTTCTTTCCTCTATCTCCATTTCCTCCTCTTCCTCTATCCTTTCAATCCCTTCTTCTCATGCTTTAATGTCCTTTTATCCAAGGCTAGAGGCAAGGGTCTCTCTATGGACGATGGTCCGTGTCCTAATGAAGGCTTATTTTTTCATGTTAATGAAGGTGGACCAAGGTATAGGGATGTTGATTTTGTTTAAAACATCTTCCATTATGAGTTTGTTTAAATCATGATGAGATAGGTGTTGATATTTTTTTTCCATAACCTTGTGGCTCATATCTCTAATTAAGTGGAGAAGGAAATATAGGATATTCAACCTCTGATCTAAAGGCAGATTGCCTTTGAACCTTAGCTCATTCAATAACCTAAAATGATATCCATAGAATACACTTAGTCTTCCCTCACAATAGATATACTTCATGATATGGTAATCCATCTCATCCCATGGGTAAGGAGACTCTCCCTTCTTACCTCATTCTCATATTCAATGTGTTCCTCATTGGGCGAGAAGAAACTCTTATTGGATGTAGTACTAGAGACTCTATCCTCCCTGTTCCATTTGGTCCCTAGAGGTAAGGTGGTGAATCTATTGATGAGCTCAGAGGTTATGGTAATTTCTATTCCTCTTACCACAATGGTGACACTATCCTTTTCTTGAGAGTGAAAGGCCATTGAAAAATCTCAAGCCACTTCATCATCATACCCCTTGAGGAGCTCGAAAAACACCAACCACTGATGGTCCCTTAAGATTTCTACAACAGGAGGATGTAGCCTAATTCTCTTGGTGTCTATGGGCTCTCTCTATATTTTGAATGTGTTTGATAGGTGTCTTATGTGGCTTCCCTTTTTCAAATTCACTATGATATGGGACCTCAAAGCTCAAAAATTTTCACAAGATGTGGTTTTTTCTACCCCCCACCTCCTTATACAACCCTTTAATTCTCGGAATTACTCTCTACTCTATGCAAATTATCATGAATGTTCTTGTACTTTTATGGGGATAATGGCCACTTACCTCTACACTTCTGAAAATTATGGCTTGAAGGATGGTTTTGGGGTGTTAATATACCCTGATGATGGCTTTCACTTCATTCCTCAACCCTATGTGCCTTCCTTGGAAACTTCGTGTAGCAGTAGAAGATTTTCCTATAGCACTTTCTACATGAAAAAATCGACCAGGGATCGAAGCTCCTTGGTGTCTCCTACCTTTTTCCTTTTGATAATTGATCTCAAAATGAGCAATAGAGTGAGGTGAAATAATCCAAATTATGTTTTTATGCTAAACCGAGTGGGCTTTGAGCATATTGGTGATGTGGGTTTTGCACGAGGTTTCCAGATTTGGTTCGTTGTTCCCACTTGAGCCTATCATTCCATTTCCCTCGTAATAAGATCCCACTTTCTATCGTTTTTCAATTGACTGATGTGATAGCACCATATGGCATGCAACTCCACCAAATTTTCACTTTAACTATTTGAGGGTGGCCAAGTTAAGTCGCTAAATTTTTTCCTATTAAACTCTATTTTCTCGAAATTCACTCATTTAGTCAATTGATGCATACGAGAGGGTGAGAGAGTAATACCTGACGCTACCTGGTTGTTGGTGAGTTGCAATATCCTTTGATTCTGGGAGCTGGAACACTATAATGGTCACAATGGCATCTTTTATCTAATGTGTTTTTATTTTATGAGTGAGATGCTTACTCTGTTTTTGTTTGTTGTGTCTTCCCCATGTACCTCATGGAGACCCTAAATTGTTGTTGCTGAGTTTTCTTCCCTTTTGGATTCCCTTGGTGATATTCAGGATCAGATCTTCATCATACTTGATCAAGGGCTCAAAATTATGCTAAAAAATGAAAGCTTTCGGAATGGTATGGAACCTAAAAGATCGTGTAGATCTCTTTGTTCTAAACTCGGTGCAACACGTTTCATGGAAAGATGACATTGTATGCTCCCAGAAACACGTTATGTCCACTTTGTCAAACATGGGAATTTTTTTTTAAATGCAGGATATCCTAGTCAACAATCCGTATAGCTGATTGGGCATGCCCATGTGGCAGGTTGACATGGTAAATGTATTATCTTTGGTGAATGAAATTATGCCAAGTGACATTGTCTAGTTTGTTTCATTTGGCACGTTTTGGTTGGGTGTTTTGGAGGCCAATCACAGGATTCCACCTAGCCCAGCTAAGGGCGACCATGTGGCAGCCTGTTGGCCACCAACACTGTCATTATATTCTGACCAGAGCGAGCAAGGGTCAAACCTACGACCTCCGAACAATAGCACTGAGACATTACCAATATGCCATAACAATGAGTCTTAACATATCGTGGTTTCCACTTGGTTTTAATGTGATAAGGTTTTCACAATGGGGGGAGGGGGCCGGGCTCTAGTCCCAAACCTGGTCACCGCTGGGGGCTAGACCATGGGAGGGAGGCTAGCCCCGCGCGCCCCCCAATGGTCCATAAATGTTAACCATAAATGCCAACCGTGCCATATGTCTACACTTAATCATTAAATGTCGACGGTTAGTAGAAAAACCATAGATTTTATATTTTAAAAAAAATATTATTAACCGTATATAACATGGTTAGAAATTCGGAAGTAAGAAGTTAGAGGGAAAATTAACACACCGATAATTTCACCTATTTTTGGGGAAATTTCGCACTCAGTGGAATTCTAGGCGAAATTGTAGGACGGTGCTGCATTTGGTGGAAATTTTGGAGCGATTAGTGCGAAAACTTAGGGAAGTCATAACTTATTTAGTTTTTTACCAAATGTGATGTAGAAAGAGGCTACATAAGAATTTTTTTTTCATTCTAGAGCTGATGGAATAGGTTTCAGAGTTGTTTGAGCATTTTAAACACATGCAATGACACTTTTGAGAATAATCGAAGAGGGCCAAGCCATTCGAAGCTGGACCAAAGAGACATAGCCCAAGCGGGGTGAAATCCTTCATCATGTGTTGTTGTGTTATTGTTTCTAGTGATGTCCATGCATACTAGATGTCATTGTTTAGTGTTTTTTATGTTAATTTTATTGATAACTTCACATAAAAACTCATGTTTAACTTTCAATTTACCTCATAATCCTAAATCACTTTGTTTATATTCTGAATTGTAATTTAGCACAACAAAAAATAACTTTCCAATTCATATCAAGTTGGTATCATAGCATTAGGTTTACTTGTGCAAGGAGGATTTAATTTTTTTGAAAGTGTTTAAATGCTTACAAGGTTAAAGCTCAAGAGAGGAGAAGGCAAGCTTGTGGATGCAGGTTCTCTAGTTGGGGCAAGGATAACGAGAGCACATTTGCCACAATTTCCACCACAATATTCACCTCCAATTTCAGTAGAAGCTTTAGCAAGCATGTCTCATGAAGGAGGAAATAATAACATGACAGGAGATGAGAAGGCTTTTAGGAATGCTTTCTTGGACATGACAGAGATGGTGAAATTCCTCTATGAAGAGAGGAATACAAGGTTGCAGGGTGAAAGGTTGAGGCCTCCAAGAGGAGAGGGTTCTCTAGGAGGAGGAGCTAATGGAAATGGTGACAAGCCACGATCATCCTCACCACCATCTTCACCTTCATATTCATCCTCTTCCACTACTACAATCCTTACTCATACTCATCAGCATACCTCAAAAGTAATAGATAAACAACCCTTATTGAAACTTGATATTAAATTTGAGAGACCTATGAACAACGGTGAAGTGAATGCAAAGAAGCTTGAAAATTGGGTTCATCAGTTGGAGGTACATTGCAGGATCCAAAACCTTCAAGATGATGACACAAAGATTCAGCTAGCTTCCTTGAGATTGGAGGGTGCAACACTAGCATGGTGGGAAGACAAGACAAAATATGAGATTAAAAAAAACATGGTAATATCTCAATCTCTTGGTCTAATTTCAATTCTACAATTAAAAGAAAATTTTACCCCCTAGCATATATGGAAAAATATATCATGAATTCTAAAAACTTTAGATAAATTAAAGGTCAAAGTGTGCAATATTACACCCAATAATTTATAAGAAGATATCTTAAGTTATGTGTTGATCTGCATTCGTAAGGCATGTTGCTGAAGTATATAAGTGGTTTACATAGCTACCTAAAGCATAATATCCTTATGTTCAATGCCACTAGTCTAGATGTGGTTTGTGTGGAAGCTACTCACCTTGAGGCAAGAGGGAAAAATATTCCAGAAGAAGGTAACAAGAAGCCATTTTAAGGGTGGATAGAAAGGAAAGGGTTTCAAAGGAAAAGGAAAGAAAAATGCATCGGTTAAAAAGGAAGGATAGAAAATGACATGAAAACATGGTTCCAAATAGGGTCACTATGAAGACCATTATTGGAAGCTTCATCCAGAGATGAGGCCCAATAAATTCAACAACAAGGGGAAACAAAAAAAAGTTGCAACCACTCAACAGGATTTGGGATCCAATTCCGCTAATGAAACTAAAATTACAGCCATGGGTATGAAAGGAAAATAATCAATTACTAGTGCTAGTTCATCAAATTGCCACACTGGTACTCCAAATGAAGAAACATATATTGAATTATTTGATGTGAGGGTTATTTCAAAACATACAAAAATCGACACACTATTTGATATATGAAGACTTAGTCAAGAAAATTAATCTTGAAACCATAATAAACCATATCCATTGGGTTGGATATGCAAGAACACATATATATATGTTGCAAGAAAGTGTATTTTTTGATTTCCAATCACAAAAAACTTCATTAACGAAGTTGAGTTAGATGTTCTACCGCTTGATATTTCAGGAACTTTTTTGGGTAGTTCTTACATTTATGATAGAAAATCCATCTTCTATCGCCATGGAAACAAGTACCACTTGTTAAAATATGGTGTGGAGTATATTGTGAGAGCTCATCACAAAAAACTAAATCATTCATTAGTTAATGCAGGTCAAATGAAAAGATGAGTGAACTCAAGCAACAAATTTGTGTGTCTTATGATTAAACAAAATAATGATGTTGATTATTGTTTAGTCAATTTAATTTTCTTAAATTGCTATCATAAATTATCGACCAGGGTCGCTAATCTTGTGAAGTGAAAGTGCACTATATATGCTAGAAGCCTTTCTTGCTTAGTTTATTTTGGTGATTTTATGTGTGAAGATTGTTTTTGAAAATGTTTTTATTTTAGATGTCCTTGAATGAATTTAAGAAACTGAATTATGAAAAATAAACTCAATCCAAATTTATCTAAGTCATAGAAATTGAAATGAAAAATCTTGTTAGTAGCTAAGGATTAATTTTAAGAAGAACTAAAATTCTAAAACCACAAAGAAATTTTAATTTTATATCTTTTGAAAATTTAATTTGAATGAAACTTACACCAAAGAATCACTAAAATTATTTTTTATGCTCATAACAGAAATCATTGTTATGAAGTAAAACTATTAGAGCTTGAGAGACAAAATTGATTTAAAACTTGAAAGGAAATATTCTATTACTAATTCAAATATGCCTCACAAGATTTAATCTATGATAAGCTACTATTCCATGAAAAGGAAGTAATCTAATCCTTGATAAAATAATTGATGGTAAACTAATCTATGCCAAGATCTTATGATAAATTAGCTCTGTGTTTTTAACCATCTAGGCAATAAATCTATTCAAGTGATAGAAAAATAGCATCGACTCTAACATAATGACATTCCAGAAATGATGATAACGAGTAATAAAATAATAATGATAAACTGAACATCTACAATGTTGAAATATGGAAATGATTGTGATGAAAATAGAAATGAAAGCAGAATGTGTATCTACGCTATGGAACACTATAAACGCATAAAAATTAATCTATGAAATAACATCTAAATGCAAGAACGTAATCAAAATGGAAAATGAAATAAAACCTCTTATGTTGCAGGGGCCCTCCACAACAGATGGTTTTGAATATACTTTTTAATAAATTCACATTGAAACTCCATAATGCTTCTTCCTTTTATTAGGGAATAAAAAAAGTTTTTAAATATATCACAGTCTCACAAAAATGTGTATTTTTTATACAATTACTCAGCCCAATGTTTATAAAATATCGTCGTTAAATGTTTTGAGGCTTTTATGCTTATCGAAGTAATAAAATTCTATATGAAATTCTAAAAATAAAGGATAATTTTGTTGCTTCACATTTTTATACGTGGGAGAGAAAATCATGAAGCTCTAGACTTCCTCGCTCGCTTGTTCCAACTCTTGTTTTACTATCCCTTTGACCGTATTTCTGGTGAATTATTGCTTGATTCTAGATAGGTGGATAGGATAAGATCCATAAGAGGATCATTTTTCAACTTCCCATATGTTTCATTGCTCCATTAATTCCTTAGAACCTGTCGAACCATGGTGGTGGCTACTGAAACAAACTTTGGCTGCAAAATTGCATTAATTATGTAGCTAAATAGAAAATTCATTCTGATAATAAGGAACTATTGAAAATATGAAAAATAGATCATTATGATAACTTACCAAGTCAAAATTTTCATTTCAACGCTTGTTTGAACTCATAGAGTTGTCAAAAAGAAGGAAAGATAATGAAAAGGATTGTCAAAATTGAGATAGTCTTGAGGCTCCACATTCCCCCGCGAGTAGACCATCACATGTCCTCATGAAAAAATATAAAATTGTGAGTCTTTATCATGTTACTGCATCTGCCCTAAGACCTCTGCTAAAACATCTAATTTCATCTTCTTTTCCTTCCTTGTGGCTACAACTACCACTGTCTTTCTCATTAGAAGTTTATATTTCAAGTTTATGACTTGCCTGTTTAGCTATTTATTATTCTTCTTTAACTTTTTTTTCTTCGTGAACCATAAACCAATATGTAAAAGAGTATTGTCATTTATGGTTTTCTCAATCTAGTTCTACAACTTCAAGGCTTCATGTCCCTATTTAATATGTATGTTTAATGCCTCTAGTTCGAATATCTCTTATTTTAGAGTATTCACAACTAGAGGTTCTTGTGGACTATTAGGACGGTCTTAAAAAACTGATGTCTTTCCTACATATCTTTTCTCCAAAGACTCAATATAATCATAAATTTTGCATTATGCTCGGTCAATATATGGAGTTATTTAACCTAGAATTTGAGTGGGTGAAATAGCAGTGGGTGATGGAACCCTAAGATTATCTTCTAAATAAAAAAATTTAGTTTCTTTTGGAGGTGGTTCTTTTGTTGTGTTACTGAGTCTAGAGCTTCTTCTTACTAGTTGAGGAGGATTTTGAATTTGGCCTTGTTTTTCCTTATCTTAATCTCTTCTGCATTTATGGATTTTTCCTTCCCTTTTCTGCTATCCACCTTCCTTTTATCATTTTTCTTTTTAAAATTTCCCAAAATTTATGCAATGGGGATTTAATCCTTTGAATTTTCATGAGATGGTTGTTCATTTTCAACAAAACTTTGAACTTTTATTTTTCTTCCTCCTTTTTCCTTTCTAAAACGAGGTTGTTCTCGGTCTCCTTCTTGGAAATGGTTCTGAATTAAGAAAATTTCCCAAGTGTCCCCTAGGCTTTTAAGGGGGAATTCAGTGAGAATTTTTATTAACCCATGATGATACATTGCATTGTCTATAAACTAAATTTTCTTCTGAACATGTCCTGCCATATTCTTCAAGCTAGACAATAAAAAGTATGGAAGATTTATTTCACTATATTCAAGAAAATTCATTTACAACCTATCATGGTAAAAGAACATGCATATGAACCTTCCCTCACAAGTAAGAAATTTCTAGATTATCAATAAAAAATTCCTCCATTTTCCTTTAAGAGTTATGCTATGGATCCCATTTTTTAAAGATGGTAGTATCCATAGTTGGGCTTTCTAGAAATATTTTCCATTTTTCACCTTAAATTCCTCTATTTTTGAACCATATTTCTTCTGTCTTCAGTAGTCTGGTGGCTTCAGCTATGAAAGACTCTGTTCTTGCAAACTTGGTATCTTTGATTTTGACCTCCACTCCATCAAAATATCTAGAAAATGATTTAGTAACCCATTATGAAACCCTTCAAAATTTTCCATAAACCTGAGCCAGTGTGCTCTCTATAAAATTTCCTTTGTTTGTGGCTAGCTCTCCATAAAATTTCTCCCTTAAGGTTTTTTCCTTATAATTACTCCCATGGCTGCCGAGAAGCTTTACCTTAAGTCTATCTCTTTGAAAGGGCAGACTTAGGGTTTCAGTATGAGTTAGGAGTGTAAGTGAATTGTGTTTTGAAATTGATGATACGTAAAGGTGAATAACTGAATGAGTGAGGCTTCAGAATTATTGAGAGTGTGAGAGAGGTTTAATGAAAAGTGACTGTTAAAGTATGAGTTGGATTATTTCACCAACGAAATTTGGATTGGATGTTGGAGAGGTTGTGCAAATAATGAGGGTTCAATGGAAGATTGTGATATTTGACTTTGATTTGACATGATAAACTCTCTTAATATTTTTTTTGATTTGGTGGTATAAAATGATTATCTAATTCATATCTCAATGTTTTCATCCTAACAATTAAATAAAATTTTGCATTTGCATACATTAAATTTTGATGTTGCTAACCTTCAACTGATTCTCTTTGTATTTTCATCAAGTATTCTTCAATATATTCTTCAATTGCTTCAGTAAAAAAGGTCTTATCATATCTGAGCTGCAGAAATCCACTAGAGCTGTAGAAATCCATCAATTTTGTAGCTATATTTTTATTTTCTGAAAAAGAAAAGGGATACAAAGAATTGGGATTTTATAACAAGAATAAATAAAATGTAAGGTGCCAAAAAATATCTCTTGTTTTCACCTTATATTTTATGTATAATAATGCCAATCAATGATTGGTTTTCATGCGTATGCAATTTGTTTTATTTTTAATTTTTATTTTTTGGTATATATATATATATATATATATATATTAACTCCAAAGTAATAAAAAGAAGAATTTTAAGCTGGAGAAGAAGAATAATTCCTCTTAACGAACTTCATATCAAAAATATCTTGAAAAATCTTAACAAATTCCTCTTTTGTTAATGAATTGTGATAGATCCTTAGTTGATGTCCATTTACAAGGAGAGGAACTTTTTCTTCATCAATGGTTCTGATTCGGACTGCTCCATTATCAAAGACTCTCTTAACCTCATAAGGCCCAATCCAATGAGTTTAAAATTGCTCTTGAAAATATTTGAAATTTGAATCAAAGAGATGTGCCCAATATCCTACTTGAAATTTACTTTCTTTGATATATTTATCATGGCATCTATATCTATGTTACTCAACTAGGCTTCTCTTTTGAATTGCATCTTGTCTTATCTCATCAAGCTCATTGATTTGTTCCATTCTATGTGTTATGTAGGTAAATCCTCTCTGCGGATGGAGACGATCCCTCTATCCCTAGAGTGGGTCTAGTAACAAGGAATCATGCTAAGGTGTAGGTTCCTAGATATTTGAATGAAAGACGACGCGATAAGATAGCCTACCTGTGGTCCAATGCTGTTGCCGGTAATCGTAGTGGTGATGAGAACTTCTCGCTCTCGATTTGGAAAGTCACAGTCCCTTCACTTATCATGCTTGGACACTTGCACAAAGATCAGAAAACGATAACCGCATACCACATACTAACTTCATCCAAAATCTACTAGTCAGTCAGAGAAGACTAAGCATATTGCATTCGATAAACACAAAATACAAGATGGGAACCAGAAAATAGTCACTTATATTATTAAGTAGAAAGAAGAGATACAACCATGCTCTGACGAGGAATTCGGATGGGATAAAGGCCCTCTCAATGGATTTCTCCCTTGTTCTACCTTCTCAATAACTAAGTTATTCAAATATAGCTCAGTTATCCTAATTCAGCACTTCAGCTGTATAATTCTGTTTGTTCAGCTAGCTTTCATAAAGTGAGAAGACTTTTTTATATAGAGGCAAAGGAAGACGTTGGGATCCCTACAAAAGTGGAAGGGAGGCATATCCTTTAGGAGTGTTCCAAGGGAGGTGGAAACTACTAAATAAAGGAGGGAGCCCATGGTTGTTTCAGTTCAACCATTCTTAATGACTCATCCTCGAGGTGGTTGGAATGGAACCTTCGCCTCTATTTTTAGAAAAAAATTCATAAATAGCTTGGTGCGGGTGTCTAACTAGCATATAGAGCCAAGTGGTGCGAGCTTAGTGTTAAATTCCCAAGTTGACACGAGGAGGTAAAGGACTACTCGCGCTAAGGCAAAAATAGGGATTTTTACAGCTCTACTTAGGGAAATGTCAACAAGAATAATTTTTCCTTCATCAAAAGGGATATAAGGATGTTATTTGCAAAGCATGACACTTCGTATTGGTCACAGAAACAACCCTCCAATGTGCGAGTTGGGGATTTCAGCAATAGTGACAAAATGCTATGTAACAGATGCCCCCCTAAAGTATGAGGTTCGAGGTAGAGGGAGGAGCGAAATGCTTTATGAGAACGCGTTCGAAACAAACACCCTTGTCAGAAAACCTGCAATTACAAATACAATCGATATCTCTGATACATGAACATGTGGCATGGGCACAACCATCCATAATAGAGTATATAAAAAATGGGATCTAGGTATGGACGCAACCATCCAGTAGTAAAGATCAACAAATAGACTCATGTATGGTCGCAGCCATCCAATCAAAGAGTCATGCAATAAATCATGATAATCCACAAAGAACCTGCAACCTGTATTTTATCAGACAAATTCTAGGGTCTTGCGCTCCATCTTGACCCGAAAAAGCACAATTTCTAGCATGCGAATCTATGAGCTAAAGTCAAACGTGCAAGAAAATCGTCTGATTACCAGCCAATGATGAAATTTGTTAGTAGATGCGAGAGGAACCACCAATAATGACAATGGCTCTCAAGGTACGAAAGGTATAATCCACAGAATGTGAACAATGATCTGGCATCGAACATCTGTGGAGTCAGTCGATCGAAGGCCAATGATGTGGACCTTGCGTCGAATGCGGAGGACCTGCCATTAAGGCATACAGGCTCCAAGGTACTGGAAGGGAGTCTCTAGATCAGATTCTTGGATAATGAGCTGAAGTCGACAGGAAGTGACCTGGTTGAAGGAGGGCCATAATGTTTCCCACACCATCGACAGGAGAAAAAGGAATATGATTTTTTTGAATCAGGACCAACAGAGAATCAGAGGGAGGTTGAAAAAACTGCAAAGGCAAATTTCTCTTGAAGATATCAGTAGCAGGACACTAGATTTGGTAGTATTTGACATCAAAGGATCTGAGGTCATGATGAAGTGGCAAAGAGTGAGTGAGAGGTCAAAAAATATTACACAAACCTGTGGAGGCAAACATGAAGAAATGAGATGTCCCCAACCCGACATGAATGCAGAGAAGTGCAATGTTCAAGAGCGACATACGGCCAACACAACTAAAATCTCGTTCCATTTTCCCCCACCATTTCTGGCGAGTACCCAAATTATTTTTGAAAACAAGCTAGAAGGGGATATCATATGATTGCACTATAAGTTTGTCCTTCGTTAAAATCCATCCTAGTACATTTTATGAGCCCTAGGAAGGAGGAACTCGAATAACATCATGGCGATGTAGTCCGATGTCATCAGGGTTTAACGAGTCTGACAAAGGGGAAACTAGACATCTTTTCATGTTTAGAGAGTTTGAAAAGAAGGCAGAAAAGAAAAATCCAGCAGTCCCTTTTCGTAGGTAGTCTCACAGATCCAAAAGGGTAAAAGACTGTGTCTAAGAGAACGTCTTAGTTTTGATAGGCTAAGGTATTCCTTTTTCATAAATAATCCATCCCAGCCTAAAAAAGGGGTAAACATATACTGGGTAGATATTGTTTTGCAGCCATTTAACGAGTTCAAAACGACAAGCGTCTCGGCAATATTTTCAATTTTAGGGAGTCAGAAAAGAGCTGAAAGATGCCTCCAGTAGTGAATTTTTCATGTTTTTACCGAGTCTGAAAAGTATAAAATCTAACTCATTACTTCATCATTGTCGCATGAAAACCTGTTGTTGCACAAGAGACATGTATAAAACCCATTTTTCAAAATTAAAATAGTAAAATAATCGAAAAACATGTCTTAAAACCTAGTTAGGGTTGTGAAAAAGTTATAAAATGCCAAAAATAGTAAAAACAATTACTTCTCACTTTTTACCTCTTATGGAGCAATATTTACCCATTTTACTGTGCAATCTTGCGGCGACGATAGCGGCCAATTCAGTAGGTCAATCATAAATCTGTCAACTCCGGGTAAGAGCTGAGATCCTCCTTGTAATTTTAAGCTATTCCTTTCTTCCTACATTTGTCAATTTTGAATTTGGGGGGAGAAATTATAAAATTTAGGGTTGCATGGTTGGCGTGGGTTTCGGGCACGAAGTCGCACCAACTACCCTATTTTTAACATTAGTGCGCGCCCATTGGCGCAAACCAATTTCAAGTAATAATACGCACAAAATGTCCCAATTATCTACAAATTTAAGGATGAATATTTACTAATACCACTCATATGTGTGTGTTTGCAGGAAGAAAGGAGCAAAATGGTCATTGAATGGAAAGAATGGGAACATAGTGAAGAAGATGAGATAGCCATGGAAAATGAGGGAGTTATGGAAGCCCTCAAAAACTGTGGTTTGAAAAAATTCTTTCTCACACCATGTCTCTGAGCCCAACCAGAATTGCTACAATATCTTATAAGTATATGGGACGAAAATCAAGAGAATTTCATCCTACGAGATCAAGAAGTTGAGATTGATGTTTCCAACGTGTACTTCATCACAGGATTATCATGGAGAGGTGCAGCACCACACCTAACCGGCACTCGGCCCTTCATGGAAAACATGTCCATGGTGATAGACAGGGTATGTCAAGGGGCGCAGAAAGGATCCGGTAGTGGGAAATTTTATATAAAAAATATCCCAAATTTGACACTACATGTGGTATTGCATACCATCACCCGGCTACAGGATCGAAATCACCGCATGAAGCAAAAAAGACATAGTTGCTTCTTGCTGTGGACTACATGGCTCCGACCCTCTTCAACTGGACAGAGGCCGTGACCATAAACATGAAGCACCAATTAACCAAATGCAAGAAGACCAAACTGAAACAATTTGGTTATGGATCCATCCTGGTATCGTTCTTCTTGGAATGATTGCCAAATTTTTAGCGAAAAGAGGTCATAGTTCCGAATCCACCAGCGAGAGAACCATGGATGGCTCGATGGGCAGCACTGATGCCAAAGGCAAGGGGTGGCCAGCGGATTTATTGGAGGTTGGAATTTTTTGATAAGCTCCATCGACAACTGATTTTTGTGGAGGATTAGCCCTACTCTGGCACCAATTTCACTGATGAAGATTTGGGTAAGACTCAATTTTTGAATTTTATGAGTATTATGATTTTTTGTTTATTTATGTATGTTCTGACATTAAATCCATGTGATTCAGATTCTGGCCCAGAGAGACCTGCCTGTATGTCATCGATAGCGAGGTGAATCCCGCGCGATTTCAACCTTCAAGGTGAGGGAAATGAGGAAGATGAGATAGCATGCAACCTGGAGGGGATCACCAGAGGAATCCAAGATTATGCACGTTTTGATGATTTTCCTCGGGCTTGTGAGAGACACATTGTAGGGGTGCCCATTCGAATCCACTTCTTGCTGAGGCAGCTAGTATGGGCCATGACATGTTATCATGAGCATCATGCTGATTAGAAACCTAGGTTTATTTTGTCTGCATATTTTGGGAGACATGATGTCTCGCAATGTAACATAAACATACACATATTTTTTGACTTTATGATGCACACAGTTTTTTTAACATACATATATATATATATATATATATATATATATATATATATATATATATATATATATATATATATACACACACATCTATTTCCTTACATGGATATTTTTACATATGATGATGCTTTCACAAATTATGAAAATGTCTATCTAATACAATGTTAGCCACTGTATCAGTTAATGTGTTCATTTGCCTAGGAATATGTTGATAGGTAATGAAATCAAATTGTCTTTCCAACAAACGAATACGTAAATACAATCTCAGAATATGTGGATTTCTAATCGAATAATGATTATTGAGTTGCAGAACAACAAGCTGTGAATCTAGATTTACAAGCAATATGCATTGCCAAGGTTAATTACCTCGGTTAATAGCTCAATGACAGTGCTATATTCAGCGACATTGTTTCTAGTTCATCCTAGAAAAATACCTTCCAGATCTATCAACTCGTCAGCAGGATTATAAATTACCTAGGCTGCAGAAGACAAATTTTTGGTACTACGGGAAGCACCATCCATGAAACCGACATAAGGGGTAATAGACATCTGCACAATAAGAAAAACCCAATAAGCAGGAAAATGCTCACAAAGCACAACAAACCCAAAAATATGTGCAAAAATGAAAAGAACACCTATGTACACCTGATATGGACAAAGGACTCATGCATAATATTTTTTGAGATACAACCCATTTCTGGGTTGTTCAAGAGGATGGCCTTCATAGTCAATTAGCTCATAGGCCCCATTTCGCAACACATGTTTAATGATGTAGGGCTCCGGCCACATAGGTTTAAATTTACCTGCCCCCAACTTATCATGAGCTTCTTCATATAGGAAGACGATATCTCCTTAATCAATGAAAGAACGAGGGGAAACTGATTGATCAAAATGAGCTTTGACTCACTTATTTTGTGCCTCGATGAACAAAGCAGCTAAATGATGAGTTTCATCTAACCTCTCTAAGTAAAGGAGACGCTCTTCTTCTGGAAAAGTTTTAGGCAGTAATTCCATAGCTAGCTTGAGTAAAGGTATTTCACATTCAGTCAGGAGAGTAGCTTCTAGACTGTAAACCAACTGAAAAGGGGTGAATCCGGTCGCACTCTTCACTGAGGTTCAGTATGCCCAAAGAGCCGAAAATAACATGAGATGCCAGTTTGATTTTTGGATTCCAATCATACGCTGAAGCATTGTGACAAGAAATTTTTTCATAACTTCAACCTAGCAATTGGCTTGAGGGTAGTACGACGTTGAGCTTTCGTGATGCAGACCCAACTTAGAAGTCAACTCCACCACCATATAATGCCGAAAATGGAAACCATGATTGGTAATAATGGCTTTAGGGACACAAAACCTAGCAATAATAGGATTGAAAATGAACTGAGTGGCTATCTTACCGTCAGCGGTAAGTGTAGGCATTGCTTCGGCCCAATTGGTGAAGTAGTCCATGGCTACGATGATATAAGCATGCCCCCTAGCCGAGTGAGGGTTACACATCATAAAATCGATGCCCCATTTAGAAAAGAGGCCAACGGTAATGAAAAGGTGAAGGGGAACAAGTGGCACATGCAATTTGCATTGATATATTTGGCTATCATGACATTTACAAATTGCGACAATATAGCCTTTGAAAATGGAAGGCCAAAAATAACTGGCACGAAGTATATTTTGTGCAGTAGCGTAAATAGACATGTGACCACCATAGCCGCCACTATGAAAATCATTCAACACTTTCTCAGCTTCCTCAAGGGTCAAACATCGACAGAGTACGGAATTAAATCCAACGCGATAGAGCATATCTCCAACTATGCGATAAGGTTGCGAGTGATGCCGGATACGACTGCAAGCATATTTTGTCAACTCAGACCAGAATGTGGAAGTCTGGAGATATACAATGATATCACCATACCAGGGATTGAGGGTGATAGTCAAGAAAAGTGTATCGTCTAGAGTAGGGTCCTCAGAACGAGACAAAGCATAGTCGGAAGGGAGGGAACAAATCAAATCAGCAAAAACTAGTGATTTCTTTGATTTGGCAGTAGTAAATTCAGAATTGAACTCTGGGAGGATAAAAATCCACTTTGAGTATTTCCCCCCAGCAATTTTTGAGAAAAAATATAGGTCATGGGGTTGCAATTGGAAATCACAGTCATAGTACACAAAAGGATATAATGACAAAAGCACTGGACGACCTGGACAGCAACTAGTGCTAACTTCTCGACATGAGAATAATGTATTTCAGGATCGATAAGGTTAAGAGACAAGTAATAAATGACATGTTTGTGACCGTCATCATAGTCTTGAACCAAAACCATAGCAATTTTACTAAAAGTGGCAGCTAAGTAGAGGGAAAAATCACGATGATAATTTGGAGGACGTAACAAAGGAGCGTTGACCAACAATGTCTTGAGTGTATCAAAATATTTTTGAGCAACCTCATCCCAACAGAAAGGGACATCTTGTTTCAAAAGTTGCGTGTATCCTTTAGCTAATTTAGCATAGTTCGGTACAAAACGGCGTAGAAAATTCACCTTACCTTGTAGACTCTGCAACTGATGTAATGAGGATGGAGAGGGGAGATTAAAAATAGCCTCAACCTTAATTTGATGGAGGCGAGTCCCATCTTTAGATATGATAAACCCTAAAATTCTATCG
This sequence comes from Pinus albicaulis, assembly GCA_034641835.2. NCBI lineage: Eukaryota > Viridiplantae > Streptophyta > Pinopsida > Pinales > Pinaceae > Pinus > Pinus albicaulis. The sequence goes on from CM076569.1 coordinate 528,702,010, forward strand.
GAATCAATGCAGAAGGACCACTTATGCAGATTAAGCCGAATGTTATAGTGTCGACAACGAAGGAAGATTTGACAAAGATGATCCGGATGATCCCTACGCTTAGCTAAATGATCCAGAAGGTCATCCAGATAAGGCTGAAAGATGTGACAAATGTCATGAAAAGCGTAGGACATCGCTCGTTGGAATGTGGCCCCGACATTCTTCAAGCCAAAAGGGAGCTTCTTGTATGCGAAGGTACCCCAAGGATAGACAAATTTCATCTTATGTTGATCAGCCAGGAGGATGTTAAACTGCTTATACCCATAAAATCTGTCCATAAGGGAAAAAATCTCACTCCCGGCACAGTCGTCAATGATCTGATCGATGAAGGGAGTGGGATAATTATCCTTAGGACAGGCGCGATTTATGTCACTGTAATCAACACAAACATGGATAGTTCCTTGTTTCTTATAGACAGGAATGATGTTTGAAACCCAATATGTCAAGGGAATTACATAAATTAAACCAACTTTGAGGAATTTTTCAACTTCACTTTTAATGGCTGCAACCTTTCTAGGGTGCACCAGATGAAGACGCTGGCGAATAGGCTTCGAACCGGGATAGGTAGGGATTTCATGCACCACTATAATTGGATCAATGCCAGGAATTTCTTCGTAGGACCATGCGAAAACATCACGGAATTCATGGAAAAGGCTAGTATAAACTTGGACTTCATCTGAAGAACAAGTGACTCCCACATGGATTTTCTCGATAATTCCCAGCTTCACGGAAATGTCATAGGCATTGTCTGTGTGATATTTCTCAAGTTACCTTCTGTAAAGACTTCATATGTTATAATTGGCATTTGAAGCAGAGGAGAAGGGACTTGAGATGAAAAACACTCAATACATGTAAACATAGCCCCGAGGCCAGGCATAAATGAAGAATGATGATGACCATCGTCCCACGGCAAGTCTTCGAGAGACATGGTTTCCATGATGGATTCGTCGGAAGGAAACACTTCTTTCCAAGGATCAGGCGATTTTGAATTACCGAGCCAAGGGAACTGAGAATACACGTCTAGAGACAAGCTCAAAGGAGCACCATCAGAAGGTGGAGTATCTGATGCAGCAATGAGTTCAAAATAATAAATTTCAATCAGACTCAAAGGCATGGAATCTCCATATGAATCAACCTGTTCAGATGATGGAATAATCCACAGGTCATTAGATCAAGAGATCATATTAATTTGAATAGTATTTGGTGGCGAAAGGGGAAAAATACCCATGAGGGCTGGATCTTTGAAGAGACCCGGCCCAACGCTCTCGAAGGGAGTAGGGATCTTATCCACATACAGAACGTTTTTCTTAGAAGAAGAGGTGAAGAATGACAATTAATCGATAATAGCAATCTTGCCCTCGTGTGGAAATTTCAAAACACGAAAGAGGGTGGATGGAGCGTAAAGCATAGCATGAGTTCAACTATGACTGAGTAGAAGATTGTAATTGAGTTTAGCATCAACGACTTCTACTTCAACATTGATTGTATTCCCTTTAAATGTAATCAGAAAACTTGTGAAAATTCCCAAAGGTTTTGATTCCCTTCCATCAAATGCTTCAAGGGCATTTGGCGAGGAATTCAGGGCCAAAGAGCCAATGGCCTTCCAGCAAGAAGCAACATGACACAAGTTGATGCACCTTTGTCCACAACAGCTCGATGGATGTCGAGACCATTAATAATGACTTGTATAATAAGCGCAATATGATGCAGAATTCATTAGATGAAATTCTCTAGATCGAAAGCGAGAAGGCTAGTATCATCAGGATCAACCTTGTTGATCGCAGATAATAAAGCTTTCTGCTAATATGGACAACTCTGGATTACTTCTAATGCAGACATTGCAGATGATGCCTATGCTAAATCCTCAAAAATACTATAATTTTGAGAAGCACAGGCGTTGGGATTATAAGAAGATTTCCAGAGAACACCTTTGGAAGGTGGTCGCACAATGGGTTCAACACTAGTCCTTTCAATCTCAAGAGGGCTGAAAATAGGTGGGGGAGGAGGACCATCAACGATCTCCTTCTTCGTTGTCTGGCGCGACCCTGCATAATCTTTTGACTGAGTATCAATAGAAATGGATGCATAACCGTTCATCATGAACACTTGAGAACCACATGGAATAGATGATTGAGGCTGCTCGACCATCTGGGTCTGCTGAGATGGAAAAGTTTCTTTAAGGACAACAGGAGTACCTTGATTACCTTTGAGAAACCTAGTCACTTCGGACCATTGAGTATAGTCCTTGGTGTAGTGTTCTTCATCACAAATTAGACAAGGATACTTCAGCTTACACTGCAAACCATCATCAGCACGATATTTGGACGAATCTGGTTTCGGGGCATCGACCTTGGTCTTGCCTTTACCCTTATTTTTCCCTTTAGAAGTATTATCTGCAGGATTGGCCTGAATGGCATTGACCTCCGAGGTTTTAGCAGGATTCGAACTAGACTGAGGAGCAATATCATTGGAAGAATTAGACTTTTGCTTCCCAGGGTTGGAGGAGGAAGACTTACGCGAAGTCTGAGACACAACCAATAATATTGTCGATGGATGGGGTCGTCGGTGCGTTAGAAGTTCCAGGTCATGGGCATCAGTAAAAATATCATACAATAGGCCTGATTAAGAGTACATGAGATCAAGGTACTGGGCACGAGTAATGGCATGTTCCTCAGTTACACATGCTCCATGGCTATGCCCTTCGCAATCTGATTGACAAAGGAGGTAGTGAACCAATGAGTAAGAAGCTAATCAAGAATTTCAAACTTAATCAAGCGATGAAAACATATCCACTCATGAATGTGGTCCGAGATATAAATAGCTCGGTCCTATTTCAAGGAGGTGAGGAGATGCGCCCCGGCTTCATAATGAACCGATAACTGAAAATAAGTAAAGAACCTGATAGCGAGAGAGTTGAAATCTTGAAAGATACCACGAGAGAGCTTGATATACCACTTAGCAGCAGCACTAGTAAGAGTCTATTGGAAAATACGAAGCCGAATGGAATCATCAACCCAAGAGTTAGAGGAACACCACAAGTGGTAAGTCATAACATTTGCTTGGGGGTATTCTATGGACTTGCCCTCAAATTTGGGACAATCACCAGGAATCTTAGTTGGAACCGGAGGCCAATGCAGGTTACGAAGAATAGGATCATTTGTTAACTTTTACACATCCGGTAACTCCAATGTGGTGAGAAATGGTAGTTGAAGGTTAAAAGGCAGAAAAGGCCCTTGATAAGAACCTGAACTTGCACTCCATCCTGTTTGAGAAAAATTCTGCCCCCATGGGTTTTGTCCCGAAGGATTCAGACGATATGGGGGATAAGCCGAATAATTTTGTTGATATTGGGGATACTAATTCTGAGTATACCATCTAGGTCCTTGTTGAGGATTTTGCAGTGGAATGTAAGTGTGGCCTTGTGGTTGATTATACAACAACTGAGATTGAGAGTGATAAGTAAAACCTTGAGGCGCACTATATACTGGTTGATATTGACCATGAGGATAATAAAAACCGTGGGGCTGAGATGGATGTTGATAAGTGGGTCCCTGTTGAGCTGAATAAATAGGGTGAACTGTCTATTGAGAAGACTGAACAAACTGCTAAAAATTAGGACCCTACTGTGAAGAAGAGTAAAATTGTTGTTGAGCAGAATGAGCCGGCTATTGGGCCAATAGAGTAGGTTTCCCCTACAGAGCAGATTGGCCTGGATGCTGAGAGCCACTAGGTTGCCCTGGCTAAGAAGGTTAGCCTGATGGTTGTGATGGACTAGGTTTCCCTGGAGGAGGACCAGAGGGTTTTCCTTGTTGCCTAATGCTCGGACCAGTTTGAGTATATGATCTTGGTTGTTGGATAAAAGGTTTTCCCTGAGACAAATAGATTTTCCCCCTAGGACCGTCAGAAGGTCTCGGTTGATACAAAGGTTGACCGGAAGGCCCCTGAGGTTGTCCTTGTTGGACCAGGGGTTGGCCTTGTAAAGGTTGGCCTTATGGACCGTAAGGCTGTCCCTGAGGACTGTATGCAAATCCCGACTGAGCTGAAGGTTGTCCCTGAAAAGGTTGTCCTTGTGGGCTAGGGGGTTACACCTGATAAGTCCTGCCAATCTCGAGAATGATTTCATAGGGGTCATAAACAGGAATTCCACACTCATTAGAATGATGGGGAGTAAGAAACACATAGATGGGGGTATTGACAACATCATAGTGATGAGGAGTAAGATAGGAAAAATAAAAAGGATTACCATATTCGTCATAATGGTGTGGTGGATTAACAGGAGCATGAGGCTGCTGAGAAACTTGAGAGTTCTATTGATGAATATCCAATAAATACTCTTCAAAAGTGAGGCCACCAGGTATCTTAATTGAGGCCGCTGGTGACTAAGTGACCGACACAGACGTAGCCATGCAGACAATAGGTTGAACTGGGATAGATGTAACTGAAACCGACGAAGCAGGTGTCATTGGTGACAATCCTAACGATGGAAGGACTGGACTCCTGGATGAAGTAGATGCTGCCATGGAGGCAACACTAGTAATAATCTGACCCAAAGACCTATATCCAGCTAGAAGTGACACTGATGGTGAAAATTGAGCAGACACATGAGTAGTGTTTTCAGGGAAAATTTGACACTCTTCTGTAGAAACAGGAATTCCATCGCTTCCAATAGGACCTAATGTGTCCATGTCTAACTCCTCTATAAGATCTTCGAAAATACTACGGGGACTAGGAGTTATGACAATAGCTAAAAATGTTGATCCCGACGTAAGAGGAGGGAATTATTCCTCGTCCCCAAAACCAGACCAAGTGCCTGAGGGAGGCCAATTGAACTCAACTGGCTCATCAACAGGAGACTGGGTAGCAAGGGGTAAGACTGATGGGAGAATAGGCTACTGAAGCTCGGTAGACCTAGAGGATTGAGGAGTTTCGAATGAAATTTCTGGTAAAGGACTACCTCTAGGAGGGGACGAGGACGACGAAACCGGTGGTTCCACCACCATGACTGCTTCTCAACAAGAAGGAAAAAGAAAGATCCGAGAAAAAATCAAAAAACTGAGGAAACAAAAAACAAGCCAAATGCTAAAACATTTATGGGCGTGTGATCATGGGTATTTTATTTTATGACACTGAAACCAAACTTTATTGTTTCATGTTTTAAGAGTCAAGAAACAGGCAAAATATCACTCTAGTCACTTTCAATTTTGAACGAGCATGAAAGGACAAGTGCTCGATGATATTTTTAAATTTAAGGAGTCAGTAAAGGTCAAAAGTGACTTCTCAGGTAATATAAGCAAGAGGGTATGCCAGGTTTCCGTGAACTTCCATATACACCTCCGTGATCAAATGAAAGAGAAATGACCAAGGACTTAACGTACGTGTAGGTAATCTCCCCGAATGTTGTTTTCGGTGTATCACGGTTACAAGGCAGTAGACTCAACTTCCTATGGATAAAAGGATTGCAACTTAGAGGGGTATCCCTTTATATACTCAATGGTATGGGGAGCACAATTTCGTACTAGCACTGTCTGGAGCTAGATGGCGAACGACAGCTACTAGGTTTTAAGGTGCCGGAACACGTCTCTAACTTAGACCACTAGAATATTTCGTTAGGTTTCAATGTTGCATTAGGTTAATTGAAATAGATTTTAACGTTGAACTTGGATTAGGTTTCAATATCCAGGCCTTAACATATGTTGTATCTGAAATCTTCCTAAATGAAAAACTATATGCAAAAGGATACCATTTTTGTTCAATGAAAGCTATCTACGAGAAGGAAAGAAAACTTTCAAGCAATAACGAATAATGAAATCATGCGAAAACATCCACGAGTGCATCTAATGCAATCTACAGAAACCAAAATTATTTCCTAGCCTATGCAATGCTAGTTATGCAAGAGAAAGTTTCATTTTCAAAGAAAAAAGAATGCAATATTTTGGTTTTTTCAATGCACTAAATGACATGAAAAAAAAAACTAAACACTAGCTTGAGAGAGTGAATGTAAAAGTTGAAATGGAATGAATCTTCCAACACAAAACAAACACAAAAATACCCAAACCAATGCTACGATATTTTCAAATCAAAGAGAAATCTCCAAAATGACCCATACAAGCAATGTAATCGATGCTTGGTGTAAGAGGAAGAAAAATCAAACAGGCAAGGCAATGATTATTCAACCAATGAACATACTCAACAAGATCAAAGAGACCAAGAGCAATTAAATAGGGAATGAATCTGACACCTATCAAGAAACTCGATCTCCAAACAGAAGGCTCAATGCAACAAGGCACTCAAAAACCCTAAGACCTCAAGTCACATTGATAAGAAATGGACAAAAAACTGAGGGAAAAAAGCCTCCAGCAATCAAAGACAGTCCAAAACTCTTCAATTAATCTCAAGAAAAACCCAGAAACAATTATAATCAACCAAAAAATCATGAAAAGCTCACACCCAAAAACTCACAGGGGTCGGCGTGACTGTGAGGCAGTATTCAACGCCAAAAAGGGGATGGCGCGAGTGCTACAAAAGCAACATGTGCAAATCAGTGTGACTGTTCAGGGGAAAACCACGCCAAGCCAGTTAACCAATGAAAAGAGAAAAAATCAATAGAGCAGAGGTCAATCCTGACATTCTAGGGCTGAACAAGGGTTTGAAGCACAGTTAAACAACCAGAAAGGTAAACAACAAGACAAAAAAAACTGAAAACAACCAAACAAGATCAAATACAAACTCTCCCTCATTCCCTAGTGGAGTCACCAACTTGTTATGTAGGTAAATCCTCTCTGCCAACAGAGATGATCCCTCTAGCCCTAGAGTGGGTCTAGTAACAAGGAATCATGCTAAGGTGTAGGTTCCTAGATATTTGAATGAAAGAGGACGCGATAAGATAGCCTACCTGTGGTCCAATGCTATTTTCGGCAATCATACTGGTGATGAGAACTTCTCGCTCCCGATTCGGCAAGTCGCAATCCCTTCGCTTATCACACTTGGACACCTGCAAATAGATCAGAAAATGATAACCGCATGCCACATACTAACTTCATCCAAAATATACTAGTCAGTCAGAGAAGACTAATCATATTGCATTCGATAAAGACAAAATAAAAGATGGGAACCAAATAATAGTCACTTATATTATTAAGTAGAAGGAAGAGATACAACCATGCTCTAACGTCGCGTTCTCCTCCATCGGGGTTCCTGTGAAGCACGTATCAAATCTCATTGGGGAATTTAGACAGGATAAAGGCCCTCTTGATGGATTTCTCCCTTGTTCTACCTTCTCAATAACTCAGTTATTCAACTATAGCTCAGTTCTCGTAATTCAACACTTCAGCTATATAATTCTCTTGGTTCAGCTAGCTTTCATAAAGAGAGAAGGATTTTTTATATAGAGGCAAATGAGGAGGTTGGGATCCATACAAAGGTGGAAGGGAGGCCTATCCTTTAAGAGTGTTCCAAGGGAGGTGGAAACTACTAACTAAAGGAGGGATCTCGTGGTTGTTTCACTTCAACCACTCCCAATGACTCATCCTCGAGGTGGTTGGAATGCAACATCCGCCTCTATTTTTAAAAAAAATTTCATAAATAACTTGGCACAGGTGTCTAACTAGCACAGAGCACCAAGTGGCACGAGTTTATTGTTAAATTCCCAGGTCGGCATGACGAGGTAAAGGACTACTCGCGCCAAGGCAAAAATAGGGATTTTTAAAGCTATGCTTAGGGAAACGTCAACAAGAAGAATGTTGCCTTCATCAGAAGGGATACAAGGATGTTATTTGCAAAGCATGACACTATGTATTGGTCACAAAAATTATCCTCCAATGTTTGAGTTGGGGATTGCAGGGACAATGACAAAATGTTGTGTAACACTATGTATTTGTGCTTCTAACAAGTGAAGTCCCAGTTTAACTGTTGTCTTGAAATTTTTTATTTGGAACTCTACTGGAAATACGACTTGCTTACAATAAGAAATTTCATAGGAAGTATGTCATGTTGTGCTTATCCGTGTGGTACAGTAGGCCCATAAATATTCTGGAAGATTTTCTGCACAATCCCTTCTATGAGAATTTACAGTCTTTGTGGGGATTTCCTTAATCACCTTATTAGTGTACTCTACTTGCCCATTTTCTTACGGATGATATGGAGTGGATTTTTTATTCTTGATTTTTTATTCTTACACGATCTTCTGCACAATTATGGATGTAAATTGAGTTCCTTCGTCTGTCACAATTTCCCTTGGGACACCAAAACGAGTAAAAATATCCTCAAAAATAAATGAAACTACAACATTTTCATTAGCAAAGGAAAGTGCTTTAGCTTCTACCCATTTAGTGACATAATCAGTGCACAAAAGAATATACCTATTTTGTCTTGATGATGGATTGGTTGGTCCAAAAAAATACAGAGCCCATTTATCAAAAGGTTCAATAAGTACATGTGGTTGTAAATGAATTTCATATGAAGGAACATGTCTCCCCATTCTATGACAACTATTGCATCTCTTAACATATTCATTGGCATCCTTAAAAAGGGAAGGCCAATAATATCGTGAGAGAAGGAATTTGTAGGAAGTTATTTTTTCAGCGAAGTTTCCTCCACTTGGCTCATCATGACATGCTTTTAGTATCCCAGGTATTTCTTCTTCTCGTACACATCTTTGAATGCTGAGATATCGACCTGTATTATACATTTCTTCTTTTGTTCATGAATAATATGCACCTATTTGAATTATCTTCCTCTTTTCTTTAGGAAACAAATATGATGGTAGCATTCATGTGGCTAAATAACTAGAAATGTCCAAAAACCATGGAGATTTAGTGGATATTGCAAAAAATATATTCATCAAGAAAACTATCTTCTACTGGTGTATCATTGTTATCATTTTGAATTATAGACAAAAAGTCGACAATTGTGTTTTTTTTTCTAGGTCGATCTAAAATGGTAATATTGAATTCTTGCACTAATAGTAACCATGTTGTGATTCTTCCATTAGTAATTTATTTATTCAATAGATATCTAATTGCATAATGATCTGTGTGAATAAAAGTTTCATAGCTAATGATGTAATGTCTATATTTGTTAATGGCATGGACAAAGACTAAAAAATCCTTTTCGGTAATGCCATACTTTTACTCTGCTGGAGTCAAATTATTACTTGTATTGTAAATGGAATAAGAAGTTAAGTCTTTTTGTCTGAATACAGCTCCCAACTGTTTCTGAAGCATCAATTGAGATATGAAAAGGAAGGTTCGAGTTTGGTCATCTTAGGATGGGCGCTTCAAAAATATTTTCTTTCAAAGTTTCAAATGCCTTTTGGCACTCAGTATCCAACTTAATTCGAAATACTTTGTAAGATATTTGAAGAGTGGAGATGCAATCTTTGTGAATTTTCTATAAATATTCTATAGTATCTTGTAAAACCAAGAAAACTCGTAACATATTTTTGACAACTTGGGATGGCTAATTTGAAAATAACTTCAACTTTAGATGAGTCCACTTTAATTCCATTTCCTAAAATATGCTGTCCTGAAATAGTTCCTTCAGTAAACATCATAAAAACATTTTTCATGACTTAATGAGATATTTTCTTACTTAAATCTTATGAGAAAATTTTCCAAATTTTCAAGGGCTTCTTCAAAATAAGTTCCATAGACTATAAAATCATCCATATAAACTTCCACACAACCATGAATTAAATCAAAGAAAAAACCCAATACTGCTCTTTGAAATGTTGTGGGTGCATTGCATAATCCGAAATGAAGTACTCGATAAGAATAACTTCCCCATGGATAGGTAAAAGGGGTTTTGTCCTGATACTCTTGTGCTACCTAAATTTGATTATACACACTAAAACCATCCAAAAATGAAAAATATTTCTTCCTGCTAATGTATCCAAAATTTTATCTATGAGAGGTAATGGAAAATAATATTTTAAAGTGGTGTTATTCAATTCCCTATAATCAATACATACTTTCCACTTTCCATTCTTTTTAGGGATAATTACTAAAGGTGAAACCCATTGACTGTTTGATATTAGATAAATAAAGTTTACATTCAACATTTTTTGTATATTTTCCTTTACAATTTACCTTAAGTTAGGATTCATTCTTCTCTAAGCCTATCATATTGGTCTAGAGTTCTCCTCAATACATATGTGATGTATGCAATTTTTAGGGTTGATTCCTTTCATGTCAGTGTATTCCCATGCAAATGTAGAAGAGTGTTTTTGTAATGTTTCCATCAATTTCTCCTTTTGAAAATTTTGCAGATTTTTGTTTACATTTAAATTTTTACGTGGAAATATTTCTAGTGAATAATTTACAAATTATTCCATAGAATATAAATACATTTTTTTGGATGATAAATATTCAATAATGCATTGTTCCTGAAAATTTTGACTACTCTCATGGTGTGAAGATAATTCACTATTTTCTATTGAATTTAAAATTTGATTTTCTTCACTGATTTGTGAGAAATGCTAAAAATAGGGTCTATTTCATTGTCATCATCCATTGATTCCTAATTTTCTACCTATATCATTTTTCTCTTTTCTGTATGGTATATATATGAATTTCTTCATTGAACTTCCATCAAAGATAAAAAATATCATCAGATCTAAAATTGATGAAGGCATCAACTATAGGTAACCAAGGTCTTCCTAATATCAATGGATGTCCTCCTAAATTATTTTTGGGAGTTAAGACCATAAATTCAATTGTATATTCCCAAGAATCTAGGGATACATAAATTTCTTCTAATACACCATCACATTTAATTACAAATATATCTGCTACTTGTAACACCGTTCGTGTATATTGAAGATTTGGAAGTTTTAGATGTGCCATAGTTTGTTTAATCATCATTTTTATGGCTTCTCCTATGTCGATCAATTTTTTTGGATTTCGATACCATTGATGTGTGTCATCACAATGGGACTTCATGGATACAAATATTTTTGTATTGTTGTTTTTCCCATCATGATATCTGCAATTTTCCCTACTAGCTGTATTATTTGTACTTCTTTTCTATTTCTCTCAGGTTTCTTTATACTCAAATCTGTTATTGTATTTGCAAGGATTGGAATATATTTAATGGCTTGTAGCAAAGGAATTTTTATACATAAATTATTTAGTTCATCTAACATATCATATTTAGGAAAAATGATATGTTTTTCTACCCCTTTATCAATTTGTAATCTTTCAAGAAAATGAGGTTTTGATATAGATACCGCAATTTATTCTATGATGGGAGTTGAGTTTATTGGAGTATCATGTGTTTGGTTTCAAATATTCTCATTTTGATGAATAGATGTATCTTCTTCAGAATGATTATTTTTATTTTGGTGAAGGGATGTCTCTTCATCAGAATGATCATATTTTTTTTTTTCCTGGATGACAACAGAAGGTAATTTCTTTTATAATATTCTACCAAGTCTAAGTTAAACATTATTAAGATCTAGTGGAGTTATCATATAAGTCTGAAAATTTAGCCCCTCCATGTTGTAAACATGTTGTGATTTTTTATTGTTTGGGTTTAGAAGTGGTTGAGCAGGTATTTGGTTTGGCCTTTGTGGAAATGGTAATGAAATTTGTGGATTTTGATTTTGAAATTGAGGTTGAGTTTTTTGACTAGTTTGAGGAAAATGTTTTGGTTGAATGCTTGGATAAGGTTGTGGATATTGGTGAAATTGAGAATATCTACCATAAGGATATTTCCATCCTTTTGTCGAAGGTTGGGATTGAGACCAAGGTTACTACCATGACATTGGTTCATTCCAGCTATTTTGTGGGTGTTGGGTATACATCTGAGTGCTGAAACCTTGAATTTTTTATCCTTTCCATGGTCTTGTATCAACAACACAAAGAGGATATATCTGGTTTGGAACTATTTCCTCTTGGTAGAGAAATTTAAGACCTAGAATGGAAGGACCCTTATTTGTTTCATTATTTTCTGTACATAAGACACATGTTTCTATGAATTTTAAATCAAGAGGGAATTCTCTTAAGGCATGTTTCTTTCTTCACTTAGGACAAAATATAGTTAAGGCATCACTTCATCTCTTTTATTATTTTGTAACTTCAAGGTGTATATTTGTTCGCTAAGACTCCCTAAAATATATGCTTTGAAATTCATCAAGAAAATTTCCATTTCAGCCCTACTTACTCTTCCAGCTATAGATTTATTGATTCTAGGGAGAACATGATTTCTTGAACCCATCCCAATTATTGAATTTCCTCTTGAAATATGTATGCATAATTCTAAAATTTCAGGTAACAATAGCCGAGAAATATTTCCTTTTCCAATCATGTTAAGCATATCTATCCATTAAACTATAATGGCTTTTAACAAGAGATATTGTAAATTATCCTCATCCAAATTTTCCATCTTAGCCCTTTTGAGATTATAATTGAATATTTCAATCAAATCCTCCATGTTTTCATCTTCTCTTTGCATCGTGATAAAAACTTTATCTTTCTGATTATGAGGTGTGCAGTAATCCTTGTACTTATGTAATAATGCATTCTTCATTTCTTCCCATGTCCTAATAGAATGTGTTATTAAGCCTATAAACCATTTTAGTGCTGCATCCTTAAGATTTTCTTGAAACAATTTCAAACTTTGAGAATCGAAGAAGTAGTCATATAACCTACATAAAACTTCGAATTCAAAAAGAAATGTTTCGGGATCTTCACTTCTTAATACACATAAATTAGGAAGGATAGAGTGTGAGATATTTTTCATTGTGGAAGTAGTGTCTTCATTAAGTATAGGAAATCCAACTGGATCTGGATGTATTTTTTCTCTGACTTATCCCCTACCTCCTCTACCTTCTCCTCTTCCTCTTCCTCCATCTCGTCCTATACCTCTACCTCCACCTCCAATCCTAGGTCCACCTACTCCAAGTATTAAAATTTCATCATTCACATTGTGTACTTCTCCTTCCCCTTCTCCAACCATTGTAGATTCTTCAGAACTGATATAAGATTCGAAGTTTGGAATTGTTTGTTCCTCTTCTTGTTCTTTTGGTTCCTCTATCAATGGTATATTAAAGAATATTTCTTCTTCTTCTTCCTCACTAGGTATTTCTAGCTCTTGGGATAAAATTGGTTCTCTAATAGAGGTTAGAAATATTGCTCCTTCTGTCGGGGATATGGTATATTTTTCTTCCACAACTAATTCAGTTGATGAAGTTGGCGAGTCTCTAAGTTGAATTTCTGACCTTAATACATCAGAAAGTCTATGTCTACCTTCTAATAACGTTATGTGGGTTTCGATGGGTGGTGTGGCACTGCGAGGTCTTGATGGGGTGAGTGGTGTTGTTGGAATCAAATTTCTACCTTTAGCTACAAATCTACCTCTAGAATATATTTTTCTACGCATGTCATTTTCTATGTAGTTTTTTTTAAGGATTAAGAGATAAGGATCCTATTTACACTTCCCTAGAAACAACACCAAAATGTTTAGTCAATTTAATTCTCTTAAATTGCTATCATAAATTATCGACTGGAATTGGCAAGCTTGTGATATGCAAGTGCACTATATATGCTAGAAGCCTTTCTTGGTTAGTTTAATTTGGTGATTTTATGTCTAAATGTTGTTTTTGATTTAGATGTCCTTGAACGAAATTAAGAAACCAAATTGTGAAAAATAAACTAAATCCAAATTTAACTAACTCCTAAAAATTGAAATGGCAATTCTTGTTAGTATTCTAAGGATTAATTTTGAGAAGAACTAAAATTCTAAAACCACAAAGCAATTTTAATTTTTATATCTTTTGAAAATTTATTGTGAATGAAACTTAAACCAAAGAATCACTAAAATTATTTGTTATGCTCAAAAAATAAATCATTGTTATGAAGTAAAACTACTTGAGCTCGCGAGAGAGAATTGATTTAAAACTATAAAGGAAATATTCTATTACCACTTAAAATATTCCTCACAAGAATTAATCTATGAGAAGATACTATTGCATGAAAAGGAACTAATATAATCCTTGATAAGCTAATCGATGATTGCAATATCCCCAAATGGGAAATATGCAGCCATATTAAACAATACTGCAGAGAAATAATGTAGTTGAGCTGAGTAAGAGTAGGAGGCCAATATGGAGGCTCAATATTTACACCTACAATAGCAAATCATATTTATATTGAATCCCATAAGATGTAGAACAGAAATAGAAGACTTTTACATCAAGAAATCCTAAAAAATGAGGTGTTGCAGCCATATATTATGACTGAATGAGCTTGACAACGTTATTTTATTGGATGAAAATAGCTGTAGATTACACTTCAGATCTAGAGTAGATATTTTTACAAAAAGATAGATCTATATCGAATCTGTACACTCGATAGGCTCGTCTTCAAATGCCCCTTGGGGCTTTTAGCAAAAAGTGAAGTACAAGGAGTAGATGTAAGATCTAAATCTACAGATCTGTAGAATGACTCAGATATTCAGAAATAGATACAACAGTATTCAGATCGGATCTAAAATTATAAGGAATATATATGAAATCTATGGATCTCCATAGTGAAGGGCAGATCCCCAAGACTACAAATATCTCCTCCAAAAGTGTGCCAAAAGACCCTGCAACTGCACCCTTGCAAATAATGTAGTCTTTGAAGGAAAAATGTGATATAGGCTATAGAACATATGTGGCCTCAAGCCAAGATCTGAAAATGGTGCTCCAATCATCCAATACTCTCTTGCAAATGGGATAGAAGCCTTCCCCACTGAAAAGAGGCACTAGATTGGTCTAGATCTAAGTAGATATAGCCTCCACTTGCTACAACTTACAAAGACAACCAAACCCTCAACAGGATCTGTGTTATAGTTGGAGGAAGAGCTTGGATAAATGCCTGATAGTGGACAATAAATGAAAGACTCTTCTAGGAGGCCTCTCGAGGAAAGAGGTGGGATTCCCGATCAGGAACACCCAGTGCTAAACAACACTATTCTCTGCCAAACAGCAAGGACAATACGAAATGTCTAAAAAGACAAGATCTTTATAAATAACATAATCATCAACAACCTTCTCATGTTGTTCTCCTCTTCCTTTTATAAGTTTGAGAGATTACAAAACCCTACACCATCTCAATAAAATAACTATTTTCACATAAGCCACCTCCTATTAAAACTGCATTGTGCCTCAATGATAATCACTCCTTCTAGACAGTGCTATTGATTTGGTCATGGTTGACCCAGTCAAAAGATTCAGTCCCTTTCACACATAAGGGTGTTTATTTAAATAGCCTAGATTTAGCTTTATTCACATGTGGAATTGATTTATTTGTTGTTTTTAGGAGTTTTTATTGTCCTCTACACATTTATTCATGCAACAGAAAAATGAAACAAAATTAAATATTCCCATTAGCTTGGGCTAATTGGGAATATTACAGTCCTCCCCTCCAAAATGTTGCTTGTCCTCAAGCAACTGATAAGGTGATTGTTGCAACACTTCTCCTCCTCCATTGGTGACACCATCATGAATTAAGCTTCCTCCATAAGCTAAGTGCTCACCAATCCAACCCTCCATGAATTGTTCCTCCAAATTCATCATGAGATGTATATAGTCCATCCCATAAGGAGTCAAAAACTCAAATGAAACAAACATGGCTGAAAAAATACTCTCCCTGAAGCATGTAGCATATGATACATACAGAGTCTCCATCCCATGTGGTACATACATGCCTCCCATACTCCCTCCATACACTCCCATAAAAATTACAAGTATATCATCAATGTATGGAAGAAAAACTACATATACACAAATAGAAATTTGGGCATGTGGATGTGGGTCATAGTCACACATATGGTACCAGCGTAGTGCATCTCCTGCCTACATCAGATCAAGGTATGGTAAGTGGTTTCCCCAACACTTACTTGATGTCCATGTAGATATGTCTCACTATGGCTTAAAGTGTGAGATATGTTTTGTGCTTTGGGAAAGCATCCATCATGAAAGAAAATCTCCCTTTGGACATCAAGGGAGTGGCCAAATTCAGAAATTTTTGTGGCCCAATTTTTGCCATGAGATTTACATGATACATTAATCCTCCTTGGAGTCATGGCCTACATAAACATGGTGAAATAATATGTACAATCAAAAAATAAAACATGCTTTACATGATCAAATTCTTCACCAACAATACTCCTCATACACATGGAGTTGTGCATGGATCTTTCTCCTCTTTCAAAAGAAGGAAGAGATGGATGAAATACCCCTTCATGGAGTCATGTTGCTGCCCAAACTCCACATAGCTCATGCATTCTTGAAAATTTTGATATAGTTCTTATTTCAAGCCTTCCCAATCAAATCTCCTCATGATGATGTTGTAGATCTTCATGGAATAGATATGGCTGAAGAAGAACTCTTTGTATACTCTTTGTAGTAACTTATGCTTGAGCTTGGAAGCTCTAGACAAGAAGATCCTACCATGATTATAGATGAATCCTCCTTGGACTAAGTATCCCTCTACATGTAGCTAGTAATCAAGTATCGTACAAGTGTGAAGATATTTGGAATAATCCACCAACAGTTGGGATTTCCAGTATAGATCTACACTGCTCAACAATGAAAATGCTAATGGTTTATCAACATAAATGTATGTCATGTTGATGCTCTCCTCATTGACATCTCCCATGCCAAAGGTGTGTGTTGGAAGGCCATTCCTTCCATTATTCTCCTCCCATAGCGCAGATCCAGAAATGAGAGTGGGTGATGATGATAAGGGAAGAAGATCTTCCTCCTTCTTAAGCTTACCCAAGTCTCCCAGTGTTATAGCTTTGTCTTCTAGTTCTCCAATCCCTCCTGGATCTAAGCTTGGAGCATCATGTTGTGAGGTCTTCCCCACCAAAGATGAATCAGGTGGCCTCCCAGGTGGTTTACCACTAGATAAGAGTGTGCCATGCAGAAATATCATGAACATAATAGATGGGACTGTAAGGTCCTTGCTTCCACTATGCAAATCCATCTCTATTTTATGTGTGGAAGTGTTATGTGAGGGGTATGTATGCATGCCTTTGACCATTTGAGATTCACCACTCTTCTTGTCCACCCATTACATTTGTAAATCCTTCCAATCAGTGGTGACTTTCCCGAATGTAATCAACCATTGAACACCCAAAATCACATTGGTGTCCGGTATGTCAACCACAAAAAAGTAATCAACCAAAGCGTAAGATCGCATGGTCACTGAAATTGATGGGAAATAATGCATACATTGCATTATTCTATCTCCTGGGACCAAAATAGAGAATCCCTCAAAAGTATCAGTGGGTATTTCCATCCTTTGCACAAGATGGGCATCAATGAAATTGGGGGTAGCCGCACTGTCAATCAATACAGAAACCCTCTGATTCATGATTGAACCTTGAACTATTAAGGTCAAGTACTTAGGTAATCCTTTCAAAGATTCAAGAGTTCCTCCAATAGGATAAAATGCTCCATTTCCATCTCTTGATAGTGTTGGATCTCCTTCAACAGTGTCAGTGTTGTTGCCTCTTCTTGGTTCATTATCTTCTTCAACCTCCTCAAAATCTGAGAAGACCTCTATCTAATGTACTTTTCCAACATCACATCTATGTCCAGGTACCCATGATTCTTATCAAGTGAAGCATTACTTCTTCTTCCTTAGCTCTCTCTAGACTTCACGATCAAGAGGCTTCTTGTATGAGCTATCCTTTGAAGGAGCAGCTTTCTCTTCCTTTCCTTTAGAAGGAAAAGAGGGCTTGTTCTCAAAACTTTCCTTTCCTTTTGGAAAGGCATCTTGAGGTCTCTAGTGCTCTCAATAGCATCATGCAATGTAGTGGTCTTGGTAGATTTTACCAACCCATGAAGAGGTTCATCTATACCATCGATGAACATTTACACCCTTCTTGCTACATAAAAATCACGAACCATAACAAATAATCTCAAAAATTAAGAAATATAAGACTCTGTATTACCTGATTGTTTCAACTTTGCAAGGCTCATGAATGGTGCCTTTGGATCTCTTCTGTCAAATCTCTCCACCACCCTTCAAGTGAACTCTGAATAAGTAGTCACATTGGCATGACCCAATGTAGAAAAGCCATGGAAACACTATTCATGTGATTCACCTTCAAAGTGCAGCACCGTAGACATGATAGCTTCCATCTCTAGAACCTTGTTCAACTGAATGTATATGTCAAGTTTTTCTACCCATGCTTTGGCAGAACACTTGGATGACCCATCAAAATTGGGTAGGAAGAATATGCCCATAGAGTGATCTCGATCATGATTCTGAGTGAATCCACCATCTCTATGCTGATGATTTGGTCTTCTTTTGTCCTTGAGGTGACAAAACTCCTGAAAACTAAAATGATCTTTGAATCTCTGATTTTTAGATTCATATCCTTCAAAATCATCTTCAAGGGATGCTTTCTCTTGAAACCCTTCATTTCCCAAAGCCAAAAATGTATGTATGGTAGAGCATTGGGAAACTTGTGGCTGATGCACTGGTTGATCATTCTAGTGGTGAGATATGCCAGAGCTTTCTCCAAGATGAAGTTTCTTAGGAGATTCTTTGATTCTGTCCATCCTCATCTCTTTGATCTCTCTAGAAAGATATTGCATGGCTCTAAAAAATATCTTTGCAAAGTCCTTTCCTTCTTCATGACTTCCAGATTTAGGGGCTTTACCCTTGTCTTTATCATCATTTGTGTAATCAAATTTCTTTTCTTCTTTTCAAATACCTCTTCTCTCTGTCAGTAAGACGTTATTCTTCTTCTGAAGACATATTGGCTTCTCAAGAAAGCACAGGCTGTGCCAAGATGATTGCTCTGATACCACTGTAATATCCCCAAAAGGGAAATATGTAGAAATATTAAAAAATACTACAAAGAAATAACGAAGTTTAGTTGAGTAAGAGAAGGAGGCCAATATGGAGGCTCAATATTTACATCTACAACAGAAAATCAGATTTATATTGAATCCCATAAGATGTAGAACAGAAATACAAGACTTTTACATGAAGAAATCCTGAAAAATGAGGTGCTGCAACCATATATTATGACTGAATGAGCTTGACAGTGTTATTTTATTGGTTGAAAACAACTGCAAATTACACTTCATATCTAGAGCAGATCTTTGTATAAAAATTTAAATCTATATTAGATCTATACACTATATAGGCTCCTCTTCAAATGCCCCTTGGGGATTTTAGGAAAAAGTGAAGTACAAGGAGTAGATCTAAGATCTAAATCTGGAGATCTGCAGAATGATTCAGATATTCAGAAATAGATACAAAAAAATTCAAATCATATCTGAAATGATAAGTAATAGATCTGCAATCAATGGATCTCCATGGTGGAGGGCAGATCCCCAACACTAGAAATCTCTCCTCCAAAAGTGTGCCAAAAGACCCTGCAGCTGAACCCTTGCAAATAACGAAATCCTGGAAGGAAAACTACACTGTAGGCTCTATAGCATATGTGGCCTCACGCCAATATCTCAAAATGGTACTCCAATCATCCAATACTCTCTTTCCAATGGGATGGAAGCCTTCCCCAGTAAAAGCAGGCACTAGATTCACCTAGATCTCAGTAGATCTATCCTCCACTTGCTGCAACTTACAAAGACAACCAAACCCTCAACAGGATCTGCATTGTATTTGGAAGAAGAGCTTGTCCAAATGCCTGATAGTGGACAAGAAATGCAATACTCTTCCAAGAGGCCTCTCAAGGAAAGAGGTGGGATTCCCGATTAGGAACACCCAGTGCTAGATAACACTATTCTTTGCTAAACAACAAGGAGAATAAGAAATGTCCAAATAGACAAGATCTTCAAAAATAACATAATCATCAACAACCTTCTCATGCTTTCCTCCTCTTCCTTTTATAAGTTTGAGAGCTTGCAAAACCCTAAACCATCTCAATGAAATAGCTCTTTTCACATAAGCCACCTCCAACTAAAACTGTGTTGTGCCTCAATGATGATCACTCTTTCTAGAAAACACTGTTGATTTGGTCATGGTTGACCCATTCAAAAGATTCAATCCCTTTCACACATAAGGGTGTTTATTTTAATAGCCGAAATTTAGCTTTGTTCACATGTGGCATTAATTTATTTGTTGTTTTTAGGAGTTTTTATTGTCCTCCTTTACACATTTATTCATGCAACAGAAAAATGAAACAAAATTGAATATTCCCATTAACTTGGGCTAATTTGGAATGTTACAATGATAAACTGATATATGCCAAGCTCTTATGATAAATTATCTCTATGTTCTTAACCATCTAGGAAATAAATAGATTCAAATGATAGAAACAGAGAATCTTATCTAACATAATGAAATTCTGGAAATGAAGATAACAAGTAATAAAATAAAAATGATAAACTGAACATCTATAATGTTGAAATTTGGAAATGATTGCGATGAAAACAGAAATGAAGGTAGAGCATGTATCTATGCTACGAAACACTCTAAACGCATAAAAATTAAGCTATGAAATAAAATATAAATGAAAGAACGTAAATGAAATAGAAAATGAAATAGAAAATCTTATGTTGCAGGGCCCTACAAAATAGATAGATTTGAATCTACTCTTTACTAAATTCACATTGAAACTCCATAAAACTTCTGCCTTCGAATAGGGAATAAAAACTGAGTTTTTAAAGATATCGCAGTCTCGTAATAATTCATATTGTTTATACAACTACTCAGCCTAATATTTATAAAGTTATTTAATTAAATTTTTTGAGGCTTTTACACCTTCTAGGAATAAGAAAATTCTATCCAAAATTATAAAAAAAATGATAATTTCTTTGCTTCATGGTTTGCTACGTGCCAGAGAAAATTGTGAAGCTTTAGACTTCCTCACTCTCTTGTTCCAGTTCCTACTTAATCGTTCCTTTGACCATATTTCTGGTGATTTATTTCTTGGTTCTGGACAGGTGGATAGGATAGGATCCATGAACAGAACATTTATCAACTTCCCATATGTTTCGTTTCTCCATTAATTACTCAGAACCTATCGAACCGTGGCGGTGACTACAGAAACAGAGTTTGGCTGTAGAATTGCATTAATCCGTAGCTAAATAAAAATTTCATTATAATAATAAGGAACAATTGAAAATATAAAAAATATATCATTAGGATACCTTACCAGGTCAAAATTTGCATTTCAACACTTGCTTGATCTTATGGGTTTTCAAAAAGAAGGAAAGATACTAAAAATGAGTGTCAAAATTGTAGAAATTTGAATAACTGTTAAATTATTCACCGAGATTATCCTGATCACACACTATTTGAGCTTCATGCATAATACATAACCTCTTCTACTATTGATCATCAATTTGCGGAAATATAAACAATCACATGCACACATTAAAACCATAAACAATCACACATATAAACACAGTATTTATGGGAAAGCTTAAAGCTGAAAACCCCCAACTATCTGTATATTATAATGATAGATATCATGTAACAATCATTGTACAAACTCCTCACAAGCTCTTAGTACAATTTCCAATTGTTACACACTACACAAGCTCAGATCTAGCAAAACACATGCTCCAATTTTCTCCACCTGTTAGCCTGCCTCTACTGCGCAATCCAACCTGAAGAATGGCTTGATCCAAGTTCGAATCCCACTATTATGCACTGCCCAATCCTCATTGGCATCTCTATCAATGTGTGTGCAAATATCATGCACTAG
Source organism: Pinus albicaulis (assembly GCA_034641835.2). Classification (NCBI taxonomy): domain Eukaryota; kingdom Viridiplantae; phylum Streptophyta; class Pinopsida; order Pinales; family Pinaceae; genus Pinus; species Pinus albicaulis. Next base: position 528,723,727 of record CM076569.1, read on the forward strand.
TATAGTCACAACTGATAGTCACACTTTCTCTTTCATCTACCTCTCCACTGGTCTCCACTGAAACTGTCCATGCACTGCAGTTAACTGATATATTATTTATTTGATTTATGAGTTAATAATTAGTGAATTAATTAATAATTAATTCACACCACTCTCACTAATTGTATCAATCAGTTAGACTAGATACAACTAGCTCAACTAAGTTAAACTGAACACAACTCCATTAATTGTCTCATCAACTCCACCAAACTTTGTCACATGAGTTCTAACTGAAGTCAACCATGCAATAGCTCCACTAAACCCTAGGAATAGCGTAATTCCTTCTGTCAGCTGCATGTGCCACATCCAGGCATCAAACTGAAGTTCTCCAAGAGGATAAGATAATGTTTAGAGTCCAAATATTATTAAGAGCTAATAATATTCGACATATCTATTTTTAGACTGGCAATCTAAAAATAGATTCCGCCCAGTATGCCTAAAAATAGAAGTCCATCTATTTTTTCCGACTTGACCAACCATCCACAAATAGCATCCTGCAACTCATAGAACATGATCCATATGTCTAAAAATAGACATAGTCTAAAAATAGACTTTGCGCCAAAAATAGCCTGCGGGCCCACCTAGTGAAGGCGACTTCTTTCTACTAAGCTCCTCATATTGTTGCAATCTCAACAAAAATTGAGGCACCCTTGAGGCTCCAGAATAATGAAGAGTTTCAAGGTTGTGATCCAAATTTGAAATACGATTTGATTGAAGTGGTTAAACAAAATAATGAGATTTTTTAGGAAACAAAGGGATTACCACCCATGAGGGGAATCTAGCATGAAATACAGTTGAAAAAATATTTTCCTCTTCCTAACATTGGCATTTATAGGATGTCGGTGATGGAGAGTGATGAAATCAAAAATAAAATTCAAGAGTCTGTAGGTTATAACCCTGAACAGAAATTATCTACACACGAATCTTATAGCAGAAAATAAACAATAGCGAGAGCATAAAACATAAAACAGATAAACATAGAGATTTTCCCCTGGATCCCAAATCGGGATGACTAGCTTGATATTTATTTATATTCCTTTTAGTGTTACAACACATATATATACATGCCTAAGCATACATAAACCCCAATCCATTAACCCTGGATTAGAACATAAATGTAGTTCCCTTGACCAGATCTACAAAATACCAGGGGCCGAAAACCATCATACCCCAAAACCATGTGCAAAATCATGCACAAAACATGGGTGGTTCCACCTATGAGTGGGTCCGCACACCAAAACAATTTTTCCAGGGCGCTACCCCAGACCTCGACAGGGGGGGCTGCCGCCCCCCTGTGACCCCCCTGCTACGCCTGGTGCAACATACAGCGCGTGGGGCTAGTCGTGGAAAGAATATAACACATACCCAACATTCTCCCACTTGTTTTTTTCTTTCCAAATGGGGCCACAGGAGAGCTTAGTCATTGGGCCAATTCTTCAACACCCATCATTTCTCTACACCAAGAGAAATTTTGAGTGCTCACAGACTTTGTCAATGCATCTACAACATTCTTCAAAGTGTCCACCTTTGCCAGCAACACCCTTTTAGCCTCAACCATATCTCTAACAAAGTGATATTGAACATTAATGTGCTTTGTCTTTGAATGATAAGCAGGGTTCTTAGCGAATAAAATTGCACTTTAGCTATCACAGTCTATCCTTATAGCTTGCTGTACCAACCCCATACTTGAACACAATCTCTACAACCAAAATTCTTCCTTGCTTACATGAGTGGCTGCTATGTATTCTTCCTCTGTAGTTGAAAGCGCCACTACAGATTATCTTTTACTCATCCAACTGACTGCACCTCCAAATAGGCTAAACACATACCCACTTGTAGATCTTCCTTGGTCCAGATCTCTAGCCCAGTCTGCATCAACAAAACCATGAATGCCAAACATTCTTTCCAATCCTAGTCTTCCCTAGTAGCACAAGCCATAATCACTAGTGCCACGTAAATATCTGAAAACCCGCTTCACTACTGTCCAATGCTCCTTCCCTGTTTGACATAAACTCGTCAATACTCCATATCGTATGCATTGCATGGTTCAAGAGCAACCATCGACACACTGTGCTACCCACCGTACTTATGAACAAAACCATACCCTCCTTTCATGTCTAGGGACACTTTCAAGAGAAAATTTACACCTGCTGTGAATGTGGAATATTCACCCCATGACATCTCCGTACAGTTGAACCTTTGCAATATAGTCTTGACATACTTCCTCTGGTTTAACCAGAGCTTCCTCTTTGCCCGATCTCTCTTAATTTCCATGCCTAAAATATAGTTTGCAGCACCAAGATCCTTCATGTCGAATTTGGAGAACAGTTGGGTCTTCAAATCTTGGATAATTTCTTTGTCATTTCCAATCAACATATCATCCACATACAAGACCAAATAAATAACACGGTCACCAATTAATTTAAAATAAACACAGTGATCCTCCTTGCTTCTGGTGAAGACAAGTCCCCGTATATAGGTATCAAATTTCTTCGATACCACATCCAGATCGTTTTAACCTACACAGTAGACTCTTCAACTCGCATACCAAGGTTCTTTTCTACCCTTCACCACAAATCCTTTCAAAGTTGTTTCATGCAGATCTCTCTATATCACCTGAAGAACTTTGTTCTCACCATCATCCATCCTTCGTTCTATCCATCAATCAAATGGCAACATAGTCAGTATAAAAGTAATTCATTAGAGGGTGAATTTTGCAACAGATAAAAAAATATCACCAAAATCAATTCCCGGCACCTAGAAATAACCTTTTGCTACCAACTAAGCTTTGTATTTCTCCACCTTGCCTTCTACATTCATCTTCTTCTTAAACACCCATTTGCTCCCGATGGGCTTCCTTCCAGCCGGCAACTCCACCAGATCCCATGCCTCATTTTTGTGCAAGGATGCTATTTCATCAACCATGGCCTCCTTCCAGAGTTTTCCATCCTCTGAATCTACTGCCTCCCTGACAGTTCTGGGATCATCATCAGTTATAGTTAAGGCAAAACCTAAACAAAAATCAGATGGACTATACCTTTCTGGTTGCCTTCTTTCCCGAACTGATCTTCTCAAAGCTGGGGTTTGTGGCTCTTCCTCTTCTGAATCTTCTTCTGTTGTAGAGTCTGATTCATCCTCCTTTAGCTCAAACTCTATCTTCTCAGTTTCCTTTGGTAGGACTTCATGTGTAACAACATCTTTCACCTCTCTAAACACCACATCTCGGTTGTACACAAGCTTCCTTGTTTCTGGGTTCCAAAGCTTGTAACCCTTTAAACCATCCTTATACCCAATAAAGATGCACCTTTCAGATTTATTATCCAACTTGGTCCTTTTCTCCTTTGGAACATGTACATATGCATCTCATCCAAATACCCTTAGATGTGAAAGAGAGGGTTTCTTACCAGTCCATACCTCATGTGGGGTCTTATCCTCCAACGCTGATGAAGGTGATCTGTTAACTAAGTAACATGCAGTCTCCACTGCCTCTGCCCAGAATTCTTGTCCCAACCCGGTACCACTGAGCATGCTTCTTGCCTTTTCCATCAGCGTTCTATTCATTCTTTCTGCAACTCCATTTTGCTGAGGTGTGGGGAGTATTCTATCGTTGTGCCATACCACACTTCTTGCTTAACCTCAAATTTTTCTCTGCGCAATTTTTCCAATATCCTGGGCTCACGCCCCTTATCCTCTTCTCCGTCCGGTTTTCCACCAGAAACAATTTTAAATTTTTTTCAAAGACTTCAGATTTCTTCCTCGAGAAATATATCCATGTATTCCTTGAGAAGTCATCTATGAATGAAACATAGTACACAGAATTTCCCAGTGATGGAACTGACACAGGTCCAAACACATCACTGTGCACAAGTTCTAATATCTTGTTCGCCCTCTTAGCACCAGAAGGAAAACTCACCCGATTCTGTTTCCCATATACACAATGTTCACAGAAATCAAAATCCAGAGAGAAATTAAACATACCTTCTACCATACCATTTCTATGTAGTATCCGAAGGCCCTTCTCTCCAATATGTCCAAGCCTTTGATGCCATAGCATGGTATTTTCTCCAGAGACAGTTAGGCTTTCAACACTGTGACCTGAATCTCCGTTATAATTTATCATTACCAAAGGTTACCTGTATTCAGAAGTAGTTCCAAACAAACTCCCCGTATTGGTCACTGTTGCTCCCGAACCATCTTTGCAAGCATCTTTCTTTTAACACTGTTTTTACACCCCACATCTGTCCATCTTTCTTACGTAAATTTATCAAATAATGCAGAATACATATGTAACACCAAGAAGTGTTCTAATCCTTCCAATTTCGCAACTTCAACTTGAAATTTCCACGTTGACGCATTCCTATCTTTCCTCTTCCTATCATCCCCTAGGAAGACATCACCACCATCACATTTCTCATACTCATAGAACCACTCCCTATGGGGAGTGAAGTGAAAGGATGCACCTGAGTCAATCAACCATGACTCATGATCTACATGTGTATTTGAAGAAGAAGCCAAATACACATCCCCACCTTCATCCAAGGTGGTTTTTTCTTCTGCAGAAGGAGCATCATCAGATCCCTTTCCTTTCTCAGGAGCTTTAGATCTGCAGTCCTTTTTGTAGTGCCCTTCCTTTCCGCATTTCCAGCACACCTTTACAAACTTTCCAGGAGATTTAGATCTCCCTCTATATTTAGATCTCCCACTCGAAACCTTATTCTTGTTTCTGTTCTGGGACCCTCCTCGTACAGATAAGGCATCTCCATTCTGACCCTCCATATTTCTCCGTCTCATTTCCTCCGACAGCAAGGCTGAGACAATGTCATCAAAATTCAAGGTAGTTGTATTACTACCTATTGCAATAACCAGACTGTCCCATGAGTTTGGTAGAGATCACAACAAACTGATGCAGTTATCTTCATCTGAGATTTTAATATCAACAGATGACAGCTGACTTACCACAGTATTGAAGGCATTTAGATGCTCTGTCACCGAGTCTCCATCCTTCATCCTCAGGTTATACAGTTTTTTCCGTAGGAACAAATTATTCACCAGAGAATTAGATTGGTACAAAGTCCCAAGTTTTTCCCACAAATTCTTCGTCGTAGCTTCCCCAGATACATTCAAAAATACTGAATATGAGACACACAACCGTATTGTGATCTTAGCCTTCCAATCCAGTTTCTTCCAGTCTTCATCTGACATTGTCGTTGGTTTAGTACCTAGATCTACCACGATCCACTGATCTTTATCCACCAGCAGATCCTCCATCTTGAGCTTCCACAACTTAAAACTCTGACCATTAAATTTCTCGATATCTATCTTTCTGCCGATCGCCATCTTCTTTCACCGCAAGAATAGATCCTGCAGATCTCCCACTGAACAAGGTCTACCTTAGGCCCAAGGAAAAAACCCTCAGCAGCAAAGGTGTTTCCTTGAAGCCGAAACAGCTCTGATACCAAATGTAGGTTTTAACCCTAAACAAAAATTATCTACACACAAATCTTATAGCAGAAAATAAACAATAGCGAGAGTATAAAACATAAAATAGAAAAACACAGAGATTTTCCCCTGGATCCCAAATCGGGACAACCAGCTTGATATTTCATTATATTCCTTTTAGTGTTACAACACATGTATATACATTCCGAAGCATACATAAACCCCAATCCATTAACCCCGGATTAGAACATAAACGTAGTACCCTTGAATGGATCTACAAAATACCAGGGGCCAAAAACCATCATACCCCAAAACCATGTGCAAACTCATGCACAAAACATGGGTGGTTCCACCTATGAGTGGGTCCGCCTAGCGCGTGGGGCTAGTCATGGAAAGAATATAACACATACCCAATAGAGTCGTTGGACAAAGGGGTCATCCTATTAAGTAATTCACCATGTGGGTCACCTATTGTGTTGGTGCCAAAGAAGGATGGAACATGGCGCATGTGTGTGGATTTTTGTGCATTGAAAACAATTATGGTAAAGAACCGTTATCCACATCCTATAATAGATGATATTCTTGATCAATTTAAAGATGCAAAGTATTTTACTAATTTGGACATAAGGAGTGGTTAAAATGAAATCAGAATCATTGAAGGTGACATTTTAAATACAACATTCAAGACAAAACAAGGTATCTTTTAATGGTTTGTTATTCCTTTTGGTTTACGTAATTATCCTACTACCTTCATGCGTGTGATGAATGACGTGTTACGGAGGCCATTTATTGATGATATTTTCACAGTCTACTTAGATGATATCCTAATTTTCATTAAATCACTTCATGAACATGTCACGCACATAAGAAAAGTACTTAATGTTTTAAGGAAAGAACAATTGTTTTTGAAGATGTCAAAATGTCAGTTTGGTAAAAATTCTTTGGTGTACTTGGGGCATATTGTTGGAGGAGGTGAGTTGAATATATAACCCTATAAGGTTGAGGTCATTGTGAATTAGCCAACACCCATGATAGTCACTGAGGTAAGAAGTTTCTTAGGAGCAGCCCAATATTGAAGGAAGTTTATTTCTAACTTATCTTCTATTGTAGCTCCATTGCATGAATTGAATAGTGTGAAAAAGGTCTTCCAGTGGGGAGGAAAGTAGCAAAAAGCATTTGATTCTTTGAAATAGAAGATCAGTTCAGCCCTAGTACTTTCACTACCAGACCTGAGACATGCCTTTCAGATTCAGACTGATGCGAGAGACTATACCATGGCCACAACCCTTATGCAACATGGTAAGCCAATTTTATTTCATTCAAAAACTTCGAATGGTGTAGTGATTAACTATCCTACTTATGATAAGGAACTTTATGTGATGGTTCAAAGTGTGAAAAAGTGGAAACACTACTTTATGGGAAAGGAAACCAACATACACACCAACCACCAACCATTGCAGTACTTGCAATCGCAAACTAAGTTGCAGCAATCAAGGCACCTTCAATGGATGGGTTTCCTACAACAATTACACATGGTCATCGGGTATAAGAAATTTATACACAACAAGTTTCTTGATATGCTTTCTAGGCCTATTGTTAGTGAAACTACTTTAGTCAAGCATAATTTTGTTTTGCATGAAATTTATGTTGATCAATATGCATTTGATAATGACTTTCAAGATGTTTATGCAAACTTGAGTCAAGGAAACCAAGTGGAGGAATTGGATTACCATGTACATAATAACTTATGGTATCATTTAGGAAATCTTGGTATTCCACAGGGGGGAGAGTGAATGTCATAATGGAAGCACACATTTCTCTTATTTCTAGACATTTTGGTGTAAGAAAATAGTGGCACGTATACAATGGTATTGTTATTGGCCTCGTATGCTTGAAATTGTGTCACATTTCATTAAATTTTATTCATTATGTGCTGTCAGTAAGCCTGGAAAGAGGAAGTTAGGATTGTAAACACCACTTCCCGTAACTTCACGTCCATGGGAGACCATTTCTATGGATTTTGTAGGATGTCTTCCATTGTCAAAAAGTGGTCATGATTATTTGTATGTAGTTATGGATAGATTCAAAAAGATGTGTATATAAATGCCATGTAAAAAGAAAATAATATATGAACGAACAACTCACTTATTCTTTCAGAATTTTTGGGTTCATTTTTGGATTTCCCACAACCATTTTTAGTGATCGAGATTCTCGATTTGTTGGGAATTTTTTGTCAAGTTTGTGGGACTTGATTGATACCAAGCTGAAAAGAGTACAACCTTTCATCCACACACATATGGTCAAAACAAGGCGGTCAATCAAACAATCATATATATTCTTCAATGATACTGCAACAAGCATCCTAAGTTGTCATATGAAAACTTGCACTACATTCAACATGCTTACAACCGTGCAAAACACTCATCTACACAAACATTGCCATTTGAGGCATGTGTTGGATACTTGTATAGATTTCCATTGGATTTAATTTTTGGGGAGGATGTTGGTATTGATTGCCATAGTGACATATAAAAAGGGAATAACTTCATAGAATAAATCCAATTTATACATCAAACAATTCAAATCAGCTTGAAAAGAGCGAAGGAAAGTACAAAGTAAGGCATGATAAGAATCGTGTAGATCATAAGTTCCAAGTTGGTGACGAAGTTGGGCTTCACATTGGCAAAGAGAGGCTTGAAGGGGAAGGTAAAAAACTGAAACCAATCCATTATGGTCCTTTCAGAATTTTGGAAAATATTGGTGACAATGCCTTCAATTTTGATTTGCCTTCATATACAAAAATTTACTTTGTTGTTAATGTGGAGAACTTAAAGTTGTATGAGCCTCTTTTGATTAAAGATCAAGGATAAAATGTTATGATTCCTTGCATTGAGGATTTTTCTCATGAATATCTTGATGAGCTTCAACAAGACACCATTCTTGACATAAGAACAAGGACATCAAAATGAGGGAGTGTAGACTACCTTCATGTGGGGCTCAAAGGCACAAATGTAAGCAAGGTCAAATAGATCGAGATTGGAAAGGTAAGGGAAATGTACTATCATCTGTTGAACAACTGAAAGTGATATTTTTGGGTCCAAAGTGTTCCAGTGCAGATGAGTGATCAAGTGATAAAAATTAATCTCAAAAGTGAAATGTTTGGAATGGTGTGGAACATGAACGACCACGTAGATCTCACTGTTCTGAATCCATCACAAATCGTTTCACGGAAAACCAAAATCGTATGTTTCCATAAACACATTCTGTCCACTTTGACAAATAGAAAAATTTAAAAAACACTGTGGGACAACCGAGTCTGCAGTCCGTACAACTGACCAGGCATGCCCATGTGGTAGGTTTACTTGGTCAACAAATTGTCTTTGGTGAATGAAATTGTGCCAAGTGGCACTCTTTGGTTTGTTTGATTTTCTATGTTTTGGTTTGGTGTTGTGGAAACCAATCATAGAATGCCATGTGGCCCAGCTAGCGGCCACTACGTGGCAGCCCATGGGCCACAAAAAATATGTTTTTTTGGCAAAAATGTAAACACATGTAATCACACTTTTGAGCATAATAGAAGAGGGTCAAGCCATTTGAAGTTGGACCAAGGAGACGTAGCCCAGGCAGGGTGAACTCCTTCATCATGTGATGTGGTGTTACTATTTATGGTGATGTTCATGTTTGTTATATTTTTTTGTCAAGTGTTTTTTATGTTAATGTTCTCAAGGAATTCATATAAAAACACATAAAAACTCATGTTTAACAAGAAATTTACCTCATAATCCTCAAGAACTTTGCGTTCATTATGAACATGGGGGCTTACCTCAACGAACCTCTGGCATACCACATGCATTCATGGCATACGAAAAATAACCCCTAATTTGACTACATATTGGAAAATACCTATAAAAATCACATTATTTAACCCCCTACCAATACAAACCTAATACACCTTCCCAATTTACAAAACCACTATTTTCACTATATATTGTAGGTATCCATTTTTTCATTAAAATTTATTATACCCCTTTACACTTTTTCATTAATTTTGAGTTTAATTTTTTATAATTTCCAATATAAAAACCCTTTACCCCATAATGTATGCTCAATATATTATGTCATTTTTTCCTCAATATATATACCCCAATATGAATGCACGTGGTATTGTATTTCTCCCCCAATGAATCCCTATGATCCTGAATTTGAATTTAGCACAAAAAACACTAACTTTCCAATTCATATCAATACTTCTCATGCTTTTGATGTGTTGGATGTGGTCAAGATATTTTTGTGCATGGATAGCTGAGCTACAGGAAGTGATCATTTTCCTATAGCAATCTCTTCGTTACATTTTTGGAGCTCAAAATGATCTGAGGAAGGGAGAAAGGTATTTTAGACATGCGAGGGGTGGTGTTAGTATGTTGATGGAGTGGTGTAGTGGAGAAAAACATGAGAGAGGAGGCCATGTGTATGTATTTAACACAAGTTGTTTCATAGTGGGAAACTAGAGGGTTTGATCGGTGATTATTCATTCATGGTATGGAGTGATGGTTAGGGATGGTATAAATAGGTGGGAAAAAAAAAATCATGGCTTTTCTAGGTTCAAAGAGCCCTGGGTGAGATTATTTAGCCTCAGGTATCCTTCATGTAGCATTACAAGGTTTCCTATAGCAATACATGAAATCCTATAGCAACCGAAGACATCCTATAGCATTGTAGAGATAGGAAAAAATTGGAATTTTTTCTCACCTAGTGTTATAAATGGACAGAGGAATGAATTTTCAGGTTGGATATGGAGTAAGTAGTAGAGGAGAGAGATATATATGGAAGCGATGTTGCTCCAATTTTCCATTTTTTCCCTGTTCAACAACCTATAAAATAGAATCAAATTAGTGCATTGGTGCTATTTTATTTTTTTGGATTTTTTGTTTCTCTCTTTTTTTTTGTTTTTTTTTTAAGACTGGTGGGCTGCCTCAATAGAGAATTTCACCCCACAAGCCTGCTGTGGGCACCTTCAAGAGGTTTTCACTCAAGGTTATTTTATTTCTCTGTTTTTTCTTGTTCTCTTTTTTTTTTCTCATGGATTTCCTCATGGATTTTTTCAACCATGAAGTTGGCCTTAGATGCCTCAGAAAGGTTTTCACCCATGCCTCTCTATTTTTTATTTTTTTTATTTTTATAAAAAGGTGAGGGACCAGAAGTTGTGAATATTCCAATTACATTCACCTCTCTATTTATTGTATTGATAAAGTATGCCTTGGACAGGGGCCTGTTGTACATATTTAGCCTATAACCAATGAAAAGAATAGGGATCCCCTCCTCATCTAGTGTCCTAATTTGAACATCCCCATTTCCATGTAATTTATCCACTTTATAAGGTCCTATCCATATATTCATTAACTTCCCCTTGAATTCCTTGAATTTTAAGTCATAGAGTAGAGCCTAATCTCCTTCCTTAAATGTATTCTCTTTGATGTGCTTATCATGCCAAACTTCTCTTTTTAGTTGGATTACTTATGTCTGAAGGAGAGCCTACATTCTAAATTCATCCAAATCATTCATCTTAAGAAGTATTTCTTGTTGTGCCCTTGTCATGTCCAAATCTAGCATGGCTACCATCCTAAGGATGTTATACTCAAACTCAATGGAAATCAACACTTTCTTCCCATAAAATAGATCATATGGGGTAAACCATGTAGCTGTCTTCCAGGTGTTATTGTAAACCAATGTGGCCTCCACCAATCTATCTGCCCAATATTTTCTACTTCTTCTCAACACTGGCGAGGATGTTCTCCAAAGCTCTATTTTTCACTTCCACCTGTCCATTTTCTTGAGGATGATAGGTAGTGAAATTCTCGTTCTTTATTTTTTGCTGCCTCATGAGGTTCTCAATGAAATGAGATGTGAATTGATCCCCCTGATCGATGAATACCTCCTCAGTGTGTCCAAACCTGTAGATTACATTATCTCTCACAAAATCAACCACCTTCTCTTTTGTTGCTTCCTTTACAACCCTTATTTCATCCCACTTGGTCAAGTAATCAGTGTAGACTATGATATATCTCTTCTTCTTGGATGGTGGATCAATGGGTCCAATGAAGTCCATGACCCACTTGTAAAATGGATCTAATTTCACTTGAGTTTGTAGAGGAATTTAATCCCTCGGTGTAGGTCTCCCTGTCCTTTATCACTAAGCACATATACTAGTGTATCTCTTGGCATCCTCGTGGAGATTAGGCCAATAATAGCTAGCTTTCAAGGCTTTGAAGGTTGTCCTCTTAGCAGTAAATTGACCCCCACAAGGACCATCATGACATGCTGAGAGGATTTCAAAGACCTCCTATTCCCTACCACATATTCTAAGAATTTTATCAGGGCCTAATTTGAAGAGAATACCATCAATCCAAGTGAAATGGGCATTTTTTCTTATAATTCTACTCTTTTCTTTGGATGAAAGTGTAATATTCCAAATCTGGAATAGCACAACAAGCCTGCTGAAATAACACACTCCTGGGAGATTGATGTACATAAATTAGTTTACAGCCCTTGGATCCCTTAGATCAGCAGATCTGGATTCTAGATCCAAAAAAGGGAGAAAAAACAAATCAAACTAGGTGTGGTAAACAAATCTCCCACAACCTAGTCTAGCTGGAAAACACCCTACAAGAGGAGCTACAGCTATGCACAACAAACTGCTTCAGAAATAACGCAGTCTTGGATAGTATGAGCAGGAGGCCATCAAATATGATTAATTTATGGATGTACAGTATCAAATCAGAATTATAATGAATCCCTTTCAATATACAGTATAATACATGAGGCAATAGAGCAAGAAAACCTCAGAAAAGAGAGCTACAACACATATATAACTACAGAAATGGCTCAACATCGTTATTTAAAGGAGCTATAGAAGATGAATATTACAAATCAGATCTAGGACATATATGTGGATAAAGCATCAGATCTATTTTAGATCTGAAAACTAGATAGTCTTATTTACAAGATCCCCTTGGGGTTTTGACCAAATCGTGCATAAAAAAGAGTAGATATGAGTTTTAAGTTGCAGATCTATAAAATGCTGCAGTAATTTCTGAATATAACTTTACCTTACAATAGATCAGATCTAAATAGAACATGGATTAGCAAGCTAATCCATGGATCACCAAAGTGAATGGCAAAGCCCAACACCAGAGATCTCTCATCAAAACTGGGATCAAAACACCCTGAAGAATCACATATGAGAATAACACAATCCCTCAATGAAAAATACGTTGTAGCTTGAATAAAATTGATGGCCAACTGCCAAGATACAGATCTAAAGCAAAAACAGGAGAGGCACTCTTCCAGGAGGTTAAAAGTCACACTCCATGAGAAGAGGCTACCAAAATAAGCTAGGTCTCTACAGATCTAGAATCCCACTTACTGCAACTTGCAAAAGTAGAAAAACCCTCATTGGATTTGTGCTGCAATTGAAAGTAGAGCTTGGCCTCAAGCCTGATAGCGGATCAAATCAGCAAACACTCCTCCAAGAATCCTCAAAGGAAGAGGTGAAATCCCTGCATAGGAACTCCAAGTGCTAAGCAGCACAATTCTCTACTAAACAATAGAGAATAGTATTTGTATAAGAAGACAAGATACTCAGAAATATAATAAATCAACAACCTTTTCTTGCTTCCCTCGCCTTCCTTTTTAAGATGAAAGCCTTTTCAAACCCTAAAATACCTTGATGAGTTAGCTCCTTTCTCATGAGGGGCCTCCTTCTAGAACTGCGCTGTCCCTTTAGGAGATACATTAAACCTAGACAGCGCTGTAGATTTGGTCAAGATTGACCCAGTCTCACAGCTCAAACCCCTTTCACACCTACAAGTGATTTATTTACATGGCTCTGATTTATCTTTGTTCAGATGGGCATTGATTTATTCAGTCTTCTTAGGAGTTTTACATGTCCTCCTTTATTTATTTATTCATGCAACAGAAAGTAAAACAAAAATGAATATTCCTCTTAGCTTAGGCTAAGTAGGAATATTATACTCCTCCCCTCCAAAATTTTGGTTGTCCTAAAGCAACTGATAGGTTAAGCGTTGTAGTACTTCTCCTCCTCCAATGATGTCATCTTTAAGGATCAAGTCCCCAGCATAAACCAAGTGCTCATCAAGGCAATACCTCATGAATTGTTCCTCTGAGGTTAACATAATATGTGCATAGTCCATCCCACCAGGAGTGAAAAACTCAACAAAAATAAACATGGTTGGAGCAATGCTACATCTAAAACATATATCATGAAGTAAAGGTAGGAGTTCTAAACCATTTGGTACATCCACACTACCCATACTCTGTCCATACAATCCCATAAATAATAAAAATATATCATCTAAGTATGGAAGCAAGACTACATATATGCAAACTGAAATTTGAACTTGAGGAGGTGGGTCAAAATCCCACATGTGATGCCAGCGCAGTGCATCACTTGCCTGCATGAAATCATGGTGTGATAAGTGGTATTCCCACCACACAATTGTTGAATGAGTCACCTTAACATGGCTGAATATGATAGGTAAGTTTGGTGCCTTTGGAAAACACCCATCATGATAAGGAATCTCCCTTTGCACAATAAGGGAGTGGCCAAGTTCAGAATTTCTATTGGCCCCCAACAAGCTATGAGATTCACATGATCTCTCACTCCATTTAGGAGTCATATCCTGCAAAAACATGGCAAAGGAATGTAATATATCAAAAAATACAACTTTCTTGGCATGATCAAATCGTTTACCATCATATTCCTTCATACACATGGGGTTGTGCATGAGCATTCCCCTCCTTTCAAACAAAGGAAGAGATGGCTAAGATGGCTCTTGTAAAGAGTCCATTGGTTGCCCAAATCTTCCATAGCTATTTCACTCTTGAAAGTGTTGGTGTAAGTCCTCTTTCATGCCTTACCAATCAAAACTCCTCATGATCAAGGTATAGATCTTCATTGAATGCATATGGCTAAGGAAGAATGCCTCATGTGCTCCTGGTAGGATCTTTTGCTTGAGTTTGGAAGCTCTAGCCAAGAATACCTTACTGTGATAATAGACAAATCCTCCTTGGACCAAGTATCCCTCTTCTTGATGCATGCCATCTAGTATCATACCTGTGTGGAGATCTTTGGAATAATCTACAAGAACTTGAGATTTCCAATAAAGATCCACACTTCTCAATAATGATAGTACTGCTGATACATCCATGGAAGCACTTGTAATGTTGCTGATCTCCTTGTTGACATTTCTCATGCCAAATTTGTTTGTTGGAAGGCTGATCCTCCGATTCTTCTCCTCCCACAGTGCAAATTCAGAAAAGTGAGAGGGTGATAGTGATACAGGAAGAAGATCCCCCTCATCCTTGGGCTGTCCCAAGCCCTCCAGCACTGTCACTAGGTCTCTCCTTGCTCCAATCCTTCCTAGATCTAGATTTGGAGCAACACTTTGTGAGGCTTTCCCACAAGATCTGAATCAGGTGGCTTGCTACTAGATAAGAATGTCCCTTGCAGCATCCTCATGAACATAAGAGAAGGGACTGTGAGATCCTCACTTCCACTGTGCAAATCCATCTTTGTTGTTTGTGTGGAAGTATTAGGTGAAGGATAAGTGTGCATGCCTTGAATTATTTGTGGTTTCCCACTCTTTAAGTCCACCCACTCCATCTACAAAACTTTCCAATTAGTGGTAACCTTCCCCGTGGTAGTTAACCATTGGACACCTAGAATGATGTTGGTGTCTGGTATGTCAGCTACAAAGAAGTGATCCACCAGAGTGTAGGATACCATAGTGACAGAGAGTGAGGGAACATATTGCATGAATTTTATGGTCCTATCTCCTGGGACCAAAACAGAAAATCCCTCAAAAGCCTTAGTAGGGATTTATCTCCTTTGCACAAGATGAGCATCAATAAATTTGTGGGTTTCCCCACTGTCAATAGGACAAATAATATTTGATTCATGACTGAAACTTGTACTCTTAGGGTCAAGTACTTAGGCACTCCTCTCAAATATGCAAGATTCCCACTTATTGGAGCAAAGGATCTCTTCCCATCTCTGTATGGTGTTTGATATTCCTCATCATCATCAACACTGTGACCCCTCCTAGGTTCATCATATTCATCTTCCTCCTCAATATATGAGAAGACTTCTTTGTAGTGTGCTTTCCCTGCAGCACATCTATGTCCCTGTGCCCATGACTCTTGGAAAGTGAAACATAGTTTATTTTTCCTCAATTCCCTCCTAAGATCAATATCAAGAGCCTTCTTCATATAGCTCTCCTTGGGAGGAGAATATTTTCCATCCTTCCCCTTAGAAAAGTGAGGGGCCTTTCTTTGGAAATTTGCCTTTTCTTTTGGCAAGACATCTTGGAGGTATCTAGCCCTCTCAATGGCATCATCCAAAGTGATGGGCTTGGTATATTTAACCAACCCATGCAAAGGTTCTTCCAGGCCATGAATGAACATGTAGACCCTCCTCGCCACAGATAGATCAGGGACCATGACTGATAATCTTAGAAACTCAAAGATATAAGCCTTTGCATCTCCTGATTGCTTCAGCTTTGCAAGACATATGAAGGGTGCCTCGGGATCTTTCCTATCAAACCTCTCCACCAGTCTTCTATTAAACTCAGAATAGGTGGTCACATTGATGTGCCCCAATGTAGACAACCCATGGAACCACCAATTGTGTGCTTCACCTTCAAAGTGCAACACTGCAATCTTGATGGATTCAGTCTCAGGGACTTTGTTCAACTAGAAGTAAATATCCACCTTCTCTACCCACGCCTTGGCAGAACTGGAGGACGATCCATAAAACCTGGGCAAAAATAATCTGCCCATAGAGTGGTGTCTATCCTGATGATGAAAGAACCCACCATCTCTGTATTGTTGCCTCAGTCTTCTTCTATCCTTGAGGTGACAAAAGTCTTGGAAACTTAAGTTATCCTTGAATCTCTAACTCTAAGAATCATACTACACAAGGTATTCTTCAAGGGAGGCTTGTTCTTGTGGTCCTTCATTCTCAACAGCCAATAAAGTAGGCATAGTGGAGCATTATGAAACTTGTGGGGCTTGTGGCAAGTTCACTAGATGATGAGTCCCATGATGAGACATGCCAGAGCTTTCTCCCAGATGAAATCTCTGAAGATATTCCCTCATTTTTTCCACCCTCATCTCCTTCATCTCGCTGGAAAGATCTTGCATGGACACCAAAAGATTTCTTGCAAACTCTTCCCCTTCTTCGTCACTTGCAGTCTCACGGGCTTTACCCTTGTCTTGATCTTCAATAGTATAATCATACTTCTTGTGAATTTTGTTCTGATACCTCTTCTCCCTCTGCGTAAGAATTTCATCTTCTTCTAAATGCAACATGGTCATGATGATCCAAGGAAAGCACATGGTGTTCCAAGAAAGGAGCTCCGATACCACTGTAATATTCCAAATGTGGAATAGCACAGAAAGCTTGCTGAAATAACACACTCTTGGGAGGTTGATGTACATAAATGAATTTATAGCCCTCGGATCCCTTATATTAGTAGATCTGGAGTCTATATCCAAAATGGGAGCAAAAAAAAATCAAACTAGGTGTGGTAAACAGATCTCCCACCACCTAGTCTAGCTGGAAAACACCCTACAAGAGGGGCTACAGCTATGCACAACAAAATGCTTCAGAAATAACATAGTCTTGGATAGTATGAGTAGGAGGCCATAAAATATGATTAATTTATGGATGTACAGCAACAAATTATAATTATAATGAATCTCTTTCAATATACAGTAGAATACATGAGGCAATAGAGCAAGAAAACCTCATAAAAGAGAGCTACAACAAATATATAACTGCAGAAATGGCTCAACAGAGTTATTTAAAGGAGCTATAGCAGCTGAATATTACAACTTAGATCTAGGACATATCTCTGGACAAAACATCAGATATATTTCAGATCTGCAAACTAGATATTCTTATTTACAAGATCCCCTTGGGGTTTTCACCAAATCATGCATAAACAAGAGTAGATCTAATTTTTAAGTTGTAGATCTGTAAAATGCTGCAGTAAGTTCTCAATATTACTTTACCTTACAATAGATCAGATCTAAATAGAACATGGATCAACAAGCTAATCCATGGATCACAAAAGTGAAAGGAAAAGCCTAACACTAGAGATCTCTCATCAAAACTAGGATCAAAACACCCTAAAGAATCACATATGAGAATAACGTAGTTCCTCAATGAAAAGTGCATTGTAGCTTGAATAAAATGGATGGAAAATTGCCAAGATATAGATCTGAAGCAAAAATAGGAGAGGTACTTTTCCAGGAGGTTAAAATACACACTTCATGAGAAGAGGCTCCCAAAATAAGCTAGATCTCTACAGATCTAGAATCCCACTTGTTGTAGCTTGAAAAAGTAGACAAACCCTCACTGGATCTGCACTACAATTGAAAGTAGAGCTTGGCCTCAAGCCTGATAGTGGATCAAATCAGAAAACAGTCCTCCCAGGATCCTCAAAGGAAGAGGTGAAATCCCTGCATAGGAACTCCAAGTGCTAAGCAGCACAATTCTCTACTAAACAGTAGAGAATAGTATTTGTCTAAGCAGACAAGATACTTAGAAATATAATCAATCAACAACTTTTTCTTGTTTCCCTCCCCTTTCTTTTATAATATGAAGGCCTTTGCAAACCCTAAACAACCTTGATGAGTTAGCTCCCTTCTCATGAGGGGCCTTCTTCTAGAAATATGTTGTCCCTTTAGGAGATACATTGAACCTAGACAATGTTGTATATTTTGTCAAGATTGACCCAGTGTCACAGCTCAAACCCCTTTCACACCTGCAAGAGATTTATTTACATGGCCCTGATTTATCTTTGTTCACATGGGCATTGATTTATTCAGTCTTTTCAGGAGTTTTACATGTCCTCTATTCATTTATTCATGAAAAAAAAAGTAAAACAAAAATTAATATTCCTCTTAGCTTAGGCTAAATAGGAATATTAAAAAAAGGTATGGAGGAAACCTCTCAGCAACCAGGTAGTTGGCTATGTCAGCAAAACAAGGAGAGAGTGTTGAGATAGGAAATAGGTGTTCATCTAGAAGTTGATCATCAACCATACCTTCTTTATCTGCAAATAAAGTTAGTCTAGATAAGAAATATGAAACAACATTTTATTTCCCCAGCTTATCAACAATGGTCAAATCAAACTGCTACAACAATAATAACCATCTAATGGTTCTAGAATTAACATTGGGTTTATTCATTATGTAATTTTTTGTTGCATGGTTAGTATGTACAAAATTTTGATAACAAGTAATACTGTGCTTGAATTTATTGAGGGAATGGATAATAGCTAAGAGCTCCTTTTCAAAGGCAATATAGTTTAGTTCATCCTTGGACAAAATCTTACTAGTGAAATAAATCGCATAGTTTAATTTATCTTCCAATTGTCCCAAGGTTTCCCCCACAACTTTATCCGATGTATCTGTATGGATGTGGAAGGGAAGAGCCCAATTGGGATCTTGAAGTATAGGGGTAGTGGTTATTTTTTAATTGATGATATAAAAAACATCCTCACAAATAATATACCAGATAAACTCAGAATCCTTGGCCAACAATATGAATAATAGGGATGCCACTTTGCTAAACTACTTAATCAACCTCCTATAGTAGCTCGCCAAAACTAAGAAACTTCTGACATCTCTCTGCTTTTGAGGAATATGCACCCTTTTCATGATGGTGATTTTTTTTGGGTCTACTTGTATTGTTGCTTGTGATATGGAGTGGCCTAGGACAATCCTTGCCCTTTTCAAAAATTCACATTTTTCAGGAATCAGGGAGAGATGCATTTCAATGCATTTCCTCAACACCTTTCCCAGATTGGAGAGTGACTCCTGGAAATCACACCTATAAGGTGTGAGATATTCCATGTAAATCTCTACATAATCATGGACAAGTTCAAAAAAAATGATGAGGACTTCTCTCTGGAAAGTGGCCGGGGAATTGCACTAGCCAAATGGAATGACTTAGTAAGTGAAGGTGGCCCAAGGGCATGTGAATGTGTTATTGTCCTAGTCCTTAGGTATGATCTGAATCAAGTTATGCCCACTGAATCCATCCAGGAAAGAGAAAAACTTATATGCTGCAAGACCTTCCAGGACTTGATCAGTGAAGCTCAAAAGTAAATGGTATTTCTTAGTGGCTTTGTTTAGTTCTCGGTAGTCAACACAGATTCACCACTTCCCATTTTTCTTTGGGACTATAAAAAAAGGAGACATGCACTCACTTTCTGAGATGGGGTAGATGAGCCTAGCATCCAACAACTTCTACAACTCATCCTTTACTATGTCCTTTAAGTTTGGGTTCATCCTCATTTTGGGATGGCACAAAAGTTTGCATCCCTCTTTAATATAGATATGATGTGTGCACACTAATGGATGCACCCCTTTCATGTCTTTGTAGTCCCAAGCAAAAGCATCTAAGTTTTCCCTCAGGAGATGGCAAAACTTCTCTTCTTCCTTGGTTGAGAGAGATGATTTAATATTTAGGGATCTATATGGGTCAAATTCCACAACCTTAGTGGCTTTAGAGGTTGAGTCAACTGAGTGCAGCTCAATCCAAAGGTGGCTTTTAGATTCTCTCACTAGTTCATAGAGTGGAATGGTAGAGGGGGGTGGTCTTTGAAGTTTTTTCTCAATGAGATCATCCTCACCAGGTTTCCCCCCTCTAATAAAAATATCTATGGTAAAAATGGGGTAGAGTGTGGTATTGTACACTTCATATTCTTCTTCTTCATCCTCTAACCACAAGAGTAGGTCATGGTCAATTGAAGGTTGGGCTAGAGGATATAATACCAATTGTATGGACAAAGGCCCATTCTTGATAGACATTTTTTCGGCCCTACAACTAATATAAGCATCGGTAGTGGCAAACCAAGGTATTCCTAAAATGAGAGGATGTCCATTAAACTTGGATTTTGGTTGAAGGACTAGGAATTATATGGAATACTCCCAGGAGTCAATTGATACCCTAAAATCCTCATCGAATCCTTTTGGAGCTACTGTGGATCTGTCTACAAGTTGCAAAAGTGTGGTGGTACTTCTCAAGTCTCCTTGTAGGTTAATTTTAAGGATTTTTTCCATGTTCATCACATTGATGGTAGCCCGAAGATTAATCAAGGTGTGTGGTAAAATCACACCATCGATGTGTACATCTACTACTAGACTCCTAGGTTCCACGTACTTGTGGAAGATCACCCTTCCCAACATTAAGTCGGACAACTATCCTACAACATTGATAGTGGGGGTGTGTTTCTTCCTTATCCTAGGAGTTTTAAAGATTTTTTCTTTGATGAGCCTATTTTAAATAGGAACATCCTTAATGGCTTGGAGAAGGGGTATTTTTACACACATTTTCTCCATTTTTCCAAGAATTTCATTTTCTTCTGGGGTGTGCTGACTAGGGTGGATTAGGTGCTCAAGAAAAGGAGGTTGATTGGTTTGAGGGTTGCTTTATTCCTTCTGCTCCTCAACCTATGCAGGTGGATATGGAGGATGACTGTTTGGGAGAACTCTTCCATAACTGAGGTTAAATCCATGTGTCTCCATAGAATAATATGGATAGGATGTTTCTCCACTGTAAACCTATTGTGCTTAATTACTTTTCAGGTTCTGATTGGGTTGGGCAGACATCTTCGGCAACTTAGATGAAGCAGAGTGAGTGAGCTGAGGTTGAGGTTTGGGTGGAGGTAGTAAAGTAGGTGGTTGGTTGATTTGGGGCCTCCACCCTTGTGATGGGTTGATCCACTGAGGTGGTTGAGGAACATATTGTTGCAAAATGTTGATTTATAAGTTGAGGGTGATAAGGAGGGGCATAAGGCCAAGTAGGAGGTGTGGGACATGATGGAGGAGTAGAGGTATACAAAGGATGCATATTTGGATTCTATTTTATATGATGGTAGTAGGAGTAAGGTTCCCCTTGCATGCCTTACTGATATGACCAAGGTTGTTGAGGCCTTATCTAATTTCTGAAATAGAGTTTCTCTTGTCCTCCTTCCCCACCATGATATACATATTTGAGATTAGGTAAGAAGGGACATTTATCTTTGGCATGATTCTTTTCACAGACTAAGAAAACCTCTATGACATTCACTAGACATTCATTTTGAGGTGTTTTCTATCACATCGAAGGAAAAAGATAGCTAAGTCCTCTCTGATTTCTCTTCTTTCCTATTGAAATGCATTGTGTCCATTTTCAAAGAAAAGGTTCGCATCATCTCACTTTTGAATTCCTCCAACATGTTTCCAATCTCATGCTTAATGGATGTGGAAGAGAAAGGGGTGTTGGTCATTATTTAGATATCTCTACCTTTCTTCCTAGCTACCCTAGAGTGGTTTATAAATACATTCTTGACATCCTCATAGGTAGTTAGTAGATATATCCTCCAGATAACATATTAAGGGTCTCTATCACCTCTTCCCTAATCCCTCGGAGAAATACCAATTTGAGTGATCTCGGATCAAGGGTGTAGTTGGATATTTTATAGTTCAGTTGGAATCTTTCTTCATAATCCTCTAGGGATTCAGTAGTTCATAAGGTCATCCTAAATATATCCTCCTCGGTCTCTTTGGACCTGCAATAGTATCTATATTTTTTTTTGAAGGATTCTTGCATCTATGCCCAGGTAGTGATATTTTTTGAAGGCAGACCCATGAACCATCGCAAGGCTACATCCTTGAGGGTGGATGGGAAAAAATTAAATTTTTTCTCATCTCAAGCATAATCATAAGTCCTATAGAGAACAAAAAACTAAAACATGAAGGTGTCAGGATCCTTAGAAGTAAGTCCATGGAAATGTGGAAGGGCTTAGCGACTGATGTTCTTCATTCTAGTTTCTCCATCAATTTCTCTAATTGGAAAGACTCCTTGGTCCCTAGTTTCAACCATGGCTTGAATTGGTGAAGCACGTCCCTCTTCTTCCCAAATAGTTTCTTCAAATTTCTTACCTGGTTCACTTAGAGGGTGTTCTACCTGAAAGTCATTGAATAAGAGTGAAGGGTGGTTGTGTGGGGATGTGGGGGGTTTTGGTAAGAATTTTCCTTGGTTGTCCCTACTCCTACGAGGAATGAAAGTCAAACTGTTTTTGTGTCTTTCAATATTTTGAAACTAAATGTAAAACCAAAATAAAAAAATAATTCTCAAGCATAAACAAACATCTACTTAGATACCTCCCAAACAACGACGCCAGAAATTGGTGAGCCTTGGTATTCCACCAAGACTTTTGTAACTCCCAGATGCTACTAAAATTTACTTTATCAACCCGAGGTTCATATACACTTGGAGGTGATAGTTCTATATGCACATCAGATGAGCTGTACTCATACCATCCTCTCTTCTTAGTTATACAATGAGGTGCTAGAAACTAGGGTTATTCCAAAAAAGGAAGTTTTTCACACTTATAACTACAACCTAAGATTGAAAAAATATCATAACCATTACTCTATTGGAAATAAAAGAAACTACTCTAACTCACACTGATTCATTTAAATATTTTCTACTATTGCAAGAAAGGAATATTCACACTTACGCTATTACAAGAAAGGAAATTACACTAAGTGGCATTCATTGTCTAGATTTTTGAATTGAATTACAGAAAAGGAACTATTCCATCCTTGCACACATGTTGAATATATGAATAACTAACTCTTATCTAATTCATGCTTAACCCTTGTGCTAATGATGCATTTTATGATGGACTAAACATGCTTGAAATTACTCTCTTTTGCAGCAAAAGAAGAAGGCGCTTGGGTAGTATACGAGTGTCTCTGAAGTAAAGATTAAGGGATGGAGGTCTCATGGTGCCTTTTCTAGGATTATCTGAGGTGGAGGAGTGATTTTTGGCTGAAGGAGATGGTGTTTGGCACTGCTACAGAATTTTCTACAGGATTATTTGTAGTGCTACAAGATGTCCTTAAACACTATAGGAAATAGGTTGAGAGGATTTGGAGGCTGTAAATGATGGGAAAAAGGTTAGGGAAAGTGATGGAAAGGTGGATCCAAGTACATGGATTTTGACCAACCCCTAGGACCAAGATGAGAGCTCTTAAACTCCCTATCTTTCTCGCAAAATGTTGCTCTCGGTGATGTGATAGTGACCTCAAAAATAGGGATGTAGGTGACTTGAATGGAAGGTATCTGATGGAGGGTGGAAACTCAAGATGATGGTGTTGAAGGGTTCCTTCTCTAATTCTCTATCCAAACCTACAAACAATATATCTACTCATGCATTCATCATAAACAAAATTATCATAGAAATGGTGGAAAATATTAGTTGAATTCAAATAAATCTACCTATGCATTTGAAACAAAAATATAACTATGAAACTACAACATGTTCATTCTAAGAAAAGTAAAAACTATGCTAACTTTTACAAGAAATAATAAATTGAAAAGATATTTTTTCTCTAGTGGAAGACCTTCCTCCTCAATTTCCAATGAAAGAGGTGAGAGAGGGAGGCTTAGCAACACAATTTTAATGTTTTATATGCTACCAACAATGCAATGGAAGAAATAAACTACTTAAACATAAAAGAAAGATACACATGTACACAGGAGAGACTGAAGTCAATGGATTGGGCCCTAACCCACAAGATCAACTCCATGAAATCCACTTAGGGGAAAGGAAAGAAAATGTGAATCTTATTTCATAATCAGTCTTTTACATTAACAATGAAAGTCAAAAATATTTGATACAAAGCCAAGATATCTCTTTTTTCATATAAAATACAAATCCTAATGAGATCCTGCTCTTGTCTATTTATTCTAAAGGGTAGCTACCAAAAACTCCCTAAAAAGTAGGTCTTTGTTCCCTTGGAACTCTAGAGAAGTGGGGCTCGACTCCTTCTTATCACTCACTTTCTAAGCTACCTCTGACTTCAAGTTGTTTTAGGAGGATCTTGAAGATATATTGGTTGATTTTAGGATTTAAAAAGGTGCTTAACCTCCCTATTATTTCTCCTCGCTATCTACTCCGAGCCATGACGTGGAATATTTCTCAAAAATGGCATCATTCCTTTCATCTGTCTGTGTTTAAACAATTGTAGGATTCAAATAATGAAAACCCTTAATACACCATTCTCACTGAGAAAAATATTGTGAAATGAAATTAAATGTGAGAGAGATAGAGTAAATAAGCTAAAAAGGTGAAATTTTAACTCCTTATAATATGCCTAATGATGGTTCTCATCATCTATGATACAATATTTTGTCACACTCCCAGTCTCATATCCTGACATGTCGCACTTTGTGTCATCGACACCAAAATTTTTGCAAAGTGATGAAAATTTGTTGCAAACAATGCATTCACCATGAAACATGTTTGTGGAAATGAGAAGGGTATCCTTGAAGAAGTGGAAGAAAAATTTCCTTGAAATAATTTTGTAGAACTTGTTAAATTTCTTATTTTCAAGCCTAGTGCACTTTTCATACTAGTTTCTCACATTGTTTACCTTTGGAAGTACACATGTGTAGCACTGCCAACGCAAATTTTATAAGGAAAAGCCACATTGGTCCTCTTCAAGAAATTTTTTCCCAAAATGGAGGAGAATATTCTCTTACTAGAAGGCTCGAGAACAATGACATGGTTTCAAGTAGTTGACAATTGTAATGAGACCTCCTATTCATGGACCTAGATCCTTCTTCCATTGATCTATCCCTTGAGATGTGGAACTATTACCTCATCCTCAACTCCCTCTCCTTCTCTATAGATGAAATCCATTCCATCCACTAATGGTTAGCTAGAGAGGTTAGCTAGCTTATTGGCTTTTGGCTGGTTGGTTGCCATCATAGTGCTAAATTATGCCCAAATACTGCCCATTTGCAAAGGAGAAGAATTTTTTAAAGGTTATAGCTTGGAATTTGGAATCTCACCTGAAAAAGGCTTCCAATGTCAAGTTTTCATTAGTTTTAATTATCCATTTATCATCTATTAATAATAAAACATGTGTTTTCTTTATATAAATGTGTCAATTATTGTCCATTTATTGTAATTCTCCTTGATCTATTACATATTCCATATTATAATGTATTATGCTTTATATGTGTTTGTTATCTTCGTTTGATATTTCTTGGAGGACTCATCTACATTAGCGAAGAGGAGATCACAAGATTTGGAGCCATAAAGTCAAGGGTGATGCCAAGGGTATTAGTATTATAGAGAGGTAGGAGATATATCCTCCATTGTATTTTCTAATATGAATTAGGAAATATTGCATATTGTTGTCTTCTTTACTTACTAGATCCTCCCATGAGACTAATGGGATCTTTTCTACCCGCAGAAATTTTTTCCTGCACAACATACCATGGTTGGAAACATGCAACAATCATTCAGGGATTACACTACAATATATAATCATCACCGAGGTAGGCATTCACATAATCAGAGTAAATATAACTCAATGAACTATTAGGGGAATTCAAAACAATCATGTCAACAATAGAAACAGTATGGACGTAGCCATCAAATATGAATTTATCTGT
The DNA here is from genome assembly GCA_034641835.2 of Pinus albicaulis. Taxonomy (NCBI): domain Eukaryota; kingdom Viridiplantae; phylum Streptophyta; class Pinopsida; order Pinales; family Pinaceae; genus Pinus; species Pinus albicaulis. Next base: position 528,749,753 of record CM076569.1, read on the forward strand.
ATAATCATGAATACATAGCTCCTCACAACCTGGATGGATGAAACTAGATCCAGGGTCTTGATCTTCATTTCTTGATCTGTAGTATGATTCTAACCATGTGATACAATGAATTGAAGTCGAACATGGCATAAATCACGTGATTACTAGACAATGATGTGAACCATTAAAAAGTGCAAGAGGAGCCACCAATAATGGAAATGTTCCTCAAGGTACTCTCAATAAAATCTATGAAGTGTGAAAATGTTTACTGAATTCGAACACTCATAGAATAATTCGATCAAAGGTCAATGATGAGAACCTATCGTCAAAGGCAAGTACCTTCCATTAAGGCATACAAACCTCATGGTAGTGAAAAGGGTTTCTATATTAATTCCCTATATAGTGATTTGAAGTCGATACGAAGTGATCTGTCACATGAGGACCTACAACTCGAAAATTATGTCAAGTTTTGAAGAATAATTTTGTAAGGACTGACTTAGGTATAGCCGACATGATTGAAGGATACAAAATGCAAGGTAATATGAACAAAGTTTAGACTTATCTTGAACACATTGGCAGCATTTGAATCGACGATAATATCAAAAACCATTTAAATAATTTCTATTAGGTTCAATTAATTGTGAGTCAAATGGATTTCCCAACATAGACACATGTGACGAACTGTCATGTTCAAGAGCAATATACTTCCATAAATGAAATACAAAAATGAATGTTTTTTCCCAATTTCCCCCCACCATTACTGGAAACTACCTATTTATTTTTTTCAAGCTTGAGGAGGATAACATATGCTTGTCTTGTAAACTCTTCCTTCAAATGAGTCCTCTGAAGTATTTTCCATGAACCCTAGGAATGAGTGGTTTTTTCTCATCATGATTGAAGAGTCCTGCACTTTTTATATTTTAGGAGTCCAATGTAGGAATAACTCGAAGTCATTTTCATGTTTAAAGAGTTCAAAAAGAAACAAAAATAAAACTCGTTCATCTCTTTCAATGAATATTTTAATAGCCCCAAAGAAAGTGAAGGTCAGTGACTTTCGGTTTTAGGGAGTCAGGAGAAAAACTCAAGTAAACTACACAATGTTCTTTCTCGTAAATTTAGTCTCTCAAGCCCAAAAAAGGACAATGATGTAGGAGAGAACTCTATTGACCATGATTATTCAATGTATAGCTTTTTCATAAACATTCTAGTTTAGTTCGGAAAAGGGGTAAACTTATATTGAATAGACGAGTTCATTTAATTTTTTAATTTCAAATAGTTAAGTACTCGTCGATATTTTCATGTTTAGAGAGTCTGAAAATGGATTAAAAGTGAACTCTAGGGTTTCTCTTTTTTCGTAATTTTCAAGAGCCCAAAAAAGTGATAAATGTTTCCTCATTATCAAAATGATCCATTTTTATGTGTAACCTGTGCTTTATACATTAAACTCAACTATTTACCTTAACTTCTAAAAAATTATAGTAAAAACATTAAAAAAAAATGAATTTTAAAAAGGTGAAAGGCATAAAAAGTAATATTTTAATGCCCTAAAAACTTATAAAAGTTCAAAAAGTAATTTTGTTTTGACCATTTAAGGTTTTAACCAATTGAGAGTAGAAAAGAGGGTTTTTTACCTAAAACTTCAGAGGTCAATTTTGAGAAACTAGTAGATGAAATCGTGAACCATATTCTCCAGGTAAGAGAGCTCTTCATTATCTTCATTTTCATCAGATTAATTTTTCATTTAATATTTCCATTTGATTTTTTTAGGGTGTTTTATTTTTAAAATTGTGCCCTCAGATGTGCGCAGTTTCCCTTCATCGGGATCACGTGCACCGATAATTTTCTACATACAAAGAAATGAAATTTGAATGTTTTCTCTATTGAGAAACTATGCAAATACACTCTTCCTACTGCAAACGACCACGTAGGTTCCAAGGGTTTAAAAAAATGAAAATCACGTGCCATTTTTTTGAAAATTCAGCCTAATTGTTTTATAAATCTCCTCAAATGTTATTTTCACTATTTTTGACCATTGATAATGGAGTGGAGAGAGGGAGAGAGAGCATGAAAACCAATATGTTGAAGCTCTGGATGATCCAAAAAAATTGAAAGCATTAAAAATTTGTGGCCTCTACAAATTTTGGATAATTCCAGTAATGAAAGCTTACTAATATATTATGACTTGGATGGTGAGGACATGGGATGTCCAAGATCAATGTTTCAAGATAGGGTATAATTTCCTTAGCATAGATGTTGATGATATACATTTATTGATGAGAATATCTCGTACAGGGGTCAGCATTTCTTTGAATGGACATATACCAGGTGGAGAAACCACTGCTACTTATTTGAGACAATATTGTGTCCAAAGGGAAAAAATCAAGGACAAAAAAACTTACATAAAGACCATTGAGAGTTTACCCTTGAGAACCATTTCCTTTAGAGTTTCCAAATTTTATGGAAGCGTATCGCTTTACTTTTCCACAAAGGCCCAAATGTAGATTGTGTGGATTTTTCAAAGTCCACTATATTCAAATTCTGTGATGGAGTATTTTCCAATGTTAAAGGGAAAATGGCTAGAGCTAATAATAGAAAACTAAAGAACTTTGGTTATGGTTCCATTCTTATTTCATTTTCTCTAAAGAGGATTCTCCTCCTTGTCCCACAACAAGCTCTAGTAGATGAAGGAGGACCTTGAGATCCTCATATGTTGTCATGGGTTTCATTGATGGGACACCATGGAGGTAATTGCGCAACAGTTAAGTATACTCCTGATTTTTTTGTGTGGTCGGGACACCAGATCATTATGATCAAGGATTTACTATATGTTGGGATTTATTATAGAGGTGACTGAGATATCCCACTCCCCGCATGGATGCAGTGGGGTGACCTAGGTAAAAATTGATCATTTTGATTTTTTTTATGTTTTCAAATTTTGATTTGTTTTGTGACATCCAAGGTTGATTATCTGAAATGATCATGAGCATGTGAGCCCAGTTCAACCAGTAGGGCTACCATGCTTTGACAGGAAAGGGAATTAACTTGCATCTATTGTGGTGCCTAACCAAAATGCAATAGAAGCCTTGACTAAGTTGGAGCATAACCTGAAGAGGCTGAGTGCAGATATCCAAGAGGCCAGAATTGATGATTTCCCTCTCTGGCACCAAAGGCACATAATAGGATTTCCATGACCGAGCATGCACCTGCTATGACAAGTACCCCACGCGATAATGTGCTATCATCATTACCATCATGCTTGGCTGCTAGTCTTTAGGGCTACATTTTGATTTTTCTATCATCATGTTTGGAAAAGAAAGGGCATGAGGTCCCATGTATTTCGACGAAATTTTTTGTACAACACGTTTTTTGCAGACATTTTACCTAATGCATACTACTACTTATTTATCTTAGTTTATCTTATTCAATATATGGATTAATATTGTTTTTATTTACAAATGTTTCAAATGTCTGTTTAACATGTGATTTTCCAATGCATAAGTTAATGTGCTTAAATTTATCAGAATATGTTGATATTAAATGTAATCAAACTGTCTTTCTAAGAGACAGGCCCATAAAAACATACTTATCATTGATGAACTTCTTGCTGTATAGACATTGTTTAAATTGAATACTATGAGCTATGAATCTAACCTAATGATCAAGCGTTTAATGCCAAATGAAATGGCATCAAATAATAGTTTAATGAATGCACTATATTCTTCTATTTTATTCGTTTTTTGACCAAGGCATATCCCATGAATAGAAACCAACTCATCAGTGGGTGAATAAATAACCCAGGCAATGGAAGACAAATTATAAGTACCACGATAACTACCATGAACAAACCTAATGTTAGTTCGAGGAAGCATTGACATATGCAAATAAAGGGTAACATAAGATACACAGGCGAAGTAGAAGGGAATTGTAAAAAATGCTAAAGGAATCACACACTCTTATAAAAATATAATACAAGTAATGTACAAAATAATCACGAAATAACTCATGCGTACTATTTCTTCATGTAGAGACTATTCCTAGGCTCTCTAGAAGAAACATCATCATAATCAACAAGCTCATGGGATCCTTCATGTAATACATGTTTCACAATGTAAGTACCATCCCACATGGGCTCAAATTTACCAGTGCCTATCTTATCATGTGATTGATCATAAACTAATACTAGGTCACCTTTATGGTTTTCAAGCTTGGTCGTTATTGTTTAATGAAGAGATCTCCAGATTATCCACAGTGTGATAAAAAAATGGTCGACATTTCCAATCCCAACGGGGATCCATCATCTTGTCCCAAATATGGATCCCCATTGGGATTCAAAACATCGACCATTTTTTGATCCCACTATTGATAATCCAAATATCTCTTCACTAGGTAACCTTTTGAATATGAATGAATATTTATATTTTGACCAAAATGAGCCTTAACTCATTTGTTACAAGCCTCACTAGTCAATGCAACATCATGGCGTGTTTCATCTAGTTGTGCTAAGTATAACAAATCGTTCCTCTTCTACCAAGGCAGCTGGTAATAACTCAATGGCTAGCTTCAAATACGAAATCTCACAGTCAATCAACAAAACTGCCTCCAAACCATAAATAAGTTGGAAGGGAGTGAATCCAATTGATGATTTCGTAGAGGTAGGATATGTTCACAAGGTTGAGAAAAGAATAGTATGCCAATTTCGTTTAAGAATTTTGACTATCCATTTAATCATGGTAGTTAAAACATTGTTAACAACTTCCACTTAACCATTTTCTTGTGGATAATATGGGGTAGAGCTACCATGGCACAACCCGAGTTGTTCAGAAATTTTAGTCATCATAAATTTTATAAAGTGGATACCATGATCAGTGACATTGGATTGTGGAACACTAAATAAAGAAATTACATGATTGAAGATGAAAATTGTTGTAGTTTCACCACTGTCCTTATATGTAGGCATCGCCTCAACCCATTTTGTAAAATAATATACCATTAGGATAATGTACCCATGCCTCTTGGCCTAGTGAGGGTTACACGTAATGAAATCAATACCCCGTTTGAAGAAAGGACCAACTGTTATGAGTGGGTGAAGAAGATTTGGAGGCGCACACATATTGCGATCCTAAACTTGGAAATTGTGGCATTTCTTGACTATAGTTACGCAATATTTTTAAATTGAGGGCCAGAAATAGCCAGTGCAAAATATATTTTGGGAAGTGGAAAACCTTGACATATGACGACCACAAGATCCATAATGACAGCCATTTAATGCCTTCTCATATTATTTATGAGTCAAAAAAATGTCAAAATATGGAATCAACACCACAATAATAAAGTGGATTGCCAACAATAGCGTATTGCTAGGATTGGTACCATATATGACGATTTAGTTCGAGACAACTCGAGCCGAAAATTTTGGGTTTGAATATAATTGATGATATCTCCATACTATGGATCAAAAGTACTGATGAGAAAGAGAGATTTGTCTACAAGATAATCCTTTTCCACAATTTCTATTTCAGTATAGGAAAAGTCACACAATAACTCAACAAAAACCAATGATTTCTTGGATTTATATTTTTCAAATTATAAATCTAATTCTTGGAGGATAACTATATATTTGGAAAATTTTCCCCATGCAACTGTCTGGTAAGAATGTACATCATAGGGTTGCAATTAGAAATCATTGTTGTTTTTGTAAGAGTATATAATGATGGAAACATTGGACAACTTGAACAACTGCCAAGGACAATTTCTCCACATGTGCATATTTGATCTCAGTTTTAGTGAGATTCCTACTCAAATATTAGATCACATGTTCATTTTTGGATTCATCTTATTGAATGAGGACCATGGAAATGTTGGAATCTGACGCAGATAAATAAAAAAAATATTCTCGATGATAATCAGGAGGATGCATCAACAATGCATGCATTATCACATGCTTGAGTGAAACAAAATATGTTTGAGGAAGCTCATCCCAGATGAATGGGATGCCTTTTTTAATAGTCAAGTAAAACATTCAATCAACTTGGCAGAGTTAGGTATGAATCTATGTAAAAAAATTTCTTTCCCTTTAAAACTTTGGATTTGGCAGGGATTAGAAGGAGGGGGGAAATTGACGATAGCCTCTACCTTAATCAGGTTGACACAAATGGATTTATTTGAAATAAAAAATCCCAACAGTTGACCAGATTGTATAAAAAAAACATACTTGTGAGGATTAAGGAAAATATTGTAACTCCTACATCTGATGAAAAATCCTCCCAAATACATTGCATGATCTTGTCGTCTCAATGAATGAGTTCGTAATTCATCACAGTAGGGTTGAACAATATGCTTGATATCATGAAATGCATAAGACATTTCCCATTGAAAAGTCACGCCAATGTTCTTCAATTCAAATCGGAGTTTTTTATAAGAAAAATATCCCCATGGAAAGATGAATTTATTTTTATTATAATCAACATGGATTATTTTTATTTGGTGTTATCTAGAAAATCCATCCATAAAATATAAAATCTTGTTTCTAGCGCAATCAACAAAAATTTGATTAATATAAGGGGTAGGATAATTTTCCTTTGGATAAGGTTTGTTAATATCCATGTGATAGACACATAATCTAATGGTTCCTTGCTTCTTGTTAACAGAAACAATATTAGACACCCAATCAGTCAAAGGAACCAGATAAATGAATCATGCTTTAAGTAATTTTTCAACTTCAGATTTTATAGAGGCATATTTTTTGTGGATGCATTGGATGTAATATTTATCTAACTATGTTAGCATTCGATTAAGTATTAATTTCATTAATTACAATGCTAGGGTCAATTCCTAGCATTTCCTCATAGGACCAAGAAAAAATGTCTTAGAATTTCGGAAATAGGGCTTTATATTTCGGAATTTTTTCAAAAGAAAAAGAAGCACCTATGTGAATGTTCTCAGTAATTATAGGTTTAAATGAGATGTTAATCGACATAGTTGCTAATATTTTTCCTAAATTCATTTGAGATTAAAAATGAAGGATTAACATGCGACATTGAGGATCATTTACAATCTCGGATGAAAAAATAGATGAAAAATGTTTCTTGATTTTGTTAATGCTATGTAGAAATAATGAACGATGATTACTATTGTCCCATGAAATTTCATCCAAATTCATTACTTCCATGATACTTTCATCAGTTAAAAATTATTTATTCAAGTGATCAGGAATTTATATTGGTGCTAACCATGACAAATGAGAATAATCATTGGTGATCGCATTCACTCTATCAATTTCAAATGGCGTTGGGTTGGAAAATGATTGAAATACCTGGTAGGCTAATTAAAAATGGATCAGAGGCATCCTACTGCCATACGAGATAATTCTGATTCTAAATGCACAATCCAAAGACTAGGAGATTCGAATGTGCTTGATATGATCATATTAACGTCAAAAACATTATAAAGAATATTTGGTGGAGGGAGGGTAAAATTTCCCATGAGGGATGAATATTTGAGAAGAAAAGAACCAAAATCCTCATATGGAGTAATCAATTTTTGAACAAAAGGAACTCTACAGGTAGAAATAGGGCCCGAAGTGTAATAAGACAGTTGGTTTACTTTCTCTATTTTTACACGATAAGGAAACATGATCACGTGAAAAGAATGACGAGACCACTCTAGACATCACATAGGTCCAACTTCGACCCAGTAAAAGGTTAGAATCAATTTGAGTGTCAGTGGCTTCAAATTCAATTGAAAATATCTTACCTTCTAATTATATGGGCATATCGTTCAAAATTACATATGGACAAATATCTCTTCTGTAAAATGCTTTCAAAGTTGTGGGAGATTGATCGATGGTTGGAGAACCTGAATGTATCCAACAAGCAATATACATGATACATGTAGAAGGTCCTTCATTAATTACTGTTCAAAAAACTTGTTTAGTTTTGATGTAAACTGATATTTTGAATGCGAGTTGGTTTGGGAGTCTAGGTACATGAATTTCAAGATCAAATACAATTAGATTAGAATCCTAGGGATAAAATTATCCTATTGCTGACAATAGAAAATTCCTTTATGTTGGACAAGTCTGTAGCACTACAAGATTCGACATTATTGAAGGTGGCACTACCAGATCTTCAATAATGTTTTAATTCTACGCAAATCTTGCATGAGGGCTAAAATATGACTTTCGAAGAACACCCTTATGAGGTGGTAAAATTACCATGTCAGAATTGTAATTTTCAATATATAAAGGTTCGGAAGGAGGAGGAATCGATTTGAAAGATTGAATAGGTGAAATATAATTGTTTCCATATGCAATAGGACCTTTAGATAAAAAAAAATTATATCTCGTGGATACGATAACATGTGAGTACATCATTATGATATCTGCCAATGTGGAAGTAAAATATGGGTTATGGGAAACCATCTTACTATCTTGAGAATGAAATGGTTCCTCGAAAATAGCAGGAGTAGGGGAACCTTTAATGAATTTAGTAACCTAAGCATGATGAGGGCATGCCTTGGTGTAATGATCTTCATCACAGATTAGGTAAGGATAGCGAGGATTTTTATTTTTTGTGAGATGTTTCATTTTTGTTTGATTTATACTTTGGAGAATCATTTTTCTTTGCTTTACCTTTTCCTTTATTTTTACCTCTCGACTATTTATTCTTACTCGTAAATGAATATGCGACATTAATCTCATAAGTAAATTCTAGAGATTGATTTTCTTCATGTGAATCTTGTAAATCCAAAATATGAGTCTTTTTTGAATTATTATTTTTACTCTTATATTGCTGGATAACATAACCAATAACACCATCAATGGTGTGAGATCTTGTAGGAGTTGAGGTGGTTTAACCTGGGCGAGTAAAATATATAATTTTATCATAAAAAGTGTGAGACAATGTGTAAACGATATCTAGGTACTTGATCGAAAGTAATGATTTTTTAAACCATTAAGCTAAAATATTATCTGAAATAAAAACTTTAACTAAATGACGTCTATGTTGTTGGACATTGTATAAACCAACACTCCCTATGTGTTTCGTGACATGGATTAACTGCTTCTCGTGGAATTTAACTCTGACGATTGTAGCGGAGACTAATACCTGGGGGTTTTGGTCTAACCACAATCGTGATTCCCAACCAGTGGTATCAGAGCATAGGTCATGAGTTCGATACACACCCGGCTCGCGTTGGGGGGGAGATTGTTGGACATTGGATAAACCAACACTCCCTGTGTGTTTCGTGACATGGGCTAACCGCCTCTCGTGGATCCTTATCTCTAGCGATGCGATCGTTGACTAATACCTGCAGGTTTTGGTCTAACGAAAATTGTGATTCCCAACATATGCCACCATTCATGTATATGATCAGAAATATGAGTGGATTTTGACTATTTCAAGGAACTTGTGAAAATTTTAGTACCCATATCATATTGTATCAGTAATTGAAAACATGTCAAGAAAGAAGTTTCTAAGATATTGAAGTTATGAAAAGAGGCTCATGGTAATTCGATATACCATTTGGCTGCTAAACTGGATAAAGTTTGCTAGAAAAGTTGTAACCTAATGGAATCATCGATTAATTAGTTTGATGTGCACCAAATATGATATGTCATGACATGGTTTAATGGGTCTTCTCTAGATTTTCCTTCAAATCTAGTAATTTCACTGAGAAACTGCAAGGGAATTTCTGACAAAAATGGAAGATAATAAAAGAGATGAATTCTTAGTTGATACAAATTTGGTAAATTGAAAGTTGAAATAAATGATAACTGTCGGTTGGGATCCTGTTGTGGGTATTGATAACCTTGGGAAGTCTAGTACCTGGAGGAGGATATCTAGGATATCCTGGAATGGCTTATGTTGTTGGAATTTTCATTCCTCTAGGATAACAAGGATGAGAAGCACCTAATTATCATTGAAATAGTATTTGATAAATATGAAAAGGGTACAGTTGATTTTGGAAAGGCGTATTTTGACACATTTGACAATAAAAAAATTCCCCTGAAAGGGTTGAATTTGTAAAATTTGTGACTAAAATAATGGAATTTGGAAAGGTTGACCTTATAAAGGTCGATCTTGAAAGAATTAAATCTGAAGGAGTTGACCTTGAAATTTTTTTCCCTCATACAATGTTTGCATGTATGCCATACTAGGTTTTCCTACAACAATTTGAGGTATAGACTGGATTGCAGAACTAGTTTGATAAGAAAATTATTGGGAGATAGCCTAAGTATTTTGTTGCACCGATACTTGAGGGGTGATTGGAACAGTTTCTTGTGATACTCCTAGGAAGGGAATTTGAGGTGAACTTAGAATCAGTTGTTAAACATATGTTTGTACTACAAATTGGACATGAGTTTTTGGAATACTCGGAACAAGTTGTTAAGGTGGTTGCTGAGAAGGTGTCATTGGACTACCCTGGACAGGTTGATGGACTTGTATGGAAATACTTTGAGTAGGTATTGGTTGAATATGTTTTCCAATAGGTTGAACATGTTGGTAAAATAGTACTTGTGGAGCAGCTTGCATCAGCTACCGAACAAATGAAGGGTTCCAAATGGTGCTCATTCTAGGATATGGAGTATGAACAAAGGCCCAAGACATAACAACATGAATTAGACTATCTTGAGGTGTATAACTATAACTTGGATAATTTCTGCCACGAGGCTACCCTCCAACCATAGAATAGGATCTAGTTAAAAGTTATCCTCTCAGTGGAGGATAAGATGGTTGCCCCCAAGGAGGAAAATAAGCATTTGTTGGGTTAACTTCAGGATTACCTACATTTTCAAAAATCATATTAATGTATTGATATGATGAGAAGCCTTTAACAGTAGAAGTAGTTAAACCAGCTAACATAGCACAAGTTTGAGGTCAAGGAGAATATCCTAAGTAATTCCTATAAAGTTACTAGTATCGAGGAGGAAATGACAGACCACCATATAATAATGATTTTGGATAGCTAGAAAACATAAAATTATCAGTAGACACACTTCAAGAAATCATCCTAGAAATATCAAATCTTGGTACAGAATCTTAAGGAGTGATGTAACATGGAATACCTTGACGTAAAAATTTCAAAGGTGTAAAATACCAAGGATCTGGTTTAAAAGTAGAAAAAAAAAGTTCTAGAAAAATTGTTTTATCATTGGTATAAACTGGATTATGTGGTGATTGTTCCTCTTTTCTCTCAGTAATTTCTTCTATAATAATGATACCTAGAGGAAAACTATATGAAAAAATAAGTTTCATTCGTGGTGAATGTGGAGCAAGAGTAGGGGCTATAATAGCTGAAAGTTATTTAGGTTTAGAAACGTTGGACTCAACTTCGTCAATATCTGGTTCAGTAGGATGTGAGTTCGAATTTTCTCCATTATCAGATTTTGTTTGAAAAATTGCGATAATTACTAGTTTAGATTGACCTAAGTCTAATTCTAGTATTTTAGGTTGATTCAATTTAGTTTTTGCTGTTTCAAATTCAAGAATGGTAGATTTTTTTTGTTGATTTGATGTCTCAAATCTTGTTGATATTTGTTTTTCATTTTTCATTTTTTCTAAATGACTCACTATATATTCAAGGGGTTTACCTTGAATTCTACATGATTGTCTTGGTAAGTCATCCACGATGAATTTTAATTAAGAATTCCCACAATATCAGAAATTACATGTAAATCTTCTAAAAAATAAAAAAAAAATCAAATAACACACGCTAATAAATCTAAGATTAAAACCATGCAAACAACCTTTTCATAGTGAAATCACTAGTTGGTGATGAAACCAAATGTCATAAAAATCAAGGTAAAAAGTATATATAGATAGAGAGGGTGGAACCAATTACACTGAGAACTGACTTAATGAACACAATCTGGTGTAATTAACTCCACTTATTCCATCTCGAGTGAATATTACCCTCCAAAAATGTCCAAGTGAGTCTATTTAATGTCTATCTTAGGTACAACAGAGAGTTCCCCTTCATTTTCACCTCAAGCAAAAGCCCTAAGATTATGGTCACTAAGGTCACCACTTACAACAATTTAACTTGGGGGAGTAATCGCAGATATGACGTACATGCAAGGGAAGAGTAAAAATTCTAAATCCCCTTGAAATTTCCTCAACATGGTAAATGTAATGTTTACTTCCCAGTGACTCCCAAGTACCATTCAACACCATTTTTAATGTTTGTGAATCTTCTATTGTTACCAATGAAGTGGGGTGGATCACTCCACTGGTTCTGATATGAACTCGTTCTTAACTCTCTTATAAGAATAACTTCCCAGAGAAAAAATATAGTAACTAGATTTACTCCTTTCCACAAGAATCTTGTGTTTGTCTAAAGCTTTGGAACTTTTACTCACTTTCCTATTCCAAAGCCCTATAATCTGATCTAATGTAGGTGGAAATATACCTAAAAGTGTAAAAATTCTAATTGATTTTATTAACACTATGTTATTAAGATGTTGTTTACTTGATAGGTAATGTTGGTGAAACTTATGATGTTATGACCTGACTCAAAATTATAATGTAGTTGAATATGAAAATTGTAATATTTTCGTTCAATGAAATCCTTTTACGAGAAAGTAAGAGTTTTTTTTATTTCTTGAAATAAAATGAAAAACGCAAAACTTCACAAAAAAAAATTCCACAAAAATATAGTTTCACTTTGTGATAATCTAGATGCTAAAATAAAATTAATATTTTAGTTCACTTAACAAATAAAACAACCATGAAATGTCCTTTTACAATTAATCACTCAAAATATCAAGATGCATGGGGAAATCAATCAAAACTTTTAAAAATGAATTTGTTCTAATGAATGCTTCAAACTTAATCATGTCTATAAGTGCAACTATGAAACAATTCAGTACCAAAAACTAGTTGATTTTCATTTGAAATTCAGTGAAAGAAGCAAATTTCACAAAAAAAACTAATATTCGAGAAATCCTACTTTTCACTAAACAAAAAAATTATTCACAAATAATTAAGATAAGCACTGAACCTAGTATTTTTGACAGAAAAAAGACATGGAGACATTAGTTTGACAACAAATAATCTCTTTTTTGATCAATAAAAAAAAAATAGAAGAAGTGGTATCCAAATTTGTGAAAGGAGTAATTCTCACTAAGACTTCACTATGGCACTAAAAAAAACTCATAGAATAAAATTGAAGGTAAAAAAAATATAATGAAACAATCAAAAACAAAATTTCAGATTTTGATGAGGAGAAAAGCTATTTTTTCAAAAAATTTCAACGTGGTGCGCAAATAAATAGTTAAGTCTAGTGTGCCAATGTCCTTTGTTGCTAAAGAAAAACTACGCAAATCTACGCTTTGTTGCTGAACATAAAATGAGAAAATCGATAAAGTTTCAAGAAAAAATAAAATCAAGGAAATCACAAAATATGAAGAGTCGCTATGTTTCCAAAACTCAAATAAAGCGATCAAAGAAGGATCGAAAGTAAAAGACATGGAAAAGTAAGAGAACAATATGTTCCCCAGTACGGCCACTAGTTTGTTATATTCGACTAATCCCTCTTGTGGACAATAAAGATATCCCTATATTCATAAGGAAATGTAGTAACAAGAATACAATTAAAATACTCTTTCCATGTGTCTATATTTGTTTGAATCATAAATTTTAAAGGTGGAGAATGAAACCCTTATCTTTTTACAACATGCTTGATGTAGATCCTTGCTATGATTTCATGCAGCTCTTTAATGCCTGGAAAATACCTGCAATCATATAAACAAAATGGATCAAAGGCATATGCAATATAATGATTCAACCAAAGTCAAAATAATGATCAAGGAGATTAGTAACTAGTATCATATTAATGGATAGACAGTAATAACATAAACCATTCACCATTTCCATAAAACAATGTAATGAAAAAAAGAGATAATTTTTATTAATTCAAAAATATAGAAGGGTTTCACAACCTTTACTGTAATGAAGTGAGTCTCCTCCCATACTTCTACAATCCTTTCCTTGGATGATAAGCTTTCCAATGTAATTTTACCAACATAAGTCTACCTTCAGGGAACTCCTGTAACCCTCTATCATGTAGTTCATTAATAGGCCAAGAAGAGGAATTATCAGATCCATAGTTCAAGGATGAGATGCACTAATAGTGGTATTATGGTTGCTTGAAGAAGGGTAATTATCTCCATGATGAGAGGGGTAAGACTCAAATAAGCATGACTTTGAAGCTTTTAGTTGGGATAAATTTGCCCAAAAAAGCTTATATAAATCACTTTTTATTTTTAGTTTTAATTGAGTCATTTGTGCACTCTATAGTGAGAGTCAAAAAGTAGTTCTACGTAGGTAACAATGATAGAAACTGTGAATGTGAATAAACTGAATAAGAAAATCATGCAGGTCATAAAATGTAGGTTTTTAGGCCTTATTACCCAAAATTCTTATTTTCTTCAAGGGGTTTAAGTTGTTGACATAGAAGGGAGTACTTTGAAATATACTCAGGGATAATGAGAGATCCATTTTAATGGTCAAATGTCATGGTGACAAAATGGTGTGTAAAAAAATGAGCTTCATCAGGTAGTGAAGGATATTTTATACTGATTCGTATGGTGAATATGAATCTTATGATATCCTAAGAAGGAATCTATGAAGGCTGGGGCTTTGTGACTGACACATGAAACAATAACTTGGTCGATGAAGGGTGTAGGGTAATTGTACTAAGGACATTCTTTTCTTATATCCAATAAAGTTAGTACAGATGTGAATGGTGTCCTATTTTTTCATTACAGGTATAAGGTTAGAAACCCCAAAGGTGTAGATAGTAGGAAAAATGAACCCAACTTTGTGAAGCTTGTCATCTCTTGATTGCTTTCTTTTTCTTTAGAATTGTAGGGATTCACCCTATTATTTAGCTTGATGAACACTATGCTTTATTTTTTATTTTTTTTGTATTAACGAGAATTTCGATCTTAACGATAATTGATGGCGACACTCATGAAAAGTGAATTTCAAAGGGTCCATAGGTCCTAGAGGCTGAACCTATGCTCTGATACCAAGTGTAGGGATTCACCCTATACTTTAGCATGTTGAACACTATGCTTTTATTTTTATTTATTTATTTATTTATTTATTTTTGAAAGTGCATGGATTCACCCTATACTTTAGCACGATGAACATTATGCTTTAATTTTTTTTTTCTTTTTTTCTTTTTTTAAACATATACAATAAACTAGGAATTAAATCATAAGCATATAATGCTAGAAACTTAGAAAAATTAAATCACTTATATCAGCAATAAATAAATTTAACTTCATAACACATATATCTATTTTACATGTTAATTATAGGCACAATGAAATCATAGAAAAAAAATTATAGATAACATGGTGTCGTTCACTCGGAGATGAGATTCAAATTTGACTTGATGTTACTCAAACTCCTTTGTTGTCATCTACCTCCAAGCATGGATGTTGTGGTGCTTAATCCGAATATAATGACCCACCAATTGACCTCCCAGCCTTCTCCTTGGGTACTTTCCTTCCACGCGGACCCCGGAGCTGCAATGGAGTTGTAAAATGAAGGAATGCACTAGATGATAGAGGTGAGCACTCTTTGGCTCAAGAGTCCCCTCTCTAAATTCATCTACCTCACTAAACTCAACTATAGCTTGTAACCACTAACAACGACATAATATCCTCCATCTAATAATAGGGTTAAAAAAAATCCCTTTCCCTTGGCTTTCCCCTTCTTTTGTAGAAGGCTTCATAGGTGACGCTTGGAATTTCATGCATAAATAACTATTTTTTATTAAAAAATTTGATTATTCACCCACCCATGTGTCACCCTCTCATGAAGACTCTCAAAAAATAATTTACTTAATTATTAATTTAAAATAGTATTTTCCTCACCCCAACATGACTTCCTATTTCTTCTCCTAGTTGTCTCTTGGTCCCTCCTTTCCTACTCCTTAATTTTTGTTTGTTACTGAAGTTAACTGATACATCTTAGATTTGGTCCCCTAACTACCTCCTAACTTAACTCAATTTGCCTCTTAGATGAATATTCTGATGTTGGCTCTTGCCACATGGAAGTTCCCTAAATTTCTCCAATTTTAATTTATTAATCTTATTTTAATTCACGTCACTCTTCTCTTAATGAAGTTTTTAACTATTTTATGATTAATCTTTATACTTAACTCTATGTCCCTCTTTCCCCCTTTTTCCTAATTAAGTTACTTTTATAAATTATATGCTAAATACTATTTTATTCTATTATATATATATATATATATATATATATATATATATATATATATTTCTACATGGAAAGGGGTATAGTTCTCAGGGTAAAATATTTTATTTCTTTATATTCTTCCCTTACCCTAAGTATTATTCTTGATTTAATTTCCTTGGTTATAACATCATATATCACTTGATATGAATTAGTAGGATTTTCATATATTGATTATATGTATTATTTTATTTAATGATGTCGAGGGTGTCAATTTGGTCATGCCCTTCAAGAACTTCCCTTCGAAGTTCCAAGGGTGCCATTCCTAACATTTTATTTGTGATGCTAAGCGTACCAACTGAGTCACGTCGTTCAAGAATTTATCTTGAAGTTCCAAGGGTGCGATGCCACTTTCCCTTCAAGCATCCAGTGGCTATGAGGGGAAAGTATAGGTACAATGACAGAGACCATTATCATATTGTATGCCGCCTGCTATAGTGAGACTAATGGTGCAGGGGATCAAGGAATCTGCCTTGATGCACACCCCCCAGAAAATCGTCGTGAGCGACCAAAATTTGGGACCTCGCCCATGACATCCTGAACTTCAAGGCAAAGGTGTTTTTTACCTTTCCAGCCTAAATCACGACGGGAGTACTAGCGGGTGAGATCAGGGAAACTATCCCACCCCTCCCATGTTGTTCCATCCAATTGTACAACCCCATCACCCATATGTGAGTCATTCAGCCAAGAAACTAACATGTTATTTTAACCACTGAAATATGTTCAGAGTACACACAAACACACACACACACACACACACACACACACATATATATATATAGAAATTTTCAAACTGGACTTATAATTTTAAAGAAAAAATATTAATTTCTATCAAACCAAGTGTTGTTAACTCATCATATGTGAGTACCTCTGGTGGTTTCCTATCATACTCAATAATCATCCATAACATTGTTTCTCAGTGTTAGTCATTATCGTAATAGAAACATCAACATGACCTAGTCATTCACAACGTTGTTCATTTTGAACCAGAACTAATGTAAATAGCTAACATAGGGGACACATCCATCATGGTTATCATAATCATAACATCAATGGGAAACTAACATATCAAAGCCATCATCATCCTAACATTAGTAGAAAACCTATCTATCCATGAAATCTATCATCATCATGATATCAATAGAGAACATGCATATCCATTAATGCTACAATCATATCAATAGAGAACGTACATAACCATTAATGATATCATCATCATAGTATCAATAAAGAACATACATAACCATTAAATCCACTAATAATAGAGTCATGTGTCCGAATCCTCAACCTGAGGTCCTCAAAGAATAAAGTGTGGGCCTTAGGGCTAAATAATGTTAAAATTCATATCACTGTCAATAAATTAGAGTAGGGCACTACAAGAATGGTGGAGATGATGTTTATTTTTCCTAATAGGGTAGGCATCAATCCATGTGTAAATATGGTGCTCCGTGATGGTTGAACTGGTGCCTGACATTTTGAAGTTAGCCCATGCAAATATATACCTATATTCTTGAAAAAGGTATTTTTATAAGGCGGCCTCCTCTAGAGAGCATGCTACCCCTAGTGAGATTTCTTCAAATATGCTAGGTTTTTTGAAATATCTACCTTGACAATAGGTAATATATTTGACATGTTCCCTTCCTCAAATTCATTTGGTGTTGAGATGGGGTTTACACAACAATATACCTAATTTGATGGCATGAAATAGTTTGTTTCTATTATGGAAATATTACGACTTGGTGCGTCAATAAGTGTAAACTCTTTTTTAGGTAGAAATAATGAATGATGATGCATGGCATCCCATGAAAATTCAGGTTCCATCATGGATTCTATTTTATCTTCTTATGAGTGAAAAAAATTATGCATTGGTGAAGTGGTATGTGTGAGGTTATGAGGAGAAGGTTGGGACCTAGATGTGCTGGTAGAAAACATGAAAAGGATTTGGTGGTTTATGTCATAGAATCTATTGAAGTTGACAATGTGAAAATTTGGTGGGTCTGTATAGTGATCGGTGGTACCACAGTTGTGGTGGGTCTAGTTTTCTAGATACCAAAGAACATTAAGCATAAAATGTGAATAAGGGTTCCTATAGACAAGCAAATGAATATTATATGATGTTGTGTTTTGTTAGCACCAGGTGGTGGAAGAATTTTCATAATGGCATATTGATGGTGAGTAGGAGAAGGTTCCCGTGATAAATTTTGCATCCTAGGATCCAGTGCATCTTCCTCCATGGGAGGATGGTGTTCAAGGATTTGGTGAACTGAGGGATGTCATATCCAAATTTTTTTGAATGTTCTCAACATAGGACATGTCTCACCACTATGGAAGTTGCTAGTAAAAATATTGCAAACATTATTAGTGTTGATGTAATGAATGGTGTGGGTATCAACAACTTCCATAGCATGAGATGATGATACATTGTTTGTTCCATGAGATGGATCATGTGTGGGTGTTGGCCACCTCTGGATCTTAGTATCAACACAGGTAGAAGGATGTGTGCCCCCAATGTTAGTTTGTGCAATGTTGCTCTCATTGCATGAAAACATGGAAGATATTGGAAATTTCATAAATGATGTGCTCGAGAGAAGATGTAACAACGATGACCTAAGGGTCCATCTTTATTTGAGTGATTTGGTCTAGGAATGTGGACCAATAAGAGAAAGTCTTCTTTTATTTTTCTTAATTCTTGATATTGGTTGATGAGGTGGTTGAGTCTATCACATAGGGCGCATGTGTGAGGAGTTTTGTAACATTTCCTGAGACTTTTTTGACATTATTTGAGGAGATGACTGAGGGTGGGAGGTGGAATGGTGATGGGTGCCTGGATGAAATATACACGGTGATTTTTCCTCAAACACACAAAAAATGGTTTTCGATCCATCATATATGATTGAGGTTGTCACAAGTGATGTAACCATGGTATTAGCTTGAAGAAGTGCACCTAATGCATGTTGAGGGATTTTAGAGTGGTGATGAGTGTAATTCTCGTTCTTTCTGCATATAGAACATGCATAGTTGTTGTGCAATGGCTTATTGTGTGCTGGTTTGGTCTTCTCTCCTGGTGGTGGAGGTGGGGCCACAAGCATTTTTAGGGCATGAAAAAAATATTTTAACAACACTAACTCATAACACATGTTGGTAGGGTGCCTGAATACTTCACACAAAGTGCAAGGTGGTAGTGCCCTTGAAGAGGAAGATTTTTAGGCTTTCTCCTTTTTTCCTTTTCTTTTATCCCTCTTGCTAGCACCTGCTAGTGTTGCTGCAAGCGTACCTCATTTCGGGGTTGTTTCCTATGGAGGGGCTACATAAATAATGCCCTTCGAGGTGATACCATGAGTTTGGTGACATGGTTTAAGGGTCCAACCACTACACATGTATCACGATAGCCATGTTTAGAAATCTAAGTGCTGTCATGACTTGGTGCAAGACAAAACCAGGTAAGGTGTATAAGAAAGGTGTTTGGATAGTGGCATAGGATAGGAATGTAGAATACGAAATTGCACCACTCGGGGTGTTTAGAACTGATTCTTGGTTTTCAGGTTTGATTGATGAACTCATCATGCACACTGGAGATTTTGTGGCTATAGGGGAAGCCTCCGCCAAAGGTGGGTCTCTAGAGTATGTACCACAGAGTGATGATGTCTTGAATAGCCATATTTTATGTTCAATAAAGGTTGTGATCGACTCTAGGTAATATTATACAAAAGGTAACATCCCATCAGGGGTGTTGGATGTATTTTTCTCATAGTTTATGAGCTGGTCATTTGTAATAATATTCCCATCATGAGGGAACATCACAATTCTAAATATTGAAGATGCAACTAAAATAATTGTATACATCTAGATGTCACCAAGAAAGATATTTTAATCCAACTAGGAATTCATGACTTCTATGTCTATGAGTAGATGTTCATCGACAAGTTGTATCGGGACATCTTGAAATAGGCGAGCGGGGGACCAAGGAGTGCTCATGATATGCTTTGACAGTTAGGCTCAATGGTTTTATATTGGTATATCCTATTTTGTACCAAACTGATTTGGAAATAACATATGTGGATGCTCCCTCATCAACTTTGTAGTGATGGATGTTAATGTTCTGAATAATGACCAAAAGTTAAAAGGCAACTATCAATGGAATATGTTAGGCATAACTATCCAAGTTGAAAGCCATTAGACAAGAAATGATTGGGTCAATTGCACCTAACTTGGAAATAAGGGATTTTTGTTCAGTTCGGAATGTTTGTAAGAATTCAAATGGTGACATAGAAGATGGAGACTTAGCTAAATCATCGACTATGTTGTAGCTTTGGGCAACGTTTGACTTCACCAGGGGAATTTTGAGGTCTAAAATGGGCCTCCTTAGAAAAATGTACCACCAAGATAAAATTTATAAGAACCAATAAGATTCAATATGATGATGTTAACCATGGGGGATGATTCACCATTTTTTAAGTAAAAGGGTAAAAATATAAAAAAATATAAAAATAATAAAACTACTCTTTTCAACTTGTATTTTGAACTTATCTCCCAATTTTTTTACTCAAATTTCAAGTGGGAGTACTCGTTGGATGGAAAATTTAATTCCTCATCCAAGAAGTACCCATGTCACATATTTTCAATGGATTCTCCTACATGAAAAAAGAGAAATACATGAAACAACGTGATTGCAATCACTTTTTTCATGTAATTCTAATTTTTCGTATAGCAGGATCCATAAAAATAATGAAACATGGGTACTCCTTAGATAGGAAATTAAATTTTTCATCCAATGAGTATTCCCGCTTGAAATTTGAGTTAAAAATTTAGGATATAAGTTGAAAAAGCAACTTTTTCTTTTTTCCCTCTAAGATTTGATGATGTAATAAAATATTATTTTATTATTTCCACTATTATTTTATATTTCCTTAGGAGGCCCATTTTAGACCTAAAAATTCCCATAATGATGGCTTGCTCGTCATATAGGCACTTTAGCCATATGTGGGATGGTTCCTATAAAGGGTCGATATATCGTCAAAGGTGTTGCAGGTGCTATATTGGTCATGTTGGACGGGTTGTTCTTTCGTGGAGTTCTGTAAACTCTCTTTCGTGTTTGCAGGATAACTTCTAATCCTTCCATGTAAATGTCACAATTTGAGGTGTTTTGGGAATTTCCTCCAGGAGGGTTCTGATACTGCAACTGGGAGGGTTCATATTTCGTATTTACCACTCCTTGGTTGGGGGAATGTTTCTTCATTACTACAAGTTGTTGATTCCCCCCTCTTATGTTATGGTATCCTTCAGCCTCTTCAACTCAGGGATTCAAGGGAAATGATGGGTATAATGGCTATATTCCGTGAAAATAGCACAAGCATGGCTAGCTCCTAGACTAGCATTCTTTTTTTCTCTTGTGGTTTATTATTGGTATGACCTTGATTTTGATTCTGATTGGGATTTCCTCCAACCTACACCGGAGATGGTTGTGGCTTGTTGCTTCCCCCTTGTTCAGGTTCCCCTTTTTTTGTTCTTTCCTTTCTACTTAGTGGAATTAGATGGGTTTTTCATGTCCAACTATTTAAATGGTTGCTACTATTGAGAGAAATATGGTTGAATGAAGTTCACCCCAGTATTAGTTTGGGATGGAGGATTATTCTATTGGAGTGTTAAAAAAGGAAATTAGGGATCCATTTTCCTGGTTTGGCATACGATCTCTGAGAAGTGGAAACAAATTCCTCATACCTAGGAGGGTACTGACCTCTCTGTGTGTGAGGGTACTGGCCACCTTGCATGAGAGGTTATTGATTGAATTTCATGGCAGGTTTATGCACAGGTACAATTTTACCAAGGTAATATCAAGTGTTGGATGGTGGTTCCACTTTAGGTGTGGGCCCATATTGTTGGTAGGGTTTTTTTTCCATTGTACATGTTTCCAGCTTGCTGGTAAGTGTTTCTATGTTGATTCTAAGCAATGGTTTTGATCAACCCATCTGTAGTGTTTGATGCTCCTGGTATCTTTGGTCTAAAATATGGGAGGTGAGGAGCATCTAAGAGGACGTGGTAGAGGTATCCTAATTGTGAGCATATGATATCATACTTTATTTTAGCTTTGTAGAGAGCCTCTTCCTATTATTTTTTACCTTGAGGAGGTGACTTCTTTTGATATTTCTGAGGTGAGATACCTTAAAAAATATGTCAAGTATCAATTTTTATTCCATATGAGCTTTTCACAACCCACAATGTTTCTGCCACTCATGTATGTGGTCTAAAATATGTGTGGTTGATGTTTGCTTGAAATGGGCTAAAAGATCCAACCTTGAATCCTTACGGATTGAGAGTTGGAAAAAGGTGATAAAATCCATGGAAAGAGAGTCAAAGGTTGCATGGGAACTTGAGGTCTCTCCTACATAGAATTTTGTTGTTGGCCCTACAAGTGTTTGTTGAAAAAGTTGAAGGAGAATATAGTATTTAATTATGCTATTAGTCTAGCACCAGAGATGAAAAGTTTTAACATGGTTTCCTCATTATTCCCCTTGTTTCCCTTCGAATTTTGGGATATCCAAAGGTAACTATGTAGGCATGGGTAGCTAATTTTGGCCATGTTGCAATGGGGTCACTGGTTAACTTGATCAAATATGGAATATGTAATGGATCTAGAAATGATACTTTCTTATTGGTTTCCATGAAAAAACGATTTAGAACAATAACACTTAAAGGAGTTCCCTGCAGGGAAGTCTGATAGGGGTTAACTTAATGGGAATCACATGGGCTCTCTCGATGGGTGGTGTCTGGGCTCCCCAAAGGGGTAGCATGTGGAGACTCCTGAGGGATGGTGAAAGGGGTACATTTAGGGGGATGGGTCTCAATCAAATTTTCATTAATAAAAGATGATCCTATAATGGTGGTTGTGTGGTGTCTTTTACGCCTAAATGGTGAGAGACTAGAAACACCTCCTTGTAATTTTGGGGGGGGGGGGGGGGGGGGTAGACCGCTTTTGAAAGCAACTAGAGTGATGAGGAATCATGGGGTTCCTTATGGTGTCAAGTGTGTGTTATTTTTGGTGATTATGGAAGGGATTATATATCAAAGAGAAATCACATGCATAAAACAAAGTGAAAAATAAGTGGTTACTTTTACTTTAAGATTTGCTATGTCATAATTCCAAAAAGAAAAAATGGTTTTTTGTTTGCTTCTACATATTATAAAAGATCATATGAAGACATTTTCATCCTTACCACTCTCAAGGTAATTAGTCATTTTGGATATATCTTTTAGGACGGGTATTGAGGGTATGGCATAAAACAACTGGTGACACTTCGAGTACCCAAAGGAATAAACCAAGGTAATGAATGAGGCTTTAGTGCTTCTCGCACCTCCACCTATAGGGAAAGGATGCCCTAATTGTTTCCAGTAATATATCTTTGTCCCATGTAAGAAGTTAAGTCTTTAGCTTCTTGGTAATCAATTACCAATATCGAGAACTATACAGGTTGGGTAGCCCGTATAGTACCACATGCACTAGACCTAAGCCTAACCCCCTTTGAATCAAGTCTTTCATGTGTTCAGGTAGTGTTTTCCATGGGATGATGAAGGATTTGAAATACCATAAAAATCAACTTCTATGTTTCAAAAAATGTAGAATGACCATGGTTTCTTATGGGATGTCTACCCCTAATGGTCTTAACCTGAACTATAAATTATTTTATGGCCCCTCGGGAAATTTAGTTGGTTTAAGTTATGATTTCTTTTAGGCCCGTATTTCTTCACATATGATGTGAGGATGTAAGAAAAAACAAACTGAGTACAAAATCTTCGGAAACTGTATGCCATTTGTAGAAAATTTATAGACACTTTGTATGTGATGTGTAATGTGTGTACAAGTGAAAAAGTGAACATACAAAGTGTGATAAGATGTGGATATACGATGATACATTACAATATCCTCTAATTACACTAAGTCTAGAATTGTTCCTTTCATGAAAAAAAAATAATATCTAGATAGTGGGCCACTTAATCTTTTTCCAATTAAACTATGTGTTACCAAAGAGAGATGGAAAACTCAATTTCTTTAAGAAATATTTCATATGCAAGCCCAGTATCATCTAGGAGACATGAGGGAAGCATGGGCTACTTAATTTTAGTAAAACTTGGTTCTAGTCCGAAAAACTAATTAAATCAGAGATACTTTGGTTAGTAAACAATTTATGTGGATAATGGGTTAGTTACTCCTTTACTAATTAAGCTATGTGACTTCTCAAAAATAATAAAACAAATTGAAAAAGATATGTGGAATGTGGCCACTTAATTTTCACATTAATTAAGTTATCCTAGAAATGCAACTTAAAAATAAAATATTATGTAACTACCTACTAATAATTATTAGTAAAGCAACTAGAAAATATGAAGTAACTGGAAAATAGGTTCAGAGGTGAAGGAATTTCACTAAAATCTTCCAGTAACCTATGAAAGAAAAATTGAAATCATTTTTTATGATCTCTGTAAGCCACACAGGTTTTCTTGTGCACATGTGCGTGAACCGTGTGTCTGTCTGTAAAAAATTCGCACGACCAATGAAAAAAATTTTAATAGTCAAGTTTCTTGGCTGAAAACTATTCCAAAAAGTCGTACAAAAATTCCAGAGAGATGATAGAAGCACAATGGAATAAAAATTCAGAGAGAAGGTGCTGCAAAAATAACCCTTAGATCAAAGAAAATAAACAAGTGGAGTCATCATCTTGTAGCAGTGTTTTTCTTTCAGTGGAGTACCAAATACAACTTACTTGGAGTTAGTTGTTCCCTATAACGAGATCACAAGAAATTGGTTGTTTTTAGTGGACAAACATGGGTAAAAAAATCATTGTAAGTAATGAAAACAATTCATATATCAACTTCAAACTAAAAATTAAGAAATAAACACATAAACAATTCTCAATGGAGAAAACACATGAACAAAGTAATGGAAAAAGGTTCCCTTTATCGATTGTTGAATGTAGAATAAATAAAATAGATCGATTAAAAACACTTATAGAGAATTATTTGAGAAATGGTGCTAAAAAATCCTCAACAAGGACGTTCCTTTACTCAATCTCTTTTCAAGCTACCTCTCTCCCTCAAAGAAGTATGAAGACTCTCTCAATGATGAAATCCTCTTCTCAATCAAATGTATGATTTCTTAGGGAACAATTTTTGAATCATAAAATTTCTTTGCTTCTTCTTTTTCTTGGCTATCCTAGAACTTGTATTTATTGAGTTTCTTCGACTCCCCTCATCCCCTTAGCTCATAAATGTGGTGGTTCACTTCAAAAATGAGATGAGATATGTGGTTTTCAAACTTTTGTGGTTATTGTTATTTGAAGGAATCTCCAGTTTATCCACAGGATTGTAAAACAATGGTCGACATTTCGAATCCCAACCGGGATCCATTTTTAGGAAAGCCAGAAAAAGAGCCTAAGATTTGGTCACATCCAGAAAGAAGCATGAGGGACATCAAGAAAGTTGTGGTAGGGTTTTTATACCATACATTAAGTGTGTTACGGATAAGGTCGCCAATGTTTTGGAAAAGAATGACATCTTTGCACAATTTTTAGCAGCAGGAACTATAAGAAAAAAAGTGCAGTCAGTTAAAGATAGTATTAGCCATGAGTAGCTTAAGGGTGTTTACAAGATTGACTGCTCATGCAGAAAGAGTTATATTTGTGAAACTAGTTGCTCTCTTCAAAAATGACTTAAAATGCAGGGTGTCGATATTAAACATGAGCAATCTCGCACCTTAGCCCTTGCTGATCACTCCTTGAAAACTAAACATCACTTGCGTCTTGAGGATGCTAAAATAATTGCGAGTGAATAGCACTATCATATATGAAATATTAGAGAATCTCTTGAGATTATTGAACACCCACATAACATTAACAGGGATGGAGGATATGAGATTAGTGACAATTGGTGGCCTCTATTTTGACAGATGGGCTCCTAGAGTTCATCTTCATTGCAGGTATAGTAATAAATAACAATTGTTACTTATGCACATGCATGAATCTTCGTCTCTTTTTATGGCTTTCCTGAAGATGGATCCTCGTTGGGATTCAAAATGTCCACCATTTTTTTACAACAATGTGGATAATCTGAAGATTCCTTCAAATAGAGATGATATCTAACAATTCCTTTCCTTTAAGGCTTCTTGGGGTTCAATTATTGAGTTTTTCATCCCATCATGTCGAAATTTATGTTTACAACCATGGTTATAGTTTTTTTCATTCAAACTAACTATTGGGAGAGACTCGGGATTCCCCTGGCGTCATCGATCATAATTCCAATATACGAATTTACAAGTATTACAATGATAGGTATCCCTTTAGTTGTATGAGGCACAATTTGTTAATCTATTTGGTGTTCTCATGGTTGTTAGATATGATAAAGAGAGATGTGTTTTAAGTGCGTACGAAGCTTGTAGGATTGACTCCACTAAATGACATATTAGTGGTGGTACAACACTTGACAGAACATTAGTGCTAGAATAAATGACTAAAATATCCATTCTCATTTATTTTCTTTTGTTATATGGAAGAATTATAAATGACATGCGGGCGGAAATGTGAAGCTGGGTTACACTTTTGTGAGAATCGGGGCCCGAAATTTTTTTCCAACAATATTTTGGCCGAATATTTTCAGAAGTTCGGCTGAACTCTTACAAAGTTAACAATGACGGCACACTGACGGCGCTGGCAAATAGAATTTTTACCGGATTTTGGAAAACCGGAAATTAAATTTCGGCCGAACTACTAGAAAACTTCGGCCAAACTATTTTCTATAAATAAATCGCCCGCGAGTTTGTATGGTTTACTGTTTCATTTTTCGTGCGTTACTATTGCGTTTCTATCGTTTTTGCACTGTTTTTGTTGCCAACGCCCTGGTACTGCTGTCACTACCCTCTTGTTGCTGTCGACACCTTGTTGCTCCTGCCATCCGCGCGGGTAAGGCTCGAACAGAAATTCCACTGCGTCCTAAACCACTGCACCATATGTTCTATTTCTATGATTATAATATCACTCTACTATTAAATATATGTGTTATAATTTGATTTGTATTATTCCATGATGCCAATAATGCTTGTTACTTATTCTGATCATACCAATAACACACTACCGTTACATTATTATTTTGATAACATACTGCGTTCATAATTTTATAATGGCCACTGCATTACGTATTTCATTCAGAATATTATGATGAAGATTCTGTCTACTAGCCCAACATTTGTAACATAGAGAATCCTTCCAACATATTAACGCACCCAAAATATTCTCTGTTCTAATGCTCAGGTCTGCAAGCTGAACTGATTCTGGTTTAATGCTCCTGTAGCTGGCTCTAAATGCATTGAAATATCCCTGCCAATGGAATCATACTCCCAAAATATTCGCTACAAACATTAATGGCCTCTTCTTATTTTTTGTTTCATTATCTCTAACACTTGCAGTGAGATGGATAGTGTGCTCATCCTCTATAGATCTTTCCAGTGCCATGGTTCTAACCACAATTTTTATGACTTTAACCATTTATCTCTGTGTTTTTTTGTCTTATTAGCTTCCACGTTCATGGTTGGTGCTCCCTCTACCACCATGGCTGTGTTCCCTCTACCACCATGGTTGATTGCTACCTTCTCTTCTACGTCCAACTGCAATTTCTTCTTTGTATGCATTGTATGATATTATATTATCATCATTTTCAAGGGATTATAATTTTTACTGTCATTGTTTTCTCATTGATAACATTAGAGGATTGCATTTTCTTCCATGGCTTGCAGGATGAATATGATAGAAATCAACACCGTATAATGGCATTGTTTGTTGCACTCATATAAAGTCTATAATATGTAGCATTGTCCCTTGCCAATAATAGATAACTCTGTAATGAATTTCTTTGCATCATCTAGATTTTGAAAACTACGTTGAATCACATCTTCTGTAGATTATTTTTGAATTGATTTCTGGGCGGAAACGTTTTTATGGTTTATGGTTTAGATTTATTCCCAGCTATTACTTGCATCTATCACTGTATCTATATGTGCATATGTTATTAGAATAAGTATCCAAAAGAGAAATTCTTTTGACAATATTAGAATCTAACTCCACACAACAGATTGCAATGCAGAGCCAATGGCCTAAAAGCTTATTTTATAATGATCAGAACCCTAGAAAGTAATTAATGAATGGCTACAAACTTCTGCAAACAGTAACAACATCTCCATCTCACACTGGCACTGTAAATTTCCTATTCATAATAATGGGTTTGTGGGTACATTCTGAACCCGAAAATACATCGAAAAAAAGCTCAGAAGAAAGCCCACTAGAGTTATGGCAACAGATATCCTTTGTCTCATATAAAACTGCCATAAATAGAGCCTGAAAGGGAGCAAATTAACTGTACTTAAAAGCTTATACCTTTCAATATGCACCCAACAAGTCTGTGCCAACAAATGGTCTGGTAACGCCTGAAGAATCAAGAGTGTCCAAGAAGCCTTTTGTAATGGTTGGCAGGCAGTTGGATATGGATAAAATATTGATATCTAGAAATTGGTATGTTGAATGAGCCAGCATGAGCACATGCAATTTTTCCCTTGGCCTTTTCATTCCTGCTGAGATACAGCTATGTTTATATTATTATTGGTCCACCTTAGGTCATGATACTGCCAATAAATAATTTCATTTTAGTTTACCTAGGATCATTGAGATTGTGACACTACCCTTTATCATTCCTTTTCATGGACACCTAAGTAGTCCTATTCCTCTTCTAGGCTTCTCTATAGGGAGAATAGCGATTCTAAATATATAGAAGAATACCAATCTCAACTACATTCTATGCTTGAACTTGCAATGAATTGAATTTTTACCATTTGTACACAAATAATCCAAAGGTTTCACCCTGCATCATTAAGAGGGTCCACACTCTTTGATAGGGTTCAGTCATACCCCACCAACCCAGCTAGAGCTGTTTTGGAAGGCTTGCTAACATTTATATGAAAATATTGTATTTAATCATGGCACTTTTTATGTCAGTTGGGATATGGTGGAAGTTTAACAGTAGGTGCCTTTACACACATGGTTTCCCTAAAATTCCTCGAAGCCACACATGCCAAAAGTATGTTCCTCGCTCAACAAAAAAGAATTGGTTTTATCAAAAGAAAAACCTTACCATATAAATCTTAATTTTTAACTGATTTGTTTGAAAGCTAGCGTTGGCCAAATGTAATCAACAAGCATCACCATCACTTCATAGAACCAAGGGAAGGTTTTCCATTTAAATTAATGTGTTTGCCACATGCCATAGCTAATCGCTAATCACATTGATAGGCAATATATTGTCTTAATAATTTGATCTAAATATAGTATTTTGGGATATACAAAGAATACTTTTATGGAAACTTCTCATAAATATAAAACAAATATATCATATAGCTCATCACATTGATAGGCAATATATTGTCTTAATAATTTTATCTAAATATAGTATTTTTGGATATACACAAAATACTTTTACGAAAAATTTTCATATAAATATAAAATAAATATATCATATATCATAATCAAGATAATGTTTTAATCATTGATCTAAGTCTAGTTTTTTACGCTATAAAAAAAAAATACTTTTAAAGAAACTTTTCATTTGGCGTTAAGATAAATATAAAACAAATAAAAAATACACATCAATGATTAATTTTAATTGGAATGATTAAATAATTGATGAAATTTTATAAGAATATTAAATATTTAAAATTATATATTAGTAAAATAATTTTTGTTTAAGAATGTTGGAGATGTATTGTTTTTATGTAAATTTATATGACATAATGTATTATATGACATAATTTTCTTGCGTGGAAAAACATAGTTACCGAGAGTTCAAAAATCATGCATTTGAATAGAAAGTGGGTATACGAATGAGCAAGTAGATTTTTTCTAGAAATGATTAAGTGAAGGTTGATAGAGAGCTACACAAAATTGCAAATTCATACCTTACAAAAATTGTTAGATCCTTTTAAAGAAAACATATTTAATCAGCTTTCACTGAAATATATGATAAACTCAACCCAATTTTATGAAAAGTAGTATACCATTTTTTACATAATTTCACATAATACAAATAGATATAAATTTTAATTAAGTATTGTTATAAAGATTTAACTACCCATCAAGAGATGGCCAAGTGATTGAGACAAGGCATCATCACAATAAAAAACCAAGCAAAAATTGTAGTAATCCTAGAATCATGCTTTACATGAGGTAAAATTGGGGAACTCATGACTTGTACTATAGATAAAAAAACATTTACCCCTAGTGGCCAAGTATTTAACATAGCGTGATAGCCAACTAGGTGTAAGATTTGACTTCGTTAACCATTAATGAGGTTTGTGATTTTATACCTTTTAGAGTCTTGTTAAAATTCCACATGTAGCTAGCTTGCCATGCATGAGTAATGGGGCTAAAATGTCATTCTCTCGTACCATGGTGGTCAACATGATAGGTCAACTTACTAAAGGCATAAATTTTGAATGAACTTCATTTGATGTTTTTCTTGTAGCATTGGATATATGTCTTTAAGTGTAGAATAATGGTCAAGATTTCGGCACAAGGGATAATCGTTTGACCCCTAGAAATGTCATTTAATACCTTAAAATGACTCCAAAAGGTTTTAGACCCGAATTCTCCACCCCCCATTAAAATGACCCTACAAGTTGATTCTTTCAGTTTTTTCAATCTATAAGCATCAAAATATATGACAAATAATATAATTATCCAATCTAGATCATTATTTAATAATTTGTGAAAATTATGAGTAAGATATACATCATGGAATTTAAATAAATAGCCTTAATTCATTGAACACCATTGTACATCCTTGGTGATACTTTGAAAGTAATACGTTTTGAAAAATAATTTGTTTATGGATTCTATTTTCCACATTCTCTCAACGATATCAAAAACCTTCTTGTAATATTTGAAACCTAAGGTCTTTCCCATACTAAATTATGTTCTTTTAAAACATGTTTTCTTGGTGATATAGGTGATTTAGAAATGATTGGGAGAGCGAAATTCGTCATTTAATATGTACAATATGTTTGGTTGAATCCACATGAAAAACAAGACTCCCAACCGTGAGAAGAGGAAATTACATCCTATTTCTCCCCCTAGCACAATTACCAGTACAGTTAGAATTTAACAGCCCCAAATTGGATTTTACTCTCAGGTACTGGAACCTCTACAAAGGTTCGACCTGGAAACATAGTTTTTCCTTAGGTTTCTCCACTGGTTCTATGTCCAACTTGGATAACCTGCAAAAACATCCTTCTTTTCATTTTTATATCCCCTCTTAGATAACCATAATATCTTGAAATGGAGCTAGCCAACTCAAATATAGTATTGCAAATCCCTGGTGAAGTTAGATGAGGATTACATATGGTCTTGAATGAGCATTTGGACTCTTTAGATATATATCTAAAGAGTCTAAAAACTCATTCAAGACCATATGTAATACATAGCCTCCTCATCTAATATATCTAAAACTTTAATCCATGTGCTTAACCTTAACATTGACACAAATGGAATACAATTTTACTCACTGCTTTATGATAGAAAAATATGCAGATGAATATTGCCCACATACCCAAAGTCAAAAGGGATAGATTAAAAAGGGATGCTCTGGTCATCTATAAAAGATAAATTAAAGAAGCATGACATATTATTAATGTAAATTAGATATGCGTACCAATTATGTTCATATAACACAACAAATAGATGATTCAATACAAATGTCACATAGAAGTCATTTATCTCATGGGCCTTCAACTTAAATTATATATCTAGCATAATACATTAAGCTATAGGAGATAAATCAAAGAAGCATTTGTTCATGTAAATTAAACATGTGTAATAATTATGTCCTCATTTAATATGTACAATATGTTTGGTTGAATCCACATGAAAAACAATACTCCCAGCCGTGAGAAGAGGAAATTACATCCTATTTCTCCCCCCTAGCACAATTACCAATACAGTTAGAATTTAACAGCCCCAAACTGGATTTTACTCTCAGGTACTGGAACCTCTACAAAGGTTTGACCTGGAAACATAGTTTTTCCTTAGGTTTCTCCACTGGTTCTATGTCCAACTTGGATAACCTACAGTTCAATATCCCTCTTTTCATTTTTTATATCCCCTCTTGGATAACCATAATATCTTGAAATGGAGCTAGCCAACTCAAATATAGTATTGCAAATCCCTGGCTAAGTTAGATGAGGAAATTACATATGGTCTTGAATGAGCATTTGGACTCTTTAGATATGCGTACCAATTATGTTCATATAACAGAACAAATAGATGATTCAATACAAATGTCACATAGAAGTCATATTTATCTCATGGGCCTTCAACTTAAATTATATATCTAGCATAATACATTAAGCTATAGGAGATAAATCAAATAAGCATTTGAATGTAAATTAAACATGTCTAATAATTATATGTCCTTTCTAGTTCAATAAATAGATAATAATTTGGCTCAACTATGCCTTGTACATGTTTTCCTTTAAACCTTTACTTTCATAGCACATTTTCATCAAAAAATTTATTTGTCAATTTTTTATTATATATTATGTTTTTTAATTAATTAATAACGGCCATTATTACCGAAAGGGATTTTAAACATTTATCTTTTATAAAAAGAATTATGGGGGGCATATTGAGATGGTTATCTCACTTTTTATTGATTCTTCTAATATTCCTAGAATTTTATGAAAGAAAATATGAACTTGAAATGTTTGTATAAATTTAATGAGGATACATGAGTTGATTTGGAGAAGACCATCATCACTTATGTCTAGATTGAGACAGGGTATCATCACAATAAAAAACCAAGTACAAATTGTAGTAATCCTAGAATCATGCTTTACATATAAGGTAAAATTGGGGAACTCATGACTTGTACTATAGATAAAAAACATTTACCCTTACCAAAAAATATATGATAAAAATTGACAAAATAAGTTTAAGCTTAAGGGTATATAATCCTTCTTGCCTTCCACATAGATAATGAAAATGATTGTTCCAAGTCTCATGTTGCCTCTCATGTTATTTTATAAACCTTGATTGGAAAGAAAAATAGGAGGGCAGAAATGTAAGAAATATAAAACATAATGAAACACAACATAAGAAATAGAGAACATAATGAAACACACACATACATATCTCTAGACAATCAACACAATTATTTTCCTAGGAAATCCTTATCAGAGACAAGCAACCCTAAAAATTAATGATGCTCTAGACTCCCTTTTCCCTAGGAAATCCTTATGGGAGAATTACAACACTAAAATGTAAACATGCTCTACTCTCTCTTTTCTGGTATGGAAAATATGTGAGTACAAAGAAAGAGGTAATCTCTCTAGAGTTTGCTAAGACTTAAATAGCGTGTAAGGTTGCTATAAAAACTTAACTTCATACATTTTTCTCTCTAACTTCAGACTCCTAGTTGTATTTTCAACTATGGAACAAAATACAATAACAAAAAATGGAACTCTTATTCCTCCTAGTGGCCCCAATTCTCCACCCAACATTAAAATGACCCTACAAGTTGATTCTTTCAGTTTTTTCACTCTATAAGCATCAAAAAATAATATGACAAATAATATATAATTATCCAGTCTTATAATATTTGAAACATAAGGTCTTTCCCATACCAAAGTATGTTCTTTTAAAACATGTTTTCTTGGTGATATGGGTGATTTAGAAATGATTGGGAGAGCGAAATTCCTCATTTAATATGTTCAATATGTTTGGTTCATGCCATTAAGCCAAGAATTTTAAATTCAACTGACTTTTAATATTTAACCAACTAAATCTTGCAAAAAAAGAATAAGACAATTTATGTTAGGGTTGTGGATTCAGGCATTGAAACAACACACCATGATATTTCAAATTTAAAAATGATGGTTTGAGTCCTAGGTAGCTTAGAATCCTATTTGTTTTCAAAATAAGGATGCACTCTCATTTGATTCTCATGATTAGGTTGTAATCATGAGGCTCTCACTCAAGAGTGGACCTTCCCAAAATCTTGTGATGTCTTGTCACAAACAAAATCATCAAACTGAAAACACATCATGCAAGAAACATAGCTCGCTGACATATCATTTTTCTCCTTCAAAGAAAAAAAATTCACATCATGTGAATATCTCCATGTACTCTTACATATTGGTGTAAAAAACCATCAACCAAACACAAATTGACAAAACATGCCTCTTCAAACAACTGACTCTCAAGTCAAATAGTAGAGCTCGGGTACAAATTTCCATATTTGTTGCATTTAAGTGTGTCAACGTAACTCTACTTTCAACATCTTGCTTCATGCAACATGCACTATACTTTGAATTTGCAAAGAAATTCATGAAACATCAAAATACATTCAAGGCCTTAATTAGATAAGAAATCTAACCATTCAAATCTAACCATTCAACCTAGTTCCCATTCAACTCCATCCACCAGGTTGTAGAGGATTCCAAGACTAATTTCATAAAAAGTAACTTGGGGATGATCACATTGACTTGCTTGATGACATGTCTATGAAGATTAACTGCCTTGAACTATTTTTTTGCGTAGGGAAAGAGACAAATTCCCATGTCTGAGCATGAAAATGTTCTTTGATATTGTTAATGCCTCTAGTGTTTACTTCTACAAGTTCTATAGGCAGAGTCTGTAAAGGGCCAGGTAGCCTCTGGATCTCATGTTTTATGAAAGGTGACATATCTAGTAAATGCCCCTACAGTCAATCTCTGGAATGGATCTAAATAGAAGTTCTTCATTTTAATATCCGTAAAACACAACAACTTTAAGGTAAACTATGTACATGTAATTTCTTCCACAAACTAAAGTGTATTTAAGTAGTAAATTTTATACCAAGTGTGCTCCCACCATGTAAAGCGCAATTTGGTGAACTTATCATTTTTATAATATCTTTTTCGATTAAATTTAGTTTCACACATGATCAATTATTGCTTTGAAAGTTGTGTTCTACATAATTTGTGTACAGTAAATTACAAATTGATTTTTTGAAATCTATTTTGTGAATGTCGACCAATAGATATATATCATGGAGGATGAAAGACGAAGATCAGCCGAATCCCATATGAAGGTTCAGGGATCGGAGGATGTTCACGGTATTTAAATATAATATTAAATCTCCATACATGTGTGTACATATGGAATTGATTTTTTTATTAACTTTGTGAGTGAAATTAGTTGTTAATAAGTTTCATATTTTAATTTTTAGGAGGCAAGAGGAGAAGGGTTTCTCCTCCATCCATGGAGCGTGGCCAAGGTGCAACCGGTCGAGGTATGAGTGGTAGCAGGTTGTGGGAAGGGGGTGATATTTATTCCCCCGAAGGCCAATCAACGGTTGTCGGTTCTCAACAGGGTCACTATGGGTCTGGTTCTCAACAACGTCATTCTGGGGTTGGTTCTCAGCAGGGTCATGTTGGAGATGATGTTAACCAACAACATCAAGGTTGACATCAATTTCAATATTTTTTCATTAAATTTGTGCAACTTTTTTTACACGTGTTTTTTCTAATATATGAAATTTTATATATATTGATGCAGAGGCTGAAAATGTTCGAGCCAGTGGTCAAAATAGACGCAGGGCATCGCGCTACATTCAAGAAGAAGGCTGTCAACCCAGCACAACTTATCCGGCTGAGATTACTGATATACCATGGGAAAAAAACATGGCGGAATGCACCTTACAAAGGTGTCAAAGCCTTCATGCAAAATTGGAAAGAGATCTCGAGGCTTTATCTCTACCTGCTGAGAGTAGACAAAGCCTTGAAATAGCTACACATTCATTGGGTGAAATGGTAAAGGTGTACAAAAATTTGGGGCCAACGACTGATTCGTTTGTAGAACTGATGAGAAAGAGAAAAGAAACAGTGATAGGTCCCGATAAATGGCAGGACATAAAACAAAGAGTTACAAGAGCAGATGCCAAGTCAATGTTTAATTATAAGGAAGGGCCAAAAAGAAAAATGTTGAAGGTGCAATATTTCAAGCACCCAGACAAAGTTGCTTATTTTTATGATCGACATCTTCTGGCCTTTGGAAGGCTTCCTTTGGAAGGCTTCCATTTATTTTGCACAAATGTTTTATGCATAATTTTTTTTGGGTATGAAACCCGACTACAATGACCTTCCTTCAAAATTTTTTGGCCCGGGGAGAGGTCGATTATATCAACATAAGGGCGCTAAGCGAGATGTGGAGTTGCCTCGCCCTGAGCCGCCATTGGTGAGTCGACTGTTTCGAGTCGAAACCCTGCAATCAGAGATGGATGCGACTTCTCAAATAAGTCGTGAAGCAAGAGATGTTATGATCGACAATGTTCATAGCAGATTGAGTGGAGTCGATATCTGTTTAAATCGACAAAGAGCATGTGAAAATGCACGTGCCAATTTTGTTTATCGTACAGATGAGGAGATTTACAACATGAATTTTGAAGATGTCCGGACATATGCAATAAATTGTCGCAATGGTCTGCAAGACCTAATTTTTCGTGAGGAAGAGGGCACCAGAACGGTATGTGTTAGTGACCTTAGGGTTTGAAATTATATTTACATATACATGTGTACAATTTGTAATAAATACATGTGTATTTACATGTATAAATTTATTTGTATGTGTACATTAATCTAACAAAAATGTATGATTATATGTTAAAACACCATTTGCAGTCCTCAGGCATGATGCGTGATGAAAATGTTAATATTACGTTCGGGACCTCTGGCTCAAACGATGCAGATGGGTCTGACCATCATCATATGTTGGCACATGTATGTTAGTGTTTTTTAAGTGACTCTAAATTAAATAATTATTGCCACACATGTACATATATGTATATATATAATTTGATAAAATGTTTTAACAGGTACCGAATCCGTCTGATGTTTTTGGGGTGGCGGTACCTTCTTCTTCCTTAGGAGATATACCTTCTACTTCATTGGGAGAAGTGCCACAAGTATGGACAATTTTTCACAAGTTCAAAATTTATGTTACCTCAAAAAGTTCCATTAAAAATTGAGATATATATAGAGAGAGATCTATATTTTGAGTTATTTAAAAAATTTTGAATTTAGGTTCGTATAGAAGATTTTTTTAATCCGAGGACTTTAGCGACGGAGATAGGAACATCCACAGCATTTGAAGAAGTTGTCTTTAGTTCTTTTTTTTTAATATTATTGTTCAAATAAGTTTATATATGTACACGTGCATTTTCATTTGAAAGTTTTTAATTTATATAAATTATTTATGTATATATATATATTTATATTTAACTGTACATGTATATTGTACAGGTTACCACTGCAGATGTTTCTATGGCAGAACCTGTTCATCAAATGGAGAGGAAACCTTACGAGGTATTGCATGATTTTTTTGTTATATTTTGTTTTTTACATGAAGTTCTAGATATATATATTCTCATTCATTTTTAAAACTTCAAATTTTAATGTTCAAGTACATGTGCATTGTGTATGTAGGTTTCCTATTCACAGGATAGGGCGCGGACTGAGACGCTAGATCCTCCATTTGATGGACATGATTTACAGTAGATTTGATTTCAAAATTTAGATGGTTTTAAAATTTGTTAAACTTGATACAGTTTGATACTTGTGAGATTTACAATTTTTGGACATATTTTACTACATTGTTATTATATAATTTGTTTTATTTAATTTTTGGATGGTTTTAGTACTTTTGGCATGTGAATGTGAAGTAATGTTGTCATCTGATGGTTTCAATCTACATTTTGCATGTGATATTTAATGAACTTTAAATGCTTAATGTTTTAATGTTGCACAATATATAATCAAAATGGTTTTAAAACTTAAAGTTTTGGATGGTTTCTATAATTGCATGTATGATGGTACATTACTTTTAAAGTCATTGGATTAATAGTGTTCATTGATTTTAGTGTAAGCGCAGAAAATTATTGACAATGTAGAACGATTTTTGTGTTATAATAATTAAACCTAATAATATTGGAGAGCAAGAGAGACTTGAGGTATGGTGTTTACTACAAGAGTTCGAGCTAAATATTTAAATGGTTTATGATTTATGATTTTTACTTTCTTTTTAATATAATTGATACGGAAAGATGACAAAACTAATAAGGGTGACAATAAGAATAGAAGAAGAGAATAGTTTAAGATTTATCACAATAAATTCTATTTGTAATTGATTACATTCTAATTATTCACATTCTATCATTCAATATTATTACATTGTCACTTTGCATTCAAAAATTTTATTTGATCATTTTCCATTATTAAATTTATTCTACAATATTTGTCATCTCAACAAATTGAGGTAACTAAGAAAATTTAAAATTAAAATGACTTGATAAATCTCATTTACATATTTAGCATATTTAAAATGGTTATATTAATATTAGATGTATTTACATATTATTGATAAACTTAATCATATGTTTCTCATATTATTGATAGTTTTTCCTTGGTTGCACACGACTGAAGCCAACTTAGATCCATCTTAACTACGGATCTATCAAGCGCCGAGAGGGATCAAATCTCTTGAGGTGCAAACCTTTCTTCAAGTTTTTCACTCAAAAAAGAGGTTTGCACCTCTAGATATTTGATCCCTATCGACGCTTGATAGATCCATAGTTATGACGGATCTATGAAAATAACTTTCTAAAAATAAGTAAGGGAAAGGCAGCATAGGGAACAATTAGGAGTAGATTTAGGGCATAGGGAACAATTAGGAGTAAATTTAGGAACATGTGATAGTTGGGTGAGATAAAATCATATATTTTAATAAAATAATGGGAATTTGTAGGAGATACAAATAGTGGATATGACATGTATTTTGGTGAATAATAAAATTTATGGAATTAAACAATTAATTATTTTTGTATGTGAAAACAAGATTCACACCTAATCCTCACCTAAAAGACTAAATTAAACACATTATTATTAAGGGGACGAGGAGCTTTCTAGGTTTTTAGCTCCCCATTGTTAGATGAGTGTTGTAATGGCATTCCATGTATTTTGTGAGAACTTATGATATTGTGATATTCTAATTACGAAATAGTGATCTTGAGTACATGTTGGATAATGTAGTAGATAGGAACTTTTTGATAAGGGGAGATAAGGGATGTGACCAAATTCCTATCAGTGAAAAAAAATTTCTTCACCTTCCTATAATTCCATTGTAGCTTTGGGGGCCAAAGGTAAGAAGAGTACCTTGGAATTTCTTGGGTGAAAAACCAACTGGGTCACCAACTTTGGCCTACTGCATTGGAATTCATTAAAGAATTGGTCATTGGAGCTGCTTCAAGCTAGGAGTGAGCATCGTCACCAACCTACATTGAATATTTTACACTCCCTAGGGTGAATGATACTTTAAATTGATTGACAATCTAAGACTTATGAATTTTTCTGAATGCCAGATGATTTTACAAAGCTAGTATTTATAATATCCTAGTAGGTCATTCGGTGAAAACTTTAACGGAAACTTGAAACAAAGAGAATCTATCCTTGGCTAGGACATCATGTAAGATTCCTGCCATAAACGGTAAAATTATACTTAAAAGCTGAGATTCGGGCAAGTGGGGACAACCACTTGTTATCTCGTCCCTTGGAGGCTAGGCCATATGGGGACCGAATCTGACCTTACAAAATAAAGTGAAATAATTTGTACCATACGGTCGGAAAACATATACAAGAACAAGGATACAATTTCAGTCTATGTTATATATATATATATATATATATATATATATATATATATATATATATATATATCCAATACATATAACATTTTCCATCAATGCACATGTATAGAAAAACTACTTTCAGTTGATACTAGAGCACGTGCTTGTACCCAAACAATTTGTACATGTGCAAACACTTGCACAAATAACATAAGCAACTCAATTTTTAGTTGAGTACTGGAAGTTATAAAACATATTTAATCCAAAGAGAATAAATTGTTGGACAATTCACTCAAAAAAATTCTAATGGAATTCCATCTTCAATAATCCGTTCATGATTGGATTTTGACATTTTCCATCTCTTAATTTTTTATTTTTTCTTTGATTGAACTTTTATCAACTTTATGCGTGTTGCACACACCAAGTGACTATATTGACAACTTATGGAATCAGGTTCATAGTCTTCAAAGTAAACAAAGTCTCCACTTTGATGAGTTTGTCTGAAAAAATAACCTTTCAGTATAATAGACCCTCTGTCATATTGAAATCCATGATCATTATAGTTTTGTAATAATTTCATTTTTCATTCAGTGCAACGCATCAAATAATACTTCACATTTTCATCGTTGTCAATAGGTGCAATTACAGCAAAAACATCTCCTGCACAATAAAATAAAAATTTAACATTTAATTATGCATATTTAAATTTATTTCTAGATCTTTAAATCATTAGAAAGCAATTCAAATGTTACCTTCTCTAACAAGATCAGAAACTCGATCACCATCAGATGATATTGTAGTTTCCTCTGATTGCATTTCTTCAAACATTAAAATAGAGATTTTGCCCTTTGTATTTAGCTCTGTATGTTTCCAATCGTTCACGTACATTTTTTTTTCACAAACATCATTGGATTTTGTGTTGTCTATGCAAACATCACAAAAACAAGAATATTTTCTTTTATCCAATGCAAACACATTTGTGGACAACTTTGTTTGAATTGAATGCAATTTTCGAGTCCCTTTTATTGTTTCAACGTCATTTCCAATTGATCTATCTATGTCTCCAATTCCAATATGCCAGAAAAACCTTTATATGGAAAATTAGAAAAGGAATTTGTAAATATGATATCAAAATACAATTAAAAATAATCATTGCATGATAAATGTACAATGTTTAAAATTAGATTTCCAATATAAATTAAATTGAATGTACCTTCGCACTTCTCTTGATGGGTTAATTTCATGGCTTAGAGCATTTTTGCACCATTGAACAACTTCTTCAGCGTTCACAAGTCGGCGTGCAAAGTGGTTCATTTGATATCTTCGAAGTACTCGTTTTATGCATGCCCCTGCACCGTCATGTTCTCCTTTTCCATGGCCAGTCTCAAAGAAATTCCAACAATGTTTAATGCAAGTTTTCTTATGAAGACAACACAACCAAAAAAATGATCGTGCAGATTTGAATTGACCTGCGCATCCGTCTGACCATATCCAATGTTCATTGAATGTTATTCCACGATTTTTCAATGAATCATAAATTCTTCCAAAACAATGTTGTGCAAAACATGTATCATGTGTACGATCGTCACTGATATAAAAGTGATATTCTTTAATGATATGTCGATTTTCACTCGTGCTTTCTATATGATCGACATTTTTTTCAACATGTCTATATAGAATATGGACGAGCATGGAGACTTGGTCAGAATGATAGTATTCACTTTGAATTTCTTTTTGTGGAACAAATGTGTAGTTTTCTGCAAAATCAATCACTGACAAAATGGTCCCTGGTGGAAAAACTTCATGAGATTTTTTGAATTGCAAGTCTTGCCATCGATATGGGAATGTTTGGTGTATTTGTAAATTTCTGCCTCAAATTTTCTCAAAAAGTCTATCAGAAAAATTGCGTCTTCTCGTAATTCGATTCTTTTAACACTATTTGCATCTTGAATCGATGTACCGATATATTCATATCTCTTCCATTTCACTTTCATGTTGGACAATGATTGATCATTTATATCAATACGATATTTGTTTTGAAATTTAGTCAAATTTCCACAATCATTTCATTTTTTACCACCAACACATCTGTTTTTGTAAAATAGTTCATCGCTTTCTCTTTCACATAGAATTTGAGATATGAATTCACGGATAGTGGAAGGAGGAGGTGAATCCTTCCAAAATTTTCTACCGAAATCAAGGAATGTGTCATAATATAACTCAAATTCCACATGATAACGGCAACAACAAGTGTCGCGTACGGTGATAGGTTTTACATACCATGGTTTTTGTTGAACAAAAGCACTGAGTGAAACATGAATTTGATGATTCTCTTCTTTGAACTTGTTGAATAACTCTATCTGAGTGGTTTCCAAGAGATATTTTTCATGTTCTTTGTATTGATTTCGTGCTATTCTTATTCGCATCACATGTCTTGCAGTTGGTGAAACACGTGAATTGTTCTTCCAATATTCATATATTATTTTTTTAACATCTTCTCCAAGTCTATCTTTGTATGGTTGCCTACAAATAGCTCTCCAACAAGCGAGTTCATCATTTACATCTATTTGCAGTCAAAATTTTCGATGTTTGTGCAGATTTTTTCGCGAGGTTCCCAGTGCTCGTGCCATAGATGTTATCAAATGATTTTCTTGAGTACTTGGTGAAACCATTGCCATCTGTATTCCTCTACGTATATTTGAAACATCTTTATCTCTAGATCTCTTAATTGACTTTATAGCACTACTCACATTTTTTATCACCTCTTCCTTCATTTTTTTATCTTTGGTTGATTTTCGAATACCCAATAGTGTCGTTGCTTCTTTTAATTTCTTTGATGATAGGAGACCTTTCAACATTTGAGCTTGAACTGTCACTCGCTCATTTAAGAAATAACCTTTAAAAATGAAATTGACACGATATCGTATAACATGGTCAGGTTTTTTATCTCCATATGTGTGAGTGTCAACATTTTCTAACGTCTCATTATCGATAATGATTTCATCTGTACATATTCGAAAAAATAGTACATATTCAATAAATCACTAAATTAATAAATATGTCAATAAATATTAGAAAAATTTTAAATATATCAATAGATCATAATATTTACATTTACATACCCGCTTCAATTTCTACTTGAGGTTGATTTTCTTCTTCAATATTTTGAGGAGTATCTCTGTCTGTTTACATTAAACAAAATATTTTTCAAATTAGTTCATCAAATAAAAATTAAGTTTCACCTTTTACATTAGAAAAATTTTAAATATATCAATAGATCATAATATTTACATTTACATACCTGCTTCAATTTCTGCTTGAGGTTGATTTCTTCTTCAATATTTTGAGGAATATCTCTGTCTGTTTACATTAAACAAAATATTTTTCAAACTAGTTCATCAAATAAAAATTAAGCTTCACATTTTACATTAGGAAAATTTTAAATATATATCAATAGATCATAATATTTACATTTACATACCTGCTTCAATTTCTGCTTGAGGTTGATTTTCCTCTTGAGGTTGATTTTCCTCCTCAATATTTGAGAGGGCTTCTAACTTTCTTTTGCGAGATTGTCTCCTTTCTTCTCTACGTGTCTCAGGCTCTATTTTTCAATCATATTTTCTCGCACAAGTTCTTCGATTTCCCATGATAATAGGGTATGAAGTTCAAAAAATTTCCTTCAAAAAATTAGACAATAACTCAATTACAAAAAATATTACAAAATATTTAATTTAAAAAAATTCAGTGTAATTTTTTTGTAAAAAATACATACTCCAATCCAAAACACAGACTTTAAAAAATTCGAGAGAAAAATGTCTTATAAAAATGAAACGAAATTCAAAAGATTTACTTTAACTCAAAACACGTACATACCTCCAAGAAATGTCTTTTGAATGTACGTCCAAGAAATTTTTTACAATTTTTTCCAAAATCACGTCGCCTCCAAGAAATGTCCTCCAAAAAAATTCTGTAAACCCAAAATTGTAAAATCAATCTGCTTCCAAGAAATGCTCTTAAACTCAAACCTTGAAGAAAAGCTTTTGAACCCAAACCAAGATTTTGTAAAATCAATTTGCTTCCAAGAAATTCTCTTTAACCCAAACCTTGAAGAAAAGCTTTTGAACCTCCAAGAAATGCTCTTTAACTCAAACTTTGAAGAAAAGATTTTGAACCCAAACCAAAATCTTTTTAAAATGAGATGAAGTGTGCGAAATGTGCGAAAATTGTGAATCATTTTGTGGCAATTTATATTGACGCGAAATGTGTTTTTAGTAGGGGGCTCCACAAAACTTTCCGGCCGACGGAGATTTATACAATAGTTCGGCCGAAATTTTGTTAAAAAGTTCGGCCGAACTATTAGGACGTTAGAGATAACGACTCTTAAGCGGAAAACATAGTTCGGCCGAACTTGGACTAAAAGTTCGGCCAAACTAACGCGTCACCAATTACGCAAAAGCAAGCTCTGAAAATGGTTCTGCAACTTTGGACTGATTAAACTCCATGAAAGGTTGTTAATTAACTGTCGGAACCAAGACAAACATTTCAGAATTGAATCTACTTTCAGGATATATAACTTTTATGGAATTTCATAAACGTTTATTAATTTTAATTATTTTTCTAATA
The DNA here is from genome assembly GCA_034641835.2 of Pinus albicaulis. Taxonomy (NCBI): domain Eukaryota; kingdom Viridiplantae; phylum Streptophyta; class Pinopsida; order Pinales; family Pinaceae; genus Pinus; species Pinus albicaulis. The sequence continues at coordinate 528,794,365 of CM076569.1, forward strand.
AAATAGGTGCAAACAATTTCTAAGGGCCATCGTGATTCAGTGAAATCAAAATTTTGTATCTCCCAAAATATATTGTAAAAAAAATTGAAAAAATTATGGGGCATTACATTGGTCCGTCATCTCTAATGGGTAGCTTTTAGATTTTTAGTTTATAACTTATATGTTAAGAAATTTCTTGCGACGCAAAACATATCCAAAATACGTAGTTTTTCGTATTGGACCAGTTCAAAAAATTCTAGTAATTATGATATGCATCCATTGGCTTTGTAAATATAACAAAAACAAAATAGACTCTGTCTAGATTGTTGTAACACATTTTGTTTTTTCAAAAACACAAATTTTCAATGAATACAACATTGCGTCATAACATGAATTCTTATGAATCCTTTGATTGTTAAGAAACACACACTCAAAGAAACGCTAAGTTTACATATCAAATCTGCATAAAAAAATTTCAAAAAATAAGTAATAGAAAGCTAACAAAATTTCTCACAACTTTTATTTTTATCGCAAAATGAAATTCTACATAGAAAAATTGTTATAGTTTGCAGAAAGTTGAAGAACTGAAAAAAATGAAAAAAATTTCTCAAAAAAGGGCAAAAAGTGTAACCCAGCTTCACATTTTCACCCATGCCTCACTGATTTATCTCATTAGCATGCAATGAATATATTCAATACTTCCTCTTGAAAATGATTTTGAAAAAACTATTATAAGATATTAAGTCCAAATGCTTAGCGAACCATTACAATTTTGTTTAAACACAATTATATGGAATATTTAATTAATAATTATCTCATTCTAGACATTAAGAAAGTTCACAAGAGTGTCCACATGAAACACTCCTTCAAAAATTTCCACTATGCAGTTGAACTACATCCACAAAAGTAATCTGGGAGTCTAGAACTATTTTGAGTGTGAAGAGTGTATGTGGAGTTCTTGATTGTGCGAGAGTGCAGAGAAATGTGTTTTCTGTGCACTCTCCCACAAACAACTTCACTACACTCAAATGAATCTCTTCACTCCATTTCAGTTGTCTAATACTTTTGATAGAGAAAAAACTTGATTATTAATATAGGAATAACTACTATATTCAAAATCCATAAAATTCAAATACTATATGGTTTTTAAGGTGAAAAAACGCTTACCTAAACTCCAAAAATTGGCACTTTTTTTGATGCCCTTCCTACCAATAACTAGTCAGAAAGAAGGACTAAAACTTAAACTCCAAAACTTCACACTTTTTGTGATGCCCTTACCTAGAAGTAACTAGTCAGAAATAAGGACAAAAACTGTAGTCGAAATAAAGTTGTAGTTAAAGCTATTGTTAGCCGAAAGTGTTTGAAAAAAAATACCTAAACCGCAAAGGTAAGCACTACTTCTTGTACCTACTAATACTATTTCTCTTGTAAACTTGTACATGATTGTGAACACAAGTTTCTTAGGAGAAAAAGCTCATAAAAAATGCTCAACATATGATATTATTTTTAGCCTCTTACTGCTAAAGTATTCTATAACGTTGTCATTGAAGAGTCGATTCAAAGAAATTTTTATTCTAATGTAGTTTATATATTCAATGTAAAACCATGGGACTCCTCTTCAAACAAGACTTTCCTCTACCAAAGATGACTAATGTTACATGAATGTGAGTGTGGAGCTCCACACTCCACACAATGATATTTTGATTATGCACTCTTGACTTATGTAGTTATATTATGGGTCTCCAGGCCTTTGCTAAGAAATCAAATTAGCTAGTTGTGGTTCCAACTTCCTATTTGTATTGTAATGGTAGATAAGACACTTACATAGGAGTTTTCTCCATTCCAAAGGGAATCATCTTCAAACACAACTTGCCTCTATCAATGATGACTAATGTTACATGAATGTGAGTGCAGGGTGCGGAGCTCCATAGTATGAACATTGAAATTTACATTATGCATTCTTGACCTATGTAGTTATATTATGGGTTTGTAGGCCTTTGCTAAGAAATCAAATTAGTTAGTTGTGGTTCCCACTTCCTATCTATATGCTATGTGTAGATAGGACCACTATGTAGGAGTTGCATCCATTCCCAGGGGACTCCTATTCAACCAAAACTTGCCTCTACCAAAGATGACTAATGTTATATGAATTTGAGTGTGGAGTACGGAGCAAGGAAACTTTTAGGGGCTAATATTTGTAGGTGGGCTAATATTCCATGCTTTTTCCAAAAAAAAGGTTCACCAATTTCCATTTTTCTAGAAATAAATTCGCTCAAATTTTATAGTATAAAATTATTTTACCTTAAAAATTTCCAATGTTATATATTTTTCTAATATAACATAATAATAAATCTAAACATTTTTACAAAATTATCGTCAAAAATTTTAAAATTTGGATATTAGGGACTAGTAAGATTCACCAAGGTCACTAAACTTTAAGATAAACTTCCATCCTTAAAATTTTCCCTGGTATGGAGCTCCACAGTCCACACAATGAAATTTTCACTATGCACTCTTGACCGATGTAGTTATATTATGGGTCTCTAGGCCTTTGCTAAGAAATCAAACTAGTTAGTTGTGGTTCCCGCTTCCTATCCCTATGCTAAGTGTAGATAGGACCATTACGTAGGATTTTTCTCCATTCCTTTTCTCAATGTACATATACTGTGAGAAGTACTTTCCCTTTCTATGTATACCTTTACTGTGACTTAGTTGGTTTCCTGGTATTTTTTATTGATCACATGACCATTGATATAACCTTTATTAGGCTGTTAAAACATTAACCAGTTATTTCCAAACAACTCTTACCTATGATTCGTTGGTTTGGAGGCCCAAACCTAGGAAGAAAGCAAGAGAAGAGGTGTATTGGATAATCATGTAACTAATTCTACTTCCCATTTAATCTCAATATTAATGCAGTAGTGAATCAAAAGGGAAGTTCTCACAATCCAACAAATTTTTTATGGTATGATTAGTAATGATGTGAAGTGGATGAAAATATATAGATCCCATTTTCTCTTCCTACTATTAGTAGTGTCATTATGCTTTATCATCACTCGTATAATATCAAGGGAAGTTTTTCCAAGGGGCCCATTTTGCTTGATGGTTAGTTTCACGAAGTACAAGAGTTTATTTTTTGAGCTCACACTTGTTGGCTTCTCCATAAGCGTTCCAAACCCTATAATCCTTTCTAAGAATAATCTTGAACCCCTATATCTTGAAAATCCTTGAAAATGACCTTCTTCGACTCAAATTCCATTGATGACATGATTGCAATAAATTTCAGGTCACTTATAGAAATATCATTACAGATATTGACATAGCAGACTACCTTGGGCATGTTTTGGACAATTATTTGGGTCTTGTATTTCTTATACAACCAACAACATGGTTCCATTATTGGAACATTAAAAAATGTAGAGTAATAGTGGTGTAGAGGAGGTTGATGAAGGTTAAGATTTATGTTTGGTTGGAACAGAGAATCCATGGGTTCCCCTATAGAGAAACTATGCATGTGGGAGAAATTTTTGAGAAATTTAAAGATAATTTGTTTGTTTCATTACTTGAATGGGAAAATTTGGGTAGAGTTTTAGATAAAGTTTCATGAATGGCCAAATAGATTCATATTAAAGCGTTGATGATCACTTCCACAACCAATGGTTGAGGGATTCTTGAGAACTTGCTAATGAGACCAAAACACCAAAAACAATAACATATAACTAAATTATTTCCAAAAAATTCTCGATGTGATAAATTGAAAGAGAAAAACAAACCATTTTTCTTGCTAGCCAACCTAAAAGGGGGTGTGAATTTCTAGTATTTCCAATGTATTTAGTGATTAAGAGTATCTAAAAGTACGGAGAAAATACCAATTAATTGAAAAAAATAATTCTAAAAATTCCTAACAAGTAGAGTTACCGTTTCCATTGCAAGATATTTTGCACACACATGTAAAAGCCTCATTTATAAGAAATTATTGTCTTATTTATAGATATGATATATGGGTCATTCTTTTCCTAACTAGATTTCAATTTAACTATACACGATAGTAGGAGGAGGAAGTATAAAAAGAGGGAAACCTAAATTTACCCCATGAGGCTTTCAATCCAATGTGGTATTTGTCTTAATCACTTGAAAACATGTCAAACAACGACTACATCTTTACTCTTTCTTAAAAGAACCAGGAACCTTCATCAACATGGTTGGAAATTAGTTACAACACCCGATTTCCAATGATCAACTCCATCCAAAGAATTTGGATTCGTCCCGGTCAACCACTTTTCACATTAATCCTCGATCAAAATATGCAACTCAAGGAAGTGGATGACCAAAAAGGATAAGTACAAATGAGGAAAATTACTAACATAGTAATTTGAATGGAGAAAAGTTCATAAGTATCATTAACGATATCATATACTGACTTATATTAAATTGTTTACAACAAATGCTTAAAATAATTACTTTTTGCATAATAATTATAATAAATAAAAAATAACTAAGTATTATTATTTTTATACTTAATAACAATTTTTAATATAAGAAATAAATATAAAATAACATGTAAAATTTATATATATATATATATATATATATATATATATATATATATATATTGTAAAAATACAAAACTCTAAAAATACACTAGTATAAACTCTTGTGATAGAAATTAACTCAATGTGATAGAAATATTGTAATGTCTTATTACTTAAACATTTTAAGTCGATCAAATTACATTAAAAACTAAAATTTAAAAAAAATTAAGCAATAAAAAATAAAATAGAATTAAAACTAAAATAAAATAGAGTTAAAATAGCCAATTTATGGTCCCCTGTTTTTTTATTCTAGATTTTGATAATTCATGGTTTTTTTCATAATATTTTGATATAAAGATATAGGAATATAAAAAATTCAATTAATAATTAAAATAAAATAGATGTAAAATGCCCAATTTAATTTTATGGTTCTTTGGTTGTAGGTTTTGAAAACTCATGCTTTTTTTCATAATAATCTTATTAAATAAAATGTAAAATAAAATTAATAACTTGAAAACATTCTTACCCGCTGAAAATAATAATAAAATAACTTTATAATAAAAATAAGTTACGGTATTTCCCATGTTATTGACCCATGGAATGAGAACCCATGGTATTGACCCATGGTATTCATGTAGAATACAACTTATTTAAAGGGCTAAATTAAACCAATCTAGATTCATCTCAACTCCCGATCTCCCAAAAGTCCATAAAATGAAATCTCTTTTCCTTTAGACTTTTGGTAGATCCAAAATTAGTGGTTGGTGATTCATTGTTTGTCATTGAGTGATGCAGGAGTAGAATGCCCTGGAGGTTACTCTGTTATTCCATTGGATGGATCGTATTTCACTGCTTCGTTCTTCATTTTTTGACATTTCTTTTCTCTATATCTATAGGGATCAAAATATGGAAGCGGATGTTGCCTCTAAAAAGACCTGTTTCCTTTCTCCTGGCAGAATGTTTTTCGTACTTCTGATTGATGGATCCCTCTCACAATAAGGATCTTTTGAATTGTGATTATTAAATGTCTGTTACTTTGTTTTGGCTTTCTGTAGGTTGAATTTTTAAGTGTTGTATGAAGTGTAGGCCACTTAATATTTGCTCTAGGTTTAGTTCTTGGAGGTGCTTCTTTTGGTGTCTTCATCTAGATATATGTAACTTCTCTTTTTAATATGAAAAATTTGGTTTTTTTCTATTTGAAAAAAAATTAAGAATTAAAATAAATCTAGACTAATTTTATTAAGCTTGGATAATAAGTTCCCAAACCAAACCAGACCAAACCAAACCAAACCCTAATCCTGTACCAAACCCCAAAAATCCATCGGGCAAGAAAAGTTGTCACAAAATCTCTCTTGAAGCATTGCATTTTAACACCCGGAGAATGATTGGGTTTTTAGAATTATTGAGATGATGACCATTGATTCATGGGGTTTCAAAAGAAAATTTGATGCATCATATGAATTTTCTGCCCAAATCTATGCGATTTCGACTGGATTGTGTTATTAAGAATCCAAGTGTATAAAAGGGTGATTCCTAGGTACAGAGTAATGGAGGCATTGAAGTCCATACATGTATTTAAAACACAGTTTTTTGGTCTTAATATATTTTAGGAGATATATGTTAATATGAACACTTACTCGTCCATTCCGGAGCATATTTACCATGGTGGGAAACTTGATTATTCAAAAGAGATGTTCAATAGTGTGACAAAATTTGCGCTATTTGTTAATGTTAGTCTACAACTTTTGAACTTTACTATTGTTCTCTTTGAACTTTTTTTTCAAAGTGTGGCTGGCCTTATTGGACCTTTTTCAAAGTAATTTTTAGATTTGAATGGGTACATGACTGCCCACGTTTGTATAAACAGTTCTACCTCATCATTGGTAGTAAACCAGTCAAATAATTGGCTAGCTGCTTCTTTTAAGAAACATAATATTAAATAATATTATTCCATTCTTTTCTGTAGAATACGTCCTCCTTCTTGTCACCTATATGCCTTTAAATGCATCATCAGATTAAGAAATACAGATAACATATGCCTTGCATTTATAACTTGCTCTTGTGATCTCTTGCATTTATAACTTTCTCTTTCCGTTAATATTGCTTGAGCTGCCTCTGATTGTATACTTGTTTCGACCTCTCCCGTCTTTATAAAAATTAAATATAGCTATCGATGATGTAGGATATTGCCCATGCTACTAGCGACTCATATCAACGAAGGAGATTGGCAAATTTCATTATTAAAATATAGAATTTTCTTCATGGCATTTAAGTAGTGCAACTTCAATCTACAATGTCTACTACATTTGTAACTTTGTTTGATGTGATGGTGCATTTGACCTCGAAAATAAGACTTCTGATCTATATTACCTTGTTACACTAGGCACACCTTTGTTTCTTTATATTTGAATTTTGCCGCTGTCAAATCAAAGCCAGGTAGTTCTAATGATAAATTATTTTGAAACTATTTGTCTAGTCTAGGGCTGATCTGATTCGCAACATAATGCACTTTTTATTTTATTTGTAAGTAGACGCTTAATGTTATTCAATGGGTGGACCACAATGAGTTCCTGGCTTCAGATAAAACCGCTTCCATGGACACACGATCCACGACTTTGGAACCCGGAACTTCCTTTGGAAACACGCTTCCAAAACAATGCCAATGTCTATACAAAGGTAAAGGCATAGAAAGAAAAAAAACAACAGAGTTTGACCAATGATTTCACCTCCAAAATTCGGCAAGGTAACCTGCAGCAATGGCTCTTCTCCACCATAAGTCACCAACCAACCTGTTGAACTTATGTCGACCATTGGACGCAGGCGTATCAACGAAGAGCATTGGACGCAACCATGAGGAGTCGAACTCAAAATATGAGAAATAGGAAGAAAATTCATTGACATTGTTCATGACACTATGAAGAGCTGGGCACTCTTGTTTTTCACAAATCTTGTAATGCTGCTACTCATAGATTTCGTGGTGAGAAAACCTACAACAATGGTTGTGAACCAGCATTGGAATTAAATCTAGTAGCTGCTTCATACCAGAAAATGTTTGTGCACAATCGTTGCTGTAAGTTTCCTCGCGAGATTTGTGAGAAGCAACGAATCCCAACACATAGTGCCATCAACCATGACGATTGATTTTCTTCATGTTTCCTATATTTTGATTTCTAGTCCTCCTGTTTGCCTCCAATGCTCTCGGTTGATATGGTGGCGAGTGGGTGAAATATTATAGTAGTTTCTTATCATCCAATGCTTTTGGAGAGCCTCTTACCCTCGTGAAAAATGTTGAAAATTAATCCCAACAAGCTTTAAACAAACTGACCACAATTATGCTAAAGGACATAGGCAACTATAGGTTAAATGAAGTTTTGAGCATGAGCATGATTAATTCCCAATTTCCCAACCCCTCGTACAATTAAAGTCAAATGATCATTTAATGTAAAGTTGGTGAATTTTATGATCAAGAGATTTATTGCTCAAGTCACATATGTATGGAGAAGTTTTTAGTGCGATTTTTTGAAGGTTTTGTAATTTCTTTAAAATCTAGTAACAATTCATTGAAAAAAGAAGTTTGATTGCTAACCTTGCACAATTGAAGTGTCCCAAGGGTTTTTGAGGGTGCTAAATCCATATATATAGACAAAAAACCAGTTTAAAAAACAAAAACCAAGATTTTACCTCAAAAAATTTCACCAGATTTGAGCACCTCTAAGAAGTCGCACTAAATACAACTCCCATATGTACGGAGTACTCTCAAATATAAAAAGTCAGTTTTATCTAGTACCCATCAAGTGTCTTAATTTTTTACTCTATAGTGAATTAATGTGTTGAAAATATATGTTTTGACTATACATGTATGTAGAAGTTTTTTGCATAAGTGTGGTGAGGTAAGTCTCAAAAGTCAAGGAGAGAAAATAGTGGAGCATTTTGTGGTGAGTGCATAGTGGACCATAGGCCTGATGATGAACCACACTGGTTGGTTCGAAACGCGTCGACCACGTTCTTTTGCATGTGATTATTACCGAAAGAATTTCTACTAATTTATATTATGGATCACAGAAGCTTAGATTCCAAAAAAACTTAGTTACAAATCTTATTTTACACTAAGTTACTCCGCAACTCTTGGTGAAATGAAAGTCTTAGTAAGAACTCATAGCTTTACTAGGTGAGCTACAACCTTCACTTATTATGCAAATGTATTTTATAAGTTTTGAAATCATAATATAAAGTATTTTTTGTAGCCATATGTTTCTAGTAATTTCATTTGAATTTTTTTCTACATTTTAGTTGCACAATCTCCACCACTATGATTTGAGGAGGATCACTCTCTCACATCTTGAAGTTTTTGCTAAATTTTAGTTAAGTAATCTCCACCACTGGGATTTGAGGAAGATCACTCTGTCACATCTTAAAGTTTTTGCTAAATTTTAGTTGAGTAATCTCCACCACTGTTTTTTGAGGAAGATCACTCTCTCACATCTTGAAGTTTTTGCTAAATGTTAGTTGAGTAATATCTGCCACTGTGTTTTGAGGAAGATCACTTTATCGCATCTTGAAGTTTTTATTGCATTTTAGTTCGCAATCGCAACCACTCTATTTTGAGGAAGACCACTCTATTGCATCTTTGATGTGGTATTAGAGCTTTGGTTCAACAAAATGTAAAAAAGTATATTTTCTTTGTAAGTTTAATAGATCCTTCCTATTTTATATTAATTAAAATGGGAATAACAGGTTACATATAATAAAACATGATGGCCTCAACCTACTCGTAGGAAACTAGGTCTGTTGGCCACCTTAAAGAATTGTAGGCTAGCCAATACTGAAAACGTTTAAACCGTGTACTATCAGATATGTCCAATTTACTATGTCTTACATACAATAACTTTAAAAAGTAAATTCTATACACATATTCAAGTAAATTCTATCTGAAATATGCATGGTCATAAAACATAAAAAAGAGAATCTCAATCATCTGAAGACTCAATCGGTGTTGGATCCTTAACACTAGAACCAGACATTTCCACCTGATGCATGCCTTATAGTTGTTAGTTTATGCGGCCCAGTCGAACATTGATATGGTGTTGTGAAAGGAAGATTTCTTGAATGTCTCTCCTCATCTCATTTAAAATGGAGGTAGCTTTTGTGTCCCCTCCAATTTCCTGGATGCTGATAATTGCGTTAGTCAGTTTACATTTTAGTGTTCAATATGTATGGATAGACTACTGGAATAAGGAAAACTTCTTCTGTTACCGGGGTCCTTTAAAAATTCCATTGATTCCTCTTATATTTCCCCTTCCTCCTTAGTGTTGCAGTGCTGCTCCCATCCTGAGATAAGTTCTCTAACTTGCAGCAGAATACCAGTGTAGTAGGAATCAAAAAGGTTTTCCATTACCTCTTTTCCTAACTTCCTCCCTTTCTTTCTAGGGCCCATTGTTGGCTTACCTTGTTTCTCTTTCCCTTTGTCTTTGGCCTCCTTTTTTGTTGCCTCTCCTTTAACCATACTTGCTTACACTACAGACTGTTGGACTAACTGGCAGTATTGTCCTAGGTCCATGACGAGTGATAGAGAAACACTTGTATTTAAATTAAAGATACCAGGTGAGGGGATGCAAATGCGAAGTTCCGACCTGCTCTCGCATGGCATCTCTGTCTGCTCTTACTTCCTCCGTAAACTACTAGGATAAGATACCACCATTCCCCTCACCGACCTTCATAACTCCCTTGATATGCCAGTGTTGTTTCCCATACAACTTTGACATGGTTAGTTGGCCTCCACCATCATTCCCATCCATAGTACCTCCTCCTAAGATCGTGCACCCTCATCAAGTGGTCGTGTGGTATGCATAGTCGCGTGCCACGTCTCCTATCCCATATCCCACTTGGCACCCGATCGGGGATAAAAAATTATATTTTTATCGCAAAGAATTAACAGGTGTTAAAGGATAACATCAATGATTTTTTTATTTTTTTTAACAATTAAAATGGAAGCACCAAACACAAGCTTGACTAGTCCTCAAATATCTCAGTTAATGGAAGAAAATTATGATTATTTGGCTATTACAATGAAGACTTTATTTTCTTCTCAAGATATTTTGGATTTGGGGGAGAAACCATCAAATAAAAGAGCATATAATTCTTTGACAGAAGCAGAAAATGATTTTTGGAGAGATAACATGAAGAAAGGTTTAGAAGCCCTCTTATACATTTTTCAAGCCGTTCATGAAAGTATTTTACCAATGATTGCGGCAACAACAAAGTCCAAGCAAGCATGGGATACCTTCCACACAACCTACCAAGGCATGTCAGAGGTGAAGACAAAAAAACTACAAAAGCTTAGAAGAGATTTTGAGACAATTGGTACGAAATAATTTGAGAATGTAGACTCATTTTTTGCAAAATTAATTGGACTAGTTACTCAAATTAGGCCTCATGGTGAGTATCATGTACCCCAATACAACTAATTTTTTTTTCTAAAATTTGTTATCCAACTGGTAATGTTTCTAGGAATAGAATTTATATTCCCTAAACCAATTTATACCCTTCGGCTTGATCAAAATATTTGTTAAGATTTCAATTTTCATAGTACTTAATTAATGACTAGACACCAAATATATAAGTGATACCGTCTTTAACCCATCAAAAGGTTATATTGAATACCTTTCTAGCCTAGGCTTTAAACTGTGAATGCAAATCTTGAATTTATGTTAAAGGATCTATTTTAATTTGATTGAACTATGGTTGTAACACCTACTACGGATCCAAATTGAAATACCCTACTAAATCAACACTTATATTTTTCATCTTTGAACGTGCTAATTACTCTAGACCTTATTTTGGCAGTAAATCACTTAGTCCTTCAGTGACCTTGAGCTGAACGGTTTAATGGAGAACCTTGCCTTGGTTTTCGTTACCCAATGGCACTCATACACCTATTGCTACTTCACATGCCACCCACATGGGTGCTCAGGTATGAGATTTAGTGGATGACAGGATTTTGACGATGAGATCTAACGGTGCCATTTTGTGTGTCTAAACCCTAATCCCACTAAAAATAAAAACTCTGTGTCACTTGGCTCCTTCATCTCTGCTAGGAGGCGCTAGGTGCCTATACTCTTCTCTACATGTCAAGGTGTTTGTTTGGCTCTGCATTATATCAGTTCCATTCCTAAAAGCCTCTTTTCCCTATTCCTTATTCTAGGGAGTCTCATTGTGTGTACAATGTTCATCATACCGCCTTGTAGCTTGATAATTTGTATGTGGTTTGTTGGGTGGTAAAATTTATGTTTATGCATCTCATTTACTGATATGTTTTGGATCTTGGCTTCTTATCTTAGATTTAAGTGTCTAATGCGGCTTTAATTTGGATTTCCAATGTTCCTCCCATGTATTCCTCGGAGTTTTTATAGATGGATATTTACATCATTCCTATGTTTTCTCCTAAACCAACTTGGGAAATATTATTCCTCTTTGTTTTCCATTTTATCTGGTTTCATTTTTCACATATATACAGTTCTTTATGTAATTTCTTTGGATTTGGTTTTCATAGGTTATTTGGTAACTCACGATCTCCTTTCTTATTGTTTCTAGGTGGTACGAAGGGGAGCCCCCTCTTTCGAAATTTTACATGAAAATTCGGCTTCCTTACATGTTTATCTAGACCTTATAGGATTTTGTTAAAAATTAACTTCAATGCTTCAAGTTGTACAAATTGTAATACATGTGTTCTTCATTTACAGGTACTACCAGAAGTCTTGCTTTGCTTTCTTTCACTATATGGATTTTTGTTGCATCTACACTAACAACACTGAACTTCCACTCTCGTCCAGTCAAAGACCTATGTTTTCTTGATAAGGAGTTAATCGAAAGTGCTCCATGAGGATCTAGCTAGATTCTGTCTCGTGTGTTTCTGCGACCATGAACTCAATCTACTTGTTCTAGTTTTCATTTCCTTAGGAAATTTGTACCCTTACAAGGGTCTGTTGTAACTATACATTTAATCAATCCTAATTTTCTATTTCTGGTCCTATTTGATGAGGCTTGTCCTATGCTTCCAAGTTAAGATAACTATTTGCTAAAATTTTTGATGTATAAATATGTGTGATTGAGAATCTCATTTGGGTTATTATAGGAGTGACTAGAATGACTATGAAGTTTAGATAAGCTATGAGCTCGAATTATTTCAAGATATTGATTTCTAAACTCAATATGCCATGACTATATTTATGAATTTATACATATTTCCCTGTATTTTTATCATAACATAGTTTCCTCTTTAAATTGTAGTTTTATTTGTGCCACATAATTTTTCTGTCATGGAATGCTTGAAATGTTCTTTTTGATTACTCTACTGAATATGTTTGAGGAATATATTTTCCTATGTGTATTATACTTGCTGCGGAATTAACAATTTCTCATACTTTTTGGTGGCATATTATTCATGACGAGTTTGTGAAAATTTCCATCGTGAAGTTCTACTGCAGTGACAGATTTATTACTCCTACTTATTTTCACGATAATTTATTTACAGGATCCTTCCAGTAAATTTTGAAATAAAAAATACTGCAATAATCACTCAAGTAAGTATATGTAGAGAGCAGAATAGTAAAATGAAAGCATAAGAATCAATCACAATGACACAATTATTTTGAAAAAATTTCCCTGGGAAAACCCAATGTGGGAGAACGAGAGCCACTAATGTGGGTTTATTATTAATCTTCAACAATAAATTATTTATAAGGAAATACTATCATATTAACTGAGAAACTTCATGAGAAAACACCTTATTTAAATTCTCATCAACCCTATGGATAATTCTTGACACTGCCCCTCTCTGTATCACCTCTGCGTGTCTCTCTACGCAAATCCTACATGAGAATATGTCACCCTGCGTGAGCTTTTTGTGTTGCTATCTCTGAACCTTTGCGTCCTTCTTCCCTTGAGCCCTAGAACTGGTGATGCCCTCTGCTTCCTCTGCCCTACAAATCTCCCTCTGAAATCGAATTCTATTCCTTCATAATCGACTTCCTTCAGGTTACTGAGTGTTTGCATGGCTTGTCTTCCAAATAGCCCTCAAGTCTTCTTTTATAATATTTCTTTGAAAAATCAACATCCCATATTAGAAGTATAATCAATGGCTAATATTAATTCCTGACTTGATCTTCATTCTCTAGAATATTCTCACACTGCTTTATTAATACCCATTAATTATTTAATTTCCTTAAGTTTAGACCTGGGGTCCTCATTAAAATAATTAATTAGTTTAATAAAACATAAACGAAGTGGAATTTCCACGAACAATTTTGGGTTCTTTGGAATGCTGGTTTTCAAGCATCCTCACAAATTTTGAGACTTCAATCACTTTCTCGTGCTACAAAAATCAACTCTCCCTCTTAGCAAGGAAAGTGTTCTTGCAATTTTCCTCTTGCATATTGCTCTAATTTTGAAGCACCCCCTGTGTTGTTGATGCTTGGTTGTTGCTTCCCTCATCTTTTGCACTACGTTGTTGATGCCTGACTGCTACTGCCCCTCATTTGCTACATTGTTTCCTTATGTACTTTTGCCCATGACACTGCCACTGTCACTATCTCATATATACTGGAGCTCCCTCACTATTCTGCATCTGTCCATTTATGTTACTGAAATGGATTCTTGATCATCCCCATCTTCTCTCTGAAGTAGAAAAAAATTGTCTTTCCCAAAGCTTTAGTGAGGATGTCTGCTACCTGTTCTCCTCTCAGAGTGTACTACAATTGTACAGCTCCCTGTTGGAAAAAGTATTTGTTGAAATAACAATTGATGTCAATGTGCTTCGACTGATCATGAAACACAAGATTTTCAAAGTACTTAATGCAACTCTGATTATCACGTAGAATGTTGGTTGCTTCCATATTTTCCTTGAATAGATTCAAAAGCATCTTCCTAAAAAATATGGACTCACACAAAGAACTTATTGTTGCCATATATTTGACCTCAGCTCAACTCAGAGCCACGAATTTATGTTTCTTGTTGCACCAGGAAATCATTACTCATCCAACATTGAAACAATACCCATTGGTACTTTTTCTATCTACTAGGATTCCATCCCAATACGCATCAATGAACCCACTCAATATGATATTATTTCCTTGAGTGTATATCAATCCAAGCTAATATATAAGAACATGCTTGGTTGCTTCCCAATGTCCCCTCCTTGGTTCCACCATGAGCTAACTGAGGGTGTTGACAGCATAACAAATGTCTGGCCTAATGTTGAACAGATACATTGGGCACCCTATGAGCTACCTATACAAGGTAGGATCAGCCCCATCATATTTGTACGTATCAATATTCTTCAAGTAGATCATCATTAGAGTAACCATGAGTCTACAATCCTGCATCTTGAATCTCTTCAAGATTTGTCTGTCATATCTCCCTTGACCAAGGAAGATCTCACCCTTTTGCCTCCAAACTTCCAACCCCAGAAAATAATGCATCATCCCTAGATCCTTCATGTCAAATTTTGTAGCTAAATTCTCCTTGCAGTCCTTGATGATCTTATATGATCCTGTTAGGAATAGATCATTTGCGTACAACACCAGTATCAGAGGCTCATATCCTACTCTTGGATAGTAGAGATTGGGATCTCTGTCACTCTTGATGAATGCCATCTTCTGCAAGTAACCATCAACTCGACCATACCAAGCTCTAGGCGCTTGCTTAAATCCATACAATGCTTTCTTAAGCTTAAACACATGAGTCTTTTTCTCATGTGTCTCCAATACCTCTAGTTGTTCAATATTTACTACTTCTTCTATCACCCCATTAAGAATGCACTCTTGACATCCATCTGGTGAATCTCCCACCCCATTTGAAAAGGAAGGGATATCATGGATCTAATAAAAGTATATTTGGCTACTTGGGCAAAGGTCTCTTCATAGTATATCCCTTCCTTCTGAGGATAACCCTTTTCCACAAACCTGGCTTTATATTTGTCTACGTTGCAATCTAAATCATATTTGATCTTGTAGATCAATCTCAAACCCATAGCTGATGTGTCCTGAGGCTAAGGATCTACTTCCCATACATCATTTGCCATGATGGAAATGTACACTTCCACCATTATATATCCCCACACATGATGTTGAGCTACCTCTAGAAAAATAGAGGGTTCCCCAACCTGGGCTACCAATGCTTGATATCATTCTGGTTTCCTGCGTTGCCTCTTCTCATTTATAAGGGCTCTGAGAAACTCCTCTGTGTCCCTCATAATTTGTCATAATTCCTTGCTCATCCTACCACTAGTAGTGGGAGGATCTACCCGCTCCCCTTCTTAAAAATATTTGGGAGATGAATCCCTTGGATATTTTTGTCTTGGAGAAGCACTCATGCTAGCCTCTGTTGTTCATAGTGGCTGGACCAGCAGATCCTCCTCAGACTGCGTTGCGGAAGGAAACTTGTTGCACTCAAAATTGTCACCTTAACATTTTGTTATCTATATGAGCTCATTATCACTCATACTTTCCTCCTTTGTAAGTCTAAAATATTAGTTCCTCATGTCAAGCCTTAAAAATAAGAGAAAAGCTCTCAAAAGTCTCTAAAACCCTAGTATCGCACTTTCTCTTTGTCTTACCTGCGGTCCTGCACCTAATGGTCATGTCTTCTGCGTACCTGACCACACTTTCTCTGTGTTAAGAGTGTGGACCCCTGTAAAATATTAAAAAGGCGCAAGTAAACTCAAAAATCTCACTTTCAGTCATTTCTAGAAGCCTCTGGAGGGAATATTGTGGTGGCAGAACTGCTCTTTTCAGGTTCATGTATCCCATGCCTTAAGGAGCTAACCGCTTGATGTGAGGAGCTTATCCCTTTGAAGGAGGACTCTATCCCTTCATAGGTGGAACTGTAACCTCCTCTTTTGCACTATAAAAAGAGGCCTTGGGTAGCCTCAAAGCGAGTTCAAGCTTTAGTGCTACTTGAGGTAAAGTGTTGTTGGAACTTAGACTCCTTTAGCTAAGATTTTATAACGAAAGATTACATAGCTGCATGTATCTCGGTTGGAAGAGTGCAAAACCTATAAAAGTAGAGGAAATTCTTGCTTCGGACCTTGCTTCGGACCTGTTCAACATCAAGGCTGAAAAGGTTGTAAGGTTCTTCTACTATTTCAAAGTTAATACAAATAAGTTTGTTTTTCTCAATAAGTTGTCAATTGATTGTTTATTTTATGGATTCCTTGATCACCATAATAGATATGATTTATGAATATATGCTATGCAGGTTCTATTTGAAGTTTGTTTGTTTGTGATTTCAGATCTTCAAGGATAACTCTTTCGGGCGACTGAAGGACAACTACTACAAACAAGCATTGGATCAAGGTAGGATCGTAACACCTTTGTAGCATTTACTTATAAATCGTGATATATCTAGAAAAGATATATTTAATTTTCTGTTTGTTGCTAGACTATCTTCTGATACTAGGGAGATCGATCTTGTCCGCAAGATCGATTTATCTGGCCAACAAATTGGCGACTCCGCTGCGGAAAGATTTTTGATTTTTGGTATTCCTTTATTTTGACTTGAGAAAATGTTTTTTTCTAGTTTTTTATTGATGTATACTCACCTGGGTAGCTTAGGCTTACTTTGTTTGTATTTTGTATTTTTATTGAATTTTTCTGGGGACTGCACTTTATCTTCACATACAGTGCGGGCATCTTCACATTTTCTTTAAGTAACCAGTGCAGGACCATACCTGTTGCTTCTGGGGCCTGTGAACACTGTTAAATTTTTTGAAAAACATCAGATTTCTTCTTCCAGTTTAAGTTTAGATTTGATTTAGGACTCTTAGTGTCTACCTAGATCTGTATTTTTCCTGTCAAAAATCTCTTGTGAGTGAGTTCCCATAGTATTTTTGTTTTGAGTGATTTTCTAGAAGTTTTGCATACTTGGAGTGGTTTTCACTTTGTCTCTGTAGTGACTCAAATATTAGAAGCTTGAAATACCTCAGATCACACTGGTGTCTTTTTGTCTTCTTGATGAGTTGGACTTGGTTGCGAAATCCATCCTTTTTGAGGAATATATCTAGTTTTCTCTTTGGAAATATTTGAACAAACTTTGCTATAAGTTTTGAATTTCATTTTTACAAAAGAAAACATATCTGGATGTTTTTTGATTTGTTTGTTATTCTGTGCAAATGAATCCTTAGTTTACTGAACAACTAAGAAAAACATTCTCAAAAAAAAAATTGAAGCTTTTATTCAATTAGATTTTCGAAGTTTTTAGATTTCAAAATTAGTTTCTCATAGTTTTGAATGCTTTTCTAGAACTTGTAGATCTCTTTCGAAAGAAAAATTGTTTTTTGTAGTTTCGAGTTTTGAAAGTGAAAGGGATTTATTGTGAGCATTGATTGTTTGTCTCATTTTGAGTTCTTATTGAAAAACAAAAAGATTTTCTTTTCATTTATTCTTCATGTTGAAAGAAAGAATTGTCTCTTAAGAAATTGCATTTCTCGAACTCTTTCTTTAGCCAGACTTCATTGAAATAAAAATGAATTTATTATCATTTTAGGTGCATTTTTTAGTGTGTTTGGAGTCAAGTCTTCACACCATAAAAGCTTCATTTCCATACCTATTGACTTAAAGAACATCCCATAAAAACAATGTTTAATTAAAATTGATCTAGTAATTTATTCTATTTTTAGGGCTCTTATCACCAAGATAGCTTAGGCTAGTATCTTGGAGTAGGGAGTAATTAACTCTCCAAGATAGTAAAAACAAATAAGTAGATAAATCTTGCGGTAGGAAATAAATCCAATTAAAGGATCATGTCCAAACCTTTGAGACAATCAATTCTGTTTCATTGGGAAAGATAGAAGATCTGTGCGCATTACAAACGGTAAACCTCCGATTAACCATTGTCGAGGAGCCTGGGGTCACTTTTTGGTAAACCTTGGATTGACCATGTCGAGGAGCCTTCAAGGGTATTGAGCTTTGTTACTCTGCCCTTGTGCATAGAATCGGATCGTAGACTGTTCCCCCAGTTGTATTTGTTACTGTTGGTAACCTTAGTGTCCATAAACTTAAGATTATTTCCTAAGGTGGCGATGAAGGAAAGATCTCCCTGTACCTAGAGCAAACATCGACTAGACTCACTTGGACTCTCTGGGGGGTTCTCTTCACTCGAGATGGTTTTGTGAAGAAACTTGTGCCAATCTGTTTTATTAAGCAAGTTGTCAGGGTAACTGTTCCAACCGCCCTTTCTGTATTAAACTTCTACTAAGTCATATTTCATCACCAACTAGTGTTTTTAGTATGGGAAGTTACTGTTTGTGCATGGTTTGAACTCTTAGATTTTTTAGGCGTGTGATTCAGCTGTTTGTTCCTTTAGATACTTTAGATGTTTTTATTGAAATTTACTTTGTTTGCATGTGATTAATTAATATTCAATCATGGCAGAATTATCGAGACAGTCCCGTAGAATTCATGGGACGCCCCCTGAGTATACACCAGGCCAACTTGAAGGGCTGTGAGCTCTAGTATCACCTAGTGGCAGTAGAATTAGATCAACAGAAGCCAAAGATTCATCTATAATTTTTCATCCTGATCATCAAATACAAACAACAGAGCATATTCAAGAGCCAATTTTAGTTTCCAAAGTTACTGGTAGTATTTCTCCTTGCAGTGAATTGCCTGAAGAACCTGAAATTTTTGAGCCTGACACTGAACCTGCTGTTTTGGAACCATCTTCAAGATTTGTTACTCCAACTTCTAGTGATCGTGGTTCACCTAGGGTAAGAAATATCATTATTGAAAATATTCCTTCTGACCTCATATCTATTGAAGAACTTGTCGGTCTACATGAAGACGTAACAACTCTTCCCGAAAACCAATAGAATTTGAATCTTAGGGAGCGTGAATCCATATTCTACAGTCCTTTTAGAAGTGATGCTTGGTATTTATCTTTAACAGATTTTTTAGAAAACCTGGGTCTTATTTTTTCACCACCTTGAATTCCTTTTCATCCTACACCAAGAGGTTATTATCCTTCATCGATCATGTCAGGAGAGTCATATATGTTTTCCCAATCACCGGAAACATTTTTATACAGTGGTCCTTCTATTCCTTCGGGGTACCAGGCTCTCTCTGGTACTTTCTCAGGAGAAACTCCTGAACTATCTAAACAAGTGTTATCATCTGGTATTAATGGAGCTAAAACTGAAACGTTGAACGCAGAGAAAATATTTATGATGTTTGGTAATATCCCAAATCCTCAACCTCAAGGTAGTCAGTTACCGCCTGGGGGGCAACCTCAAGGTAGTCAGTTACCGCCTGGGGGACAACCTCAGGGTAGTCAATTACCGCCTGGGGGCAACCTCAGGGTAGGTAGTTACCACCTGGGGGGAAACCTCAAGGTAGTCAGTTACCGCCTGGGGGGCAACTTCAAGGTAATTTTTTACCAGGACAAACTATAGGATAGTATTATTACCTGGAGAACAACCTCAAGGACAATACATACCTCAAGGTTATCAACCTTCAGGACAGTACATACCCCAAGGTCAACCCCAGACTTAGTATATTCCTCAGGGTCCTTATCAACCACAGATTCAGTACATGCCTCAGGGTTATCAACCTCAAGATCAGTACCCAACTCAAGGTTTCCAACCACCTTCTGGTCAATAATTTTTACAAGGAGCTGGAAATTTACCACTTAATTATCAACCCTAGGTTAAACCAGGCTATGGTCCTACATATGCACAACCTTCTATGGGACAATACCTTGGAATAAACATGGTGTGGAATCCACCTCAAATTCAACAGACTATGCAACCTAATGTGCATTCACCTAATCAACTTGGACAACCTTTGGTTTCTGGTCCAACCCAGCAACCTGTCCAGCCTATTGTTCAAATCCCTGCACCTGGTTCTGTTTAGTAACCTAGGCCTAGTACACCTCAGACTCCGCCTCAAATTTCTGCAACTACTGCAACATCTATTCAACCTACAACACATGTTTCTGGAGTATCTATAGCTCTGGTTTCTTCTATCCCTGCATCCGTTCAAATTCCTCAAGTATTTGTACCCCATTCAGGATCCATAGGTTCAGACTTTGGTCCAGATGCCTACAGGACAAGCTGGTACAAGTACGATTGCCACAAGTCAACCACAATTCACATATCAACCGTACCAGGGACAGTATAAATTCGGTCCCATTACACAAAATCCAGTTTATCAGTATCAACCGTATCATGGCTATACTTATCAATAGCCTCAACAACCCCAGTTTGGTCCGGTTAATCCTGGTTTTCCTGGAGGTTATACCATTCCTAATGCAAATTCGCTTCCGGGTTATCCCGAATATCCTCCTCCTCGAACTAGTCTCATTACTCAAGGTTTTTGTGACCCTAACTGTCAGTTACCATTTATTTCAACTTTGGATTTACTTGATTTGTCGCGCCTTACAAACAATCCAATTTACTATCTTCTGTATTGGCCGCCAATGCCTAATAATTTTCCCAGTGATATACCGAAATTTGAGGGTAAGTCAGGAGAGGATCCGTCAAATCACGATATGACTTATCACCTTTGGTGTGCGTCTAATTCGATAATTGATGACTCAATTCGTTTACGCCTTTTTCAGTGAACTCTTATTGGTCTTGCTGCCAAATGGTACATTGAGTTACCACGAGGCTCTTTTAATAATTTCAATCAGTTAGAAACTACTTTCTTAACTTATTTTCAGTTGCCTGTCAGATACGACAATGGCACGGAACTATTGACTTCACTAAAACAATCCACGTCCACGTATATTTCTGATCATATTCATGAATGGCGACGTAGAAGGCGTTTAGTGAAAGTTTTCATTCCGGATAAAATTTTGGCGGAATGGTTCATTAAATCATTATTACCCAAAATCACTGAAGATGTAGCTAAGGGAGGAGTTGTTACTGAGGAGCAATTCATTGCTCAGGCTTAGTACCTTGACCTCGTCTATACGATGTCGGGTACTTTAGATGAAAAAATCCCTGATCTTTCAAAACACGGTCAAATAACTACAACTCCTTCAGGGTCTCATGCTGTTGATGGTATGATTGGTTCAGTTAGTAATAAAAGCAAGAAGAAATCTTTAAAGAATTCTTCTCCTATAATAACTTTAACTGATTCCCCGAAAGGAGATTCTTCCGCTGAAGTTTCTGCTGACATCCATGTCATAGAGTCATCTATGACCAAATCTAAATCTGGCAGTAAAAATAAGTGGAAGAATAAAAACAAACAAAAATCAAAAGATAAAACAGATAAAAGTGAATCTACTGACGAAAAATGCAAGCCTCGATATCCTTGTTTCATTTGCGACAAGGATCATTTTACCAAAGAATGCCCACATCGAGCAGAATTTTTGAAATTTGTTAAAGGTTCTCAAAAGCCTGCTGTCTTGAAGGATCCTTTTCCTACTCAAGATAGTAAGATGATTGGTTCTACCTTGAACGCCTTAGAAGAACTCGTTATGATGATGTCTCATGTCAAGATTGCGACGCGATTGCATGATTATGGTAGTAAAAATCCCGTTGGTTGTAAAGAAGCAGAATCTTCTAATTCAAACACATCAACTACACCTCCTCCTATTTCTGATCCGCTACAGATCGAGAAACCCAACTCAGACTTAGTAATAAAACTGCCTACTAAAGGTGTACTTCGTAAATCAACTTTCAATCCACATGCAAGAGCTACTCAGAATTACAACATTGTTGAGGACTTAGCTATTTCTCTTTCAGTAATGTCAGCTTTGGAAGTGCTGCAATCATGCCCAGCACAACGTAAATTACTATTTTCTGCCATAGGAGTTGTCGATATTCAGGATTCAAACCTAATAATCTTCAATTTAGAGAATAGTACACCCCACCTACCCCATCAAATGGCTTTCCAGATTCCAGTGTTAGTAAAAAACAGACCCGTCTTTCAAACTGTAATTGATGAAGGGGCTTCTATGTGTATTATGTCAATCCAGTGTTGGAAATCGCTTGGTTCTCCCACACTCAATCAGTCTCCGACAATTCTAAAGGATTTTGATGGCCGAGGGTTCCATCCTTTTGGTATTTTTCAGAATTTACCTATAGAGGTAGAAGGAAAAACCATAAATCTAGATGTGGAAGTGGTTGATGCACCTCTAGACTACAACCTTCTCCTCGGTCGCAGTTGGTATTATGCTATGACTGTTGTTGTTTCATCAGTCTTTCAGCTTATCAAGTTTCCACATAAAGGAAAGATCATTACAATAGACCAGCTGACTTATTTCTCATCCAATCCAGCCTCTACAGAAACTAACCAGCACATCGGTAAAATGCCTATCCCTTACAAGGATGTTGGCGTAGGTTTGATTAAAGATTCTGGTTTACTAGGAACTTTTTCCTTTCCTGCTCCTAACATATCGCCTCATATCGCAAATATTCATATGATTTCATCTAATACAGTTACTTTTGATGATCCTTGGATCGTACCTTCCGATTCCGAGGTGGATTCATTTGATGGCGCGATGCCTTTGAGTCCCTTTGAAATTGCATATTAGGCTGTACAGTCATTTTCTGATCCTTCTTCAACCGAAAATGATCCAATGAATGTGATCCATGAGGAATCACTTTCTATATCTGGCTCAGCTAGAACAACATTTCCTGATCTTGTTCATACTAATGAACAGATTCATGAATTCTTGTATGTTGATGATTTACCATGGGAAGATCTACCTCACCGATCTTCGTTTTTACCTGAGCTTGATCATTTTTAAAATGAATTCTCTTCTATTTTTACTATTGACTATGTCAAAGAACCACAAAATCCATTACGACATTCTGATTCTGAGTTAAATTTGGAAAATATCTCCCAAATTATTCCTATTGACATTTCAGTTAAGCCAGGAATTATTGAAAACATTCATATAGGTGCTTCCTGTACGGATGATGAAATCCAAACTTATAAAGCCCTATTTCAAGAATTCCATGACGTGTTTGCCTGGTCATATGAAGAGATGCCAGGAATCAAATCGTCAATTGTTGTCCATGAAATTAAGACTTACCCAGATGCTAAACATGTCCAACAATGATTACGTCAAATACATCCAAGAAAAGTTGCTGCTATCAAAGCCGAAGTTGAGAAATTACTTCGTGCAGGTTTCATTTATCCAATTCCTTTAACCGATTGGGTATCGAATATTGTTCCTGCCAAAAAAAAACAAGGAACGATAAGAGTATGTATCGACTATAGGGATATTAATCGTGCTTGTCCTAAAGACAATTATCCAACCCCTTATATCGATCAAATTATTGATGATTGTGCCAGTAGTGAAATGTTCTCCTTTATGGATGGTTTTTCCGGTTACAATCAAATCAACATACTTCCTGCTGATCAACCTAAAACAAATTTCATTTGTCCGTGGGGAACATTTGTTTATTGCAAACTACCCTTTGGATTGAAGAACACTGGGGAAACATTTTAAAGGGCTATTTCTTACACATTTCATGAAATCAAGGACATTGTGCAGGCTTATCTCGATGATTTACCTACCCATTCATCTCGTAGAGCCAATCATCTTATTCATTTATGAGCTATATTTATGAGATGTAGGCATTATTGAATTCGACTGAATCCACACAAATGTGTTTCCTGTGTAGAATCAGGTCACTTAATGGGATTTGTCATTTCAAAAGTAGGCATTCGTGTCGATCCATCAAAGGTGGAAGCTATCGTCAATTTACCTCCTCCTTCGACTCTTCGCCAACTCCAAAGTTTTCAAGGGAAAGAAATTTTTTTACGTTGTTTCATTCCTAACTACACCAAGTTAACAAAGGGTTTTACTAGGTTGTTAAAATACAACGTTCCATTCTTTTGGGATGAGATCGCTGATCGATCTTTTGATGCACTCAAACACGCGTTTACCCATGCACCATTACTGCATCCTCCCAATTACAACCAGGATTATTTTTTGTACCTCGCCGCTTCTCATTCCACCATTGGGATGGTTTTAGTTCAGGAAGATGAATTCAACAATGAACATGTGATTTAATATCTTAGTCGAAATCTACATCTGACTAAGAAAAAATATTCGCATGTGGAGAAATTTCCTTGGCATCTGTCCTAGCTGTCAAAATATTTTGTCACTACATCTTATTACGCAAAACCACAGTGATTTCTGACTGTAACCGCATGATGTATATCTTAACCAAACAATTGCTAGGGGGAAAGTATTCCAAATGGATAGTTATCCTGCAGGAATTTGACTTGGAATTTGAAAATTCCAAGGTAAAGAAATCTTTGGTTTTTGTTGAACTGATGTGTGATTTCCCATCTACTGATACTAAAACTGTGGCAGAGCAGCCCTTTGTGGGCGAATCCTTGTTTCTTATCAGTACTCTTGATCCTTGGTATGGGGATATTATTTTTTATCTCGAAACCCAATATTTTCATCCTGAAATCTCACAATCTCAGCGACGGAAAATATGTTTCCAATCGCAGCAATAGAATATTATTGGTGACACACTCTATCGTCATGGAGAGGATTTTGTTTTTTGACACTGTCTTACTCATGAAGAAGCTGAGAAGGTTCTGAATGACTGTCATTTTCGAGCATGTGGTGGTCATATGTCTTGCTATGCCACAACCCAAAAGATATTGCGCGCTGGTTATTTATGGCTGTCCTTATTCAAAGATTGTATCTATGCAATTTGGAAATGCCACAATTTTCAGATCTTTGATCGTAAAATGCATGCACCACCAGCTCATCTTCACGCTATAGTTCCTGTTGGTCCTTTCACAAAGTGGGGTTTTGAATTTATTACATGTAACCCTCACTCAGCCGAGGGGCATGTGTATATTATCCTAGCGGTAGATTATTTTACTAAGTGGGCCGAGGCAATGCCTACATTTTCGGTAGACGGAAAGACTGCTGCAACTTTGATATTCAATCATATAATTGCTAGATTTGGTGTTCCTCAAGCTATCATTACAGATCATGGAAGTCATTTTCGAAATATCATGATGACTGTACTGACTGATCAACTTGGCCTGCGCCACGATAGTTCTACTCCATATTACCCACAGGCTAATGGTCTGGTTGAAACTATCAATAAATTTTTAGTCACTATGATTAAACGAATCATTGGTATTCATAAGTCAAATTGGCATACCATGCTATTTTCAACACTTTGGGCATATCAGACCTCAGTAGAAACATCAAATGGTTTCACTCCTTTTCAACTGGTTTACGGTTTGGAAGCTGTGTTACCTATTGAATGCGAAATTTCGTCATTAAAATTAACCATAGAATTACTCCCAGCTACTCCTTAAGAAGAGAAACTTTTTTTGTACTTAGATCAGCTAGATGAGAATCGACACACTGCTGCGTTAGAAAATGAGACTCATGCAAAACGAATAAAAGCTCAGTATGACAGAAATGTTACACCTCGCAACTTTTCAGAAGGAGACTTAGTTTTAGTATACGATCAAGCAAACGATAAGCTAGGGGGTGGAAAATTTGTACCTATGTGGCATGGTCCTTACATTGTTAAGCGAAAGCTGGAAAAAGGGGCCTATGAACTGATAGATTTTGATGGGGTCTCCTTAGATAAACCCATAAATGGGCTTTATCTGGAGAGATATTATGCTTAAATTATAAGTGGAGATTTTTGTTAGATTAGTTTCTTTACTATTGGTGTGTCTTAGATTAGAAAAGAGTGCCTAGTTTAGAGTGTGCTCTTATCACTATTCCTTCTTATCTGGGTTTTACTCTTGATATTGCAGATGTTGACGTTTCTTCAAACATATATTGGTTTTGCTGGTGGTGCTTGTCGTAGTACACAGAACATTTCTTCCGCAGCTTGGGTTATCTATTCACCCTCTGATGAGTTAGTATCCATGCATGGGGTATGCCTGGGTTAAACAACGAATAAAATTGCAGAGTATAGTGCAGTGACTGAGTTACTATCTGAATCCATATCATTTGGAATTCATAGTTTAATTGTTAGGTTGGATTCTGAACTCGTTGTATTACAGCTTAACAGAGTTTATGCCATTAGAAATCAGGTATTATTACGGTTATTTTTGAGAGTTCGTCTCTTGGAACGTGAGTTTTATTACATTGAATATTAGCATATTCCAAGACATTTAAATACATTAGTAGACGGAGTTGCTTCTAGTATGATAAATAGACATTTGCAATAATCAAAATAGTAAATTACACAACATTCGATAACATGTTACACAAGATAGCCGGTAATAATGATATATCATAACATAGAAGTGTGTTTCAAAATATACATCGTCTTCGATCATAGGTTGAAAAACACCTTATGATCAGCAAAAATGATAATACAAAAATTCAAAAATGTCATGAGTCTACAAAATTGTTCATCTTCTCCCTGGTGATGATCACGATAAGAAACTACTGCTCGGACCACCCTACACAGGAACCTCCTAAAAGGTCCTGGGACCCCAATCACATATATATGTAACCTAAGTGGATTATCATCTATATCAGTTTCTGGAATATCTTGTGTCAAGTGCTCTAGATGATGCTCCAAGTCGGTCAGGATCTCTGTTGATTTGCCCTGTGGGGCTAGTGCTGCTGCAGCTGGGTGTCTCCTCTCATAAGGCTGGAGAGCAGCTAGCTGTTTTGGGCCCACGTCTGCATTTAAAATTTTGATTATTAGTTTTGGACAATTAAAATACAAAAAAAATAAAAAAAAATTAGAACTTAGAAAATGTTGAAAATGGTTTTTACCTTAATCATCCCACTGTTATCCTACTGGAAGAGCCATGTCTCGGTCGCCACGGAAGTCCATCCCGGCATATGGAAAGTCCTCAATCACAAAAATTTGGTTGTTCAACCAACGAAAATATGCAGGTGGAAATCGAACAACCTCTATGCCCTTAGTGTGACGGGCCATCAAAGCTACCCAGCTAATCATCCGAGGTTCCCGGGCAGTGCCTGAATCGATTGGAATGAGTTGCGGAGCCAGTAAGGGTATCATCTCCAAAGCAAATGTAACCACAATGGATCCGTAACCAAATTTGTTTAATTTCCCATTTTTTTCTCTGGTTAGTTGACCTTTCACATTGGCCAATACTACTTCGCACCAGTTGAATATGGTGCCTTAGAAACAATCTACTGAAATTCGCATTTGGGATCCAGTAGCCACATGCAATGCTACACTCTCGCACAGTCTAGTAATAGTGAATGAAATGAATTTAAGCTCAGGTTGGATGATATTTTTAATATCAATACATTTATCCTTGGGGTCCGCTCGATCATCGCAAAACTCTAGTCGAAGACTAGCGACAAACTGGCCACCTCGCCTAGTCCTAAACAGGGATATTTGCTCCACCCTCTTGGGTAAACCAGTCAAAAAATATATATCCTCTGGCTCAATTTCGAGCCAGTGGTCGCCAATCATGAAACACTGGTCCTGTGTGTCCCATCTGTTTACGATCCATGTTAGGAGGTCTACTTGGGCCCTCATGCCCTGTATGGCCCAGAACTTGTAAAATCTGCATGCTCTCAATGCCTGCAGTGTGGGCATATGATTCATTGCAGCGTCATCTACATCTTCATGCTCACGTTCTATCCAAGTAAGCATTTTGAATGTCCTACAATACACAAAGAGACATATTAGAATAAACTTGTTTGAAAAATTTTGGGTGGAAATTGAGAAATTTAAGTTTTAAAATTCATTAAGCGGGGTCCGGACCCATTGCTTATACACAGTGCATAGGAACGCATGGGCACTGTGCAATAGGTGCGAACCCACGACCTTTTTCCTTGTAATAAAAATTCAAGGTCCTCAGGGCCCGCATGTTGTGCCTGCGGATCCCCGCGAGTGATTTTTTAAACCTATTTTTCCTTCAAAAATGAAATTTAAAGCCTAAAAAAAAAATGTAAACAGATCGAATGCAAGATAAGGAGGACTTGGATTGCCTGGAGTTGACAGATTTCGATTCCAACGGACGGATTTTCCAAATCTTCACCGGAATTTTTTTACCCAAAAGCTCTCACTTTTCACTCTAAACTCAAATGGTAAAAATGAAGTTAGAAATGCCCTTTCTATAAGTTTTTTCGAATAAATGAATTTTTAATTTGTTTATTTTTCACTTTAAAAGGTAATTTTTGAAAATATTTTTATTTATCTTAAATAGGTATGTGTAATATTTCGAGTTTTTGTGCAGAAAATTTGATTTTTCGGGAAAATTGATCGTTTTTCGACGAAGAGCATACTTTTATCATTGTTTCGGACTCTTTCAAAAATTTACGAAAAAGAGAAACACTAGAGTCCTCTTTTAAGCCTTTTTAGACTCTCGAAAATTGAAAATATTGTCGAGCACTTGATTATTCAAACTCGTTAAAATAAATGAATGATCGTCCTTTCAGTATAAGTTTATCCCTTTGACGGACTGAAATGGACTATTTACGAAAAAGGTATAAGTTGACTAATTACGGTCAATAGAGTTCTCTCCCACATTATTTTATCCTTTTTCGGGCTCCAGAGACTAAATTTACGAAAAAGTACACCCATGGAGTTTTCTTAAGCTTTTTCTTTTGACTCCCTAAAATTGAAAAACATCGACTTTCTCCTATACTGGACTTGTTAAAATTTAACAATAAAAGACCTATTCAATTTTAAACAAAAACGAACCACTCCTTCTTAGGGTTCAAATCTTAAACTAAGTTGAACTCATCTGAAGGATGAGCTTATAAATAAGAAAATTTTATCCTCCTCAAGCTTGTCAAAAATAAAGAGGTACTTGCCAGAAATGGTGGGGGAAAAGAGAGAAAAATGAACCTGTTTGTTACATTTTGATTATTCAAAAAACCGTTAACCACTCTTGAACACGACACTTTTGTTCACCTAGGTTGGGAAAATCCTTTGCCTAACAGTGTTAATCAAACCATATTGAAAGTCTTCAGCCGGTTTCTGGGTATTACCTTTTGGTCAATTGTCACCAAGCCATCTGCAGTGTCGTTATGTGTTCAAGAGGACAATTTAAACAAACCATTCATCTGCAAAAAAAAATTCTTCCATTTGACCATCCCTGAGTCAGTCCTTGCCAATATATTTATTCAAAACTTGATCTATGATTTCGTGTTGTGGGCTTGCCTACGACGGATCACTTTCTATCGACGACAACTCATTATCTAGGAAATTGATTTAGAAATCGTCAGTACCTTGAAATCTGCATGCCTCAATGGCAGGTTTCTCACCTTCGATGACAGGTTGCATCATTGACCTTCGATCGAATGATTCTGTGACATGTTCGACTTTAGCTCATTCATTCACATTTCATGGATTGTACTGAGTACTTTGAGGGCCATTGACATTACTGGTGGTTACTCTCACACTTGTTAATAGTTCACATTATTGACTAGTAATCAAGTGGTTTCTACCATGTTCGACTTTGACACATTCATTCACATGGATAGAATCGTACTAGTTCGGGAAGCAGAAATCAAGACCCTAGATCTAATTTCTACCATCCAGGCTGCGATGAATTTTGTTATTCATTTATATAGTGGAATATTCATAAACAGATGGCTGCGTCCATATTGTGTCTACACATGTCTATACTGTTGCTGTATTGAAAAATCATTCCTGTATCAAAATAGTTTAAATCAGTTTTCTAGTTAGTTTTGATCTGAGTATGGGAATGCCTACCTCAGTAATGATATGTCTACATATATATATTTTGCATTGAATTTTTTTACAAGTTCCGACTGGAGTGTCCACGAGATGATCCTTGAAATGATAAAGTACTTCACTCTTCATACATGATAGACTCTATCTTCATCTATTACAGACTTCGCACTTTAGGGAGCAATCTGTTGCACTCAAAATTGTCACCTTGACATTATGTTATCTATATGAGCTCATTATCACTCATACTCTCCTCCTTTTCAAGTCTAAAACATCAGTTCCTCATGTCAAGCCTTAAAAATAAGAGAAAAGCTCTCAAAATTCACTAAAACTTTGGTATCACACTTTCTCTTTGTCTTACCTGTGGTCCCGCACCTAATGGTCATGTCTTCTGCCTACCTGACCGCACTTTCTCTGTGTTAAGAGTGCGGACCCCTGTAAAAGATTAAAAAAGTGCACGTAAACTGAAAAAGATCACTTTTAGTCATTTCTAGAAGCCTCTGGAAGGAATCTTGCAGTGGCAGAACCGCTCTTTTCAGGTTCATGTATCCCATGCATTAAGGAGCTAACCCCTTGATGTGAGGACGTTATCCCTTTGAAGGAGGAATCTATCCCTTCATAGGTGGAACTGTAACCTCCTCTTTTGCACTATAAAAAGAGGCCTTGGGCAGCCTCAAAGGGAGTTCAAGCTTTAGTGTTATTTGAGGTTAAGTGTTGTTGGAACTTAGACTCCTTTAGCTAAGATTTTATGAGGAAAGATTACATATCTACATGTATCTCGGTTGGAAGAGTGCAAGACCTGTCAAAGAAGAGGAAATTCCTGCTTCGGACCCCGGGAGGACCTGTTCAACATCAAGGCTGAAAAGGTTGTAAGGTTCTTCTACTATTTCAAATTTAATACAAATAAGTTTGTTTTTCTTAATAAGCTATCAATTGATTATTTATTTTATGGATTCCTTGATCACCATAATAGATATGATTTATGAATATATGCTATGTAGGTGCTATTTTCTATTTGTTTGTTTTTTATTGCAGATCTTCAAGGATAGCTCTTTCGGGTGACTGAAGGACGACTACTACAAACAAGTGTTGGATCAAGGCAGGATCATAACACCTTTGTAGCGTTTACTTATAAATCATGATATATCTAGAGAAAGATAGATTTAATTTCCTTTTTGTTACTAGACTATCTTCTGATACTATGGAGATTGATCTTGTCTGCAATATAGATTTATCCGGCCAACAAAACTCCTAGGATTTTCTAAAATATATTTCCTCCATGAACTTTACATTTCGTTGTACAACAATTTTCCTACTCCAAGGAATGTAGATTCTGTATGCCTTCCCATTCTTTATATATAACGCCAGATATCCATTTTCCCCAGTCTTGTCTAATTTCTTCCTCTTCTCTTCGAGTACATGGAAGTATGCCACAATGACAAAGATTTTGAAGTGGCTTACTTCTGGCTTCCTACCGGTGAAGACAATTTCTGTAGTTATCTTACCCAATGGGCTTTGAGGAATCCTACTATGAACATACACATATGTATTACAAGCTTCAACCCATAGAAATTTGGGCATGTATTGATCACACAGGATTGCCCTTGTAGCCTCTAGAATAGTTCTATTCTTCCTTTCTATGATTCCAATTTTCTCCAGATTATATCGAGTCGTCCACTCTTGTCTAATGTATTACATTGTGAAAAACTCGGTGAAGTCTTTATCAATGTATTCTCCACCATTTTTCTGATCACAATATATTTATCCACTTTCCTGTCTCATTCTCAACCAGATCCTTAAACTCCTTATTGGAGTGGGGTCCCTTAGGATTGAATTTTGATAATAATATAGTATTTTTGTATTTTTGAGTCGTGTGCACAAGAAATTCACAATTCAAGGGGCTTTAGGGCGGGTCAAATCCCCTTCATGAGTTCTAATGGGAAAAAGGGTAAAAATAAGAGTCGTAAACCAAAGTTTTCAGACCATAGGATGAGTGCAAGGTATGTTATAAATTGAAGTGTAGATCAAGTTGGATAGAAAAAAAATTAGATCATTTATAAGCAATTTTATGATGTTCCGAGGAGTGAAGTGGTTTTTCTAGGTTTAGAAGGCTTCTGTTGGCTATGTGCATGGAGACCTTAGTCCTACTGTGTGCGGACCCCACTGGCTATGTGTGCGGGTGGAACAGAAGTATTGTAAGGATATTATGAATTTTGAATGAATAAAGAAGTGTTTTGGATAATCCTGAATATCAAATGCATCAATATTTCACTTTATGATATGTTTCTTTGTATTATTTCCGATTACTGAATCAAGTACATTATCTATGTTTGGATCAGTTGCGTACCTAATTTTTTGTCTTATATGAATGTTACATGCATAGATATGTTACTTTAATATCTGAATATCACGTTATTAAGACTATTGAAGGGGTTGAAAAGCCTATATTCGTGCGCGTGCAGGATAAACTGTGTAATTTGACCTATATCTACCTAATTAAGGTTTTTTTGTTAGGGTTTCAGTTGCAATGGTCAGACTGCTATCATTATAGATGTGAAGGCACCCACATTATTTAATTCTCTCTCTCAAGGTGTGGAAAACTGGTTCCAACACCCCCCATACTGCTTTGAGTGAGACTTTGACCTTCACAAGTAGGTCACTACTAAAAGAGCCAGTAGTAATAGTGTTTTGTTGGTTAAGCTTAATTCCGAACCTGGATCAGGACCCCTCAAGTAAACAAATGGTTCCATTGCGGGGACCGAGATCGTTTTGAGAAAGAAATTGGGTCATGTGGAAGCCATCAAAACCTGAATTAGAAAATTCGTTTGAGAAGTAAATTCAGGAATTTTCCATTAAGGAGAACAAAAGTAAGAATTTGTCTACTGAATATTGAAAAAAAAAGTATAGCTTTACATAGGTTCACTAGATTTTATTTGTGACCTCTGTAGAAGAATTACAGGAGTGGTTATCAAGGTTAGCAGAGTTCCAAACTTGTTGGAAGGATGACAAGATCACTCAGTGGACACCTGAGTTGATCCAATAGTTAGAAAAAACTGAAAACTCTATCACCCATATTGTAGATCATTGGGTTGACAACGTTTTGGGAGGATTTGTAACTAAGAGGTAACTTAATATTCTCTATACCCTTGTTGATTAATATTTTATTGTGTTAAAATGGTGTTTTGTGTAGTCACATTGAGTGAATGGCCCCGAACACGCTGGAAATCACTATGTGTGACAGAAAATACTACTGAGTTAAGTAGAGAGGGGATAAATCTATATACAACCCTCTAAGAAATTCACCTGATAGTGATATAGAGAGTGATGAGGCTATGCACACTGTAGGTACCCCTCCACCTACTCTGTAGTTGAACTCACACAAGGGAAAGTCATCTCCTACTCCACTTCACCACCAGGAGACGATATGGCTGCGCATATGAAGCTACCCACATTCAAGGGTGTGGGAGATGATGACATGGATATGTTTTGGTTCATTTCAATGTAGTACGAATTGCGCAAAATTTTAACACTGATGATCTCAAGAGAGTGCATCTAGATATGGAATTCCAAGGTCGCGTACTAGACTTGCTTATGGGATATCTGACTCAACACACTAACCCAACTGTTACTCAGATCAAGGACACTTTGAAGCAACAATTTAGAAATCCAAATCCCTACTCATAGTATGTAAAATAGGTAAAGCATATCAAACAAGAGGCGATTGAATCTATTTGGGATGTAGATCAGCGGCTGGAGTGCACTATCAACGAAGGAGGATTTATCTATGATGATAAGAAGCATAAGGAATGGTTGATTTCCATTCTCTTGCCACACCTACATAGGCCTATGTACCAGCAAAATATTGAATCTCAGGATGAAGCTCTTGAAGTTTCCATGAAACTAGAAGACATGCCCAAAGGTGATGACCAATTTGGAATGCCACAAATCTAAAATCAATTCAAATAAATGCACTTGGAGATTTAGAACCTATGCAGATACAAGTGAAATGAAGTTGGTGCAGATGTATGGTTTATATGTTGTAAGGTTTTGGACACAAAAAATATCAGTGCACTTTGTTCTCAAATTACATGAAAGTGGGAGGGCCAAATCCATTATGCCCTAGGGATGCTGCAGGACCGAGTGGTTCTCCCTAGCTATGGTGTAGTGACTGTAAGGTAGCTGGATGGCATGACATGAACCATTCCCCTCGATTAGGAAGCTATGTGCCAGAGCTGAAGAAACAATGGTGCATATTTTGTTCTTCAGTTTTCCACGATGAGCACCACTGTCACACATTTTAGCTAATGATGGACAGTGCCAACCTATATAGGGTACAAGCCAACCCATCTTCACTAGCATCTCCATATGGGCGTGAAGGATCTCCAGCAAAAGGATGGGGAGGATGGAGAGGTGGAGGCACAGGTAGTGAAAAAGGACAATTAATTTGATATAACTGTGGAGACGATGGACACTATGCGCATGAATTTCTGAACCCTACATGACAGTCTTGCAAGTATTGTAGATAATTTGATCATGTTATTGAATATTGTCCTGTTTTAATTGCTAGAATGTAGGAAAAGAAACAACAGATGCCCACGCAGAATATACAAATGGTTAAAGTTGAGGAACATGATGATGATCCAAATATAAAAATAATTACATGCAGTGGAACTGCTACCGGAGGAGATGAGGGAAAGAAGGTTTATACAGAGCCATTGATCAGGAAGGCCTCTGAAAAGAAGGGAGGATTCAACCTGCAGAAGGAAAAGTAGACTTTTATTAAAGCTGGCAAGGATTTTCTTGCTACAGGTGCATCCACATCCAAGTCAATCATGGAAGCAAAGAATGATGATCAATTCAAACCCTTCCTGCAATCCTGCATTAATATATTGTGTAACCAATAAGCAATAGAAAACCTTCAAGTGCTAATAGATAGTTGTGCAGAAAAATAATTGCCTCAAAATGAAACTAAGGCTGTGAACATGATTTATAAGAAGAAGAAGAGAAATGGTCGAGATATGCACATGATCGTGCAAATTGGAGAATATGAGATGAACGAGGCCATCATGGACTTAGGGTCTGATACAAATGTTCTACCTAACCAGACTTGGAAAAAAATATGGGCGAACCAAAGCTGGAATGGTCCACCATTCAACTGCACATGGCTAATCAACATAAGATCATTCCACTTGGAAGGCTCCCCCAAGTTCAGAGATATTGTTGGAGTAAAGGTAAGATAAGATTTTGAAGTAATACAAATTGTGGATGATGCAGACCCTTACCCCACTCTACTTGGGCTAGATTGGGCCATCGATATCGGAGGTATCATCAAGTTAAAGCACAGAAGCATGATCTTTGAAAATGATGGTACGCAGGTAGTAGTACCTTTGGATCTAGTGGAAGGATAAATATATATAGAAACAATGCACGAAGGAGATTATGTTGACCATATCTACAAGATGACTGCTTGGGATGAGGATTGGATCAACACTATGGCTGATGGAATGCTGAATTTGGAAAATGATAACTCATGTTTCTTAGATTCAGATGGGGAAATTAAGAATTGGAAAAATCGGTTGCATGATGTTTTCGCATTGAACTACCTTAAGATCACTAAAATTTCCCAATGCATCTCCTCATATATAATATAATTACCCTATTTTGATGGTTCTGATAATGTTTTATTATTTTTGGAAAATTTGGAAAAAGTTGTCCCAGAAGAATGGAGGTTCTGGGCACTTTATCTGGCCACATGCGCAACCCCAACGTGTTGGTGGGATACACACAAAGGAAGCTTTAAGGGCTGGTATAAATGTAGTAAAATGATGAAGTTGCGCTTTGAACCACCCGCTACCCCACTAACTTAGCTCTTTTATGGTCAAGGTGACCCGTGCAAACACTTGGCCATGTGGATTGATCCGGATTTATGGAGGAACGCAACAGAATAAACATATAACCATAAATAAAAATATGCAGCGGAAATAACACTTCATTTCATTAATATCAAAGAAATGAAATTTGCGTACAGAAAGAATGGAAATAAAAATAGCTAGGGCGCTGGTAGCTATCTCTGAGAATATATGTGGTGGCTACAGGCCTTTGAACTGAGTTACAATGAGGCTTGAGCACCTATTTATTATTTAGACACAATGGGAAATCCTCAATAGCCAAAACCCTAACCCTAGGAGATGAAGCGCCAAAACTATGGGCCCTGTTTGGGTAAATTGGTGTTTCAACTTCCCAGGGGTGTAACTTTGACATACGATCTCCGTTTGACTCGTACCATACCTAGTTAGAAAGATCTATCCGAGGACTAAAAAATTTGAACGAGAAAAATCAATCTATGGACCCATGTTGCTCTTCTTTTTTTCCAAAAAATGTCGTTTAGGGCCTCAAAACAGCTCCAGAAGTTCAGGACCCGAAAAACTGCTAAAAATAGTAAGTTGAGCCGAAACTGAAAAACTGAAAGAGACAATGGTGGGGCCCCAAGTGGAATAGGTGGGTGACCACCAATATCCACCTGGATCATTCCTCCCCCCTTAGGAAGTAATGGTCCCCATTGCGTTAAGTTCCTCCATGAGATGAGGAAATTTCTGTTGAACTTGGTCCCTGGTGAACCACTTTCCTTGGTGCAGGAGTTGGCCAGCTTTGACAACCTGATACAGTTGGATATTTTGTTGGTGAGTGTTCTTGATTTACATGTCCATGATACAATCTATGGTGGCCTATTCCATGTAGTATGGGTTTAGCTCTGTTGGTGTGAGTCGTTTAGCAATGTCAGAGGTGTCCAGTAGAGGTGGGAAGTAAGGACGAAGGTGGTCCACATTGAATACTGGGTGCAGACCAGGGAATGGTGGAATACTGAGCTCGAAGGAATTTTTCCCTACAGCCTTGGTGATGGTGTACAGCCTGTATCGGAGCGAGCAAAGCTTGCGGCGGGGTCCAGTGAGGCGCTCCTTCTGCAAATGTAGCCATACTTTGTTGCCCACCTAGAAGTTGTGTGGCACCCGGTGTTGATCATGGCGTTGCTTATACTTAGCATTGGCTCTATCCAATATGTCATGAACCTGTTGGCAGATGTGTTGAATGTGCTCGATGAATCTATTTTCTTTGTCAACTTCAGACTGGACATGAGTCGAATCGGCCTGAGTAGCCGCAAATGGCATGGCTACGTCAATGGGACATAGTGGCTGGAATCCCAAGCTCACCTGAAAGGGGCTATGGCCGATTGAATTGTGGAGAGCCCGATTATAACTATGTTGTACATAGGGGAGGTTCTCATCCCATGTGTGTGGATGATTTGAATTTTACATGCGTAGAATGTGTACAATCATTCTGTTGACGACGTCTGTCTGGCCATCTGTTTGGGGATCGAAAGCTGTGGATTTGGTGAGCTTGGTGTCCAGCATTGACCAAAGGATGGACCAAAATTTGCTAAGGAGCCTACTATCCCGATCTGATATGATAGATTGTGGGATCCCAAAGTGCACCCACACTCGTTCAAAGAAGAGTTTAGTAGTGGCTTCTGCTGTGATATTCTTCTTGCAGGCCGCCATAATGGCCATCTTCGAGAATATGTCGACGACCATGAAAACACAGTCATTTCCATGCTTATTAGAATATAGGCCTAACATGTAATCCATGGAGATTAATTCCCAAGGTTGACTAGGGGTAGGTAGCAGAGTATATAGGCCTTGCTTCTCGATGGTCGGTTTGGCAATGGCACAAGCAGTGCAGGATCTAATGTGCTTCTCGACATCCTTTCGAAGGTTCGACCAATAGAAATAATTCTGTAGTATAGCTACTATTTTCTCAACCCCGAAATGCCCAACGACTCAAATATAGTGTGCTTCCCATATCATCTTGGCACGCTCGCTTGAAGGAACACAAAGGTGTCCCAGGTGACGTAAAAGTGCATCTTGGAGGTGAAAATTTAGAACTTGCGTACCCCCCAAGAGTGCCTTGTAAGTGTGGCCGAATTCTGGGTTTCTCTCATAGAGAAGTAGCCAATCAGAAGTCTCGTGCCCACAAGAGTTGAGAACGATGGTGAGCACCACGATTGGTGATCGGCTGAGGCATTCTGCAACATTATTGGTGCTTCCCTTCTTGTACTTGATGTTCAAATGAAACTGTTGCAGATATGTGGAACACTTCTGATGGCGATCATTCTGCAACTTCCCTTATGTTTGTATGAACTATAGGGGTCGGTGGTCTATGTGGATGATTGTTTCCTTCCCCAAAATTTAATGCTTCCATTGTCGACAAGCTTGCACAATGGAATACATTTCTTTGTCATAAGTGGGATACTTGCGAACTGTGTCAGACAATGTCTCACTGTGATATTCCACTGGATGTCCCTGTTGAGTAACAACTGCCCTAATAGCATAGTCAGAGGCATTTGTCTCGATCTCAAATGGCTGTTGCAAGTCTGGTAATGGGAGCACTGGGGAGAAACAGAGGTGATTTTTCAATTCTGTGAACACCTTCTGTTGAGGTTCTGACCAAAATAATTATTCTCTCGCTCCTCCCTTGGTAAATTGACCCAAGGGCCAAGTGATATGAGAGAATCCCAACACAAACCTATGGTAGAAATTAGAAAGACCCAGAAAGTTGTGAAGCTCTGTTATAGTGGTTGGGGCTGGCCAACCCAAATGACTTGGATCTTGGTTGGATCCACATGCACCCCCCTTTCATCAATAATGTGTCCTAGATATTGAACCTGTTTCATGCCAAAAGTGCACTTCTCCAAATTGGCACACAACTTGTGTTTCCGCAGTGTTTGGAGGACTTGTCAGATGTGGTGAAGGTGCTCTTCCCAAGTCTTGCTGAAGATCAGAATGTCATCCAAGTACACAACTACAAATGAGTTGGTGAATGACCGCAATATGTCATCCATCATCCTCATGAAGGTTGTGGGAGCATTCGTCAACTTGGAAGACATGACCATCCATTCAAAAAGGCCTTCCTTGGCTTTGAAGGCAGTCTTCCACACATCAGAGGGTTCAATTGGTACCTGGTGATATCCAGACTTCAAGTAGATCTTGCGATAATATTTTTCACCTTTGAGTTGGTCCAGAAGGTCATCAATCCATGGGATCGAGTACCTATTCTAGACAGTGATCTTGTTCAGTGCCTGATAGTCAATACAGAGTCTCCACGTCCCATACTTCTTCTGTACCAACATGATCGGGCTCCCACAGGGTGATGAACTTGGTCGGATGTGACCTTTCTGCAATAGTTCCTGAATCTACCTCTTGATTTCATCATTCTCTAGAACAGAGCGTTGATAGATCGGTCCATTGGGTAGAGGCGCACCTGGGGTTAGATCAATTAGGTGTTTGACCTGACAGTGCAGAGGAACCCCCGTGGGTAAGGTGAAGATGTCCTCGTATTCCTCCACAACCTTATCCATTTGTTGTTGTCATGTAGAGGAGCCATATCTGGAGGTCGTGGCCACAATATTTTTCTTGCCCTGGGGGCAGATCATCAGGAAAATGAATTTCCTGGTTTGGGAAATGAGCTTACTACATTGTTTTGCAGTAACCAAAGAGATAGCGGCAGGAGGTGGTACCTCTGGTATCCTGTACAAATTATTTCCCAAAGTAACAATAATAGCACGAGGCTGAGACTCATACACAACATGACGCTTCCACAAATATGGTTGTCCTAATAATACATCAGAAACATCAATAGGAGCAACATCACATAATACCTCATCCGTGAAGGGCTTGATGCTATAGGGAAGGCGGCACTGCTGGCTGACGCGGAGATCTCATCCTTGGTAAAGCCACCCAATGGTGTATGGATGTGGGTGAGCTGTGGTCGAAAAGCCCAACTGCTTCACGGCGTCTGCTAAAATGAGGTTCTTTTCACTCCCATTGTCGATAATGAACTATACTAGGGATCCCTTTACCCACATCTGGGAGTGGAAGAGACGTTCCTCCTCCTCTGGATCTTCCAGTTTCTCCTTCTGGATCTTCGTAGTGGCAACAGTGGCATTGGGCTCCACATCAATAATCTATTTCCCTTTGTCATTCCCCTTGTCAGGTTCTGATTCAGAGTCAGAGCATGCATCTGACTCAGAAGCTCTCATCTCGGCCACCAGCGGCTGCTTGGCCCGACAATCACTTGTGTTGTGAGTGGAGCTCTTATGGAACTCACACCACTTTCTCGTGTCCTTCTTTGGCTTTGCGGTGTTGTTCTTTGCTTGTGGCTTTGACAGGTTGTCTTGAGTCAACATGCCTTGGCTCTGTCCTTTTTTTTGTATTTTGGGAGCACCCTTCCCTTGCTTTTGATTCGCAGATCCAAAGTCTTGCTTCTTCTTCTTGAATTTCTGCTCAATCTTGGCAGCATACCGGTATGTCGTACCAAGCGAGGAGATGTCAAGGAACTCCATTTCCTCCTAAATGTATCTATGCAGACAAGTATGATACTTTAGCACCATATGTTTCTCTAAATATTTGATACCCAACTTGGTGCGTATGGTATCGAACAGATTCGTCAGCTCATGCACATCTTGATCCCTTTGTTGTCGCAGTGTGGTCCATTGTATGTACTTGTCCTCATAGCTCCCCATGGGATAGTATTGTTCCTTGATGCTGTCTTGGAAAGAATTCCAACTGGGTACGGTCGAGAATAGAGAGGGTTCTGTCTCGTCCTTTTTCTCACAGTGGGTTTCCCACCAGTCCTTGACATGGGGGGTAGCTTTGAGGAGTGCAAAAATAATCTTCTCCCTGTCGGAGAAATCATGAACCAAGAAATATCCTTATAATAGATTCAACCATCTATCTATGACAGCTGCATCTATTTGACCCTCAAATATGGGAATTTCAAAATTTTCTTGTACCTTAAAAGGAGTCGCACCTCCAGAGTGGCTACTGGATGCAGATGCGCTGCCAGTGGGCAGCCGTTGAAGGATCTGGGAAAAGTTATCCATCATTGAATTCCTTTGTTTTTCGAGGGCCTCCTAGAGCAATATTTTGATAGGATCTGCTGCTCCCTTATATTTCTTTTCGTCCCCCATGGGCGTCCATCGGGGTTTGCGAGGCTGATCTTGCAAAGGTTCCACCAGATCGAGCCCTAACTCCTTATACCCCGACCTCGTTGGGGACATGCAAAGAAAGATCGAGAAAAAGCAGCTCGCTCTGATACCACTGATCTGGATTTATGCAGGAATGCAACAGAATAAAAATATAACCATAAATACAAATATACAGCATAAATAGAACTTCATTTCATTAATATCAAAGAACTGAAATTTGCTTACAGACAGAATGGAAATAAAACTAGCTAGGGCACTGGTAGCTATCTCTGAGAAGAGATGTGGTGGCTATAGGCCTCTGAAATGAGTTATAATGAGGCTCAAGGGCCTATTTATTATTTATACATAATGGGAAATCCTCAACAGCCAAAACCCTAACCCTAGGAGATGAGCACCAAAACTATGGGCCCCGTTTGGGTAAATTGGTGTTTCAACTTCCCAGGGGCGTAACTTTGGCATACGATCTCTATTTGACGTGTACCATACCTTATTAGAAAGATATATCCGAGGACTAAAAATTTTGAACGAGCAACATCTGTCCATGGGTCGTCCATGGACCCATGTTGCTTTCCGTTTTCCCAAAAAACATCGTTTAGGGCCTCAAAACGGCTCTAGAAATTCAGGACCCGAAAAACTGCTAAAAATAGTAAGTTGAGCCGAAACTAAAAAAATGAAAGAGATAATGGTGGGGCCCCAAGTGGAATAGGTGAGTGACCACCAATATCCACCTGGATCATGGATCGAGGTTTGGAACAAGAAGATCTGGAAAAAATGGGTCCATATGTTTGTCCATTCATTGGGAACAATACCTACTACATGGTATTTGGAAACAGAGTTGCGCTAAGTGACTCACCATTGGATTACAATGACTGACAGTTTTCTCTAAACCCTTAGCTTGGTCAAGGGATCAAAAGAATTGGATGGAGCCCTGCAAGATATAGAAGCACTTTTATTTGATGAGTCTAGGCCTCGAATATAATGTGCTACTCCAACATGGCAAGCAAAGATGC
This sequence comes from Pinus albicaulis, assembly GCA_034641835.2. NCBI lineage: Eukaryota > Viridiplantae > Streptophyta > Pinopsida > Pinales > Pinaceae > Pinus > Pinus albicaulis. The sequence goes on from CM076569.1 coordinate 528,836,566, forward strand.
AAGACATTGTCAACTGTAGGAATTTTGTGATAGAGGATAATGAGTAATATCCAATGAATATCAACATCCCCAAGTATGAAGCAGAGCATGCAGTTGCAAGGTCCTTATAATTAGGGATGTAACTAAGCCTCTAAAATTAAAGGAGTTCAACATTGGGATAGAGGAGCAGCCCAAGTTGGCAAAGATAGGAGACTATTGGGATGCTGACACCATAGGAAAGGTTGTAGAGCCATTGACAGAGTATCACGACATGTTTCCCACAAATTTCTCTCAACTGAAGGGAATTGTAAGATATTTGGGAGTTATGAATATCACTATGAAACTAGATGCACACCTTGTCAAGTAGCGCCCATACCAATTAAATCCCAATTATAGGAAGACAGGGAAAGAGGAATTGGAAAATATGGTTGTTTCATGCATCATAGAGCTTGTAGAGTAGTCTGATTGGGTGTTCCCCATGGTTGTTCAAGAAAATAATACCAAGGGAGAGATATGGATTCGTGTAGATCTCTGCAAGTTGAACATGCATGTGTGCATGACCCCTTCCCTACTCCATTTTCAGATGAGATCTTGGATGATGTGGGAGGAAAAGAGGCTTATTCTTTTACTGATGGATTTTTAGGGTATCATTATATCATAATTGCACCAGAAGACCAAGGAAATACCACCTTTGCAATGGAATGGGGGTATTTCCAATACACAGTCATGCTTTTTGGATTGAAAAATGCACCAACTGTCTTCTCGCGCGTAGTAGTAGTTGTGTTCAAGGAATTCATGCAAAAGTTCTTGGAGGTATATTTTGATGATTGGACTATGTTTAGACTGGTAAAGAAGCATGTATCCAACCTACGCATGATGCTTGACACTTGTAGGAAGCACAATATGTCTCTTAACTTGAAGAAATGTATATTCTATGTTCCTTTTGGAATCTTGTTGGGCCATATTTTGTGTCAGCAAGGGTTGATGGTAGATCCTAAAAAGATTGCAATTATTATCAACCTAGAAATCCCTACCAATGAGAAACATTTTCACTCCATTCTTGGAAATACTGGGTATTACAAAAAATTCATTCAAGGCTATGCTTAGATCACTGCACCTATGGAGAAATTGTTGAAGAAGAATGTACCCTTTTTCTAGGACGAGGAATGTCAAAAGAGCTTTGAGCTACTGAAGGAAAAGATCATGACTGCACATATTCTAATATTCCCATACTCGTCCAAGGTAATCCATGTACGTGTTGATGCATCTGATATAGTACTTGGAGTTATTTTACCGCAACCAGGAGAAGGAGACATTTATCACCCCATTGCTTTTGCCAGTATGAAGCTCTCTAGTGCAGAGCAACACTACTCAACCACAAAGAGGGAAGGATTGGACATGGTATATGCTCTACAAAAATATAGGCACCATCTGCTAGGAGGGCACTTCAAGATGTTCACTAACCATTTTGCATTGAAATACCTGGTTAATAAGCCTATGTTGGGGGGGAAGATTTGTAGACGGTTGCTTCTCTTTCAGGAAAATGACTTTGAAATCATTGTGAAACCTGGTAGATTAAATGCTTGACCACATCAGTTGTCACACATTGAGAATGGGGGGGAACCAACTATTTTGGAAGAAGGATTACCTAAAGTGAAACTCTTTTCTATTAAGGTGGTTGATGAACACTTTGCTGATATTATTCACTTTTTGACCACTGGAAGTGTGTCTGTTGAATACTTGGTGCAACAAAATAAGGAGTTGGCTTTGCGCATAGCTAATTTTACGTTGATTTCTGGTCAATTATACAATTTGGGAGCAGATAAAGTGCTAAGAAGGTATGTTTTATAACATGAAACACATGACATCTTAGCTGAGGATCATGGAGGAGTGGCAGGAGGCCACTATGCATGGAAGGCCATTGCGCAGAAGGTGTTGTGTGCTGGTTTATGGTGGCCCACGTTGCATACGATGCCCATGCGTATTTTAAAGCTTGTGATGCATGCCAAAGGATCGGGAAGCCCTCATGCAGAGATGAAATGCGCCTGCAGCCTCAGATGGCCCTTCAGGCTTCTGATAATTGGGCTATAAATTTTGTTCGACCTACATCATCATTGCCACATATTATGTAACCATATTGGAAGAAGCTAAGCCAGTCAAGTATTGGAGAGAAAATATTGCTACACTTTCATTTTTGAACATATTCTTACTAGATTTGGGTGCCCAAAGATATTGATGAGTGATAGGGGTACGCACTTTATTATTGAAACTGTTGAAGCTCTGATAGAGGAATTTCAGAGTCCATCGCTAGAAGAGTACTCCTTACCACCCTCAGGAAAATGGTGCAGTAGAAGATTTAAAAAAAATCCTGGAGAGTTCACTCGCAAAGATCTGTAATGAAAATCAGAATGATTGGGATGTGTGCATCCCTTCGGTGTTATGGGATTATATGACCACATGCAAGGAGTTGAGCAGGAAAACACCTTTTAGGATGGTCTATGGACAGGAAGCAGTCATGCCAATGGAATATATTGTCACTTGCCTACACCTCGTAAAATTCACTACTATGGTTGAGGCAGACATCATGGAGGAATGGTTAGTTCAATTGGTTGCCTTAGAAGAGGATTTGTTCATTTCTAATTTTCATTGGCAAGTGAAGAAGGCGTGAAAAAAGGCCTGGCATGATAGACACATTCGACAGAAGGAATTTAAAGAAGAATATTTCGTTATGTGTATGACAGTCAGTTTGCACGCCACCTAGGAAAATTCAGGAAGCATTGGCTAGGGCCATACATTGTGAAAGAGATTACTAATGGAGGTGGGGTATGCTTGACCACATTGCGCGATGAAGTGCTTCTCAAGTACATCAACGGAAACCGAATAAAAATATATAGTGATAAACCTGTGCTTATAAAATGACTATATGGTTGGATAATGGGAATCCACTTGTCTGCAGAGGTAGTGCGCAGCAGAAGAAACTAGTCGTTGGAATAATAAAACTGGATGAAAGAGAAATTTCACCATTGAAGGTAGCGGGTTTTCTGCATTTAATGAGGAGATCTAGTAGCATTTTTTACCATTTTTATGAAGATAAGATGCATTCAATGTGCTATCACCAAATTGATTCTGATAGGATGCTCATCAATCAACTTAATGTAACTCTTTTAAACCACTTTTGGCTGAAGAATAGCTTCTTCAGTTTGAGAGGGCTCTCTCAAGGTCATTTATGATTTTCAATGGAAATTCTAGTAGATGGCTAACTCTATAACTGTAACTTGATTGTGATTGATTGAAGGTTGAAAATGTAAGAAGTTGCTACCATTGGGATATGAGGTCAACATCAGTAAACTCAATGAGAATATTTCTTCTTATGGAAACTAAGGCAAATGGAGGTTTCAATGAAAAGGTAGTTCACACATACAACACAAGAAGAAAACAGTAGTTTAACCTCTAAAGGAATTCAGAGGATGTTACCATGAGTTCTGAGTAATCAGATATTAAACATGAAAGATTAGAACATAAAACACATTGAACACGTCCTTTGAATCTCAAGTAAAGAAGTAAATATCACTGTATATTACTAAAACTGAAAACTATTAGAGAGTAGTAGTTTAGTACAATATTCTCCAACCCTTTGATATTCGATCTTCTGTCTCATAGACTTTTTTTACATTACATAGGATTCTGGATCATCGAACTTTCAAACTGGCAGCTAATCATAACTGACACATCTATTTCTGGAACATAAAAATACACCTTTCCATTTAAGATTTATTCTCCAAATAGGACTCTAGTTACATTTATCACAATTAATAACTAAGGGAGTGCCTAATTACATCAAAATTAGTTAGATGCTTGAATGGCACTATCCATCATCAAAGAATAAATTCCCTCACTGAACTACAAAACAATCATCCTATTTTTAAGGAAATGATAACATGACATTTTCAGACTGTCTTTTGATGAGTTGGTGAGGAAGACAACTTTTTCGAAGGTAAAATGTTATAGGTCAATTTGGGCACCATTCCCAATGACCTGGTTAACTGAACATCATCTCCAGAACCAATGAATAGGGTTTATTATCCCCTATAATTTGAGTTGTTACATGCCCTAAGACAAAGAACAAGACAAACATCCATGACTTTCATTGCAAAGGTTTCCAAGATTTGAATTTTATATTATATCATATGAGAGCTCACCAACACTGCCTCTAAAGGGACTAAGTGCATGGCATATGCAGGTAACCCCACTCAAGGGTGCTTTTCAAATCACTTCTTGACACTCATGGGTGCGTTGGTCACATTGGGAGCGAAATTCTCATTGTTCCGGAATCTCCACTTGGCCAGTGCCTTCTAGAAGAGTTAAAATGTCTCAAAATTTGAATCCATGTGTCCATTTGATCCCTCTAAGACTGTGAACATGTGTTCTTGTTATTAGAAAGTAATTGATTGTAAAACTACCTTCAACTCCTCTATAAACTGAGCACAAATCCTAGTGTTTGATAAGGAAGAATTTGAGTAGAGAAATGTTGGTGGAATTTCAATTGAGGAATTGATTTGAGTGACATGCTGCTAGAGAGATGTGCATTGTGATGAGGCTGGGATGCTACTGGATATGGTGACACTAAATCAATCACTGGGTTGTAACCTCCCCTTCTATCCATTAATAAAGATTGCTACTTACTTTCCCACATTTGTATCTGTATAAGCTTATGTCTTTCATATTATGAATTCTTATCAGATGTATATGGTTCATGTTTTATTGATATAACTGAATAACTTGAATAGATATCGGTATTATTGCTGTCTTTTGTTGTTTAGTGTTCATCTTTGCAGGAAATATTTTGGCGATCTAGCTCAGATTTGAAGGTACAACAAGAGCGACAAAAGGAGAATAGGAAGCACTTGGACTCCAAGTAAGTTCTTTGATATGTTTTGTGTCTCTATTTACTGTTAGGGAAAGTATTTGCAAATTTTTTAATGTGTAGTTCTAGATGAGCACTACATCTAGGGAAGAATTTTTTTTTCTGTAATCCATAATTCCGCATAACAAATTGGCGACTCCACTAGGGCGTTTACCCTTCATCCTTAGTGTATTTGCCTCTAATTTTCTCTATCTATTCACCCAGTAACATTTAATCAGAAAGATTAGGCTTTTTGAAATAAAAATTTCATTAGAAGTGTGTTAAAAAATAGAGATTTCATTCTCTAACTGCGCTCAACTCACTGTTGAACATGACACAATGCTTTGAATATCACTATCTCCCTTATAGGGGTACATTGCAACGCACTGTCTCCCCTTAGAGACTGTGTTGACCCCTAGAATCAACCAAATTACATTGAGTTTGTCATTGCATTTTCTTTCACTTTTTTTTTTGTTGTGTTTTAAAGACCCTGATACCTCACATTGACCAGTGAACTTACCTACCTCTTCCTCCTTTGAAAGGAAAGTTTGTTCAATGTTTATTTAAAGTGTTTTTCTTTATCATTGATGAATTAATTTCAAATTATTTTCATTGCTGCATTAGATCCATTTTCTTTTGAAGAAGGAAATTTTTGTTAAATTCTTCATTTCCTGATACGAGAAATTGTTGTTAAATTCCTCATTTTTCCTTCAAAAGAGAAATTGTTGTTTAAATTCTTCATTTCTCAAAAGTAAAAGACATTTGTTTTTATTGATTTTATGCACTTTGTTTCCTTTTCTGCATTCAAAACATCAAAGGGACTGAAAATAAAAACCTACATTTGCATGTAGTTGATTGTGTGTTTTGCAAAAGGAACAATTAGGAAAGTTGCATTTTAGTTTGTGCTCTTTCATTGTTTCCTCTCAAATTGATTTCTCTTTCCCTCTAGTAGCTAGGATTTTCATTGAAAAACTAAAAGTGAAAGATATCTTATCATTTTAGGTTACATTTTAGGAATTTCCAATACATCATCGCAGTGAACCTTGAAAGGAAAATTGATAAACAAGATCAGCTTAAGATTTATCTCAATTTACCTAACAAAGCATTAGAACCATAACGATAACATTTAGAAGGTCTAGTCTAGATACGTGTTCCAGCGTCATAAAACATAACAACTGTCGTTAATTGTTTGCGATACATTCCAAGTGCGATACCTCACTCCACGTACGTAAGTAGATTGTAGCTTGTCCACGTACATTCATGTATATCGGGTGGTGTTACAGTATGAAAAGTATAAAGGGGTGTTCTCACTGTGCAGTTTCGCATCAGACAGTGCAAATACAGACTTGTGTCTCCACGTACCTTCGAGTATATTTGGGAGGAAAAATTTAGTTTTCTATCCATCCATAGTGAACCAAGTCGGTCGCCTTGTAAATTGTGATAGACCAAACACAACATTCGGGGAGATTGCCTACCCGTACTTCTTGGTTCGCCAGGAGGTATTCTGTAGTTCACAGATTCTTGGTAAACCTTTTTCTTAACAATACCATTTTATTTTGTTTATTTATTTTTTGTTAAAATAAATTAGCAATCATGGAAGAACAAAATTAGCACTGAAACCACCTTTACCACCAGAAGTTACTCTTGGTCGGCAAAGGCAACAACACTTTACCGAATCAAGTACTATTGGTACCTCTAGTGAAACATCATCTTCCCATATACCAGAGTTAGCTCAAGTTGTTTCTACACATATTGGTTCGTCTATTGTTGTCGAGATGGAGTCGTCATAGCTACCTGTGGTCACGATCCATCCAATCAGTGATACCATGCCTCCTAGACCCGACGTTGTTCAACCAAAAGTTGATTCAGATCTTGTCTCCTTTTTACCAGAACATTTGAATCCTGAAGTCGAACAACTGGAAGTTTTTCTTGCATTTTTCATCCCACAAATTTCTGTAGCCATTGAATCTCCCATATCACACATTCAACCTCCTGAAATATAATTTGGTCCTAATGATGAAATAATTCCACCTAGTTTAATTTCGATTGAAGAAATCCCACAAGACGAGGCACCTTTAAATCCAACCCATTTTGGGGAGGATCTTTACCTATACGAGTATTTTTCTCAATCACCACCCTCTGATTTTGATGATCCTATTCTTATTCAAAATCCCATTGATCCAAAAGGGTATACATTTGGTCAAGTAACCATGCATGAACCAACATCTTCGATTGGGCCATCTATTCCAATTACGTCAGTACCTGCTCTCGCTACCCTGTCGATGTTCACAACTTCACTAGAGTCATATTTTCATGGTGGCCCCATGGTCACATCAAGTTATAAATATTTATTTGAAATTTTCTCTAGTGCATCTTCAAATCCATGGACTTTACCAATGTTATCGTCTGATATTCTAACTATTAAACCTATAGTGAGTACTGAATGACTTGATTCTTTATACACATCATCAAAGCAATATCAATCCAGTCCTTCTGGGTGTTTCCATCAAGTACCATATCAACCAGACTCCCAGCATTTCGAGAGCAATATTTTCCATTTTATTATCCTCCTCATGCTGGGGGAAACCTTTGGTCACCCACTATGAGAGTACTCCATCACTTTTTGGTCAACCTAATGTTGAAATGAATATTTTTCAATGGCAGCCCACTCTACCTATCCAAACACAAATGGTTGTACACTCGTATCAACTAGTTTAACCTGTTACACCCACATCATTTCCAGTTATTAATACATATTTACCCCTATTACAGAATCAAAATGTTGTACAACAACCTTTTCAGGTAGGTCCTTTAACTCAATACCCTCAAATATTGGGTCCATAGATTCCAAATCCTTTGGTTAATTTACAACGACCTGTATCTGGAATCATTTATTCACAAGATAGTTTACCATTTTATGGGATGTCATAGCCACAACCTAGTTATACATATCCTCAACCGAATCCAATTTTTTCTAATTTGGGTTATAAAATTGGCAGGAAAACCCCTTGGCAGCCTCAGTTGCAAATACCTCAGACTTCGTTTCAACAAGTATCATATTCAGGTTATGGTCAAAAAAATCCTCAAGCGTTTTCTTTTCAAAACAACCCTTATATGGGTTACTAACAACAATTCCCTTATGCTAGTGCTTAAAGGCCTGCTGCTCAAGAAATTCCATCATACCCTAGCTATGCTCAACCTAACCTTAATAGATAGTTTCGTTTTGTTGCAACTTTAGAGTTACCATATTTAAATCGGCAAACCAATGATCCAATCAACTATTCTCCTTGGTGGTCGGTGATACCTCACAAATTACCCTCGGATATTCCTAAGTTCAATGGAAACCCTGGGGAATACCTGTCGAATCATGTCATGACTTATCATTTATGCTGTTCATCCAATTCCCTAAATGATGATTTTGTTCGACTACGTCTTTTCCAGCGTACGCTCACTGGTCCGGCTGCAAAATGGTATATTGAGTTACCTAGAGATTCTTTTGATAATTTCACTGCCCTAGCTACTATATTTCTGAATCACTTCCATTCACCCATACGATATAAAACTGGAACGGAACTCTTGACTAATTTCAAATAAACTAATGCTACTCACATTTCTGATCATATTCATGAGTGGTGTCGTCGACGTAGAATGGTTAAGACATTTGTTCTGGATCAGCTCATTTTTGAGTGGTTCATTAAATCCCTGTTACCATATATAAATGAGGATGTGGCTAAGGGTGGCGTCATCACAGAAGAGAAGGTTATTTCTCATGCCCAATATTTAGACTTGATTTATACTCAGTCTGGAATGCTCTATGTAAAAATTCATAATGCGCCAAGATCTAATTTTACTGTTCCTCCTCAATTAAAGGACTCTCATGCCAGAGACGGTTGTATTGGCACTACAAGCACACATCATACTACTACATCTGATCTTGCACCTTCTTCCGAAATTAATACCGTGTCGTTTGACAAGGGAAAAAGTGACAAGCAACCCAAAAGTAAGAAAAAGGGGAAATCTAAGAAAAGGAAACTTCTAACCTGCAGGAAAAATCATTTGATCAATCATCTGGAGCTAGGAAATGTCATTATCCATGCATAATATATAATGAGGAACATTTTTTTCGAGATTTTCCTCACCACGCTGAAGTCTCAAAAATCATTAAGTCTTCCAATGCGTCAGCTGTGTTGACAGATCCGTTTCCAAATCCAAACATAAATTTAGTTGCTACGAATCTAGCTTCTAGTTCCCAAGTACTTATGTTATTTGTCACAAAACCTTCAACAGATATTTTGGTGTCAACACGTAATAAGGATTATGGTAGTCAGGCCACTGATCAACCTAATACCTCGACTGTGAATTCGTCTATGGAATCAGTACCGCCTACTGCTATTCTTGAATTGAGAATTAAGCCACCAAAGGGAGTAATTCATAAATTGACATATAATCCTCGAGCAAGAGCTACTCAAAATTATAATATAGTTGAATATTTGGCTCAATCCCCTTCAGCTATGTCTGCTCTTGAGGTATTACAAAATTGTCCCTACCAAAAACAGGCTTTATTGTTGACTATTGGTGGAATTGATCCAACTATCTTGTCGTCTTTAATCATACGGGCTATGTGATGAAACTTCCATCAGAATTGGCATTATCCATACAAGTAAATGTTCTCAATCACCTTGTTCATCGCACTATTATTGATGAGGGAGAATCTACTTGTATTATGTCTCTAAATTGTTGGAAGTCACTTGGCTCGCTGCGCTTATCACAATCATCAACGACGTTGAAGGCTTTCGATGGATGTACATATAAGCCTTGTGGTATTATTAATAACCTGCATGTTGAACTAGGGGGAAAAATAGTGAATGTTTATGTCTAGGTTGTTAACGGACCCCTTGACTATAATATTCTACCTAGAAGGCCATGGGTATATGCTATCACTGCAATTGTTTCTACATATTTTAGAATGATTTCCTTTCCATATAAAGGTATTGTGACAATCATTAATCAACTATCCTTCTTTGCCTCTGCTTTGCAGGTAACTTTAAGTGTTTCGTTCATTCATGCACCCCAACTAGAACTTCAAAACATTCGTGTAGGGCTCTTAAAGGATTCCACTCTCATGGGAACCTTTGCATTACCACCGCCCGCGACGTCGACAGAAATTGCAAGTATAGAGACCTGCTACATGATCTCTTCCACTCCATCTAGCTTAAGGAAGAGTACGGGTGATTCTGAAATTGTTACGTTGGATGATTTTCTACCGCCCCCTATTGAGATGGCATAGCAATCAATCTATCTGGCTTGGGTAGAGAATCCGGAATCAGCGTCGCTGGTTATTTGGGTTGATCGTTCCTTAGATTTTGGTACTCCATCTGATCCATTTTCCTCAATTTTATTGACAGATGAGAATATTTTGGAAGCCATGATGTCAAAAGGAGAACCATGGGAAGATTATCATCATCATTCCCATCTTCCTGATTATGAAGAAAATCATATTAGTGACCTATATTACCCATCAACCAAAAATTTATTTTCAAATTCTTTACCTATTAATGCAATCGATCCTGAGCGAAATATGTCAAATACTGAAGAAACTATTTCTATCGATATTTCAACCTAACCTGGCATTGTAGAAAATATTCATGTCGGTGTATCTTGTTCTCCATCAGAACTTGAAACATATCGCTCTCTTTTTCATGAATTTTGTGATGTATTTTCTTGGTCTTACAAGGAAATTCCAGACATAGATAATAGCATTGTTGAACACACTATTAATATGTATCCTGATGTCAAACCGGTGCGTCACTGGCTTCGTCTTGTTCATCCAAAGAAATCTGTTGTCATCAAAGTAGAAGTTCAAAAAATTTTGCGTGCTGGTTTCATTTACCCTGTTCTGCTAACTGAGTGGGTTTCCAATATCGTTCCTATCATGAAAAAACAAGGAACCATTTGAGTGTGCATTTATTATTGGGAGGTCAACACTGCTTGTCCAAAAGACAACTATCATACTCCCTTTATCGACTAGATTATTGACGACTACGCTGGATGTGAAATCTTTTCGTTCATGGATGGATTTTCAGGTTACAATCAAATAAATATCCACCCAAAGGATTAACATAAGACAACGTTCATCTATCCTTAGGGCACATTCGCTTATAGGAAACTACCATTTGGTTTAAAGAACGTTGGGGCAACATTTCAGAGAGAAATGGATTATGCTTTCAATGACATCAAGCACATTGCTCAACCTTATCTAGATGATTTACCTGTGCATTCACGAAATTATACTGATCACCTGATGCATTTGAGAGCCATTTTATTACGCTGCCGACACTACAAAATATGCCTCAGTCCACATAAATGTGTGTTTTTTGTTGGTTCTGGTTGTTTGCTTGGATTTGTAGTCTCAAAAGAAGGAATTCAAATCGACCCATTGAAGGTTCAGGCCATTCTTGATTTTCCTGGAACATCAAATTTATTTCAGATGCAAAAACTTCAAGGAAATACTAACTTCCTAAGAAGGTTCATTCCAAACTACACCAAAATGGCTAAAGGATTTACTCAACTCTTGAAAAAGTGGGTTCCCTTCCATTGGGACCAAGTTGTGCAAGCTTATTTTCATGCCGTCAAGGATACTCTTGTCTGAGCATCATTAATGTATCCCCTTAATTATTAAAATTATTATTTCCTATATAATGTCATGGCTGAAAAAACTATTTCTATAGTTTTGGTTTAAGTAGAATATGGAATTGAACATCTGATTTATTATTTGAGTCAGAATCTCAATGATACGGAAGTTAAGTATTCGTACGTAGAAAATCTTGCCTTGGCCACTATTCAAGTTGTCCAAATATTTCGCCACTATATCCTATTCCAAAAGACCACTGTCATTTTGGATTTCAACCCCATGACTTATATTTTATCACATCGATTGTTCGGGGAAAAATATTCAAAATGGATTTTCCTTTTGTAGGAATTTGATTTTGAATTCAGCAAATCCAAGTCAAAGAAGTCTTTTGTTTTGGCTAAGCTTCTCTATGACCTTTCCTCTGATAGTACTACAACTATGTCAGAATGATCAATTCCTGAAGAGTCTCTCTTTCTGATCGGATCATATGATCCCTAGTATGGAGATTTCATCATTTATCTCCAAACTCAAACTTTTCGACTTGGTACCTCTCTCTATGAACAACGATGTATTCGATACCAAGCCAAAGATTATTTGATCGTCGGTGATACACTTTATCATCGTGCTGTCAATACCATTTTAAGGAGGTGCCTCACTCATGAGGAGGCCAAAATGTTTTTAAATGATTTTCATATTGGGGCTTGTGGTGGAAATTTATCTGGATATGTTACCGCGCAGAAGATACTCCACGCTGGTTACTTTTGGCCTACAATATTTCGCGACTGCATCCTCGTGGTCAGAAATTGTCATGCGTGCTTGATTTTTTATCATAAAATCCACAAACCTCCAGTGCCAATGCATCATGTTGTCTCTGTGGGACCATTTTCGAAATGGGGTATTGACTTCATGAATTGTAACCCTTGTTTATCCAGGGGGCACAATTATTTTATTGTCATAGTCAACTACTTTACCAAATGGGCCGAAGCGATGCCTACATTCAACAACACAGGATAGACAACAACATTGTTCTTCTTTAATCATGTTATTGCATGGTTTGGGGTCCCGCAGGCTATAGTTACATATCATGGGAAGCATTTTTGCAACCACATGATGACTGAATTAACTGCGAAGTTAGGATTGTCACATGATAATTCTACTCATTATCCACAATCAAAAGGACAAGTTGAGGCTATCAACAAAATTCTTAAATGTATGCTTCAATGAATGATAGGATTTCATAAAAGAAACTGGCATTTGATCCTGTACTCTGCCTTTTGGGCATACCGAACCTTGGTGAGAAACGCAACTAGATTTGCTCCCTTTCAATTGGCGTATGGTATGGAAGCTATCTTGCTAATCCAATATGAAATACCATCATTAAAACTCACAATCGACTTGTTACCTGACACCTCAGAAGAAGAAGCACGCATTTTTAACCTCATCCATCTTGATGAAATGTGTTGTGAAGCCCAATTGGCCAACGAAGCGCATAAGAGACGTATAAAGGCCCAATACAACAAAAATGTCCAGCCTCGCATTTTCTCATAGGGCAACTTAGTCCTACTTTATGATCAAGAAGCTGATGTAATAGGTACAGGAAAATTTGAGCCATTATGGCATGACCCCTATATTGTCAAAAGAGTTATTGCTAAGGGTGCCTATGAGTTAGTTGATTACGATGGAATTCCATTGGCGCAGTGATCCAGGTGGATACTGGTGGCCACCCACCTATTCCACTTGGCCCCCCACCATTGTCTCTTTCGGTTTTTCAGTTTCGGCATAACTTACTATTTTTAGCAGTTTTTCGGGTCCTGAACTTCCGGAGCCGTTTTGAGGCCCTAAACGACGTTTTTTGGGTTTTTTGGGTATCAAAGTACCAGCGAATTTGATCATCATATTCATCCCGACAGCTGTAGTCCTCGGATAGAGCTTTCTAATGGTGTATCATGTGCGTCAAACGGAGATAGTATGCCAAAGTTACGTCCCTGGGAAGTTGAAGCACCAATTTACCCAATCGGGGCCCATAGCTTTGGTGCTTCATCTCCTAGGGTTAGGTTTTTGGGATGTTTAGGGTTCTCCATTGTTTCTCAATAATAAATAGGCCCTCGAGCCTCATTTTAACGTAGTTCAGAGGCCTGTAGCTGCCACATCTCTTCTCAGAGATAGCTACCCGTGCCCTAGCTAGTTTTATTTCCATTCTGTCTGTAAGCAAATTTCAGTTCTTTGATATTAATGAAACGAAGTGTTATTTCCACTGCATCTCTGTATTTATGGTTATGTGTTTATTCTGTTGCGTTCCTGCATAAATCCGGATCAGTGGTATCAGAGCGGTCTGCTTTTTCTCGATCCTTCTTTGCATGTCTCCAACGAGGTCGGGGTATAAGGAGCTAGGGCTTGATCTGGTGGAACCTTTGCAAGATCAGCCTCGCAAACCTCGACGGACGCCCATGGGGGACGAAAAGAAAGATGAGGGAGCAGGAGATCCTATCAAAATGTTGCTCGAGGAGGCCCTCGAAAAACAAAGGAACGCGATGATGGATAACTTTGCTCAGATCCTTCAACGGCTGCCCACCGGCGGCGCATCTGCATCCAGTAGCCACTCTAGAGTTGCGACTCCCTTTAAGGTATAAGTAAATTTTGACATTCCCATATTTGAGGGTCAAATAGACGCAGATGCCGTAGATAGATGGTTGAATCTATTAGAAGGATATTTCTCGGTTCATGACTTTTCAAACCGGGAGAAGATTATTTTTGCACTCCTCAAAGCTACCCCCCATGTTAAAGACTGGTGGGAAACCTACTGTGAGAACAAGGACCAGACAGAACCCTCTCTGTTCTTGGCCATACCAACTTGGAATTCTTTCCGAGACGTCGTCAAGGAACAGTACTATCCCGTGGGGAGCTATGAGGACAAGTACATACAATGGACCACGCTGCGACAACAAAGGGATCAAGATGTGCATGAGCTGAAGAATATGTTCCATACCCTGCGCACAAAGTTGGGTATCAAAGATTCAGAGAAACATCTGGTGCTAAAGTATCGCAGCTGTCTGCACAAATACATTCAGGAGGAAATGGAGTTCCTTGACATCTCCTCGCTTGGTACTGCATACCGGTATGCTGCCAAGATTGAGCAGAAATTCAAGCAGAAGAAGCGAGACTTTGGATCTGCGAATCAAAAGCAAGGGAAAGGTGCTTCCAAACCGCAGAACAAAGGACAGAGCTAAGGCATGGCGGCTAAAGACAACTCATCGAAGCCACAAGAAAAGAACAGCACCGCAAAGCCAAAGAAGGACACGGGAAAGTGGTGTGAGTTCCATAAGAGCTCCACTCACAACACAAGTGAGTGTCGGGCCAAGCAGTCGCTAGTGGCCAAGATGAGGGCTTCTGAGTCAGATGCATGCTCCGACTCCGAATCAGAACCTGAAAAGGGGAATGAAAAAGGGAAACAGATTATTGATGCGGAGCCCAACGCCACCGTTGCCACTACAAAGGTCCAGAAGGAGGAACCGGAAGATCCAGAGGAGGAGGAACGTCTCTTCCACTCCCAGATGTGGGTAAAGGGCTCCCCTGTACAGTTCATTGTCGACAATGGGAGCCAAAAGAACCTCATTTCAGCAGACGCCGTGAAGCGGTTGGGCTTGCCGACCACAGCTCACCCACATCCATACACCATCGGTTGGCTTCACCAAGGACGAGATCTCCGCGTCAGCCAGCAGTGTCGCCTTCCCTATAGCATCAAGCCCTTCACGGATGAGGTATTATGTGACGTTGCTCCTATTGATGTTTCTGATGTATTATTAGGACAACCATACTTGTGGAAGCGTCATGCTGTGTATGAGTCTCGACCTCGTGCCGTTATTATTACTTTGGGAAATAAGTTGTACAGGATACCAGAGGTACCACCTCCTACGACTATCTCTTTGGTTACTGCAAAACAATGCAGTAAGCTCATTTCCCAAACCAGGAAATTCATTTTCCTGATGATCCGCCCCCAGGGCAAGAAGAAGACTGTGGCCACGACCTCCAGACAGGGCCCCTCTGCACGACAACAACAAATGGATAAGGTCGTGGAGGAGTACGGAGACATCTTCACCTCACCCACAGGGGTTCCTCTGCACTGCCAGGTCAAGCACCCGATTGATCTGACCCCAGGTGCGCCACTACCCAATGGACCGATCTATCGACGCTCTGTTCTGGAAAATGATGAAATCAAGAGGCAGATTCAGGAGCTGTTGCAGAAAGGTCACATCATACCAAGTTCATCGCCCTGTGGGAGCCCGATCGTGTTGGTACAGAAGAAGGATGGGACGTGGAGACTCTGTATTGACTATCGGGCGCTGAACAAGATCACTGTCCGAAATAGGTACCCAATCCCACGGATTGATGACCTTCTGGACCAACTCAAAGGTGCGAAATATTTCAGCAAGATTGACCTAAAGTCTGGGTATCACCAGGTACCAATTGAACCCTCTGATGTGTGGAAGATTGCCTTCAAAGCCAAGGAAGGCCTTTTTGAATGGCTAGTCATGCCTTTCGGGTTGACGAATGCTCCCGCAACCTTCATGAGGATGATGGATGACATCTTGCGGCCATTCACCAACTCATTTGTAGTGGTGTACTTGGATGACATTCTAATCTTCAGCAAGACTTGGGAAGAGCACCTTCACCACATCCGACAAGTCCTCCAAACACTGCGGCAACACAAGTTGTGTGCCAATTTGGAGAAGTGCACGTTTGGCATGACCCGGGTTCAATATCTGGGATACATTATTGATGAAAGGGGGGTGCATGTGGATCCAGCCAAGATCCAAGTCATTCGGGATTGGCCAGCCCCGACTACTATAACAGAGCTTCGCAGCTTTCTGGGTCTTGCTAATTTCTACCGTAGATTCGTGCTGGGATTCTCTCATATCACTGGGCCCTTGAGTCAAGTCACCAAAGGAGGAGCGAGAGCAAAATTCTTTTGGTCGGAACCTCAACAGAAGGCGTTCAAAGAATTGAAAAATCGCCTCTGTTCTGCCCCAGTGCTCACCTTACCAGACTTGCAGCAGCCATTTGAGATCGAGACAGATGCCTCTGACTTTGCTATTGGGGCAGTTCTTACTCAACAGGGACATCCAGTGGCATATCACAGTGAGACATTGTCTGAGACAGTTCGCAAGTATCCCACCTATGACAAAGAAATGTATTCCATTGTGCAAGCCTGTCGACAATGGAAGCACTACATTTTGGGGAAGGAAACAATCATCCACACAGACCACCGGCCCCTGCAGTTCATACAGACACAAGGGAAGTTGCAGAATGATCGCCATCAGAAGTGGTCCACATATCTGCAACAGTTTCATTTGAACATCACGTACAAGAAGGGTAGCACCAATAATGTTGCAGACTGCCTCAGCCGACCACCGATCGTGGCGCTCACCACCGTGCTCAACTCTTGTGGGCACGAGACTTCTGATTGGCCGCTTCTCTATGAGAGTGACCCAGAATTCGGCCACACTTACAAGGCACTCCTGGGGGGCACGCAAGTTCCAAATTTTCACCTCCAAGATGCACTTTTATGTCACCTGGGACACCTTTGTGTTCCTTCAAGCGAGCGTGCCAAGATGATATGGGAAGAACACTACAGTCGAGTCGCTGGGCATTTCGGGGTCGAGAAAACAGTAGCAATACTACAGAAGTATTTCTATTGGCCGAACCTTCGAAAGGATGTCGAGAAGCACATCAGATCCCGCACTGCTTGTGCCATTGCCAAACCGACCATCAAGAAGCAAGGCCTATATACTCCACTACCTACCCCTAGTCGACCGTGGGAATCCATCTCCATGGATTACATGTCGGGCCTGCCTTCTACTAAGAATGGAAATGACTGTGTTTTCGTGGTCATTGATAGATTCTCGAAGATGGCCATCATGGTGGCCTGTAAGAAGAATATCACAGCAGAAGCCACTGCTAAACTCTTCTTTGAACGAGTGTGGGTGCACTTTGGGATCCCACAGTCTATCATATCAGATCGAGATAGCATGTTCCTCAACACATTTTGGTCCAGCCTCTGGTCAATGTTGGACACAAAGCTCACCAAGTCCACAGCTTTCCATCCCCAAACAGATGGCCAGACAGAGGTTGTCAACAGAATGATTGTACACATTCTGCGCATGTACAACTCAAAGCATCCATGCACATGGGACGAGAGCCTCCCCTATGTACAACACAGTTATAACCGGGCTCTCCATAGTTCAATTGGCCATAGCCCCTTTCAGGTGGGCTTGGGATTCCAACCACTATGTCCCATTGACATAGCCATGCCGTTTGCAGCTGCTCAGGCCGATTCAGCTCATGTCCAGTCTGAAGTTGACAAAGCAAGTAGCTTCATCGAGCGCATTCAACACATCCGCCAACAGGTTCATGATATATTGGACAGAGCTAATGCGAAGTACAAGAAGCGCCATGATCAACACCGGGTGCCACACAACTTCCAGGTGGGCGATAAAGTATGGCTGCATTTGCAGAAGGAGCGCCTCACTGGACCTCACCGCAAGCTTCGCCCGCTCCGATACGAGTCGTACACCATCACCAAGGCTGTAGGGAACAATGCTTTCGAGCTTAGTATTCCACCATTCCTTGGTCTGCACCCAGTCTTCAATGTGGATCGCCTTCGTCCTTACTTCCCACCTCTACTGGACACTTCGGACATTGCGGAACAACTCACACCAACAGAGTTAAACCCAGACTGCATGGAACAGGCCACCACAGATTGTATCATGGACATGAAAATTAATAACACTCGCCAACAGAGGATCCAACTGTATCGGGTTGTCAAAGCTGGCCAACTCCTGCACCAAGGAAAGTGGTTCACCAGGGACCAAGTTCAGCAGAAATTTCCTCATCTCATGGAGGAACTTAACGCAATGGGGAACATTGCTTCCTAAGGGGGGAGGAATGATCCAGGTGGATATTGGTGGCCACCCACCTATTCCACTTGGCCCCCCACCATTGTCTCTTTCAGTTTTTCAGTTTCGGCATAACTTACTATTTTTAGCAGTTTTTCGGGTCCTGAACTTCCGGAGCCGTTTTGAGGCCCTAAACGACGTTTTTTGGGTATGAAAGCGCCAGCGAATTTTCTGATAAAATTCATCCCGACAGCTGTAGTCCTCGGATAGGGCTTTCTAATGGTATATCATGTGCGTCAAACGGAGATAGTATGCCAAAGTTACGTCCCTGGGAAGTTGAAACACCAATTTACCCAAACGGGGCCCATAGCTTTGGCGATTCATCTCCTAGGGTTAGGTTTTTGGGATGTTTAGGGTTCTCCATTGTTTCTAAATAATAAATAGGCCCTCGAGCCTCATTGTAACGCAGTTCAGAGGCCTGTAGCTGCCACATCTCTTCTCAGAGATAGCTACCAGTGCCCTAGCTAGTTTTATTTCCATTCTGTCTGTAAGCAAATTTCAGTTATTTGATATTAATGAAATGAAGTGTTATTTCCACTGCATCTCTGTATTTATGGTTATGTGTTTATTCTATTGCGTTCCTGCATAAATCCGGATCATGCAGCCCAGAAATGGGTTGTATTTAAAATGTTACTATGCTTAGTCATGAGCATAGTAATTTTTTGTATTATATTGTATATATATGTTGTTGAATTTCATTCACTGTCTTTGTTTTTAGAGTTTTCTTAACATTAGTAATCCACTTTACATTTCATTGCACATGTCTCAATCTTCAGAACCATTTGTTGGATATGCTCATGGTGCTAGTCGTAGTACTGTAGAATCTATCCTCTGCAGCATGGGCCATTTTTTCTCCAAACGGAGAGTTAGTGAGTTTTCAAGGGATTTTTAATCTATAGATTGACAAACAATATCGTTGAGGTATTAACTGCATCATCATAAGGTTAGACTCCCAACTTTTGGTATTGCAACTTACTAGTGTATATATTGTTAGAGATCCAACACTGCATCGATTTTTCCTAAGAGTTCGACTTTTGGAAAAAAACTTTGATTTTATTCAATATCAACATATTTCCAGAAATTTGAACACATTGACTGATTATTTATCTAATCAATTTTTAGACAGACATTTGCAACACATGTAAAGAAAACATTCACATCATTAAATAGGATTGCAAAATAAACATAAGAAAAACAATGAAATCAAATCGATAGATAGTTATAGGTTTTTACAAAAATTTGTGCCCAAGACACATTGGTCATCTGACCTCAAAATGTATGAAAAATTTCAAAAGTAAACTAGTGATGCTCGAGGTAACATGCTATAGATCTAGCTATCCTACATAGTAACTGCATCCAACGGGTAGGAACACCTATAGTGTGACACTACAGTTGCATGGTTAACTCTTTGATCCTGCAATCTAGAATCCCGATGGTCAACCCCTCTATGTGCTGCCGAAGCTCAGTCAGAGTCTCAGCCATATCAATATTTTGAAGGACTGCTCTCCCAAAAGCCCTCTCCGCTGGCTCATCTGCTACATGCTCTGGTTCTTCCACCGGTTGAACTCAACCAACATCTACATTACATCAAAAATTTTGTTCAGTCTTGGGAAAACATAAAAAATACAAAAACATTGTATAAACCTTAGGAAAATCAAAAACCTTGTCAAAACATTCTTACCTATTGCACCCCACTGAGTGCCTTCTGGTAAAGCTAAATCTCAATCTCCTCAGAAATCAATGCCTGCGTATGCATACTCATTGACAACGACAATCTGTTGCCAGAACCAGGTGAAGAACACAGTCGAGAACACAATGGTCGATTGGCCTGTGTGCCTACCCATTAGTTCCACCCCTCTCTGCATCTGTGGATATCTAGGATTAGACACATCCTGTGTCACATGTTGTGGCTGCATCAGTGGAATCCGTTCTAAGGAAAATGATATGAGGATCGAACCATAACTGAAGTTCTTCTTCCTTCCTCCCTTTGATTTGTTCAGTTGTTCTTTTATCTGAGAAAGTACAACTTCAGACCAGTTGAAGACTGTTGGCTCCATACACTCTAGCGTGTACAACATATATGATATATTCGCTACATGTAGTGTAACGGTGCCAACAAGTTTTGCGATCATGAAAAGGATAGTTCTCAAAGGTAGATTTCTAACATCTTGGATGTTTATTTTTCCATCTTTGCTTGGCTCTGCCCCTGGATAACAATGTTGTCAAACATAATCTCTCACAGTCTCTCCTATAACAATAGACCCGGAGAGGGAAATAGGCAAGCCTCTCCTCGACAAACCTATGAGAAAGTATACATCCTCTACTATTATGGGAACCACTTGGTTCTTAATATAAAATTCCACGATCGATGGATCCCATGCTCAAACTAATAACTCCAAGAGTTCTATTTTTTTCCTCACCCCTGACAACTGGAAGTACTTTAACAGTCCACAATCCCTTAGGGCTCTTACTGTGCCCGGATCATTTAGGTAAATCACATCCTATTCTTAATGCTCTCTTTCCCTCCATGTAATGGTCATTGTAATCTGATGAAAACTTGAAATATAACCATAAGAACCATTACATTCCATTCCAGACAAAAAATTGGGAAAATTTTGGGAATGATGCAAAAATAAAAAATGAAGATTGCGCCCAATGCAACCCTCGACAAGAGATACTGTGTTTTATATGAAGCTAGCCTTCATTTTAGCTGCTATGAAACACACCTTTCAATTTCCAAGGGTGCGTTTGCCCTCTTTAGGAGCAGAATTTACCCTAGGTCCCCCAAAACCATAAAAATTTGCACCAAGAAAAAATGAAATGATTACTGAAGGAAAGAGAGGGTTAATAGAACTAACCCAGATCTAATGGCAATGAAATCCGTCCACAGAGATGATCACAATTAGACGCTGGAGTTTGAGGGAAAAATCAGGTTCAGAGCTCCAAAATTCAAATGCTAACTATGGAATGGTAAATATGAATAGTAAAACTCTTTTTAATAGTCATTTAGTTGTTTGCAAACCGTATTTATTGCTATGACTATGGTTTTATTATGTTTTTATCATGAAACATGTATTTTTAATACATTTAATGTTGTTCTGAATAGGTCTTACAACTAATGAATAGATTAGTCATGCAAATTTATTTTAGGAATGATTTGACCACAAAGCATACTTTTTCTCCTTATTTTTCGAGCTTTGTTAAAAATGAAAAAGGATTTGAAGCACATTTTTATCTCTTTTTTGAGCTTTGATAATAGCGAAAAAGGAAGCCTTGGAGTCTACTTTCAGATCTTTTTAGACTCCGATAATGTGAAAATATTGTCGAGCACTTGTCTTTTCGAGCTCGTAAAAGTAAATGAATTGATATCTACTCAATATAAGTTTAACCCTTTTCCAGACTGAGATAGATTATTTATGAAAAAGGAATACCTTGGTCAAACATGACTAAAGAGGTTCTCTCAGATATTATTTTACACTTTTTCGGATCTCAGTGACAACTTTATGAAAAAATACTTATGGAGTTTTCTTTCGTCCTCTTTTTAAAACTCTCTAAATATGAAAAAGGACCAGGCTGTCACTGTCATTAAGTTCGTTAAAACATAAAATAGTGACAGGCTTGTCAATCATGGCAATAATCAAGTTTCATTCATCGCTAGACTCATTAAATTATTGAATAGTTATATTTTATTTGCTAGAAGGGTTGAATTATAGATCAAGCAAATGTTATTCTCCTAAAGCTTGTTAAAAAATAAAGAGGTACTGGTTGACAAATGACCGGGGAAAATTTGGGAAAGTGAACATTAAATTTTATGATAGCAGGTCGCTATTGAACATGACACTTCACTCCATCACTGTGACTACTTGGGTTGGGTAATATTCTTGATGGTTCATTCATACATATGGTTCATCATACCTTCAATTCGGTTTTGGGTCAATGCTGCCAACTCATCTCACTGTCGCTGACATGTTCAAGAGAACTCATTTAGTGAATACTCATCCTTCTGCAATACTCATAAACCTTCAGTCTCATGACAGTCATCCTTGAAAATTGCTATATCAAGTCATACCTTTGTCTCCAAAATCAGTAACTCCCATTTCATAATAAGGTGGCTTCTTGTCGATGAAAAATCATTATCCAGGAAGTTCACTTAGAAAAAGTATATTTAGTACCATGAGGCTTGTTACAGCATCGACAAGATCCTCACTTCCAGTGTTTTGACCGAAATATTTTGTTTGGTGTTCAACATCAAATAATTTATTCACATCTTATGAAATGTACTGCAGTACCTTGAGGGCCATTAACATCAATGGTGGTTTTGTTGTGTTTGTTAACAAGTCACATCATTAGCTAGTAATCAAACTATGTCTTTCCATGTTCGAATACAAATCAAATATTCACATGGCTAGACTTGTACCTGAATGATTGAGTGAAAAATAGAAGAAGACCCTAGATCTAGTTTCAGCCATCCAGGCTATGATTTCAGGATTGTTGTACACATCATCTGTATGATGACCTTACATACAGATCGTCATCCGAACATGGGCCTATATCTGTACGCATGTATGTATTGGGAAACGTTCCAATGTAGATGACTTTATGAATTATATACATGTTATTAGAAATTTTATCTGCTGAGCATGGGAACTCCTTCCCTCAGCAATTTATGATCAAGATGATATATCATGATGTAATGTATTGTAAGATTTATGCGGGTTGCCACTCCGCTTCATCTCCAGCCCATCACAGTATAAAGCATCTCAATCAAAATATTGTTATTATTATTCTGACTTCATGCTTTAGGGGGAAATTGTTATAGGTCAATTTGGGCACCATTCCCAATGACCTGGTTAACTGGACATCATCTCCAGAACCAATGAATAGGGTCTATCATCCCCTATATTTCAGTTATTACATGCCCTAAGAAAAAGAACAAGACAAATCATCCATGACCTTCATTGCAAAGGTTTCCAAGATTTGAATTTTATATTATATCATATGAGAGCTCACAAACGCTGCCTCTAAAGGGAATAAGTGCGTTGAATATGCAGGTAACCCCACTCAAGGGTGCTTTGAAAAGCACTTCCTGACACTCATGGGTGCGTTGGTCACATTGGGAGCGAAATTCTCATTGTTCCAGAATCTCTACTTGGCCAGTGCCTTCTAGAAGAGCTCACATGTATCAAAATTCGAATCCATGTGTCCATTTGATACCTCTGAGACTGGGAACATGTCTTGCCTATTATTATAAATTCTTTGATTGTAAAACTACCTTAAGCTCCTCTATAAATTGAGCACAGATCCTAGTGTTTGATAACGAAGAATTTGAGTAGAGAAATGTTGGTGGAATTTCAATTGAGGAATTGATTTTAGTGACATGCTGTTGGAGAGATGTGTATTGTGATGAGGCTAGGATGCTGCTAGAGATGGTGACACTAAATCAATCACTGGTTTGTAACCTCCCCTTCTATCCATTAATAAATATTTTTATTTACATTCCCACATATGTATCTATATAAGCTTCTGTCTTTCATATTATGAATTCTTATCTGATGTATATGGTTCATGTTTTATTGATTTAACTGAATAACTTGAATAGACATATGTATTCTTGCTATCTTTTGTTGTTGAATGTCTATCTTTGGAGGAAATATTTTGGCGATCTAGCTC
This sequence comes from Pinus albicaulis, assembly GCA_034641835.2. NCBI lineage: Eukaryota > Viridiplantae > Streptophyta > Pinopsida > Pinales > Pinaceae > Pinus > Pinus albicaulis. The sequence continues at coordinate 528,860,702 of CM076569.1, forward strand.
AGATTTGAAGCTACAGCAAGAGCGACAGAAGGAGAATAGGAAGTGCTTGGACTCTACATAATTTATTTGATCTGTTCTGTGTGTCTATTTACTGTTACGAAAAGTAGTTGCAAAGTCTTTAACCTGTTATTCTAGATGAGCACTACATCTAGGGAAGAATGTTTTATCTGTAATCCGTAATTATGCATAATACAAAATCTCTATTATAATGTTTCCATGATACCCTTTTAATACATCCATGTGGTTGTCTGAGCTTCAAAGCACTTTCAAACCTTCAAAAAATGTTTTAAAAACACCTCACTATAAAATAAAGTATCTTAGGTAGTTGCATAGCATAGTTTAGTAGCGAGGTTGTTTTTGTCCTTTATCCTATCCTTCTGCCACCTCTGTTGGCCAAATAATGTTTTTCAGGTAAAAATGGGTAATTACCATCAACCTCCCTCCTTGCACCTTCAAAAAACTATTTTTATAGGCAAAACAACATCTTCATAAATTTCGTAGCATTTTTAGGCCTTCAAGTCTGGAGCTGTTACACTAAAAAATGTCACCCTGACATTCTGCTAACTGTATGAGCTCATTGACACTCATACTTACCTCCTCTGCAAGTCTTACAACCTTGGTTCCTCATTCCAAGCCCTAAAACATGGAGAAAAAACCCTAAAAAGCTCAAAAAATTTGGGTACCCAGGTAATATTAAGCCTACCTACGTTCCTGGGTAGGGTACGCAGGTAATGTGAAGAGGAAATGCATTCTAGAACGCATTTTTCCAGTGTTATGCCTGAGGAACCCCTGTAAGATAAAAAAAAGCTCGAAATTAAACTGCAAAAGTTGAATTTTGGTCAATTCTAGAAGGTTCTAGATGATATTTTTTGGGGATGAGTACGCTTTAGTAAGGTGCATGTATCCCACACCTTAAGGAACTAATCCCTTGATGTGAGGAGCCTATCCCTTTGAAGGAGGGTTCCATCCCTTTAAAGGTTGAATCCTAACCTCCTCATCTACTCTATAAAAGGAGGCATTGGGTAGCCTCAAAGGGTTAAGTGAAGATTTTTGGGTGAATTTTTCGGAGATTGAGGTTAAAAAAAAAGGGAAGATTTTTGAGTTGAAGTGCTGTTAAGATTTAGACTTATTTCTGCTGAACTTTTGAGAGGAAAGATCACATACCTCTTTGTGCTCCTGGAGGAAGAGTGCAAGACTTATCAAAGTAGAGGAGACTCCTGCTTTGGACCCCGGGAAGGCCTTTCGAACATCAAGGCTAAGGTTGTAAGGTTCTTCTGTTATTTTAAGATTAATACAATCAAGTTTTGTTTTTCTCAATAAATTGTCGTTCGATTGTTTATTTAAATAAGTTGTCGTTTGATCATTTATTTCATAGATTCCTTGATCACTATGATAGGTATGTTTTATGATTATTTGTTATACAAGTGCTATTGATATTTTATTGTTTGTGATTGCAGATCAATGAAAAATGATACTTTCTTGCGATGAAAGAACTCTTGTTGCGACAGAAGGATTATTGATGCGACGAAAGCACTACGACCACAAATAAGCATTTGGATCTAAGGTAGGATCGACACCTTCATAGCATTTATTTGTAAAATGAATATATTTAGAGAAAGAAAAACTTAGTTGTTCATTTGTTGCTATATTGTCTTCTGACACTAGGGAGATCGGTCTTGTCCGCAAGAACGATTTATCCGGGAAACAAATTGGCGACTCCACTAGGGAAAGAACTTTTTGTTTTTGGTTCTCTTTTATTTTGATTTGAGGAAAAGTTTTTCCTGGTTTTTGATTGATGGATATCTGCCTGAGTAGCTTAGTTTTTATCTATTTTTGAAAGTTTTGAAGTCTTTTTTATTTTTCTTGAAATTTTCTGGGGACCGCACTTTGTCTTCACACACAGTGCAGGCATTTTCGCACTTTCCTTAAGTAAACAGTGCGGGACCGCACCTTTTACTTCTGGGGCCTGCGGACCCTGTTTAATTTTTTGAAAAACTTTAGATTTCTTCTTTTAGTTTAGGTTAGATTTAATATAGGATTCTTAGCATCTATCCAGATCTGTATTTTTCTGTCAAAAATTCTTGTTCTGAATTTCTTTCAGCAAATTCTTCATCTCATCAATCTCCATTAAGTTAATTGGTTGTTTTGAGTCTCTTTTTTGAGAAATTCTTAATTTGTTTTCCTTTGTTCATTACTTGGATGTTTGTCTCAGTGTTTTCACAATTTTCCATCTTTTTTCTTTTGTTTTTGCAAAAAAATTGTGAAAAGACTGAGAGTGTTAATCGCCTTTGAGTGTTTTTCGATCTTTGGAACTCTCACCCAATTTTCTTGACTTGCACTTGATTGGTTATTAGATTACATTAGAATCATCTTGTGTTTGAGAATTTTCTTGCATAGATCACATTTGCATAATTAGAATTCTCATTTTCAGAATATGAATGAAAAATGTGCATAGATTACATTTGCATACTTTTCAAGTGAATTTTGCATAGATTACAACTGCATAGTTTACATTCTGAAAAATCAATTGTAGATTTAGATCTGTTTTCTTTGATTTGAATTTAGATGTTTTTATGCTTGTTTTAAAAACACAAAAATATAAAAATTGTTTTGGAATTGATTTGCATTATTTTTTCTTGATGAAATTAGTGCATTAGATAATTTGTTATACTTTCTCTTAGTGATCAATTTTTGCATTTTTGGAAGTGTAATGGAAACTCTCTCCTTTCTTTAGTTAGGATTCATCGAATTGAAAAGATTACATTATCATATTCGATTGCATTCAGTTTTGGTTTGGGTCATAACACCATTGGTTTCATATCCATTTACCCTTTTGAGTAATAACAGCCTAAATAACACATCGCTTAATTAAAATTCATCTAGTAATTTTTACATTTATAGGGCTCTTATCACCAACATAGCTTAGGCTAGTATCTTGGATTAGGGAGTAATTAACTCTCCAAGGTAGTAAAACAAACAAGTAGACAAATCTTGCGGTAGGAAATAAATCCAATTGTAATTTGTACAATCTGGGAAGCTTCTCTTAAAGAAGTCAATCATGAGATCATGTACGAATCTTTGAGACAATCAATTATGTTTCATTGGGGAAGATAAAATATTTTGCGTGCATTACAAACGGTAAACCTCAGATTAACCATTGTCGAGGAGCCTGGGGTCACTTGTGGGTAAACCTCGGATTAACCATGTCGAGGAACCTTCAAGGGGATTGAGCTTTGTTACTCTTCCCTTACACGTGGAATCAGATCGTAGACTGTTCCCCCAGTTATATTTGTTACTATTGGTAACCTTAGTGTCCAAAAACTTAAGATTATTTCCTAAGGTGACGGTGAAGGAAAGATCTCACTGTACCTGGAGCAGACGTCGAATAGACTCACTTGGACTCTCTGGGGGGTTCTCTTCACTCGAGATGGTTTTGTGAAGAAACTTGTGCCAGTTTGTTTCATTAAGCAGGTTGTCGGGGTAACTGTTCCAACCGCACTTTCTGTATTAAATTCTACGATGTTGGATTTCATCACGAACTAGTGTTTTTAGTACGGGAAGTTACTGTCTATCTGTGGTTTGACTCCTAGATTTGATAGCGCGTGTTAATTTGTTTGTTTTTACTTTTAGAGACCATAGGTGTGAATTGTGAATTTTAATTGTTAGGTGTAAATTGTGCATTGTTAATTTTAGTTTTAAATTGTTAATAAAATTCACTGAAGTTGAATATAATGGAAACTATTCCGGAATTTACCAACCAAGGAACCCCTCTTAACGAGAAACCTAGTACTTTTCCTTGCTTTCGAAATGTTGGTCCTCCTTATATGGCTACTTTGTCATTACCTGGATTTACAATAGGTTTACCGATATGGTTATTTTCAACTTCGTTGGCCCCGAATACTCCATTTGTTCCACCTCAACCGGATGCTTCATTTCAACAGAGTTCACCATCTCAACATCACCAACCTTCTGTTGACCCTTTACCTTCTTCGCATAATATTTCTTCCTCCATTTCTTCCTCTTCGCTTGGCAAAAGCCTTGACGTTAGTAACCAGGTACTAAGAAGAAGAAGAAAGGGAAGAAGAAGAAGAAGAAGAAGCAAGATAAGAAAGAAGTCAACCAACCAACCATGGCTGTAAGTGTTAGTTGTGTTGAGGAAACCTCCAACATGCATCGTAAACCCAAATACCCTTGCAGGCTTTGTAAGGGTGACCACTTCCTTATCAATTGTCCTAGTATTCCGAAGGTCTTGGAAGTGTGGTCAGAAAAATCTCATCAACTTTCTGTTGATCCATCAACCAGTGATAGTCAGGTTCCTGGGAAAAAGGGTAAAGTTAGGTTTCCTTGTAAGTTATGCAAAGGGAGTCATCAAACTCACATTTTCCCTCACATGGATGAAGCCTCAAAATTGTTGGAAAACCTTATTGTTCCACAGCAAGAATTTCCAACTGGTTACCGTAAAATTTCTCCCAACCTACCGTCAACTAACGAAGTGATTGATCTAGTTTCAAGTATAGTCGATCCCACTCTTCCATTGAAGAGTGAAACTCATATCACTTAGGTTGATGATCCATTAGTTGATCAAGTGGTCGATTTGAATTCACATTCGGTCGATCCCATTCTCCCTGTAGAGATTGAACTTCATACCGCTCAGGTTCTTCTTGTTACATCAGATTCTTCTACGTCGGGGGGCATTTCACTTGTTTTTACAGAACCCCCTACAAGTACTGAGGTCTTTTCCTTTGATTGGAATAGACTAACAGAACCTCGTATTCCTTCCTCCATCCCTTTCCAAATCATTGTGAAGTTTGGTGGTAGGGACATACACCGCACACAGGTAGATGAAGGTGCTTTTGTTAGTATTTTATCCTCAACTTCTTGGAAAGCTTTGGGTTCCCCTCAGCTTGTGCCTATTACGCAGAATCTGAAAGATTTTAACAGAACCATTAGTGAACCTTGAGGGATCCTTCCTAAGTTCTCTATTACTTTGGAAGGTAAAACTATCTGTATTGATCTTATGGTAGTTCTAGGTCCCTTGGATTTCAATTTACTCCTTGGGTGAGACTATGTTTATGCAATGAAAGTTGTCGTATTGAAACTCTTTCGCTTGATGTCTTTCCCTCACAATGGAAACATTGTGACTGTAGACCAGCTTTCATTCGCTAGTCTTGATTCGACTACCAATTATCCAACATCCCTAAATGTTTCTGATTCTAAAGTGGTATTTACCCCGCCACGGGTTAATTATGTGGCAACTGATCCCATGTTTTCAGTTACTGATGTAAGCGAGCCTCTCACTGATTGCCCGTCTTCCTTTGACTTAGATCTAGTAATTGACATGGAAAACTCTATGGGATTATTTAAACGCGATGTTCTTATCCCTTTTGAGTCCCTTGACATGTGTTCCTTCCAGAGAATTGTTCTTCCATCTGATGAAGACCTATTGGAAGCCATGATCAAGGTGTGTCCATTGACATGTGTTTCTTCCAGTTGGAAGCCATGATCAAGTGGCTGTGAGGATAGTTCCTTGTACTATGTCAACCTCGTTAAAAAATGAATCAGTGAGTGCGAGGATAGTTCCTTGTACTGTGTCAACCTCGTTAAAAAATGAATCAGTGAGTGCGAGGATAGTTCCTTTTACTGTGTCAAACTCGTTAAAAAATGAATCAGTGAGTGAGGATAGTTCTTTTCCTGTGTCAACCTCATTAAAAAATGAAACAATTGGTCCGAGGATAGTTCCTGTTACTGAGTCAACCTCGTAAAAAAAATGAATCAGGTATGAGGATAGTTCCTTTTACTGTGTCAACCTCATTAAAAATGAATCAGTGTATGGTGAGGATAGTTCTTTTCCTTTGTCAACCTCATTATAAAATGAAACAATTGGTCCGAGGATAGTTCCTGTTTCTGAGTCAACCTCGTAAAAAAAATGAATAAAGTATGAGGATAGTTCCTTTTACTGTGTCAACCTCATTAAAAATGAATCAGTGTATGGTGAGGAGAGTTCCTTTTACTGTGTCAACCTCGTTAAAAAATGAATCATTTGGTCCGAGGATAGTTCCTGTTACTGAGTCAACCTCGTAAAAAAAATGAATCAGGTATGAGGATAGTTCCTTTTACTGTGTCAACCTCATTAAAAATGAATCAATGTATGGGAAGGATAGTTCCTTTTACTATGTCAACCTCGTTAAAAAATGAATCAGTGAGTCTGAGGATGGTTCCTTTTACTGTGTCAACCTCATTAAAAATGAATCAGTGGCTGGCGAGGATAGTTCCTTTTACTGTGTCAACCTCGTTAAAAAATGAATCAGTCGGCAATGAGGACAGTTCTTTTCCTATGTCAACCTCATTAAAAAATGAAACAGTAGGTAGATTGTAGAAAGTAGATTAATAGATTAAAAATAAGTAGTTTATGAGGATAGTTCCTGTTACTGAGTCAACTTCGTTAAAAAATGAATTAGGTATGAGGATGGTTCCTGTTACTGAGTCAACCTTGTTAAAAAATGAATCAGGTATGAGGACAGTTCATTTCCTGTGTCAACCTCATTAAAAAATGAATTAGTTGGTCAGAGGATAGTTCCTGTTACTAAGTCAACCTCATGAAAAAATGAATCAGGTATGAGGACAGTTCTTTTCCTGTGTCAGCCTCATTAAAAACTGAATCAATAGGTTATATAGGTAGATTGTAGAGAGTAGATTTGAGGATAGTTCCTGTTACTGTGTCAACCTTGTTTAAAAAATGAAACATTTAGAAGAGGAAATTTCCTTTTACTGTGTCAACCTCGTTAAAAAATGAAACACGTTGCCATGAGCATAGTTCTTTTCCTGTGTCAAGCTCATTAAAAAATGAAACAAATCCTCCCCTAATTGAGTCGAGTCTTTGACTAGTCTCGTAAATGTTAAGTCATATATTTGGGTTAGTTATTTCAGTTTTTGCATAATTTTCTTACAGTTTTAGGTCGGGTCTTTCATATGATCTCGTAAATGAACCTTCATTCCATCCAACTATTAATTACCAGCAGTGTACTTAGTTGAATGAAATGAAGCTGGGGGGGCATGCACTCTAGCAGTTACACTTAGGGGGCATCAAGCACAATTTTCTCTCTGTTTCAAGCTTGTGCAAAAATGAAACCACTCTGAAGCATATTTTTTCTCTGTTTCAAGCTTTTGTAAAAATGGAACCTATCTTGAATCAATTTCGGTTATTTTCAAGACTCGTTAAACTCATGAAAATCTCGAGATTATTTTGCTATCTTTCATTCTCATAAAACACATGAAAATGTCAAGTTCTTTCCGTCTTTTTCTGCTCGTAAATTAAATTGAAAGTCGGCCACAGCAGTATATTTTTATCCCTTTTTCGAACTCGTTAAAATTTATAGAAAAAGTGAAAACCATGAGTACATTTTTATCCCTTTTTCGAACTCGTTAAAAATTACCGAAAAATCGAAACCTTGGAGTCCTCTTTTAAGCCCTTTCAGACTTTCTAAACATGAAAAGATTGTTGAGTACTTGATTATTCGAACTCGTTAAAGTAAATGAATGATCGTCTCTTCAGTATAAGTTTACCCCTTTTATGGAATGAAATGGACTATTTACGAAAAAGGTATACATTGACTAATTACGGTCAATAGAGTTCTCTCCCGCATTATTTTATCCTTTTTCGGGCTCGAGAGACTAAATTTACGAAAAAGTACACCCATGGAGTTTTCTTAAGTTTTTTCTTCTGACTCCCTAAAATTGAAAAACACCGAGTTTCTCCTATACTGGACTTGTTAAAATTTAACAGTAAAGGACCTGTTTAATTTTCAACAGGAACGAACCACTCCTTCTTAGGGTTCGAATCTTAAACTAAGTTGGACTCATCCGAAGGATGAGCTTATAAACAAGCAAATGTTATCCTCCTCAAGCTTGTCAAAAATAAAGAGGTACTTGCCAGAAATGGTGGGGGAAAAGAGAGAAAAACGAACCTGTTTGTTACATCTTGATTATTCAGAAAATCGTTAACCACTCTTGAACACGACACTTTTTGTTCACCTGGGTTGGGAAATCCTTTGCCTAACAGTTAATCAAACCATATTGAAAGTCTTCAGCCGGTTTCTGGGTATTAGCTTTGGGTCAATTGCTACCAAGCCATCTGCAGTGTCGTTATGTGTTCAAGAGGACAGTTCAAATAAACCATTCATTTGCGAAATATTTGTCTTCCATTTTGACCATCCCTGAGTCAGTCCTTGCCGATATATTTTCAAAACTTGATCTATGATTTCGTGTTGTGGGCTTGCCTACGACGGATCACTTTCTATCGACGATAGCTCATTATCTAGGAAGTTGATCTAGAAATCGTCAGTACCTTGAAATCTGCATGCCTCAATGGCAGGTTTCTCGCCTTCGACGACATGTTGCATCATTGACCTTCGATCGAATGATTCCGTGACATGTTCGACTTCAGCTCATTCATTCACATTTCATGGATTGTACTGGGTACTTTGAGAGCCATTGACATTACTGGTGGTTACTCTCACACTTGTTAACAGTTTACATCATTGACTAGTAATCAAGTGGTTTCTACCATGTTCGACTTCGACACATTCATTCGCATGGATAGAATCGTACTAGTTCGAGATGCGGAAATCAAGACCCTGGATCTAGTTTCTACCATCCAGGCTGCGAGGAATTTTGTTATCATTCATACAGTAGACTATTTATAAACAGATGGCTGCGTCCATACTGTGTCTACACATGTCTATACTGTGATGTATTCAAAATCATTCCTGTATCAGAACAATTTAAGTTAGTTCTAGTTAGTTTTGATCTGAGTATGGGAATTCCTACCTCAGCGATGATATGTTTACATATATATATTTTTCATTGAATGTTTTTACAGGTTCCGACCGGGGTGTCCACAGGATGATCCTTGAAATGATAAAGTACTTCACTCTTCATCTATTTCAGACTTCACACTTTAGGGGGAAATCTGTTACACTAAAAAATGTCACCCTGACATTCTGCTGACTATATGAGCTCATTAACACTCATAATTACCTCCTCTGCAAGTCTTACAACCTTGGTTCCTCATTCCAAGCCCTGAAACATGGAGAAAAAACCCTAAAAAGCTCAAAAACTTTGGGTACGCAGGTAATATTAAGCCTACCTGCATTCCTGGCTAGGGTACGCAGGTAATGTGAAGAGGAATTGCACTCTAGAACGCATTTTTCTAGTGTTATGCCTGCGGAACCCCTGTAAGATAAAAAAAGCGCGAAATTAAACTAAAAAAGTTGAATTTTGGTCAATTCTAGAAGGTTCTAGATGAGATTTTTTGGGGATGAGTACGCTTTAGTAAGGTGCATGTATCCCACACCTTAAGGAACTAATCCCTTGATGTGAGGAGCCTATCCCTTTGAAGGAGGGTTCTATCCCTTTAAAGGTGGAATCCTAACCTCCTCATTTTCTCTATAAAAGGAGGCATTGGGTAGCCTCAAAGGGTTAAGTGAAGATTTTTGGGTGAAGTTTTTGGAGATTGAGATTCTGGAGATGGAGAATTAAGATTTTTGAGTTGAAGTGCTGTTAAGATTTAGACTTCTTTCTGCTGAGCTTTTGAGAGGAAAGATCACATACCTCTTTGTGCTCCTGAAGGAAGAGTGCAAGACTTATCAAAGTAGAGGAGACTCTTGCTTCGGACCCCGGGAAGGCCTTTCGAACATCAAGGCTAAGGTTGTAAGGTTCTTCTGTATATTTTAAGATTAATACAATCAAGTTCTGTTTTTCTCAATAAATTGTCGTTCGATTGTTTATTTTAATAAGCTGTTGTTTGATCGTTTATTTCATAGATTCCTTGATCACTATGATAGGTATGTTTTATGATTATTTGTTATACAGGTGCTATTGATATTTTCTTGTTTGTGATTGCAGATCAATGAAAAACGATACTTTCTTGCGACGAAAGAACTCTTGTTGCGACGGAAGGATTATTGATGCGACGAAAGCACTACGACCACAAATAAGCATTTGGATCTAAGGTAGGATCAACACCTTCATAGCATTTATTTGTAAAACGAATATATTTAGAGAAAGACAAACTTAGTTGTTCGTTTGTTGCTAGATTGTATTATGACACTAGGGAGATCGGTCTTGTCCGCAAGAACGATTTATCCGGGAAACAGGTGCTTGCTACGAAATTGCCTAACAATACAGAGATTCCAAACTTTGTAATTTTCTTCAAAATTTGGTCTTCTGAGCCAAAATTTATTTCCCTTGCAAGCTATAAAACTCAACAAAAAATTTCTCAACTTAGCTTTTCAATCTTTGGGAGTTTCATCTTCATTAACTATAGGTTGACCTTCAGGTTCTTCAATCACTTTCATTTTTAGTCCTCTCTTCTCCAACTCATCTTGAATCATGTCCATTTGTTACTGAAGGTATTCCACTTGAATTTTCAATTATCTTTTTTCAGCTTGCAGGTGTAGGTTCATCTGCATGATGTGTTTGGATATAAGTCTTAGAGGATGGGTCCTTTTCAGCAGTCTTTTGGCATTACTCATAGATTCTGAAACATTTGAGAGTTGACTGTCCCATTTTTTCATCATCTATTCAAACTCAGCCTTTTCAGACTTGTGCTTCTCTGCTTCCAACTTCAACTCAATTATTTCTTCTCTTGCTTCCCTCAGTTGTTCCTTGAGGATTTCTATTCCTTATTTTTCAATCATCTTCTCCTTTCCCTTTCTCTGCCTGGTGATAACTTCTTCTTCTGTTGCTGGGGATAAATATATGTTGTTTTATGGCTGCATACCTTCACAAAATTTCTCTTCCCTTTTTCTCTCCATGGCCTTCTTTGCAAACCTGGTCAATGGCTTCCTTAGCTGAAATATGAAGCGATCATCGTCTCCTACAAAATCCAATTTCTTGATAGACTTACCTTTCTTCAGTTTCCTTTCATCACCTTCAATGTCTTCTACTTGCACTATTGGGGACTCCTCAATATCTATTGCATGTAGGATATCTTCCAAATTTCCTTTGGCCAATGTATGACACCTTGTTATCCTCTTATTGCTTTTTTTTCTAATCTTTTGTTTCTGTTTTGCAAGTGTTGGTTGAGGGATTTCAGTTTCTTATAGAAATTCTTCTTCAATGTCCATTGGGTCTACAGGAGACTGTCTTCTTTCATCTTCAACCTCTTCTATTTCTACTGTGGATGTAGTAGTTTTAGGTTTTTTAACTTTATTTGGAGTCAATACATCTATTCCATACCCAACCATAAACAGAAAAGAGGTCCAGTCTATGTTTAACCTTTTCAACTGTTCCAGCACTAACATTTTTATCAGACCATGGTGAAATAGTGATGTCTCATTACCTTTTGAGTTGACCTAAAATCTATCTGACATTTTCCCCAAACTCCTGTATAAGAAGAAGGGTAGGTCAAGTGGTTTCTTATCAACAAAATGCAGAAGGAGTCTAATATGATAAGAATAGACCATGTGGAATCTCCCTTAGTAGGTGAAGTATTTTTGGATCACCAACAACAACTTTGCATAATTATCCTCCATATAACCTCTGGGGATGCCATTCGTCATGTCAGCTCCTCTGTGCTCCTTCTTGAGAAATTCTTCACATCCTTGAATTCTAAAATTTGTGCCTTTAAACCATTCTTCACCACTTCTAGGAATTTCTGTAGCTTGTGATATGATCTCTAGTGACATTGTGAGATTAAAAATCCCAACCTTTGATGGTGTCCCTGTAAAATTGGTGGAAAATTCTTTGGATACCTGTAGATGGAAACCCTATAACTTTTGGCAGAACTGTACACAACCCACCTTCCTGAAAGCCTCCATAGAAGTGGGATCTTCATTCAGAAGCTTCAAATCCATAGGCTCATACCTTACACAGTAACCACCCTTTTTTTTTATTTTTCGATTCCATGGATGCTTTATACACCTTCTTTGCCTCACTTGTTGATGACACCTGTGGAATCAAATTCGAAGAAAAAACTGCTTGGTGTGGTGAAACAACTCTCAAATATTGACAGTGGGATACTTCACATGCAAGGATTAAAAACTAAATGAAAAAGAGCATCTTGGGGTAGATTTTTAAAGATAATTTGACAACTCAGAGTTTAATGATGATACATGTGACCATAAAAGACCATAATTGATCTAGATCTTGGGGGGAGACCCCCAAGATCTAAAAAATTGAAATGGATCTGACAATATCGATAAAATTAGAATGCCAGAAAAAAAGAGAGAACACAAAGAAAATAAAACCACAAAGAAACTTGTTTTATTAAAACAGAGAATAACTGTAGAATCTACATTGTGGTGGACAATTTGTCCTTTTACAAAGTGAGACTTGTTATTTATAGCCTTTTTTTAGTTGCAATACCATGATTATATACCATCGGTGGATACCATGGGTCAATACTATGGGTGGATATCACTTACAATACCATGGGTAAATTCCATGTGTGGATGAATACCATGGGTGGATACATACCATGGATGAATGCATCTCATGGATAGATGTCACTTACAATACCATGGGAGAATAAATATCATCGGTGGATGAATATCATGGGTCAGTGCCATTTACAACACCATGGGTAAATTCCATGGGTGGATGGATAACATGGGTGGATGAATACCATGGGTGGATGCCATTTTCCATTCGGATAATTCCTCTCTCCTTAAGAAGAGATGGTCCCCATTGTGTGAAGTTCCCTCCTGAGAAGCCTCTGTTAAATATGAAGAGCCACTAAAGAGAAGTGTTTTGTGTAGTTAACCCTTAACTGTGATGAATGAAGATCTTAGGATAGAGATACCCTGTATTGCTTGTGACCAACTACGATATTGACAGTGTGAGGCCTAACAAATGGACTTTGAGGAAGTGTGGGTTTGTATATGAACCAAAACCATGAAAAACGAAGATCTGAGAATAGAGATACCCTATAATTCTTGTGACCAACTGTGTTACTAACAGTGTGCAACCTAGCAAATGGACTTCGACGAGAAGGATTTTGTGTGGTTAATCCATAATTGTGATGTTGATTGTTGATGAAGTAGCAGGTTCATACACAGCTTGGGGTGGGAAGGCACGTATCCAAATAACCCAAGCCGAATGCTGCTAGGCTTAAACTGATGAATATGAAGCAGGTGCCTACTAAAGCAGGGTGGGAGGGCATGTCTCCAAAGGGAATCAACTCTGAATGCTACTCAAAATTTAAAATGAGCATAACTTAGTCAATATAACTCAAAATATTTATTATAAGCTATTTTTGGAAATGGAATGATCATTCTGCATCTTCTCATGTGTTTGAAATTGATATATAGAGACCCTAAACTTTCAGATTCGCCTTGGAATTTTCACGCCGTCACAAAATTTCTGAAAAAAAAAATAGTTGATGTTAAATCAACGATAAATCCCTCGCTTGGACTCCGATTCGAGTGATTTTTTTTTGAAATCAGGTTATTTTTCAAGGGGAGCTCAAATCTATAACTATTTCTCTAAATTTTTTAACTTAAAACTGCAAAAAGTGACAGGAGAGCTGTCGTCCATGAATTGTCGTCAGAAAAAATTCTGCAACATTGTTGATTTTGAATCAGCGATATCTCCCTCATCCGAACTCCAATTCGGCTGAATTTGTTTTTGAATTTGAGTATTAGTTCACAAGGAATCCAGATTTGGTATTTATTTTTGCAAATTTTTCACCAAAAGTTTCCTATCGGATCTAAAAACTCGCCGCCCAGAAAATTCATGGAGTTTGCTGAAGATTGTTGCAAAAAGTTGAATCTTAAATATGCTTCAAACCCTCATTCCCATCGATTTGTAACTTGAATATGATCTATATCTTGGGAAAAGGCCCCCAAGATCTAAAAAAAATTGAAATGGATTTGACAAGATCTACAAAATTGTAATGTCAGAAAAAAGAGAGAACACACTACAAATAAAACCACAAAGAAACTTGTTTTATTAAAACAGAGAATAATTGTAGAAGCTACATTGTGCTGGACAATCTGTCCTTTTACAAAGTGAGGCTTCTTATTTATAGCCTTTTTTGAGTTACAATACCATGAGTAGATACCATAGGTGGATACCATGGGTCGATACCATGGGTCAATACTATGGGTGGATACCACTTACAATACCATGGGTAAATTCCATGTGTGAATGAATACCTTGGATGGATACATACCATGGATGAATGAATGTCATGGATAGATGTCACTTACAATAACATGGGAGAATAAATACCATGGGTGGATGAATACCATGGGTCGGTGCCATTTACAATACCATGGCTAAACTCCATGGGTGGATGGATAACATGGGTGGATGTCATTTTCCATTCAAATCATTCCTCCCTCCTTAAGAAGAAATGGTCCCCATTGCGTGAAGTTCACTCCTGAGAAGCCTTTTTGGAATATGAAGAGCCACTAAAGAGAAGTGTTTTGTGTATTTAACCCTTCACCGTAATGAACGAAGATCCGAGGATAGAGATACCCTATAATGCTTGTGACCAACTGTGATATTGACAGTGTGCGGTCTAGCAAATGGAATTCGAGGAAGTGTTGGTTTGTGGACGAACCAAAACCATCACAAACGAATATCGGAGGATAGAGATACCCTGTAATAGAACACAAAGCAAATAGAACCAGAAAGAAACTTGTTTTATTAAAACAGAGAATAATTGTAGAAGCTACATTATGGTGGACAATATGTCCTTTTACAAAGTGATACTTGTTATTTATAGCCTTTTTTGAGTTACAATACCATGATTAGATACCATCATTGGATACCATGGGTCAATACTATGGGTGGATACCACTTACAATACCATGGGTAAATTCCATGTGTGGATGAATACCATGCATGGATACATACCATGGATGAATGAATCTCATGGATAATTGTCACTTACAATACCATGGGAGAATAAATATCATGGGTGGATGAATACCATGGGTCGGTGCCATTTACAATACCATGGGTAAATTCCATGGGTGGATGAATAACATGGGTGGATGAATACCATGGGTGGATACAATTTTCCATTCGGATCAATAATGACAATAGATACGACTATGCATGCTTGGAAATCATCATAACAAACTCAAATGACCTCACTCTTTACTTATCTTATCCAAAATTGACACCTCACACCTCTCTAAAATTTTCTACAGAAAAATCCAGTTTCGTAGCGAAATATTTTCAACCACTAACAAATTCGCTATGGAACTGTTAAGTAGTTTCGTAGTGAAATATGCTAATTTTCCTTGTAATTTGCTACGAAACTATGAAAAACTGACAAGTGGAATGTTTTGTGATTTAATGGAATGCGGATGAAAAATATATGATATGAGGTTGATTTGACTGAAATAACATGATTAGAGGTCGGTTTTAAACTTAAGGTAGACATTATCAAATGCAATTTTTTTCAGAAATTTCATGAAAATTACTTATGAGACCACATCAACCTAGGCGAATGACATGTATGACCCTAACAATGAAAGTGTTAAAACTAATGAGTGATAACACAATGAATATCTAACTGTTTTTAACTTGGATTGCCTATAAAAGGAAGGGTGTGGGTCATATTTCATTCCTTCGCTTTTTGAGTATATTTCACCTTGAATGTGTCTGTGAATTGTGCAACATATCCATCTTTGGGAACTATATGTCTAGCCATGAGACCCCCACATATGATATAAGCAAACCGTAATTCAACTTTAGACCAAGAATGATGACCACGAACCCCGATAGCACACCCTCTGAAGAGAAATCTGTGTCAGTCATAGTTTTTACACACCCAAGATCAGATAATGTTAATTAATTAGTTCCAAAAGTCCAAGAATTCATCTCCACACTGGCTAAAGAAAAGGACAAGCTGACCTAGGGGTCATCCTCCAAGCTGCGGAAATCCCCAAGAAACGTTACATCCCTGCGCCCAATAATGAAGGATAGGTCTCCTATCGGTGACCCCACAAAAATACCTATGAGCGCAACTGAGGAGGACATGTTTGTCAAGCCAATTTCATGGTGGTTGTAATATGTCAAGCCACGCAGACCCTGTGTGTGCGGTCTCAAGGATGTAGATGTGGTGCGAGACTACCGATAGATGTCGTTGATCCCATAGGCCATCCTGTTAATGGAGATGTGTTTGGAAATATGTCCCTCATTAAATTTTATGATTATGACATGGAGAATGAGGAGACATTCCTCGAGCTGGTGCCCAAATACTACTTGGAGCATGTGTTGTATGATGATGTTGTGAAGGTAGAACCTATGCCATGGGCGCGCAAGCTAAGCAACATTGTGATCCTCAATTTGATGAGAATTCCTCACTTCAAGAGGTACACTATTACAATTATCTCTGTGCACCAGCTATTGGAATTAGTGCACGAGGGGTACCTATGGATCCAAGGTCAAATTCCAAGTAACGTCGCGCTGATCACCAGATCACCATCCTGCCCAAGAAGGGGCCCTTTCCCATGGCTGAGTATGGGAAAACATAGGAGCTAAAGGTACCTGCAAAAGTTAAAAAGGACTACAAGGAGGGACAAGACACCAGGAGATTCTTGATGCAGTAGATCGAGGACTTGACAGTGCGCCTAAGAACCTTAATCCTTGGTTGTAAAATGGTGCGCAAGTGTCACCCTAAGGCAGACCCTACACATGTAATCACGTTAGTAGGACAATGTGAGAAGGGGGTCAGCTACAACTAGTCCCAATACCTCTCCCAAGAATTTATGGACAACGTGCATGATGCACAATAAGAAGGAAAGAAATTATATTACTCTTGGTTGTTACTCTAAATTTCTTGGGTGGCATGGGAGATGCCAGAAGGCGCAGTTCTCCTAGAGGTAGATCCTGGTGTATGCGAAGGGGTGCGCTACGCCAATCTCTGGGATTTGCCCGATCTAAAAAGGGTGAAGGAGAATAAAATTTTCAGGGTTTTATTTGAAGGCGCGTTGGAAGCAGCCATACACTCACAACCCATATTGTCCCTAGCTGTGTACAAGAAGTACTGAGGCATCACGTAGTTTTAACAAAACATACACAATGTGCAGATCTGGACGGGAAACGACCCTATGTAATACAACTTTCCATTTATGGTGACAGAGGTTGAGATTGACCAGGTCATCGCGACCTGGCCAGCAGCATGGAAGGTTGGGCTGGGTTCCACCCTACCTGTCACAGCTTCTACATCTGGCAAGGAGACTTTGAAAGCATAAAACGGAAAATATGCAGAGAAGGACAAAGAGGCAGAGGCGGGCACAAAGAAAGATGCCAAAAATGATACCGAGAAGGAGGCTAAGAAATACATGGAGAAAGAGCCTGAAGGAGGAGAGGTGGACCTTGGAGGCCTAGATGGTCTGAAGGGAACATGTGTTGAGTCTCCTAGAGGCACTAAAGGTGGTGCAAAAACCTCCAAAGGCGCGCACAAGAAGAGGAAAGGCTCGAAGGTTGGAGGTGTCAAAGATGTCACCTTAATGGAGGAGGACATGGATAAGATCGTCGATGTCATAGCATCGACCTTCGAAGATAGGTGGAAAAAAATGGAAGAATAATACAAAGTTGTCATAGAAGCATTGTAGTCGAGGTTGCAGGTTTTGTAGTTGAATACAGACAACATCCATGTTAGCATGAATCAAGTGAGGTCGATCATTAGCATGGTGGACAACATGATCTGCCACTTCTGAGGTGCAACGGTCATTATAAAGAAACCTGAATTGCACGCACAGGTGCAGACCTGCCCAGAAGTTGGGATATATTTGTCAATGTTGCCCAGTGGAAAGATGCATGCGATACAAACTATTATTACCAATGAGTTACAATGCAGGGAGGTGTGCATGCACCAATAGCTGAGTGAAGCTAAGACGAAGGTTGTGGAAAAAAATGAGGAGTATCTCCAAGCTCAAGTAGCGGAGAAGGCAGCAGTAGCTTGACATGTAGAATTGGAAACAGTGATTTATAGACTTTGTGGTGACCTACCAGAGGTAGCCATTCCTGCGTCAGTCATGCCACAAGCTAAAATAGAAGGACTAGTAGCAGCACTAAAGGCCTTTAGATCGAAAGTGGAGGCACTCAAGGCAGATTTTGACCTGCAAATCACAAAATTACAATCCAAGCTACAGCCAGAGACTCTGCCAGAAGTGCACGTACAGTGAGTGGCCCTGGTTAAGGAAGCTTGAGCAAGCATTTCCGCTATATTCAACAAGGGAATTGTGTTGCTCAAAACAACTATGGGACTTTGGACATCCGTGTAGATAGATCCACTGGTCAAGAAGAAATCACATGAACTACGTGCCAAGGAGCAGGCGTTCGATGGCCTCTAGGAGACCTTGCCAACTTTTTCACTTGCTTAGGAGATGGCCCAATTGCAAATAAGCCAAGTCATAGGAGATGAAGTTGAGGAGCTGCGTAGAAAGAAGAACATTG
This sequence comes from Pinus albicaulis, assembly GCA_034641835.2. Taxonomy (NCBI): domain Eukaryota; kingdom Viridiplantae; phylum Streptophyta; class Pinopsida; order Pinales; family Pinaceae; genus Pinus; species Pinus albicaulis. The sequence continues at coordinate 528,879,122 of CM076569.1, forward strand.
TGACAGAGCATATGAAGCCGTGGGCCGATGAAGCGATGAAGCTGTCGCAAGATCTGGATGGTGCTGTGAAGAACCTGAATCAGACTTATCCAAGTATAAATCTCGCTACATAAGGGTTGAATTCACAGAAACTAGTGGACACAATGTGGAGTGCAGCTGATCAGAATGCGAGTGTCTCAACACCCTTCATTCCTACCATAGAGGAGCTACAAACCAATATGAAGATCCCATCATCATCATATGAAAGAGGAATTGTGAGAGATGTGAATGCACCAAAAGTATCTCATTTCAAATTACAGCTATCGTGAGGTGCAACATGGTGCGAGAAAACAAAAAAGTGCATGTTATGTTTCATTAGATTTCAAGCATTACATAGAAATATCAGGAGAAATTTCTCCCATGGTAATAGGAGAGAAATTATCTTCCAAGCTAGAAACATCTAGACATTTTGAATTCCTTGTATAAGCCTTCAATGACGATCTCAATTTCATGTATGTTAGCGTATCATAGGATTTGATGCAAATTTTTTATTGAGAAAAATTTCCAAGTCATATTAGTGATAATAATACTCATATTTTAGAGTATTGTAAGTTTGTAATCCTCTACAATATTGTTGAAAAATGCATCAAGAAAGTCTCAATTTAACTTTGAATTGGTTAAATTGAGAAAATTTGAATTTCCACATCAACAGGGAACTTGTATGTAGTTAACTTGTGTGACATGGCTCTTGTCACTTAGTTAGATCAGTAAATTCAAGTCAACAGGCTTGAATTTCAGTTAAGCATGTGCGATTGCTAATTTGTAGCAATCAAGGTGAGCTATTTCAAGCTGTTTTCAATTAAACTAGTTCTAATTGTTCGAGGAACTAGTGGAAGGTTCGTTGTGCAGTGGGACAACAGTCTAACTTAGTGATGATATATTTAACTCTTTAATAAACCAAAAATAGATAGTGCATATAGAGAATTTGAGTTTCCAGTCTATGGTGGAGATTCCAAGGTAGTGTAACATCAATAGTAGGCTAGTCTTGAGTGTACATGTATTGCATGCTTAGACGATCATCCTTGTGAATTGTGCAATCAATTGGAGGTAAATTCCTAAATAATAGGGGCATAGTTCCTCAAGATTTTCACAAAGAAATAAGGGCTCAAAAAGAGGAAATATGGGTCATATCTTGTTAGTGAGTAGAAAGATAGGTTATTCATTTGCAGGTTGTGCTCAGCCCATGCAAGAAATTGTAATGTATCTCTATTCATCATATTAATGCAAACGGACATAAGGGGGTTTTAGCAGTTTCTTTCCCCTAGAAAAATATTGTGTCCATGTGTGTTATTTATTATTGCATGTTTGTGACTGATGTTCTAAATTATGGATTGAATTCTGAAGAACAATAGAGTAGGATTGTGTCTATTGATTTAAATTAAGATTTCATGAGAAGTTGCAATTCTAGAACATAATTTATACATGGTATCAGAGCAGGATTCACATTAGAACAATAATTTCAGATTTTTTTCTCAGGAGGTTCGAATTTGCATTTTAGTGTAGCGAGATCTCTTCATAGTTTGTAAGATGAGCTTCAACGGGATGATATTAGAGTATGCCTTGGAAGGCAACATGAATTTCATTGAATGGAATGATCACATGGAGGAGGTGATAGATGCCATTGGATTGCTAGAATATTTCAAGATATATATTGCAAAACAATAGAAAGTTGAAGCACATAACCTAGTCTAATGGAAGAAATATGTAGGAATGGAAATGAGAGTAATCTTGGAGGGAGTAGGAGACGAAATTGTCTCAAATATCCATGGGAAATGAAATTATTTCACAATGTGAAGACAATTGATAGAGCTGTTCGAGAATAGCAACGACAACATGAAACCGGTGCTCAAGGATAAACTTTAAATTATCAAGATGCAGAAGAATGACATTATCCCATAGTATCTGAGAATATTTGCACAAGTCCATGGTGAACTTGGTCGTGTTGGTGTAAATTTTGCAAATGACTTGGTAAGCCTATCTCTTGTAGGCCTTCCAAAAATCTAGCATAGCTACCAAGATTCAGTGAAAGGGAGGGAGAAATTACCGAATTGGAAATGCTTATGGTATGATTTTGTAAAATATGACAAAGGCATAATACCATAGATGGAACTTCATCCAAGGGAAAGGACGAAAACAAAAATTAATTGTTTGGAAAGGGATAGAGAGTTAAAGGAAAGAAATGTCAAACCAAACTAGAATCCAATGAAGAGGGAAAGAATAAATATGTGTCCAAAATTAAATGCTTCAATTCCCATGAATTCAGCCACTATGCCATAAAGTATCCAGACACAAATTCAAGAAAGAATACCTCAAAATGAGTAGTCGTTGAAGCCTTAGCTTCACAATTAGATCTTCACATAACCCTTATCACATGCAGGACCAACATAGTGATGGGGAGAATGTGGTACTTTTACTTTGGTGCCTCGTTCTACCTGACAGGGTGTGTAGATTTTTTCAGTGATCTAGAGGAGAAATATATCGAGATGCACATTGAGATGTGGGATGAAAAAAGGTACATCACAAATGAGATTGGTATAGTCACCTATTAGAAGAAGTCAGGATCCTTCGACTCAAGGATGTCATGTTTGCTCGAGGACTAAATAAAAATATCATCTTTTGTAGTTTTGGAAGACCATGGTTATGATGTGATCTTCAACAAAGGTAAATAATTCCTCAGAAACATAAACATAGGATAGGTGAACCAGATCGGGTTCGTGTGAAGAACCTATACAATGGGATGTGAAATATTGTGCTACATTAAGTAATAAAGCATATAAAGTGAAGAGTAGTGGTGTGAATGAAGTTTAGCACAAAGGACTTCACCATTTTCATCATGGTGCCTTAAATATTATGAATCAAATAACCATTTTCCTACCTAAAGGAGCACTTGAGCAACATCATGTCACAAATATTGTACCTTGGGGAAATATGAAAAGTCCACAATCAGTGATTGGGACACCAAAGAACATGTAGTCTTGGAAAGAGTCCACTCTGATGTCTGTGAACCCTTCTCAATAGCCTCCAATTCGATACATAAATATTTTTTCATCTTTATTGGTGGTTTCTTAAGGTAGTGTTCGATATTCTTCATGCGAAAGAAGGATGATGCATTCTCCAAGTTTGTAGAATTCAAGGCATTGTTAAGAAAGAGAATGGAAAGAAGGCAAAGGCTCTCAGGAGCGACAATGGAGGTGAGTATGTTTTGAATGACTTAAATATTTTTTGTGCAAAAGAAGGCATTCAAAGAGAATTGAAAACACGCCAAAACCCATAACAAAATGGGGTAGGTGAGAGAAAGAATCATAGATTTTCGGGACTTGCAAGAGCTATGCTACATGAATAACGAATACCAATGCATTTGTGGGAAGAGGCATATAACAGAAGATTCCGCTTGCAGAACTGAATCGCTCATCAAATTCGTGGTATGATTACACTAAAGGATGCTTTCTCGGAGAGGAAGTGAGATGTTTCTCACTTCAAGATTTTTGAAGCCTCTATTTACTGCCATGTCTCCAAATATTATAGGAAGAAGCTTGAGTTGACAACAAAGTTTGGATTTTTTGAGGGTCACACTGAAACTCCACATAATTACCATGTGTAATTTTCTTACCTCGGAATGACATGTGTATGAAGGGATGCAAATTTTGATGAGGAGAAAGTGATGTGGTGGGCTCTTGAGAGGGAACTCTAGATATCACCAAAGGAAGATCAGGAATTTTTCGAGCAGCTAGAAATTGAGGAACAAAGAGTAGATACATGTACTCAAGTAGAGCCATCCAAAGAATGTACAAAAAGAACCAAGGAAGATGATAGGCTTGTTTAGGATGCGAGGGAGAATGTGGAATCTCCTATAAATTTACGCAGGAAAAGGAGATCAACTGATAGGTACATTGACTACATGGTTCTAATGACTGAGCTTGTAGAGACCGAACCATCCTCTTTTTAGGAAGCATTGGAACAACCTATGTGGGTTGATTCAATGGTGGAGGAATATGAATCCATTATAAAGAAAATTTTTTGGGAAGTGGTTGTAATATCAACAAGTAAATCAATTATGGGTTTGAGATGGATATTTAAGGTTAAGCATGCAGCAGACGGAAGAATAGAGAAATATAAGGCCATATTTGTGTCAAAAGGATTCTTTCAAGTTGAGGGAATTGACTGCAAGGAAATATTTTCTCTAGTAGCAAGGTATTCATCCATTAGATGATTTCTGGTACTAATTGCGCGGATGGGGTGGAATATCCACGAGATGGATTTAAAAACAACATTTCTCAATGGGGTTATTGAGGAGGATTTTTACATCAAGCAACGAGAAGGGTTTGAGTCATTTAATCGTGATTATCATGTTTGCATAGTCAACTGAGTGTTGTATGGTCTCAAATAAGAACCTCGTGATGGGTACACCAAGGTCAACAACTATTTCACTAGTTTGGACTTCACCAAAAGTAAAGTGGATGCAAACCTTTATCATATTTTGTTTTAAGGTAAATTGCTTATCATTGTTTTAAATGTTGATGATTTGATTTTAATTGGTGATGAGGATCTCATCAAATATCGTAAGGAAGACCTTCCAAGGGATTTTGAAATGAAGACATGGACCGCATGCACTACTTCATCGGGTTGGAAGTATGGAAAGGCAATGGGGAATTTTTTGTGTCTCAAGGAAAGTATAAAAATGAGATACTACATAGATTTTGTATGGAGAGTTGTAAACCCATGGAAACACCTCTAATGACCAACATCAGGAAGGAGGATGCCACTTTCTATGAGGAAATGGATGCTAGCATTTATCGGAAGCTAGTAGGTTCATTGATGTATCTTGAGAACACACGACCAAATATGTGTTATGTAGTGAACCAACTAAACCAAGCTATGGTTAGGAAAACAAAACTACATTAGAAGGAATCTAAGCATGTTTTACAATATGGATTATGGTACATAGGGAAAAAGGGAGTGAAGCCTTATGGCTTCAGAGATGCAGATTAGGAAGGGAGTCCATCCGATCGAAAGCATAAATCAGGTGGAATGTTAGGTCCCTATAACATAAGTGTATCCCCCTTATTGTTATTTTTGTACCCATGCAGTCCCCATATTTTTATTATTTTTCCGCATAGAATCACACTATTGTTATTGTTATTCCCTTACATTATTATTGTTATGTCATTTATGAGGCCCAAATAAATAAGATTGAGTGCGGTTTAGTTAACATAAAGTTCTATGATACAATGATTCAAACTGCAATAAACTGTAAAAGCATATTAATATTTCTGAAGGTTTATAGACATTGAGATAAATGGAGTAGTTTACTAAAGCAATTAAAATAAATACTATTAAAGATGAAATTTAGTTGAATAATATGTTATTGTACTTATTGTAGATATCATTATAAAAAGGAGTTTTATTATATTGAGATGGTTGATATCAAAATGGTATAATCATACTGAGAGATTTAAGATTAAATGGCTATGGCTACAACACATTTAAGACCACATAACTGTAGAGTCATTAAATATTAAGATTGGAAATTTAAATCTATGAGGCCCAAATAAATAAGATTGAGTGGGGTTTAGTTATTATAAGGTTTTATGATACGGAATTGAGTGGGGTTTAGTTATTATAAGGTATTAGGATGGGGATTCGATTAATTTTTTTTTTTAATTAAATTATTTCAAAATCATTTGGAAAAAAAAAAAAAAAAAAAGACAATTGAAAAAAACCAGAAGAAAAAAAAAAGTTAATTATTTTTCATTTCAACAGATTGTTTAGCCTCTTTCTAGACTCCATACAAGTTCTAGCTTGATGGAAAAAATTAAGGATAAATGCCAGAGAAATTAACTCATCTCAATAGACCAAACTTGACATATCTAATTTATTATTGACTATTTTTAAAAAGCCATAATTTACAATAAAATTCTCGTTGTTCAATCAATTAATAATGGATTAAGCATAGAACGCTGCATCATACTGTCCATTTCAACATAGATATCATCTGGCTTGTTAATAGGCGAACAATTAACAACTGCATACCTCATCGAAGATGGTTCCCGTCGAAGCAAACCAAAGCAAACCAAGTTTGTCTAGAAAACAACTTGGGATCGTGGATCCAGACCCAGGTCAAGCTCTAAATTAGTCATCCGCATAACCTTCTGGATTTGAAGGTGTTCCTTCCATATCTTCCGAAGCGGAGATCATACTGTCTGCATCAGCAGAAAGAGATTTCTTGCAGTAAGCGATGGCTTCTTCGATGTCATTATCTGCGTACGAACTCGCACTACTTGTGCTTCTGCGCTGGAATGCACCACTCTGGGTGGCAGATGCGCGGTTTGAAAAGCTCAATGGTTTTAAATAGCGTTTAGATATCGATGCCGATCGTTCCCAAAAAGAGAATTTTCTAGAGAAAGGTTTACGGTGAGCCGCATACAATTTTCTTCCATGAATACTTCTACGGGCTGCTGCACCATCCTCGTCATCATTTCTTTCCCTTTGGATGCGATTATTAGAGTGATGGTTGCTAACCCCGCTCATGTTGGAGTCAAGATATGCCTTAGAGCCGGCTTTCAACTTGTGGGCTATGGCTGCTAGTTGCGACTGGTTAGAATCTAGTAGCTTCGCACGATCCAATTCTGCTGCAGGGACTTCGTTGTAAGTTTCCTTTTCAATTTTATAAGAAGTAACATCACGAAATACGCGATAACTAATAAACCCTAATTCCTCATCGTCTTCTGCCTGTTCTACACAATGGTTGTCAATTTTCTTCATATTTCCCATATTTTTGGGTTTCTCTTCTTGCTGATATTGTTTGATTTCAGATGATAACAATTCGTTTAATTTGTCCAACGTCGTATCAGAAGTAACATTACAAGCTTTGGGAGAACAAAGGAACCCTAATTCCTCAGCACGTCCTGCACAATGGCTATCAATTTTCTTCGTATTTCCCATTTTTTCGGTTTTTGCTTGATGCTGACATTCTTTGATTTCAGATGATAACAATTTTCTAGAGAAAGGTTTACGGTGATCCGCATACAATTTTCTTCCATGAATATTTCTACGGGCTGCTGCACCATCCTGGTCATCATTTCTTTCCCTTTGAATGCGATTATTAGAATGATGGCTGCTAACCCCGCTCATGTTGGAGTCAAGATATGCCTTAGAGCCGGCTTTCAACTTGTGGGCTATGGCTGCTAGTTGCGACTGGTTAGAATCTAGTAGCTTCGCACGATCCAATTCTGCTGCAGGGACTTCGTTGTAAGTTTCCTTTTCAATTTTATAAGAAGTAACATCACAAAATACGCGATAACTAATAAACCCTAATTCCTCATCGTCTTCTGCCTGTTCTACACAATGACTGTCAATTTTCTTCATATTTCCCATATTTTTGGGTTTCCCTTCTTGCTGATATTGTTTTATTTCAGATGATAACAATTCGTTTAATTTGTCCAACATCGTATCAGAAATAACATTACAAGCTTTGGGAGAACTAAGGAACCCTAATTCCTCAGCGCGTCCTGCACAATGGCTATCAATTTTCTTTGTATTTCCCATTTTTTCGGTTTGTGCTTGATGCTGACATTCTTTGGTTTCAGATGATAACAATTCGTCCAATTTCTCCATCATCTGTATACGAAAAGGGAGATGGAGAGGAAGTAACCAGCCTCTGTAAAAGAGCTCGTCTGCTGGACAAACAATGGACTCGAGCTCTTTCGAAGCTTGGCTAGTAATACCAGATATATCAAACTCGAATTCGCTCTCCATAAACATATTCGGCCTTCACCTTCACAGAGAATCCATAGTCGATCAAAATAAAATTTCAGTAAAGTCGCCTGTGATTTCATTAAAGAAAACAAATCCACCAAACCAAAAAAATCTTCAATAGCCTAAATGATCCCCATCCTTCGCACATCGATTGCTTGCACAAATATCTGTTATCTATACTTTGACCACAGCTTTTGCAGGCCTCCACACTGGTTAACAGAAAAAAAAAATTAGTTTTATCTTTGCAGAATCTTTTCTACTCTCGCAATCATACCATATATCCTTATCAGAAATGGACTGCAAATTGAAACTGAACGAAGGAAAATTTTAACAGAACTCGACTGCAAACTGAAACTGCGGAACGAAGACAGATTTAATGAAATCATGCAACCATTTATCATGAACTTCTTGAAATTATATATTGGAGAGGGCATCAAATAATGGCGTGTACGTATTGTATAACGTGAGTGGACGGCATGACATTAAATAAGGGTCACTGGTTTTACTTCTTAAAAAAATATTATTTAATTATTATTAATCTTGATATATGTTACTATTTATTTCGAATGTTGGGATGTTTTTCGATTAGCTGGGGTTCATTTTGTTTGGATTTAAGGATATTGGTTATCATATTTGTAATATTTAATTCAGGCTTTAAAATTATAATTTGCCATTTTACATGGAGTATGTGATGAGAAAATATTAACGTATTAATAATTAATTATTATTAATTTTGATATATTTTATTATTTATTTTGAATGTTATCATGGTTTCCGGATTAAAGGATATAGGTTATTCTCTATGTAATATTTAATACAAGTTTAAAATTGTAATTAATTGTCATGTATGGGTAGACCAAGTGGTTTTGGTTGGTTGTTACTTTTTTTTACTATCCAGTTTCAAATTCCCAAAATCATAGCATTGGGTTTGAGTATGGAGTTTTTAATTTTTTCGTGGTAAATTATTTGATACATAACTTTGTTTGTCAAGATTCATTTTTCTTTGTTGATGTCTTTCGATTTTGGTAATTGGACTACCACCTCGCACACTTATTAGTGAATGGGGGCGAGGGCACCAAAACAACACAAAGTATGGGCTACATACCACTCTCAAGCCTTCCAAGGGGTCACCCACCACTCTCGAGCCTTCCAAGAGTTCAAAGGCTTCAAGAGTTCACCCACAACCTAAAGCAAGAGCCCAAAACTTCGAGGCATCATTCATGGGGAAAGGGGTGCAAGTAGAGAACATACAAGATTCGAATGGGAGAGGAAACCAAAAGATTTCATACCAAAGATAACGTGTGATGTGTGAACTGTGTGAATAGAAACGAACACACACGTTTATGAAAAAGATGTGACTCTAACAATCTGAGCATGAGGTGACTCAAACCATTATGAGTCACAACCACATAGTGTGGAAGTGAGTTAAAAAAACAAAGCGGAAAAGGAATCAATGAAAAGCCTTAAACATGAGGCCAAGGGGCCTTGAAGAATTTATGAATATCTTGTCTTACTAAGAAACATAAGGCACTAGAGAAGCAAAGTGTTAAGGAACTGCTAGATTAGTGAAGGCCACATTTTTTCGTTGTCGAGACCTTAAGTGGGGATATCTATTGTGTTAAGAGGTCCCCATGCTGGCACCATGGTGTTGGCAATGATGTCAACCTTAGGAATCCAATCTTATTTTGGAGCATGTATTGATGCATTGATGCTTTTGGAGGTTTGCAATAATTTCCCTTAGATGTCTATAGGTCCTAGAAGTGCCTTGTAAGTTGTTAAAGTGGCAACAATTTTTGGGTAAAGAAATTTGAAATCTCCTTAAATTAACGCAGTGTTGTGGTCTTCCTATTGTCATAATGCAGCATGCTGGCTCAAGGTTGTGAGCTTCCCAATGTATGTATCTGTAATTTAGTGCCAGGTTGCCATTTCTATGTTAGGGAAGATGTACTTTAGGTGTTAAAATGAAAATTACGTGCTTAAAATGAGTGACTTAGCAAAGAAAATTAATGTGATCGAATTGGTCTTCATTGTTCATGGTCTAGGAGATGTGAATGGATCACAAAACTATAAAAACACAATGATATATTGATCATAATGTTAGTGTCCATGTTGTTCAAAAACCACATTGGCATGTTCCATAAATAAAATGTGAACACATTTAAGAATAGTTATGGTTGGATAGGTTGAGAATAGAGATGTTTGGTCATCTATAGTTGTTGAATTAATGCATTATGATTAAGGCATACTTGTTAAATATTATTTTATCTATGCATCGATCTAGTCAAATTGGTCCATGGTAAACTTTGAATACTATCAAATATTACATTTAGTGTTTTTCCATGGTAGATATTAAAGTTGTCTTGGTGAACTCTCCAAACTCAATAAACATTATGATCAGGCATTTGTGTGTAAATTAGAGTAATATGAAGAATTTTTCTCTCGCATCGGCACACATCAAGTATATATATTTCATATTTTATTTTGTGTATTTTCCAACGTAAGTTCAAGTGTGCCCTCATCATCATAGATCAGCTCTCATTGATTAACTGAAATATGAGTCCTTAAATATTTGCTAATGGGTTTAATTCTAAAGTTTGAGATGTCGAGTTAGATCTCTTTCAAAGGTTTAATGAGCTAAAAAAAGGCTGTATCCTAAGCTATTGATCGATTTTGAGTGAATTCCTATATAGATTTTTCTTTTCTTTTTTCCTTTTTCTATTAATTATCATTGGTATAAAATCAGATCTAGAGGAATGTTTTGGTGTGACCCTGGTTTGATCACTTATCAGTTAGAGTGCTTGGATCCAACACTTATGAGGACCCTCATCAACACTAGTGAGAAGCAAGATATACAATAATTGACTTGTCTTTTGTAAGATGACTCGATCTCATCCCTCATAAGCTTACTGAACTTCAAATGTCTGATATGAAGGATGGTGGATGATATTATTACATAGAAGCTAGGTAAATAGATTCCAGTACATCAATTTAATGAGGGGAGGTGCGATTTTGTATTAATGAGTGCACGAGAAGAATTATTTATTGAAGAGGATGTGTGACTAAGATTCTATGGAACTTGTAGTAGAAAAATTGAAAAGAAGTACAAATGAAAGAGTGGATCAATGTATGTAGTCTTGTAGCTAACGAAGTTGTGCGATTATCTAAAACAAAGTGTTACTACAACGTTGTTTATATATGACGATGTGATTGCAGGAGCAATATTGACAATCAGAAATCGATGTATGTACTTTATATTTCCATGTATTTCGATGATAATGATTTCTTTTATGTTGTATACTAGTTTTTCTTCTTCTTTTTGTTTATGGAAGAATAGTGTGTTAGCAGTGATTCAAGACAGAAGAGTGATTTGGTGCACCATTGATAGAGATTATTGGAAAAATAAGGGAATAGCCCGTGTGATAAAGTATTGTTAGAAAATATGTTTACAATGTCTTTGTAGATAAGTGATATAGGTACTAGATGATTAAGCTTGAGAGCTGATACTTATGCTTTGTATTCATGTTGGTTGAACTTGTAGCCCTACAATGACATACATGATTATGGTTGTGTTTGTTTCTATCATCACTTGATTTTTTGATTGACAATGAGAAATAACTATGTTGTTAATTGATATGAGAATTGTGTATTGAGTGGGTAAGTTATTGAAAAGAAGTTTTGGTTTATATTAGGTTGATGTATAGAGTTTGTTGATGCGCATTGAGTCAGAGTGTGTTTGGTAGAGTTATAGTGAAGAGATATTAATGTATTATATATATATATATATATATATATATATATATATATATATATATATATATATATATATATATATATATATATATATATATATATATATATATATATCAAGTGGGTCCATTCTAAAAATTTTGAAACCTTCCCTATGGTATTTGTGTTTTGTTGTAGGTGGACGTATTCTGAAATATTGTGAAATGAGGTCCATTAGAATCTGAGCATTGCAACCTTTGTTAAGGGAGTGGTAGCCTCCTTATGGTAGGGGTCAGAGAACTTGATCATGAAGTGGTGCCTTTTTCCTAGTGGTAACTGGATAAATTATTGCAGGCAGTGACCTCCAATAGTTAGGGGCCTACACACTAGTAGCGGGCCAATGTATGATGTAAAAGACTAATTTTGACTTGAATTTAGACAAAAATGCAACATAATACATATATAACCATTAATACAGAGATGTAGCTGAAATAATACTTAATTTCATTAATATCAAAGAAATGAAATATGCTTACATACATAATGGAAATAAACTAGCTCACATTAGTAACTTATTTCTCAGAACATATGTGGTAGCTACATGCCTCTGAATTGTGTTACACTGAGGCTTAAGGGACTTTTTATTATTGAGCAATAAGGTAAAACCCTAAAAAAACAAAACCCTAACCAAGGAGATGGAACACAAAGAGTTTGTGGGCCCCATTCAGGTTAGTTGGGCACCCAACTTCGTGGGGTCGTAACTTGGTGATATTATCTCTCTTTGGCGCGTACTGTACCTTGTTGGAAATATATCTCTATGTACTAAAATATTTTCATCAAGCCCTTCCCTATAGATATGGGCCTATTGTTGACCTAAAAAAGCGTTGTTTATGGGGTCAAAAAAGCTCCCAAAGTTTCAGACCCGAAAAACTGCTAAAAATAGTTAATGTTTTTATAAATAAGGAAATTGACAAAAATGACTAGAGGTATAGGTGGAATAGGTGGGTGGCCACCAATATCCACATTGATTAGTCCTCCATCCTTAAGAATAATTAGTCTCCATTGCATGTACAGCCTCCATGAGGTGAGGAAATTTCAGTTGAACGTAGTCCCTCGTGAACCACTTGCCCCAGTGAAGGGGCTGGCCTGCTTTGACAAATAAATATAGTGGGGTCCTATATTGGTGAGTGTTATTGATGTGCATGTCCATGATCTAATCAATTCTGGCTTATTTCATGCATTATATGTTTAACTCTGTTTCCATGTGTAATATTCCAAATCTGGAAATCTCTGCTCCATCGGGAATATCTTAAGATATTCCAATCCCTTCTTCAGTGAGTTATCACAAGTCCATTTCAGAGATTGACTGTTGGGAATTTACAATATATGACTCATTCCAAAGAAGGGAGAGTTCTTGAGGCTAGCTGGCCCTTCACAAACTCTGTCTATGGATATGCAATATTCCACCTCGGGAATTTCTGCCACAGGGTCCTTGACGACGCTGTATAAGGAAGCTGTTGCAAAAATAAGACAAACCACTGTTGGGATGCCTTAGAATAATCATCATGCAACTCCTATTGGGAATATGAGCTCAAATAAATACATCTAGATGGGTTATTCAGATCTCCCCAATCTAGGTCTCTAAAACAATGCTCAATGAGAGAGCTTACAACAATATAATGAACATAACCAGAAACTCTACAAATATGTATACATAATGAGAGGGAAATAGTACAGCGAACATTATATTATGATTTCAGCACTAATATACAAGAAATAATTGAGGGGGAAAGCCTCTCAAACCTCTAGAACCATACTCCAATGAATATACAATGAAATGCCGGAGTAGCTGCAACTAGACAGAATGATGGAAAACCATAACTGCGCAGTATCTAAGAGTGAAGCAGCTGCTAAACATGTATATAATGTAAATGTGTCTGAAAGGCGCAAGAAAATAGCCCAATATTAAGAGATGGGCTGAAATACAAGATTTCTAGCCAATCTATGAAGATTGCTAGAAATGCCAGAGCAAACCAAAATGTGAAAACTGAGTTGTCACTGCAACTCATACAAAATATGAATGAGGCCATGGCAGATCTGAAATGTACATTCCCCCCTATGATAATGTCTCCAAGAAAAGGGATAATCCCTTTGTCTCAAAAACACTTCTCCTTTGAAGCACATAAACCCCTCTCTCACTGCGTCCTCCAAAATAACGCAATTTCCTCCATGGACTACGCAGTGGGAGATGATGGAAGTGTGGCCTCATGCCACTGTTCTAAAATCAAGCCCAGGAATCCTCCTTGCAGCTCCTCCAATGAGTGGATCACTCCTCCACTGAAGAAAACAAGACAAGAGAGACTCCATGAGTTCCTCTCTTGCTACACCCAACAACACAACGTCCTCTCTGCTGCAGAAAAAACACTGTAGAAGATTACTGTAGTTGTGGCCAATGTCGGATTGAGTAAATGTAGCTCAATCCTCATCCTTCCTTGAGTAATAGGTAGGGATTCCTGACCAGGAACACCCCAGTGCCCGAGGGCACCATCACCCTGCTAAACAGCCCGGGGATGCAAGCTTGCAGACCCAAGTCTAAAACTTTAAACCATAACCTGAATGCAAATGGGCTTCCATCTCCTCCATATAAAGTGAGAGAAATATTCTCCACCATGGTCCCACCAATTAGGGTTTCCACCCTCACATGAGTGCCTTCCCTCCAAAACTGCGCAGCTTCTCTAGGAAGCCTCTTCCTCCTTGGGCAGCGCTGTTGACTTTAGTCAAATTTGACTAATCAAGTGAGTTGGGTTCCATTCACACCCTTGGTGTTTATTTCAGCTGCTTTACTCTCCTCCTTTTCACATGAGAAGTGCTTTTTGTTCATCTAAAAGGGGCTAAGGTGTCTCCTTCCCCATTTTATTAAATAAAAATAAAATGTGCAACTATAATGTTCCATTTTAGCTTGAGGCTAAAATTGGGAACATTACAGTCCTCCCCTCCCCCATGTTGCTTGTCCTCAAGCAAAAACATAGAGAGAACAAATTTTTCTCCCCCCTTCTTCTCTTGTGGCCTCCTCATCAATGGTCCCACCACTGCTCAAATATACTGCAATGAATCTATCCTCCAATGCTCTCTCCCAAGTATGCAAGCTAACACAATGCTCGTCATGGAAAGATAGAAGGTGTAGTGGAATACTTCTTGCTATGCTAAGGCATCCTTAAGGTAGGAGTGATGATATGCATGGGAAAATGTTTCTCCCAATGATGATCCTCTCATCCATGTCATCATCCAAATAAAATCTCACCCCTGATTTCTGCAATTAGTTGGGGCTAAATGGAGAGCTATTTTGGTTTCCCATGATGGCCCTCTCTCCATATGCTGCTCATATGGGATTGCCTTTGTCTTCGGGCTGGAAAATTATGGCCTCCAAGAATGGCCCAAGCTACCCCATCAAAGAAAATCACCCATGAAATGCCTCCTCAAATCCTCTAAGTGGTCCCTTCCACAAGAAGAGCAAGTAGCAATGTGGCATTCATGGTATGCCCATGGTGTCTCCTACAAAATGAAGCATGTATAATAGGGAGAATCAGGATCCCAATGGGCTTTAAATACAATACTCTCGAAATAATTCTCCTCATGAGTGTACCAACATCAGAAATACAATGGAGCAATATGCAATAAAAACAAGTTGTCAAATGACAACCGGAGAGTGATTCCAAAGTTCCACCCACGGAACCTGTGCAGTGCCTCCTTGGCCTGCCTCAAAATCAAAAATAACAAGTGCTGTACTAGCCACTTGTTTTCTTCCACAACATCTCCTCATAAGATGAAACATGAAAATACAAATTTGTGCCAATGGTGCACACCAAGAAGCATGTGGCTTCCCCCACAAACCATCATAAGAATGGCCACTCCCATTTCTACAATGGGCCAAAAGTACATCACAATAGGGAGCATAAGGAGATGTGATCATCCTTAGCTCATCAATCTATCCATAAGAAGTAAAGGAAGGCAATCCAAAATGAGGATCTATACCTCCTCTGCCATGTACTCTAGTCCTTGAGCTGAAATGGCTCATCTGAATGCTCTCCCTCCCCTCAATGAGTAAAGGAATGGTTGTGCCAACCTCTCCAAAATCATTCAGGCTATGCATCTATCCATATGCTGATGTAGATCATAATTAATGCCCTCCCAAGTGAACTCCTCTAGCAAAGCCAAGTATGCATCCAAGTGCATAGCTAGGAAGTCCTCATAGGCTACTTGCAAATAGTTTCCCCTTGAGACTACAAACTCTAGTCAAGAAGAGTCTGCCATGATGATAAATGATCATATCATCCACTAAGTATCTGCCATCTCCATCAAGGCCATCCAAAAATCATGCATGCACCAAGATCCTGGGGAATACTCAACCAAAGCTGAGTCCTCCATCCCGGATCAATCCTCCACATAGACAATAGTAGTATTCTGCAATATGGTGCTCCATCATGCTGCTGCCTGCTACCTTCACATCTGATCATGCCAAAGTAATCCTCCAAGTTTCTGCCATGCCCATCATGCAGCTACTCATGCTCAAAAGAAATGATGATCTTTGAAAATAAGCCTCCCATGAGAGACTATCTCCTCCAAAGAATCTCCTGATCCTGGGCAATGTAAGCATGAGTGGCCTCCATCTACTCCAATGCATGAAAGCGTCCTTCCTCAAAGGAATAATCCTTTGTTCATCCAAATCCTTGGAGAAGCCATCCTCCATCATGAAGATGTTATCCTCCAACCATGCAGCAAAATCTATCAGCGCAGTAAAGCTGATGAATATGGGTGATACTAAAAATGAGAGTGTATACCTCTCCTCCTTGATTTTACCCCAACCCCTCTGCACTGTGTTGGATCCATATAGTGTTTCCACCTCTCTGGAATCCATGAGTGTTGAACCAAATGGAATGATGCCTCTCATCAACTCTAAATCAAGTGGCCTCCTAGGTGGAATACCCGCATAAAGTGAGACATCATGCTCTGAAATAGACTGCATGTATGAGTGGACTGATTTGTCCCTCTCTCCTTTGCACAATGAATTCTCTTTCCCTTGTGTAGAAATTTTCTGAAATGGATATGGGTGAATGCCCATCATCCCTCCATGCTGATCCTTGTCTTTCCCTTCCATCTCACAATCCCCAACAAATGCTATATAGAGCTCTGGAATTGTGCCTTGGTTCCCACATGTAAAAATATTTGGAACTCCCTGCAAAGATACAAGGGCTCCTCTAGTGGAAGCAATAGCTCCCTTCTCACCTCCATGTGGTAATGGATGTCCTCCAATGTGATAGTGCTGTTGGTTCTTTCCACTGTATGCAAAGTGTTTTTGTTTATGACACAATGAGTTTCACAAAGTTTTCTCCATCAAACCCTTAGTGAATGCATCACAAGTTTTTGCATTTGCATGTCAATGAAAAATGAAATCCTCAAACCAAAAATCATGAGCCATACCTTGAGTTGCAGTGCTGCTCCTCCCATCGCCTCATTTTCTTCCTCTATTCCCTTACAATGCAAGTGAACAAAGGACTACACTGTGGATCTGCATGTGTGACTAAATGCTCACACCCTTCTTGAGGTAGCTAGGATTTTTCCCATCAACAAACCCTTCTCCGAAATTTTTTCCAAATTTCCCTTTCATCAAGATCTTCAATGACTTCTTCAATGGTTTGGAAAAGAAGAAGGGAAACCTTCTCTTCCTTCATTCCTCTTTCCTTGTATTCTTTGTAAATCTCCTCTTCTTGGAGAAAAGCTCCTATTTCTGATAGCCTTGGATCTTGGGCACAAGCTGAGCCAAGATCATGCTCTGATACCATTGTAATATTCCAAATCTCGAAATATCTGCTCCATCGGGAATATCTTAAGATATTCCAATCCATTCTTCAGTGAGTTATCAGAAGTCCATTTCAGAAATTGACTGTTGGGGCACTTACAAGATATGACTCCTTCCAAAGAAGAGAGAGATCCCGAGGCTATCTGGCCCTTCACAGACTATGTCTATGGATATGCAATATTCCACCTCGGGAATTTCTGCCACAGGGTCCTTGAGGATGCTGTATAAGGAAGATGCTGCAAAAATAATACAAAACACTCTAGGATGCCTTAGAATACTCATCATAAAAATCATGTGCAGAATATGAGCTCAAATAAATACATCTATATGGGTTATTCAGATCTCCCCGATCTAGGTCTCTAAAACAATGCTCAATGAGAGAGCTTACAACAATATAATGAACATAACCAAAAACTCTGCAAATATGTATACATCATGAGAGGAAAATAGCATATCCAACATTATGTTATGATTTCATCACTAATATACAAGAAATAATTGAGGGGGAAAGCCTCTCAAACCTCTAGAACCATACTCCAATGAATATACAATGAAATGTCGGAGTAGCTGCAACTACAAAGAATGCCAGAAAACCATAACTGCGCAGTCTCTAAGAGTGAAGCAACTGCTAAACATGTATATAATGTAAATATGGTTGAAAGGTACAAGAAAATAGCCCAATATTAAGAGATGGGCTGAAATACAAGATTTCTAGCCAATCTATGAAGATTGCTAGAAATGCCGGAGCAAACCAAAATGTGACAACTGAGTTGTCACTACAACTGATAAAAAATATGAATGAGGCCATGGCAGATCTGAAATGTAGATTCCCTCCTCTGATAATGTCTCCAAGCAAAGGGCTGATCCCTTTGTCTCAAAAACACTTCTCCTTTGAAGCACATAAACCCCTCTCTCACTACCTCCTCCAAAATAACGCAGTTTCCTCCATGGACTATGCAGTGGGAGATGATGGAAGTGTGGCCTCATGCCACTATTCTGAAATCAATCCCGGGAATCCTCCTTGCAGCTCCTCCAATGAGTGGATCACTCCTCCACTGAAGAAAACAAGACAAGAGAGACTCCATGAGTTCCTCTCTTACTGCACCCAGCAACACAACGTCCTCTCTGCTGCAGAAATAACACTGTAGAAGATGAATGTAGCTACAACCAATGCCGGATTGAGGAAATGTAGCTCAATCCTCATCCTTCCTTGAGGAGAAGGTAGGGATTCCCAATAGGGAACACCCTAGTGCCCGAGGGCACCATCACCCTACTAAACAACCCAGGGATGCAAGCTTGCAGACCCAAGTCTGAAACTCTAAACCATAACCTGAATGAAAATGGGATGCCATCTCCTCCATATAAAGTGAGAGAAACATTCTCCACCATGGTCCCACCAATTAGGGTTTCCACCCTCACATGAGTGTCTTCCCTCCAAAACTGCGCAGCTTCTCTAGGAAGCCTCTTCCTCCTTGGGCAACGCTGTTGACTTTAGTCAAAGGTGACTAATCAAGTGAGCTGGGTTCCATTCACACCCTTGGTGCTTATTTCAGCTGCTTTATTCTCCTCCTTTTCACATGAGGAGTTATATTTCTTCATATAAAAGGGGCTAAGGTGTCTCCTTCCCCATTCTATAATGCTCCATTTTAGCTTGAGGCTAAAATTGGGAACATTACACCATGAGTTGTTTTGTAATGTCAGATATGTCTAGTAATGGTGGAAAGTATGGCCTAAGGAGGTCCAAATTGAAAAATGGGTGCAAGCCAAGAAAGAATGGAATTTTGAGCTCAAAGACATTGTCCCCTACATCATTGGTGATGGTGTATGACCCATATCATAGTGGGTCGTGCTTGCAGTGTGGCCCAGCAAGGCACTCCTTTTGAAAATGTAGCCAAACTTTGTTTCACACCTTGAACCATTGTGGTACCCGATTTTGATCATGTCGTTGCTTGTACTTATCATTGGTTGTGCCTAATATGTAATGGACTTGCTAGTGGATGTGTTGAATTCACTCAATGAAGTTTTTAGCCCTATCAGCTTCGGACTAGACATGAACCAAATTTTATTGAGTAGATGTAAATCGTATGGCCACATCAATGGGACATACAGGCTGGAATCCAAACTCCACATGAAAGTGGTTGTGGCTATATGAGTTATGGAGAGATTTTTCGCAGTTGTATTGGACATAGGGGAGGTTTTCATCCGATGTGCATCGATTCTTCAAGTTGTGCATGCGAAAAATGTATATGATGATCCTATTGATGACCTATGTTTGGCCATCATTTTGGGGGTGGAGATTCATGGACTTAGTGAGCTTGGCATCCAACATTAACTAGATACTTGAACAAAATTTACTTAGGAATGTGTTGTCCTAATATGAGATAATGGATTGAGTGATCCCAAAGTGTACCCAAACTCATTCAAATATGAGCTTAACATTGGCTTATGCTCTGATACTCTTCTTGTAGGCCACAAAAATGACCATCTTAGAGAATATGTTGATGACCACGAAAACATAGTCGTTTACATGGTTAGTAGAAGGAAGACATGACATGTAATCCATGTAGATGGATTCCTAAGGTAGACTAGGAGTAGGTAGAGGAGTATGTAGGTCTTTTTTATTGATGGTTAGTTTGGAAATGGTGCATGAAGTGTTGTATTTGATGTAATTCCAAGCATCTTGTTGAAGGTTCAACCAATAAAAATACTTCTACAACACTACCACTATTTTCTCTACTCCAAAATTTATAGCGACCTGATTATGGTGCACCTCCTAAATCATCTTGGTACACTCACTTGATGAAACAAAAATATGTGTCTGAAGTGGCATAATAGTGCATCCTTGAGGTGAAAATTTATAACTTTCTTGCCTTCGAGGAACGTCTCGTATGTGTTGCAAAATTTTAGATTGCTCTTGTAAAGATGTGGTAACCCTAAAGTCTCGTGCCCAGAGAGTCGAGCATAATGGTCACTGCCATGACCGAAGATTGGCTAAGGAAGTCTATAACATTATTAGTGTTTTCCTTCTTGTAATTAATTTTAAAATGGAAGTGTTGTAGGTATGTGGACCATTTCTTATGGAATAATTCTGAAAGTTCCCTTGTGTTTGTATGAATTGCAAGGGTCGATGGCCTGTGTGGATGACCATTTCCTTCCCTAGAAGGTATTGCTTCCATTGTCAGTGGGCCTACATAATGGAATACATCTATTTTTCATAGTGGGGATAATTTCAGAATGTGTCTGAAAGTGTCTCATTTTGATATGCCACTAGATGCCCTTGTTGAGTAAGAACTACACTAATAACATAGTCAAAGGAATCGGTCTCAATCTCAAATGGTTGCTACAGGTATGGTAATGTGAGATCTAGTGCAAAGAAGAGGCAATGCTTCAACTCTGTAAACAACTTTTGTTAGGATTCAAACCAAAATAATGTTTCTTCCTCTTTGACCTTGGTCACTTGACTTAAAGGCCAAGTGATATGAGAGAACCTCAATACAAACCTACAATAGAAATTGGAAAGACCAAGAAAGTTATGTATCTATGTTAGCATGGTTCGTGCTAGCCAATTCCGAATGACTTCTATCTTGGCTAGGTCCACATTAACACCCATATCATTAATTATGTACCCCAAATATTGAACTTGGGTCATACAAAAAGTTCATTTATCCACATTGGTGCACAACTTTTGTTGTTGTAGGGTTTGGATGACCTGTTGAATATGGTGGAGGTTCTCTTCCCAACTATAGATGAAGATCAGGAAGTCACCCAAATACACCACCATGAATGAGTTGGTGAAGGGTTGCAAGATGTTTTCCATCCACCTCATTAAGGTTGCAGGGGGGATTCTTCAAACGAAAAGGCATGACCAACCATTCGAAAAGGTGCTTCTTGAATTTGAAGGAAGTCTTCCACACATGAGAGGGTTTGATTAGTACTTGGTGATAACAAGACTTCAAATCAATATTTCTGAAATAATTGGCCCCCTTGAGCTTGTACATAAGGTCATAAATACATGTGATTGGATACCTATTCTAGACAATGATATTTTTTAATGACCGATAGTCAATACAAAGTCTCTAGGTCTCGTCCTTCTTCTATGCTACCACGATAAGCCTCCCACAGGGTGATGAACTTGGCCTGATGTGTTGTTTCTACAACAAAACCTAGATCTGGCTCTTTATTTCATCGTTCTATAGAATAGAACATTGATAGATCATTCCATTGGGTCGCGACACACATGGGGTTAGATCGATGCAGTACTTGACCTCACAGTGTAAATGTACCCTTGTGGGTGAGGTGAAGATGTCCCTTTACTCCTCCATGACCTTGTACATCTACTGCTACTATGTAGAGGAGCCCTATCTAGAGGCTATGGCCATAATATTATTCTTTCCCTGAGGGTGAATCATAAGGAAAACAAATTTCTCGATTTGGGGAATGATCTTACTGCATTATTTTTGAATGATCAAATAGATGGCGGTAGGCGGTTCTCCCTTCGATATTATGTACAAATTATTTCCAAAATTAATAATAACAGTGTGAGGGCTAGACTCATAGAAAACACGTCGCTTAAAAAGTATGGTTGACCTAATAATACATCACAAACTTGAAGAGGAGAAACATCACATAGTACCTCATTTCTGAAGGGCTTGATATTTTAGGGTAATTGGCACTGTTGGTTGACACGGATCTCTCATACTTGGTGAGGCCACCCGATTTTGTATAGATGTGGGTGTTTTGTGGTCATTAGGCCCAAACACTTCATGACCTCTACTAAGATGAGGTTATTTTGCCTCTCGATGTCGACAATGCATTGTGGAATAGAAACCTTCCACATATGAGAGTGGAAGAGGCACTACACCTCCTCTGGATCTTTAGTCTCATCCTTGTGGATCTTGGTGGTGACAACAATGGAATTGGGCTCTGCATCAAATTATTCTTTCCTGTCTCATTCCCCTTGTCGGGTTGTGCCTTAGAGCTGAAACATGCATCTATTTTAGAAGCCTTCAGCTCAGGCACCAATGACTACCTGTCCTGACACTCACTTATGTTGTGTGTGGGGCTCTTATGGAACTCACACTATTTTCCCATGTCCTTATTTTTCTTCAGGGTGTTGTTCTATGTTTTCAGATTCGACAAGTTTTCCTTGGTCACTCTACCTTGGATTCGCCCTTGGTTCTATGATTTCAGGGCACATTTCCCGTGCTTTGGATTCACAGATCGAAAGTCTCTCTTCTTTGGTTCAAATTTATTCTCTATCTTGACAACGTATTAGTAGAAAAGTAGGGCCAACAGATGTCAAGGAACTCCATCTCATCCTACATGTACTTGTGTATACAAGAACGGTACTTGAGTACCAAATTTCCCTTACAATCCTTGATACCCAACTTCCTGTGAAGTGTATGAAAAATATTTTTGAACTATGGCACGTCTCGGTCCCTTCCCTACCACAACGTGGTCCAATTTATTTATTTATCATCATAGATCTCGATAGGGTATATTTTTCCTTGATATTGTCTCAAAAATAATCCCAAGTGGGTGTGGCTAAAAATAGTGAGGTTTCACTCTTTTCCCTCTTCTCACAATAGGTTTTCCACCAGTTGTTGATGTGGGGGCAGCTTTGATAAGTGAAAAATTAATCTTTTCCCAGTTGGAAAAATCATGCACCAAAAAAATAACCTTCTAGCTTATTTAACCATTCATCTCTAACATCTGAATCTATCTAACATTCAAATATGGTGATGTAAAAGCTAGACTGTGTCTTAAAGGGAGTGGCGCTTGCAAATTGGCTATTGGAAGAAGATGTGTCGCCTACAGGTAGCGGTTGAAGGATCTAGGAAAATTTGTCCATATATTCATTCTTATGTCGCTCAAGGGCTTCTTCGAGAAATATTTTGAAAGGATCTCCTCCTCCCCCATATTTTTTTTCTTTCTCCATTGGAGGTCATTAGGGTTTGTAAGACTAGTCTTGCAAAGCTTCAATTAGTTTGAGCCCTAATTCCTTATACCCTGACCTCATTAGGGACATACAAATAAAATCATAGCAAGAGAGGATTGCTTTGATACCACTAATCCAAACTTAAATAGGAAAGAAACATAATACATATATAACCATTAATATAGAGATGCAGTAGAAATAATAATTCATTTCATTAATATAAAAGAACTGAAATATGATTACATGAAATGAGTATCAATATCATTGCCATAGATGAACGTACTTATTTTTGAAACTTGATAATTACTTCCAATGATGTAGATGATTATTAGCTCTTTCAAGATATCATTAAGAAATTATACAATCATAAATTTAACCATAGAAAGAACTAGACAAATATACATCACAATTCAAAAAGAGACAAGAATATTATACCTTGGTAAAATCCACAATGGAAAAAACCACAACCAACGTTTTACTTAGAAAATAAATGCAACAAGGCATAAATAAAATTCAACTAACTATTAAGATGAACAACCACCAAGGACCAAGTGAACCCTCCATAATTATTTCCAAAAATATATTTGCAACAAGGTCTTCAAGAGACGATAAAAACATCTAGCAAATCTACCTCAGAATTCACATTGTACCACAGAGATATGTCACATAAATAAGGTCTCAAGGGCGAAAAATTAGACCTTTGTCTCAGCCTTAGATTTTGGATTGTGCTACAAAACTAGACCCCCATCTTTGCACACTATACCACAAGAACTTCACACTATTTCAAAGAGAGGTAGAATTTAGCCAGTTTGATTGCTAGAGAGAGTGAGTACATTACTTCTTATATTTTTCCTTAAACTCCTTTTCTTCTTTGTAGAAAATAGATATTTACTTGATGATATGAAGTATATCCATGGAGGAGATCGAAAAGGACCAAAATATAGTCTTTCATCCATGCGAAAGTGTGTGTCTCATGGGTAGGCCAACTTGTGTGTTCGAGGGCCAACTTGGTCCCTTGTGGAGGAAAATATATAAAATTAGAAATTAAAATTTTTGATTCCTACGGGTCATGAAGAACATACCCTTCATAGTTTTTGTTTTGAATATAAAATAAAATATTTTCTTTTTCTTGAAAGCATTAAGAAAATTCTTCATATAAAATTTCTCTTTTACAAAATTAATATATATTACAACATTACAAGTATAAATTAGATACATTATGAAGAATGACCATAGCTACAAAATTAAACACTAAATCTTAGCTAGGGAGGTATTCATAACGACTATACATATGTTCTTTGTATAAATTTTCGTTCTAAGAAAAGTTTCAACTCATATATAACATCATAATCTAGGTAACTACCCTTGACTTGAATCAACATCATTAATAGGTACCACAAACTAGGCTAGCTCTCCTAACCAATGGAACTCGGTCAACTAGTATCCATGATCCAGTGGGCAACTCATCTCATGGTACTCCGACTAGAAGAGGGTTTCCATCACTCATGGTCAAACCATAGGGAAACCCATGTCCCAAGTCCAAAGGCCTTACCCTAGGCCATGATTCTAAAGATTAACCCATGCCATGAGTGTCTAAGTCTCAAGGACCATTCTTTCTAGGTTTTTTTCCCCTCATGCTTTCTCTCCAACAATTTGGGTCATGCTCGTGTTGTTACTAATAGTCTCAGCCATGGCCCTATTTTCCACCCATAAATATGATCTGTCATGCTTTTTTTTTCATCAATAGTTTAATCCATGATTGTAGCCACCCCTACCACATTTACCCATTTTGATCGACTTTATAGGGTAAACATGAGGCAAGAAATAACCAAATATCTCTTTTAACAAATAACCCCTATGTCATATTCGAAGCATGAATGTGGGAACTCATTGAATAAACCCAACAAAACCAAAACAGGTCTTCCATACATCAAACCTCCTCATCCCTCAACAAGAGATTCCACCTAATGGTTGAACATCACTAACACCAACTAGATAGGTCTCTACCCAATTTGTCCAAGACTACAAAGAATTTGTTCCAACTGCTACTTTAGGAACTAATAACTCAACCCATAGTCTTTCAAGGATCACAAGAATTTTTCTAACCAAGCTCCAGGGACTAGTAACCCACACCACCAAAGGCTACAAAGTGTTTGTCCCAACTTAGGTTCCAGGACTAGTAACTCAACCCAAGATATTCCAAGTCTTTCAGAGTGTTTGTTCCAACCAACGAATCCATGAACTAGTAATGCAACACATATCCATATGGATATTATCTCCAATCGTCAAAAAACAAGTGGGAAAACCCAAAACACCATGCCTATCTAGAAAATGGCAAGGCAAGGCTAAAACCACTATCAATCAAGTAAAATATCCATGCCAATAACAACACATAACCAAGACACCATATGCATGTACCATGAATTCCGAAAATAAGAATGAAATCATACATGCAACGTATTACCTACAAATAAATCTAGTTGTAGTTGTTCATCCACCTATTCCCTTGTGTATTCTTGATTTATCTTTCCTTTTTCTCCAAATCCGGTGTATTCCAAAGTGCTAAATGATGATCCAAGATACTCTAAGTGTGCAAGAGTATGAGTGAGAATAAAAGAGAGATATAACGAAGAAATATGAAAATTCCCTTAATATATCCTTAGGAGTATTTTTATCATTGAGGCATCTATATTCTCCATGTTTCTTTATTTTTCCTTCATTTTCCCTCACATGCAAATATGTGACCCTTCATCTCCCTTTTCTCCTATTTTCCTTTATTTCGTAAATAAAATAATTAACTCCTCTTTTCCTTTTCCAATGCCTTTTCCAATTTCCTTATCCATTAATAAATCAAAAGTCACACACACTAGGATGTTTTTCCCACCATTCAGCTTGGGATATGTGTCCCATGATGTTGGTATTATATTTTTATTATAGAAAATCAAATATGGGTTGTTACAAACCCGTCCCGTTTGGGGGAACACCATTGTTACACTAAAATTTGTCACCATGACATTTTCGTGTCTATATGGGTTCATCATTACTCATATAATACTCCCTTAGAAGTCTAGAACATAAAAGTTCCTAAAATCAAGCCTTGAAATTAAGAGAAAAGCTCATAAAAGTCTTAGAAACACTTGTACTGCACTTTCTCTTAACATTTCCTGTGGTGCCGCACCTTTTTGTTCTAAAGCATGTGGAGCTAAACACACTTTTTCTTCATTAAGGGTGCGGACCCCTGTAAAAGATAAAATGAAGGCGGAAAGTAACATTTAGAAGCCCAACAGTCAAATCTGGAAGCTTCTACAAGAAATTATCCAGTCGAAGGTTCGCTCCTATCATGTATGTTCATTCCTCCATTATGGGAACCTACCCCTCGATTTATTGAGCTCAATCCCTTCAAAAGAGCATTCCATCCCTTCTTATGTGGAACCATAACCTCCTCTCTTTTCCTATAAATTGAAGATATAGTTCAGCTTCAAGGGAGGTTAGGGAGTGAGTTAGTGAGTTATACTTTGAGAATTTTTGAGGAGAAATTTTGTATAGACTCAGACTCTCTTAACTGATCATTATGTGGGAATGATTACACACCCATGTGTATTTTAGCTGAGAGAGTGTAAATCTTGTTAGAGTAAAGGAAACACCTGTTCCGAACCCCAGGAAGACCTATACGACATCAAGGTAGACACGTTTGTAAGGCTCTTCTTCATAAAAGATAATATGAATGAATATCGTTTTCTCAGTGAGTTGTTTAATTAAGTAGCTTGTTTATCATGTTTTATCAATGATTTATTTAATTAATTAGCTTATTTGTTGAATTCCTTGATTATCTTGATAGATATATAATTCGTGAATTAGTTTATCCTATGCAGGTGCTATTGATTTTTTCCATGTTTGTGATTGCAGATCTTTGAAAATGACTCTTTCAAGCAATTGCAAAGAAGATCATTACAAATAGTGTTGGACTACAGGTAGGTCTTCAAAACCCCTTTTGTACCTGATTAATGAATCAAATATTATCTAGAGAAAATAGTTTTTGTCTGTATGTTTGTTGCTAGCTGTTCATAAGACACTTGGGAGGTCTATCTTGTCTGCAAGAACGACTTATCCGTCCAACAAAATAGCGACTCATACTGGGGAATGGATCTTGAACTTTGATTTCTTTTATTTTTACTTATGAATTTATTTTTCTGATTTTGATTAGTTTATACTGGCTTGGGTAGTTTATCCCTCAGAATCCTTGAGAAAATTTTTAAGAGATTTTTATTTTTCTCTTAGTTTTCTGGTATCTGCACTTTTCTTTTAGAAACAGTGTGGGCATCTCCGCTCTTTTCTTGTATAAACAGTGTGGGACCGCACATGTTTACACTGGAAACTGTGGACCTTGTGAAAATTATTAGCAAACCTTAAAATTCTCTTTTCTGGATCAGTTTGTTAGATTCTCAGTGTATACCTAGACTTGTATTTTCTGTGAGAAAGCTTTGATTGAGAGTTTTCTTCAACATTTTTAAGTTTTGAATGATTTTTTGAAAGATCTGCATGTTATAGTGATTCTGCTTTGTCTTTATCCCACTCAAATATTAGAAGCCTTGGTATACCTTTAGATCACTGGTATTTCCTTACTTTATTGCTAAGTTTGAATTCATAGCAGAAATTGTTTTATGAGATTTAGATCTCATTTCCTCATTTGCAAATCGTTGAAAAACTTTTGGTGATAAGTTTGGAATTTCACTCAAAAAACCAAAATTGGATGTTTTTTGAGTTCTTGCTAATCTAAGAAAATAATTTCTTAGTTAGATAACAAGCTAAGAAAAGCATCCTCAAAATATTTAAAGTTTTAATTCAGATTTAGTATTTAGAATTTTTAGATCTCAAAATTAGTGTTTTTAGTTATTGAGTGATTATTTCTAGAAAATTTTAGTTTTCTTTCGGAGAAAATTTTGTTTGTAGTTTCGATCTTGAATGATAAAGGGATTTCTTGCCAAGCAATTGATAATTTTGAGTTCTCATGAAGTTATATTTATTTTCATTTATTCTTGTTTGAAGGAAAGAATTGTTTTAAAAGATTGCATTCTCTCAACTCTTTCTTTTAGATAGAATTCATTGAAAGGAAATGAATTGTTTCTCATATAAGATGCATTTTTAGTGTGTTTTTGACTCGGGTCACTACATATCATCAGTTTCACTTTCGCACCTATTGTTCTAAGAAACAGCCTATTAAAATTAACGCTTAAATTAAAATCAATCTTGTAATTTTTATATTTCTAGGGCTCTTTTCAGCAATATAGCTTAGGCTAGTGTCTTGGAGTAGGGAGTAATTAACTCTCTAAGACAATTAAAACAAATAGGTAGTCAATCTTGCGCTACGAAAATCCAATAGTCACTTGTATGCCCTAGGAAGCTCCTCTTAAAGGAGTGAAGCACAAGGTCATATCCAAACCAGTGGGATAATCAATTCTATCTCGTTGGGAACGATAGAAGATGTGAGCGTATTAACAATGGTAAACCTAGGATAGACCATTGTTGAGGAGCCTGGGGTCACTTTTCGGTATACCTTGGATTATGTCAAGGAGCCTTCAAGGAGATCGAGCTTCGTTACTCTGCCCTTGCGCATATGTCGGATCGTAGACTGTTCCCCGAGGTATATTAGTTCCTGTTGGTAACCTTAGTGGCCATAATCTTTACGGTTTTTTCCTAAGGTGTCAGTGGAGGAAAGATCCCACTGTACCTCGAGCAGGCATCAAATAGACTCACTTGGACTCTCTGGAGGGTTATCTTCACTCGAGATGGTTTAAGTGGAGAAAATTGCACCGGTTTGTTTCATTAAGAAGGTTGTCGGGGTAACTGTTTCAACCGCCCTTTCTACATTAAAATACTATGATGTTGGATTTATCACCAAATAGTGTTTTTAGTGTGGGAAGTTATTGTTTGTGTGTTGTTTGATCTCCTAGATTTTCAGGTGTGTGATTCATTTGTTTGTTTCCTTAGCGACTTTAGGAGTTTTCATTGAAATTTTCTTTGATTGCGTGTAATCAATAATTTTCAATCTTGGCTGAATTACTAAGACAATCACGTAGACTACAGGGGAAACCCCCTAAGTATAAACCAAGCCAACTTGAAGGACTATGAGAACTGGTACCATCTAGTGTCAGTAGAATTAGATCAACAGAACCAGGAGAATCATCCATAATTATTCATCCTGATTATCAATCACAAACAACAGAATATACTCAGGATCCAATTTCAATTTCTGAAGTCACTGGTAGTATTTCTCCAACCAATGAATTAACTGAAGAACCTGAAATTTCTAAACCCGAAACTGAACCTGCTGTGTTGGAACCATCTTCAGGATTTGTTACTCCGACTTCTAGTGATCCTGATTCACCTAGGGTAAGACATCCCATTACTGAAAACCTTCCTTCTGATCTCATATGTATTGAAGAACTTGTTGGTCCAGATGAAGACATAGCTCTTCTCGAAAACCAAGAAACTTTGAATCTTAGTGAATCTGAATCAATATTCTAGAGTCCTTTTAGAACTGACACTTGGTATTTATCATTGACAGTTTTTTTACAAGACGTAGGTCTTACTTATTCACCACCCAAAATTCCTTTTCACCGTACACCGAGAGGTTATCATCCTTCATTAGCTATGTCGGGTGAGTCATCTATGTTTTCTCAATCTCTGGAAACATTTTTATATGGTGGTCCGTTTGTTCCTTCGGGATACCAGTCACTCTCTTGTACTTTCTCAGGGGCAACTCCTCAACCAATTGAACAAGTTTTGTCATCTGGTCTAAATGAAACTAAAACTGAAACGTTGAATGCAGAACAAATTTTTATGATGTCCAGCAATATTCCAAATCCTCAACCTCAAGGAAGTCAGTTACTGCCAGCGGGGAAACTTCAAGGTAGTCAGTTACCGCCTGAGGGGCAACCTCAAGGTAGTCAGTTATCGCCAGGGGGGCAAACTCAAGGTAATTGTTTACCAAGACAAACTGTAGGACAATATTACCTACCTGGAGAACAACCTCAAGGACAGTACATACCCCAAGGTCAATATCAACCTCAAGGACAGTACATTCCTCAGGGTCAACCCCAGAGTCAATTTGTTCCTTAGGGTCAACTCTAGGGTCATTTTATTCCTCAGGGTCAATACCAACCCCAGATTCAGTACATGCCTCAAGGTTATCAACCTCAAGATCAATACCCAGCTCAAGGATTTCAACCTCCTTGAGGACAACCATTGTTACAAGGAACCTAAATGTTTCTAGTTAATTATCAAACCTATGTTCAACCTGGTTATGGTCCTTCATATGCACAACCTTTTATGGTTCAATACCCCGGAATGAATATGGAATGGAATCCATCTTAAATTCAATAGTATTTGCAACCCAATGTGCAGTTACCTAATCAACCTGGACATCCCATAGGTTCCGGTCCAACCCAACAACCCGTCCAACCTACCATTCAAGTCTGTGCACCTAGTTATATTTAGTAGCCTGGGCCTAGTACACCTCAGACTTCGCCTCAAACTTCTGCTACTGCTACAACTTCTGTTCAACCTACCACACCTATTTCTGGAGTATCTGTAGCTCCTATTTCTACTACCCCTGTATCAGTGCAAATTCCTCAATTATCTGTACCACAGTCAGGACCTACAATTCAGACTACGGTCCAAATACCTATAGGACAAGCTGGTACAAGTACGATTCTTATTATTCAACCATAATTTACTTATCAACCGTACTAGGGACAGTATCAATTTGGACAAGCTACACAAAATCCAGTATATCAGTATCAGTCGTACCTTGGGTATAATTATCAAATACCTCAACAACCCGAGTATGGTCCGGTTAATCCTAGTTATCCAAGAGGTTTTACGATTCCCAATGTGCATCCAATTCCATGATATCTTGGATATCCTCCTCCTGGAACTGGTTTGATCACACAAGGTTATCAAGACCCTAGCCATCGCTTACCATTTATAGCAACTTTAGAATTACCTGATCTATCACACCTTACAAATGATATTATCTTTTATCTTCCGTATTGGGCACTGATGCCTAAAAAGTTGCACAATGATATTCCAAAGTTTGAGGGTAAGTCAGGAGAGGACCCATCTAATCATGTTATGACTTATCATCTCTGGTGTGCATCCAATTCACTAATCAATGATTTAATTCGATTGCATATTTTTCAAAGAACTCTCATTGGTCTAGCTGCAAAATGGTATATTGAGTTACCATGAGGCTCTTTTAATAATTTTAATGCACTGGCTACTTATTTCTTAACCCATTTTCATTTTCGTGTCAGATACGACAATGGCATGAAATTACTAACTTCATTAAAACAATCTACATCTACGTACATATCCGATCACATTCATGAATGGAGACATAGGAGGCGTTTAGTGAAGGTATTTATTCCAGATCAAATTTTGGCTGAATGGTTTATTAAATTGTTATTTCCCAAAATTACTGAAGATGTGGCTAAAGGAGGCATTGTTACATAAGAGAAATTCATTTCTCAGGCTTAGTAACTTGACCTTGTATATACCCAGTCAGGTACTCTGTATGATAAAATCCCTGATTTACCAAGACCTGGTCAATTGACTACAACTCCTTCCAGCTCTCATGCCGCAGATGGTGTAATTCGTTATGTTAGCACTGGTAAAAGTAAGAATAAATCTTCCAAGACAACTTCTCCTATTATCACTTTACCCAATTCACCGAAAGGATATTCTCTCGTTGAAACTTCCGTCGATATTCATGTTGTAGAATCATCTACAACAAAACCTAAAACTGGTGGTAAGAAGAAAGGTAAGAATAAAAGAAAAAAATCTTCAAAAGATAAAAATGATAAAACTGAACCAACTGATGAAAAAAGAAAATCTCGTTATCCTTGTATCATTTGTGATGAGGATCATTTTACAAAAGAGTGTCCACGTAGAGCCGAGGTATCAAAATTCGTTAAGGGTTCACCCATACCTGTTGTCTTGAAGGATCCCTTTCCTACTCAAGATAGTAATATGGTCAGATCTTCCTCAAATATGCTAGAGGATACTTTTATGGTTGTGATGCGATCGTAAGATTACGGTAGTAAAAATCCTGGTAAAGAAGCAGAAACATCTAATTCAACATCAACTACATATCCCTTAGTTTCTGATCCGCTACAGATCAAGAAACAAAATCCCGACTTAGTAATCAAACCACCTGTTAAAGGTCTACTTCGTAAATCAACTTTCAATCCACATGCGAGAGCTTCTCAAAATTACAATATTTTTGAAGACTTGGAAATTTCCCCTTCAGCGATGTCATCTTTGGAAGTGCTGCAATCATGCCCAGCCCAAAGAAAATTACTATTGTCAGCCTTAGGAGCCGTAGACCTCCACGATTCGAACCTCATGATCTTCAATTTAGAGAACTTTACACCCCGCCTACCCCATCAAATGGATTTTCAAATTCTGGTGATAGTAAAAAAAAATGTATTTTCATACTATTGTTGATGAAGGGGCTTCCATGTGTATTATGTCGTTAAAATGTTGGAAACCACTTGGTTCTCTGACAATAAACCAATCACTGACTATCCTCAAAGATTTTGATGGAATAGGCTTTCGACCGTATGGTATTTTGCAGGATCTACCAATAGAGGTCGAAGTAAAAACTGTTAATCTAGACGTGGAAGTGGTTGATGACCCTCTGGATTACACCCTTCTCCTGGGTCGCAGTTAGTATTACGCCATGATTTCTGTTGTATCATCGATATTTTGTCTCATCATGTTCCCTCGTAAAGGAAAGATCGTTAAAATAGATCCACTCTCATATTATTCATCCAACCCGACCTCTACTGATAGTATCCAGCATACCGGAAAATCAACTATCCCTTATATGTGGGGGTAGGGTTACTTAAAGATTCTACTTTATTGGGAATTTTTTCCTTGCCTGCTCCCAACGTATAGCCTCCTATTGCTAATATCAATATGATTACATCAAGTACTATTTCCTTTAATGATCCTTGGATAGTACCGTCAGAATCAGAACTGGATTCTTTCAATGGCACGATGCCTTTGAGTCCTTCTGAGTTAGCATATCAAACTGTATAGTCATTTTCTGATACTCCTTCAACTGAATCAGATCCAGTGAATGTGATCAATGAGGAGTCATTTTCAATATCGAGCTCAGCTTCGACATCAATTCTGGATCTTGATCAACATGTATTTAATACTGATGAAAAAATTTGTGAATTCTTGTCTGTTGATGAATTACCATGGGAAGATCTACATCATAGGTCTTCGTTTTTACCTAATCTCGATAATTTTGAGAATAATTTTTCCTCTATTTTTACTATTGATTACGTCAAATAACCTTAGAATCCTATCTCATCTTCTGATTCTGAATTGAATTTAGAAAACATTTCTACAACGGTTCCCATTGACATTTCAGTAAAACCTGGAATTGTTGAAAACATTCATATAGGTGCTTCTTGTACGCCTGATGAAATCCAAGCATATAAATCCCTATTTCAGGAATTTCGCAACATTTTCACCTGGTCATATGAAGAAATGCCAAGAATCGATCTGTCAATTGTTTTCCATGAAATTAAGACATACCCGGATGCTAAGCTCGTCAGACAAAGATTATGTCAGATATATCCCAGAAAAGTTGCCGCTATTAAAGCAGAAGTTGAAAAATTACTTCGTGTAGGTTTTATTTATTCGATTCCGTTAACGGATTGGGTGTCTAATATTGTTATTTTCAATAAAAAACAAGGAAAAATACGATTATGCATCAATTATAGGGATATAAATCGAGCTTGTCTGAAAGAAAACTATCCAACCCCTTATATCAATCAATTTATTGACGATTGTGCTAGACTTGAAATTTTTTCTTTCATGGATGGATTTTTCGGTTGCAATCAAGTCAACATACTCCCTATAGATCAACCTAAAATAGCTTTCATTTTTCCATGGGGAACTTTTTCTTATCGCAAATTACCTTTTGGACTTAAGAATGCCGGCACCACTTTTTAGAGGGCAATGTCTTATGCATTTCATGACATTAAACACATTGTGAAACCCTACCTTGATGATTTTCCTGCTTATTCCTTGCACAGAGCAGATCATATTTGTTGTGTAACCAGCTCCAAAGAGAGAAGAAAAGAGATATTCACGCCTTAGAAATGAGCCACTTCGAGGGGGAAACCTCCAATACATTACATGAATGAACAATTCTTGGATGATTCAATTTACAAAACCTCCTTT
Source organism: Pinus albicaulis (assembly GCA_034641835.2). Classification (NCBI taxonomy): domain Eukaryota; kingdom Viridiplantae; phylum Streptophyta; class Pinopsida; order Pinales; family Pinaceae; genus Pinus; species Pinus albicaulis. The sequence continues at coordinate 528,913,699 of CM076569.1, forward strand.
CTATATATAGGAGTCCATGGGGCCATAATGTAATCCTAGTGGGCCACAATGTAATCCTAGCCGACCTAACAATAATAATTTAAGGGCACAATAATAACAAAATGGGGGTTGCAAGGGTACAATAATAACAATAAAGGGGTTACACTAACAACAATAAGGTACTATACTAGTAATATAGGGACCTAACATGCCCCTCTCCTTCAAAAAAGAGTTGTCCTCAACGCTTGAGTAGCTCTGGGTGCTTCTGTATAAATTTTTCATCCTCCCATGTAGAATCTTCAGTGTATAAATTCTTCCACTTGATGAGATACTCTGAAATTGATCGATTCCGTAGTTGTCGAGTTCTTGTTTCCATGACCGCTTCTGGTTCCAATATGATTTTTCCTTCCTCATCAAGTTCTGGCAATATTGTTTGAACTGGAAGATTTTCTCCTATAACCTTCTTTAAGCATGAAACATGGAAAACTGGATGTACTCGCGAAGAAGAAGGAAGCTCCAATTTGTATGCCATAGTACCAATCTTTTGCAACACCTTGTAAGGACCATAGTACTTTGGCGATAATTTATTATCCTTCTTAGCTTGCTTGAGGGACATTTCTTTATATGGTTGTAGCCGTAAAAATACCCAATCTCCTACATCAAAACTTCTCTCGCTGCGATGTTGATCTGCCTGTTGTTTCATTCGATTTTGTGCCAAATTCAGGTTATCCTTTAAGAGTTGAAGAACTTCTTGTTGATGCTCGATGTGATATTCCACAGCTTGAACCTTCAAATTTTCCCTTAAATATGATGTGATGGATGGTGGATGATATCCATAAAGTGCCATAAATGGGGTCATTTTTGCTGCAGTATGGAAGGAAGTGTTATACCACCATTCAGCAAGAGGTAACCACTTGACCCATTGTGTTTGTTTATCAGATAAAAAAAAACGAAGATATCCTTCCAAACATTTATTTACGATCTCAGTTTGACCATCAGATTGAGGATGATAAGATGAGCTATGAGCTAATTGAGTACCCAAACAAGAAAATAACTCCGTCCAAAAATTTCCCATAAAAATGGGATCTCCGTCGCTCACAATAACCCTTGGGCTTCCATGTAGCTTTTGAATTCTGTCCACAAATGTAGTAGCAACTGTACTTGCTTTAAATGGATGAGATAATGCACAAAAGTGTGCATACTTGGTAAGTCTATCAACTATCACCATGATGACATTCTTTCCTTCAGACTTAGGTAAACCTGTGATAAAATCCATTGAAATCTCCTCCCAACGCTGACTTGGAATGGATAAAGGTTGTAGAAGTCCCGGGTCTTAATTGTCTCCACTTTATTCTGCTGGCAAACCAAACATTCCGCCACAAACTTTTGAATATCAGATTTAAGGCCATCCCAAAAAAATTCTTTCTTCACCCTGTGGTAAGTTTTTAAAAATCCTGAGTGTCCTCCTGAAGGAGAAGTGTGCAATTCCAGAAGAATATTTTGTTTTAGTTGGGAATTATTACAAAGATATAATCGATCTTTGTACCATAAGGAATCATTTTTCCAACTAAATGTATCAGATGTACTAGGATCTTGCTGCAACTTTTGAATGAGTGTCCATACATCTTTGTCCTTCTTCCATTCATCTTGCTTCAGTTATCCAATCTGGTTGGATAATAGAAATGGCACAAAGCAATGCTTCCACCTCTTCATTCTTTCTTGAGAGTGCATCTGCAACAACATTAAGCTTTCCTTTTTTGTAGATTATTTCAAAGTCATAATCCAACATCTTTGTGACCCATTTTTGCTGCTCTTCTGACGATAGTCTTTGTTCCAAAAAGTGTTTAAGACTATCATGATCAGTTTTTACCTTGAAGTGTCTTCCCATTAGGTAAGTTCGCCATTTCTTTAGTGCATGTAGTATTGCTAACATTTCCTTTTCATAAATAGGTTTCTGTAAATACTTTCCTTTGATTGGACGACTTTCAAAAGCAATGGGTCTTCCTTCCTGCATTAAAACTGCACCAATTCCATTTCCGGAGGCATCACATTCCACAATAAAGGTTTTTGTGAAGTCTGGTGTAGCTAAGACCGGTGCTAGGCACATTGCCTCTTTAAGACGTTCAAAGGCCTTAGTTGCTTCAGGAGTCCATGAAAATGCATCTTTCTTCAATAATGCTGTTAGAGGTGCTGCTATTCTCCCATAATTCTTAACAAACTTGCGATAATACCCTGTTAACCCGAGAAATCCTCGCAACTGCTTTATGGTTGTGGGGACTTTCCATTCCTTAATGCCTTTAATTTTGTTAGGGTCTACCTTAACACCCTCGTGAGATACAATATGACCCAAATATTCCACCTCTTGTACTCCAAAGAAACATTTGGATGTTTTTGCATATAATTGTTTCTCCTACAATAGTTTGAGCACCCCGTCAACATGTTGAACATGATCCTTCCAAGACCTGTTGTAGATTAGTATATCATCAAAAAATACTAGCACAAATTTTCTAAGGAAGGGTTTGAAAATGGAATTCATCAACCCTTGAAATGTAGAAGGTGCATTGGTAAGGCCAAAAGGCAAGACCAAAAATTCATAATGACCCTCATGAGTTCGAAATGTTTTTTTTGGAATATCTTCAGTCTTCATTCTAATTTGATGATATCCTGAACGAAGATCCAACTTGGTAAAATAAATTGCTCCATGTAATTCATCCAATAATTCATCAATCACAGAATGGGAAATTTATCTTTAATGGTGAGCTTATTGAGCTCCCTATAATCCGGACACATGCGCCATGATCCATCCTTCTTGTGTACCAATACTACAGGAGCAGAGAAAGAACTTTGACTAGGTTGAATTATACCCGCCTCTAACATTTCTGCAACCATACATTCAATTTCGCTCTTTTGAACGTAAGGATATCTATAAGGCCTGATGTTTGGAGGAACACTTCCTAGAATCAAATGAATAGCATGATCATGATCACGAATAGGTGGGAGTCCTTTGGGAGTTTCAAACACCTTGAAATGATTGTCCAAGACTTGTTGGAGATCTGCAGAAATAGATGATTTTGATGTCGGAACTTCTAGTGAGCATAATTGTGCAATTACGCCTCGTTGTTCTTTCTTTAGAAGCTTTGTCATGACATTAGAGCTTATTATCCTTCCTGGCTTCCCTTCAATACCCCGTAGTTCGACTTCCTTTCCTTCTGAAAAGAATTTCAAGAAAAGTTCTTGAAAATTAAAAGCTACCGTCCCCAAAGATTGTAACCATTGTACTCTTAGTACAACATCAGCACCTCCCATAGGAATGGAAAGCATTGGACTAGTCAATACATATTCCCCCATGGTTAGCTTGATATTATGGCATTTTCCAGAGCAATTTATAATTCCTCCATTTGCAACCATCACTTGACATTCTGGTGCTGGGTATAGGAAACAATTTAATTCCTTGGCTACCTTACAATGAATAAAATTATGGGTGCTACGTGAATCAATCAACACTATTACCTTTTTCTTCTTGATTTGTCCTTCTATCTTGAGAGTTTGAGGAGTGGTAATTCCTGCCAGTGCATTACACGATATGGTCGGATTCATTTCTTCCTCTTCTAGGGCTGGTTCCTGGTGTATATCCTCTTCTTGTTCATTCTCTTCTTCCTCTTCACAATCTATGTAAAATAATTTCTTCTCAGCACACTTATGACCTTTAGTGTATTTGCTATCACAACTGTAGCAAAGCCCTTTTGCTCTTTTTTCTTCCAATTGTTGTGGTGTCAACCTTGTAGGTTGTGGAAATCTAGATGTAGCCACACTTCCTTCTTTATAGAATTGAGTAGTAGACTTCCTTATTGCCATAATTTTACATTCAACTTTTCTTGCCAACCTGAATGCCTTCTCTAATGAATCAGGTTCCAGAACACGAACTTCATGTTGAATGTTATCCTTTAAACTGCCTATGAAGAGATCAATCCTGTGGTCCTCTGAAATATCAGTTACCCTTATACTCAATTTTTGGAAGTCCTCAATGTGCTGCCCCACTAAACCCTTTTGTTTGAGATTTATCAATTGGGTAAAGAAGGTGTTGCTCTTTGTATCCTCATAATGTGCTATCATTTCCTCCGTAAAAATTGACCAAGTGACAATTTTTTTACGGAAACAAAGCCATCGATACCATACAAATGTATTTTGTTCTAAATGTAAAGTTGCAATGCGTACCTTTTGTGTGTTTTGCACGTTATGGAGATCAAAATATTGCTCCATCCGTAGTATCCATGTTACAGGATCCTTTCCATCAAACTTCCTCATATCCATTTTTGGAATATGGTGGTTCTTCCCACCAACATTTGAGTTTATGAAATCATGATTAACATTTATTTTGTTCTCATCATGAGGTTCTTCTCCTATATTTCCGCCATTAGGAATCATTTCTGGTTTTAATCTTGTCATCAATCCTTCCATGTATGCTTTTAGATCATTCTTCATGTTTTCTATGTTGTCTTTCATGTCATCCATCTTAGCTTCCATGCCCACTTCCATGCCATCCATCTTAGCTTCCATGCCATTCATCTTAGCTTGCACACCATCCATTTTAGCTTCCACACCTTTCTTCAAACCTTCCATCTTTACTTCCACGCCATCCATCTTAGCTTCCATGCCTTTCTTCAAACCATCCATCTTCACTTCCACACCTTTCTTCAAAACTTCCATTTCATTTTTTGATGCTCTTTGCGAGAGTGAAATTTGTTGCACTTGTTCTTGTAATTTTGATAGATCATGTTGCAATTCTTCGTCTTCATGAGTCATGGTAGAGCCTTCTGAAGGCTTGATGGGTGTTGAATTATTTTTAGGGGCCATTTTAGAATCCAATATTGATATCTATTCTACAAGATTCCCTTGGAATCAATTCAACTTGATTCTTCAAACAAGACTTGTGCAATTCGGAAAAAAATACACACCTTTTACTAGCTTTTAGGAGCTCGATATTGAAATTGAATTATCTCTGTAGTTGAAAATCTTCGATATCTGAAATTCAGCCCTGTAGTATATCTCTGAAGCTTCTTTCAAATGCCACAGGTCTGACTTGATTTGTATTCTCCAAGACAAAGTTGTGTCCAATCTCCCACAATGACCTAATTCTGGACTGGTTTAGTAGAGCGAACTTGTACGACTTGCCACGTGTCACTGTTTTGTCCTTTGTCTCTGAAATTGATAGCCCAGAAACTTCAGTCTGTGTACTTGCGACCACTTTTTACGGCACTTCAATCCAATGCCCAGAGAGAGAGTTATTGAAGTTTTTCCACGATCACCTCTTTGAGATGCAATTCAGGAGCCTGGAAAAGCACTACCTTCCACAGATCATATCTCCAAAAATATTGCGAACCAAGCTCTGAAATGTTTTGACGAATTTCCTCAGGATTTCAGCTTCGCACCATATGAATTTCAGACTCTGAACCTTCGTACAAAAAAAATTATAGCGCAAATGCCACGATGACCTGTTTATGAGCCTGAACAAATACCTAACTTCCACAGATGATATCTCCTCAAATATTGCGAACCAAGATCTGAAATTTTTAGACAACCTTCCTCAAGATTTCAGCTTCGCACCCAAGAAATTTTAGCTTCTGAAGCTTCGTAGAAAAAACGTTATAGCGAAAATGCCACGATGACCTGTTTGGAGCAGCGAAACCCTAGAATCCCAAAGCTCTGATACCAAATGTTGTGTAACCAGCTCCAAGGAGAGAAGAAAAGAGATATTCACGCCTTAGAAATGAGCCACTTCGAGGGGGCAACCTCCAATACATTACATGAATGAACAATTCTTGGATGATTCAATTTACAAAACCTCCTTTCTATATATAGGAGTCCATGGGGCCATAATGTAATCCCAATGGGCCACAATGTAATCCTAGCCGACCTAACAATAATAATTTAGGGGCACAATAATAACAGAATGGGGGTTACAAGGGTACAATAATAACAATAAAGGGGTTACACTAACAACAATAAGGTACTATACTAGTAATATAGGGACCTAACAATATTACTCATTTATGAGCCATTTTTATATGATGTAGGCATTATAATATTCGTTTGAATCCTCACAAATGTGTCTTTTGCGTACAATCTAGAAAATTGTTGAGATTTATTATCTCAAAGGTAGGAATTCGTGTCGATCCATTGAAGGTTGAGGCTATCATCAATTTACCTCCTCCTTCTACTCTTTTCCAACTCCAAATTTTGCAAGAGAAAGAAAACTTTTTACGTCGATTCATTCCTAACTACGCCGAGTTAACGAAAGGTTTTACCAGGTTGTTAAAACAGAATATTCCTTTCTTTTAGGACGAGATCGCTGATCAATCTTTTGATGCTCTTAAAAATGCGTTGACCCATGCACTGTTACTACATCCTCCCAATTACAACTAGGATTATTTTTTGTACCTCACCACATCTAATTCTATGATACGAACAGTTTTAGTTTAGGAAGATGAATTCAATAGTGAACATGTGATTTACTATCTTAGTCGTAATTTGCATTCGACTGAAATCAAATATTCACATGTGGATAAATTGGTCTTGGCAGCCACACAAACTATCTAATGTTTTCGTCATTACATACTTTTATGCAAAACAACAATGATTTCTGATTGTAACCCTATGATGTATATTTTGACCAAACAATTGCTAGGGGGAAAATACTCCAAATGGATTGTTATCCTACAGGAGTTTGAATTTGAATTTAAAAAATCCAAATCAAAGAAATCATTTATATTTTCTGAACTTATGTGTGACTTCCCAAGTACTGATACAGAAACTGTGGCAGAACAACCAATCCCGGATGGATCCTTGTTTCTTATTAGTACCATAGATCCTTGTTATGGGGATATCATTGTTTATCTTCAGACCCAATCTTTTCGTCTTGAAATTTCACAATCAAAACGACGTAAAATCCATTTCCAGTCTCAACAATATCATATTGTTGGTGACACACTTTAACGTCGTGGTGCAGACTTTGTTTTTCGATGTTGTCTCACCTATGAAGAAGCCAAAAAGGTTTTAAATTATTGTCACTTTGGAGCATGTGGCGGTCATATGTCTGGGTATGCCAAAACCCAAAATATATTGTGCGCTGGTTATTTTTGACCGTCCTTATTTAAAGATTGTATTTATGCGGTCTGAAAATGCCATAATTGTCAAATTTTTTATTGAAAGATGCGTGCACCACCCACTCCTCTTCACCCTATAATTGTTGTCAGTCCTTTTGCAAAATGGGGCATTGAATTCATTACATGTAACCCTCACTCGGCTGGGGGGCATGGGTATATTATTCTCGCAGTCGATTATTTTACCAAATCGGCGGAGGAAATGCCTACATTTATGGTAGATGGAAAAATTGCAACAACTTTCATGTTCAATCATGTGATTGCTCGTTTCGGTGTACCCCAAGTGATAATTACTGACCATGGGAGTCATTTTCGAAACATCATGATGACTGAGCTAACTGACCAACTTGGCCTATGCCATGATAGTTCTACACCTTATTATCCGCAGGCTAATGGTCTGGCTGAAGAAATTAATAAATTTTTAGTCACCATGATCAAATGAATCATCGGAATTCATAAATCAAATTGGCATACCATGATTTTTTCAGCACTTTGGGCATATCGGACCTCAGCAAAAACCTCAACAGGCTTTACCCCTTTTCAACTGGTTTAGGGTTTAGAAGCGGTATTATCGATTGAATGTGAGATACCGTCACTCAAACTAGCCATAGAATTACTACTAGCTACCTCTGAGGAGGAAAAACTCTTTTTGTACTTAGCTCAATTAGATGATAATCGGCGTACCGATGCATTAGCCACTGAGAATCATGCGAAATGAATGAAGGCTTAGTATGATAGAAGTGTTACACCTCGTATTTTTTTAGAAGGAGACCTAGTTTTGCTATATGATCAAGCTAACAATAAGCTAGGGGCTAGGAAATTAGAACCCATGTGGCATGGTCCTTATATTGTCAAGCGAAAGCTTGCAAAAGGGGCCTATGAATTGATTTATTTTGACAGAGTTTCTTTAGGCAAACCCAGGAATGGGCTTTATCTAAAGAAATATTACGCTTGATTTTTGTGTGAAGGTCTTTACTGTATATTAGTTATTTTTTAGCTGGTGTGTTGTAGATTAGAAATGTGTGCCTAGCTTAAGTGTTCTTTTACTACTATTCCTGCTTATCTGGATTACTCTTGATATTGCGGATGTCGACGTCTTTTCAAACATACATTGGTTTTGCTGATGGTGCTTGTCATAGTACATGAAACATTTCTTCCGTAGCCTAGGTTATTTATTCACCCACTGATGAGTTAGTATCTATGCATGGGGTAAGCCTTGGTTAAACGATAAAACAATATTGCAGAATATAACGCAGTTATTGAATTATTTTCTGAATCCATTTCATTTGGAATTCAGAGTTTGATCCTTATGTTAGATTCTGAGCTTGTTGTATTACAATTAAATCGAGTATATGCAATTAGAAACCCAGTGTTGTTAAGATTATTTTTGAAAATTCATCTATTGGAACGAGAATTTGATTATATTGAGTATCAACACGTTCCAAGAAGATTAAACACATTAGCAGATGCAATAGATTCTAGTGTTATAAATAGAAATTTGCGATAATTAAAGCAATAAATCAAAATAAAATTCGATAATATGTTCAACAGGTAACTGGAAATAGTAGTATATCATAGTATAGAATAGTGTTTCAAAAAATAGTACGTCATCCTCGATCATAAGTTTAAAATTCCTTATGATCGGGAAAAAAAGTGATACAAAAATGATATGAGTCTATACAATTGATCATCCACTATCCATGGTAATGATCATGATAATATACTACAGCTCATGCCACTCTACTCAGGAATCTCCTGAATGGTCCAGGAACACCAATGACATATCTCTGCAAAGGAAGCGGAATGTCGTCTATAGTAGTATCAGGGATGTCCATAATCAGCCGCTCCAAATGGTGTTCCAAATCAGTAATGATCTCTGTTGTCTTATCCTATGGTGGTGGTGCTACTGCAGCTGCATCCCTTTGCCTCCTCTCAAAGGGGCGAAGAGTGACTGGTCAGTGTGGACCCACATCTGCATTTGAAATTTTTGTTATCAGTTTTGGACGATTTAAAAAACAAAATAGAAAATAGAAATTAGAGCATGTCAAAAATATTTTTTACCTGACTCATCCCACTGAAATCCTTGAGGAATTGGAATATCTCAGTCACCATGGAAATCGATACCCGCGTAAGGAAAATAATTTATCACAAAGAGTTGGTGCTCTAGCCAACGGAAATATGTCGAGGGAAATCGAACAATATCTATACCCTCGCTGTGACGGGCCATCAAAGCAACCCATCGAACCATCCAAGGCTCTTGATTTCTACCAACATCAACTGGAATATGTTGTGGGGCCAGTAGAGGAATCCTCTCCAGAGAAAACGTTACTACGATCGATCCATATCCGAAGTTATTTAAATTCCCATTCTTTGATCTAGTTAGTTGGCCTTTGATGTTAGCCAAAACGGCCTCGCACCAGTTGAATATGGTGCCTTGGAAACAATCTATTGCAATCCCTATTTGAGATCTAGTAGCAACGTGCCAAGTAGCACTTCCACATAACTAGGTTACGGTAAATGCAACCACTTTTAACTCAGGACAAATGATAGTTTTGATATCAATCCATTTGTCTTTAGGATTGGCCTCATCATTGCAGAACTTTAATTGCGGGCTAGCAACAGACTGGTCACCTGGCCTAACCCCAAATAGAGAAAGTGGTTCGCCTCTTTTAGACAAACCAGTCAAAAAATATATGTCCTCCAGCTCAATTTCGATCTGGTTGCCTCTAATCATAAAACAGTGGTCCTATACATCCCACTTGTTTACCAACCAAGTGAGATGGTCTACTTGAGCTCTCATGCCACTGATAGCCCAGAATTTAAGTAGCCGCATGCTCTTAAAACTTGTAATGTAGGCAGATGAATCATTACAGCTTCATCCACCTCCTCATGTTCACGTTCCCGCCAGATAAGGATTGTAAATACCCTACAATGAGCAAAATGAAAGATTAAATCATTTTAAAAAGGAAATTTTCGATAATTTGAAAAGAAATTATGTTTTTAAATTCTTCACGACGCCCTCGTACTTTTCATTCAGAGACAGGGCATAGCTCCACACGGGCTCTATGCTAAAAGTGTGGGACCATGACATTTTTATTTATAAGAAAATTTAGTGGTCTGCATGTGCCGTGTGTCTTACCTGCAGACCCATGAGGGCAGAATTTTGAACATATTTTTTCCCCAAAAATGAATTTTAAGCCCTAAATTAAAGAAATGAATGGACGAAAAGCAAGGAAAAGAGGATGTGAATTACCCAGAGTAGACGATTTTCGATTTGAACGGTCGGTTTGTCCAGAATATTCTCTGAAGCGTTTTTTTCCAAAAGCTCTCAAATCTTCACTCTGAACTCAAACGGTAAAAACGAATTTGGAAAAATCCTTTTTATAAGATTTTTCGAATAAATGAAATTTAAATTTGTTTATTTTTCACTTTAAAAAGATGGTTTTTCAAAATATTTTTATTATTGAAGCAGGTACGTTTAATTTTTTGAGTTTTTGTGTAGAATACCATATTTTCCAGGTGAAATGGTCATTTTTGACGAAGAGTATACTTTTATCACTTTTTCGGGCTCTTTAAAATTTACGAAAAAGTGAAACCATGGAGTTCTCTTTTAAGCCCTTTTTAGACTCTCTAAAGATGAAAAGATTGCCGAGTACTTGACTATTCGAACTCGTTAAAGGAAATGAACATTCGTCCCTTTAGTATAATTTTACCCCTTTTCCAGACTAAAATGGACTATTTACGAAAAAGGTATATGTTGACTAATCATGGTCAATAGAGTTCTCTCCAAGATTATTTTATCCTTTTTCGGGCCTAAGAGACTAAAATTACGAAAAAGAGCACCCATGGATTTTTCTTAAGTTTTTTCTTCTGACTCCCTAAAAATGAAAAACACCAAGTTTCTCCTATACTGGACTCGTTAAAATTTAACAGTAAAGGACTTTTCAATTCAAACAGGAATGGACTACTCCTTCTTAGGGTTCGATTTTAAACTAAGTTGGACTCATCCGAAAGGTGAGCTTATAAACAAGCAAATGTTATCCTCCTCGAGCTTGTCAAAAATAAAGAGGTACTTGCCAGAAATGGTGGGGGAAAAGAGAGAAAACAAATTCATTTATTACACTTTGATTTAAAAGCAGTAAACCACCCTTGAACATGACACTTTTTTTCAGACTTCTACCTAGGTTGGGAAAATCCTTTGCCTACGAGTTAATCAAACGACATTGAAGGTCTTCAGCCGGTTTCTGGGTATTAGCTTAGGGATATTGTTACCAAACCATATGCAGTGTCATTATGTGTTCAAGAGGATAGTCAAACAAACCATTCATCTGCAAAAATTTGTCCCCATTCGCGTTGACCATCCCTGAGTTAGTCCTTGCAAAAAATTTCTTCAAAACTTTATCTATCGTTTCATGTCGTGAGCTTGCTTACGATGGATCAATTTCTATTTATAATAGCTCATCATCTAGGAAGTTGATCTAGAATCCGTTATTACCTTGGAATCTGCATTCCTTAATGGCAGGTTTCTCACCTTCGATGACAGGTTGCATCATTGACCTTCGATCGAACGATTCCGTGAAATGTTCGAATTTAGATCACTTATTCACATTTCATGGATTGTACTGAGTAATTTGAAAGTCATTGTCATTATTGGTGGTTTATCTCACACTTTTTAACAGTACACATCATTGACTAGTAATCAAGTGGGTTCTACCATGTTTTACTTCAACACATTTAATCGCATGGATAGAACCGTACTAATTCAGGAAGAAGAAATCAAGACCCTGGATCTAATTTCCACCATCCAGGATGTGAGGAATTTTATTATTCATTATGCATTAGACTATCCATTACAGATGGTTGCATCCATGCTCTGTCTACAATATTGATGTAATATTAAAATCATTTCTGTATTAGAACAAGTTTAGTTAGTTTTGATCTGAGTATGGGAATGCCTACCTCAGTGATGATATATATATATGTTTTGCATTGAATTTTTTTACAGGATTCTGACTGGGGTGTCCATAGGCTAATCCTTGAAATGATAAAGCACATCACTCTTCGAATGCTCTCAGACTTCGCACTTTAGGGGGCAATTTGTTACACTGAAATTTGTCACCATAACGTTTTAGTGTCTATATGGGTTCATCATTACTCATATACTAATCTCTTAGAAGTCTATAACATCAAAGTTCCTGAAATCAAGCCTTGAAATTAAGAGAAAAGCTCATAAAAGTATTAAAAGCACTTGTACTGCACTTTCTCTTAACATTGCCTGCGGTGCCGCACCTTTTTTTTCTAAATCATGCGGTGCTAAATGCACTTTTTCTTCATTAAGGGTGAAGACCCCATGTAAAAGGTAAAATGAAGGTAGAAAGTAACATTTAGAAGCCCAACAGTCAAATCTGGAAGCTTCTAGAAGCAATTATCTGGTCAAAGGTTCGCTCCTATCATGTATGTTCATTTCTCCATTATGGGAACCTACCCCTTGATTTATGGAGCTCAATCCCTTCAAAAGAGCATTCTATCCCTTCTTATGTGGAGCCATAACCTCCTCTCTTTTGCTATAAATTGAGGATATAGTGCAACTTCAAGGGAGGTTAGGGAGTGAGTTAGTGAGTTAGACTTTGAGAATTTTTGAGGAGAACTGTTGTATAGACTCAGACTCTCTTAACTGATCATTATGTGGGAATGATTACACACCCATGTGTATTTTAGCTGAGAGAGTGAAAATCTTGTTAGAGTAAAGGAAACGCCTATTCCAGACCCCACGAAGGCCTGTACAACATCAAGGTGGACACGGTTGTAAGGCTCTTCTTCATCAAAGATAATACAAATGAATATCATTGTCTCAATGAGTTCTTTAATTAAGTAGCTTGTTTATCATGTTTTATCAAATATTTATTTAATTAATTAGCTTATTTCTTGAATTCCTTGATCATCTTGATAGATATATAATTCGTGAATTAGTTTATCCTATGCAGGCGCTATTGATTTTTTCCATGTTTGTGATTGAAAATATTTGAAAATGACTCTTTTAAGAAACTAGAAAGAATATCATTACAAATAACGTTGGATTACAAGTAGGTCTTCAAAACCCCTGTTGTAGCTAATTAATGAATCGAATATTATCTAGAGAAAATAGTTTTTGTTTGTCTGTTTGTTGCTAGTTGTCCATAGGACACTTGAGAGGTCTGTCTTGTCCGTAAGAACGACTTATCCGTCCAACAACCATCCTCGGTTTTCTATGACACCTACAACTAAAAATTCATTGAAAACAAAACATACTGATTATGGAGCTTTATAAAAAAATTCGTTGTAGTATTTACAATGAATACTACTGAAAACATGACAAACATACTGCTTAGTGGAGATTTATAACAAAAATCATTACAATCTTCAAAATAGAGACCATATATACTCATACAAATTTTCTTCAACCAATAAATAATCATACTATCTATGGAGATTTATAAATCCATCTCTATATAATATTCACAATAAAATACACATATAAACATATGCACATTTTCTCTCACCATCAAACAAAATAATACAGTTCCTGCATCAGTTAATGAGGGATCCAAAGGCTCACACCTCCACCCTAAAAAGTAGTACCATGATTCACCTCCCTCCTAGGAAGTCTAGAATCCACTACCAAAGTCAAACATGTGTACAATGTGCAATGCTACAATCCTTGCAGTACTTGTTCTCTCAATGATTAGCTATTGGCTCATTGTTCCAAGACACACTCCCAATGTGCTTCTGATTCCATATGGTGATGCTAATTACCAATACAAATTCATCCGTTGGACTTCCCTTCTCTTCTACACAGTCCCTCAAGAAATATGGTCACCCCCTTCCATGTAGTCACACACCTTCCAAGTTTTGCTAGCATCCCCTTCTATACTAAATAATCCCTCGGGCGATCCATCCCTTGACAAGGTTTCATCGCATCAAAAGGTAAAAAAACCAAGGAATATCCAAACCTAAAAACCATCATATGGGTCATAAAATTCTCATGGAAATCAATGGACACTATTTGCTACCAGGGTCCCATAATGGCCCTTCTCCTGAATCATTTACTGGCATACTACTACTTGTTCCAATTACTTTCACTAATACTATTGACCTTCTTATAACGAGTTCCAACCACCCAAACAAAGAATTTTCCATGCTTTCCTATAAAAAGCAGGTAATTTCCATTAGAATCAAAAGGAATTTAAATAAATTCAAATCATAATTCATTGGTAGCTAATTAGTAAGGTACACGTTCAATTTCATTTACTTCCTAACACAACAAGTCAAACTAGCTATTTGATAAAATAATCATGTATAAACATATCACATATGATTAGCTCAAAAATAAACAATTATAAATCAAAGTTATAGATCACATGCATAATTAAAGCTAAAATAAATTACTTATACATATCCTTCAATCAGTCCCTTGTTTCTACCTTTGTTCTTTGTCCTTTCCGTACACACACCAGATCAGTTTCCACCTCTAGAAATAACACAATTCCTTCTCTTTCTTTTTAATCACATACACCTACACACAAAATACATCACAACATGTACATCTATACAATATGTAATACCACAAAATACATACACCTACCCCTGGTGTACACCACAACATAATACATACACCTACACCTGCTGTACAAAACAATATGTATATGTACATAGAGTACGACACAACAAAAAAACATCTCACGTTACAATAACTACATAAAAATAACACAGTACCACATGTACACAACAAAACATGTATTACATGTACACAATACCAAATGTACAACATGTACACAACACCACGTGTATAACACACACACAACACCACATGTAGACAACACCGCATGTACGACACCACCGCACGCACAAAATACCACATGTACACCATGTACACAACATTATATATACAAATTCTACAAATATATACAACATTAGTACTACACATCTAGAGAACACACTATCTCTACCGGGAAACCTTGCCTCCAGTGTCTTTCCACTATCCACGATTGTCCCAACATGCCACAAATCACACTACTTTCATTCAACTGATGTATCCATTAGCATAACCTATCCATAACATAAGCATAGGCATATTATAAACAAATAATATGAATTCATATCCACATGATACTGACCTCATATATTTTTCATGGATACTCTTCCCACTTGATTCCTCATAAAATGAGGAACCTCTTAATGCCATTCAACAACACAAACAATCATTATTCCACAAGAATCCCTGATTACCCTATTAGAGAAATACATACATACATACATAAATATATGTATACATATATAGACATTATAATAATCATTATCACAACATAATTACCAAATATCATAAGATTAAGGTTAAGACAACTCGCTTTATCTATGCCACATTCATGCACAACATGCACAACATTGAGCACAACAATTCCCAACATAACCAAGGCATCTCATGCCTCAAATCCATTTACTTTACCTTTCCTATTACCGTTCTCATGATTTTCATGTCACCTTCCATTTACCTCAATGGGCCCAACCAATCCAACTTTCTACCACATTCTTTCCTTTTTCTACCCGTATACATGCATCAGGCTTCATTCGGGTCTTACATTATCTATCGGGTTCCATTCAGCTCCCCCTGATCTCCATCAACCTCCTCTTTCCCAACCAATTCCAAAGACCCTCAAAGCATAAAATTCAAAAATAAGAAACAATGAAGAAGATAACGATGAAAATCCAATAGCAATATGACACCACAAACAAAGTGGCATGGTCATGCACCAACATTTAAAAAGAATAAAAAATTGCAAATCAAGTGAAATCAACTCACAAAGAACAAAACGCACAAAAATATCAACAAGCACCATGAATCAACCCCATTTTTCCCAATTCTTCGAAGGGAAAACTAAACTTGAGTGTTCTTCAAGATTTCACGATAGTCTCTTTTACCATGCAATTCACTGTATCATATTTTCATAAATATATAATTGTCAATGCATAAATAAACATAATAGTATAACTAATACCTTACCTTGTTGTACCCAACATGCTAATTTGTAAATAAATACGTACATATATAATCTCTCAAGGGATTCCAATTCTCTTGACAAATCTATCCATAAATGTGAACCATTTGTTACACCTGTCAAATACATGTTCATGAATCTAACACATATCCACATAAGGTCAGACAATATCAAGGTTAAGAAGGCTTCATCTATGAAAAGCACTCATTCATTTGGAATTGAGGTTTCCAAACATATCCAAAGGAATTCTCATCCAAATCCTTTCTTTACCTTTTTGTTGTTGCAATTGAGTCTTATTATGTGTCGTCACATCATCCAATTGTTAGTTATATAAATAAAACAATTGTTACCCTATCATGCTAATACCAAGCATGTTTTCCTCCAACTATTCACACATGTCAGTCAGATGTTCCACATATCATGACATCATGTCTACTATTTTGAAATCATCCTTTAGCAATACTAAGAAGCATGCCATAATCAAATCAGATTCATTATTCATAATAATACTCAAGAACATATCAATTATATCAACACATATTCTGTTAGTAAAACCTTCTTAAAGAAAGTTCATTCCTTCATGCAATTTTATAGATACATACTCATATCAAGCAATTAACTAAACATTCAGACAAGTTATAAGAATACCATGTTAGATAACCCAAAAATATGACATAATCAAACTCACACCTCAATTTATCTCAGGGGAGGTTATCACACCTGCACAAGTTGGTCTAGGTTAGTACAACACAATATCATAAATATATCAACTCATGCATGAATATTGTAACCCTAATCATATGCACATGCCAATCCAAAATAACATGATACATATAAAATCAAGATCTTAATTTTAATGACCATAATCATCATGCATATGAATGCAATGCATATAACAACAAGTTAACTACCATACATGAATATTTGATTCATGTACATATGACTGCACTAACTAACTAGCATCTATCATGCATGTAACCACAACAACATTAGAATGGAAAAAATGTGTATAGACTTAATGCATATAACAACCATTAACCAACATACCTGCATGCCCAACATACAAACATGTATGATGACCTTCTCTTACCCCAAGGTCCTTTGTTGTGACCTTGCCTTTATAATCTACATCTCATGCACCATGTCAG
Organism: Pinus albicaulis; assembly: GCA_034641835.2. Taxonomy (NCBI): domain Eukaryota; kingdom Viridiplantae; phylum Streptophyta; class Pinopsida; order Pinales; family Pinaceae; genus Pinus; species Pinus albicaulis. The sequence continues at coordinate 528,931,018 of CM076569.1, forward strand.
CCAACATATCATCATCATAACATACCAAAAACATCATGATGACACAAAAAAAAAGACCACCATGATGCATGTCTGACCTATAATTCATACATCACCATATACATCTAGACCATCCAGTCCAAATGTTTGAACCTAGCTTTGATACCACCCCTCCTACATTTACCCAGTTTCATCAACCTACTAGGTTAAAAATGGGACGAGAGTTACTATGATATGACACAAGCTCCTGGCTATAGTTAATGAAGTGGGGCCTATAATTGACATCTGATTGAAAACTCACAACATTCCTTAGGGCTATAGGGATACCCAAAGGCCAAATAACCACCAAAGGTGACCAAACCCTAATATTGGGCTCCTTTTGACGCACATTCTTCCCCAACCGCATGCATGGAAAGGCCCCCATGTGGTTGAAGGCCTCGAACAACACTCCTAAAGCTACATGGGTGTGGTTGTGACACAAGTTGTCAAGTTGAGAGGGTCTCGTCCTAACATATGATCCCTAATTCCAGGTCATCCTCCAGACCACTTCCTAGAACTTCTTGAGACTTCTAAGAATCATTAATGATATGAAAAAAAGGATAAGCATACAAACTTGAAGGCATAACTTGACCTAGACTTCCTGCAACATAACATACATTTTGTTAAACACATGGTAGACATGTAAGCTACAAGTTCTGAATGCATATTTGATCATAAGATGATATTATTTACTTTAGAATCACTAAGAAGGCTCTAAAACCTCTCTAGCTATCTACAATAACACTTTTTAGTCCATGAATTCATTAAACATTCATATTCATCAAACATGTCAAGATAAATAAACAATATAAATCACATAACCAACATATAACCAACAAATAAATATCATAGAGACTATGGAAACTCAGCCATGACATCACCATCATAAACACTACAAATATACATGGATCAAAATAGAAAAATAGCTCTTATTACATATAAAAGTACCAACCAAGTCAGGGACTTCCATGTCCCACCGGACCATAGTTTGGATTGAACCAAATATCTCTTTTATCCAATCACCCCTATGCCATATTCCAAGCATGAATGTGGCATCTTGTGGAATAAAGCCAACAAAACAAAATATGGCTTCCAGAGGAAAAACCACCTCAACCCTCAATGGGTGATTCCACCTCATTGTCAGTCATCACCAACACTGACTAGATTAGTCTCTACCTAATTTTTCCAGGGCTCCAGAGCATTTGTTCCAACGGTGGCTCCAAGAACTAATAACTCAACCCACATCCTTCTATTGCTCTAGAGAATCTTTCCAACCTAGATTTAGGGACTAGTAACTTAACCCACCAAGGGCTCGATATTGTTTACCCCAACCTAACCTTCAAGGCTAGTAAATCAACCCAAGTTGTTACAGAGCATCTAGAGCATTTTTTTCTGGCCAATGGCTCCAGGAACTAGTAACTCAATGCACAAACACAGGGAACCTGAGCACTAATAAGAAAACAAGAAGTGGGAAAACCCACAACACCACTATTATATAGGAAATGGAAATACAAGGCTAAAACCACTATCAATCTAGGAAGATCTCCATACCAATGAAAACACATAAGTAAGAAACCACATGCATGTACCATGCATTCCAAAACTAGAAAGGTAGTCATACATGCAATCTATTATCTATAAAGAAATCCATTTGTAGTTGTTCATACACTTGTTCCCTTGTGTTGTCTTTATCTACCTTTCCTTCTTTCTCCAAATCCGATGTATGCCAAATTGCTCCAAGGATGCTCCAAGAATACTGTAAGTGTGCAAGACTATGATTGAGAGTATAGAAGTGAGCTCCACCAAAAAATTGTCAAAATGCCCTCAACTTATTCTCACAATACTTTTTTATCATTGATACTTCCTTCATTTTTCGTTCATTTTTCCTCACATTCAAATTTGTGACCCTTCATCTCCCCTTCCTCATATTTTCCTTTATTTCATAAATAAAAATTCAATTAATAGCTATTTTGACTTTCCAATGTCTTTTCCAATTTCTTTAGCCATTAATTGTCCAAAGGTGACACCCACTAGGATGTTTTTCGCACCATTTGACTTAGAATACATGCCCTATGACCTTGGTCTTATAATTGTTTTACATAGAAAATAAACCATGGGATGTTATAGTGCCCATGTTGATGTCACTTCAATGCTCCCTCTCTTTGATAGAGGGGTTCTCCACAAGTCGAATCGTATCTCTGAAGTATACTAACTTCACTCGAGATAAGGGATTTGTGAGTGTTAGTTTTCTTCTAACTTGTGGATGTTATTGAGCTTCACTACTCCCTTCTATACGACATCACGAATGAAGTGGTACTTAATATCAATATGATTAAGCTTATCATGAAACACTACATTTTATATTAGATTCACACAACTTTGATTATCGTAGAACAACATAGTTGATTCTAGCATTTTGTCAATACAATGAGTATCTTAAAAATCCATACTCCCTTAAAATATGCCAAATAATCTACAATATATTGTGCTTCTACAACGTTGAATGTGATAGATGTACTCTCCCTGCTCTTTCAGGATATCATAGCATAACCCAAAATGAAACATACACCAAATATACTCTTCTTATCATCTTCACTACATACCCAGTTAGAGTCTGTATATCCTTGCAACTAAATCTGACCAATTTAAGCATATCTTGAAAAATATCCAATAGTAGCATGCAAATACCTCAATATATTGTTTTTTTCAATCTAATTATCATGTCTTAGTTCCATCTAGAACTGACTCAATTCATTCACCGAAAAGAAAATATTTAGCTTGGTATTCACCGAATACATTAATCATATAATCAAGTTTTCGTAAATGGATGGATCCACTAGGTTGGACTCAGCATCTCTCATATTTATTATATTTGTCACCATAGGAGTTGTCATAGACTTTCATTCCATCATGAAAAACTTGTGAAGCAGCTTGATGACATATTTTCCTTTCCCAAGAAGGATTTAACTAGGTTTTTTCTATACTTCCAGCCCCAAATAGTAACACATCAAAAAAAGATCCCACATTTCAACTTCAGAGGCCAAATCCATCCTATACTGAACAATAAGATGATCTACACCTTCCAGAAAAAAAAACAACAACATATAATATCAACATCACAGGCTCACATTTCACAACCTTGATATAAATATTTTGGATCAACAACACTCTTAATTAAACCAATTCATGTTAGATATCCATCAAAAATTCTATCATACAAATCTCTTGTAGATTCCTTGAGTCCATATAAGGCATTCTTTAATCAACACACATGAGATTCTCTATCATGAACCCCAAAACCGTGAGGTTTCTCTAGTTACAACTCTTCCTCAACCACACCACTGAGGAAAGTGGTATTCACACCCATCTAATGTAGCTTCCATCCCAAATATGAACTAAGAGACATAATAGATCTAATTGTAGTGTACCTAGTAATTAGTGTAAAGACAACATAATAATATTCTCCCTATTTTTGGGAGAACCCTCTATCCATGAATCTTTCATTTTATTTTTCAATGCCTGAATTAGTTGCATGCTTGATATTATATATCCACATTGAGGTTGCCACAAACTTTCCTTCACATCCTAGAAAATTTTACTAGACATCATTTTTCATAATAGATTGGTATTCTTCCATTATCACATCCTTCCACACTTATTGGGTGACTGCTTGCTCAAAGTTTGAAGGCTAAAAATAAATCAACTTAGTCAGTAAATTTTCATAACTAGAATACCTATTATGTATCTTAGATTCCCTGAAGGTGCATCATGGAGATGCATGTCCTTATTCATATTGAAAATTATATTTGGGAAAAGCTGGTATTTTCCTATATACTAGAATGGCCATAGGATCTATTAATTCACAAGGTCCTTCTAACATTTATTCATGATCCTCAGGATGGCTTGATCATGTGGGAGGACCTACAACCTATTATTTTGGAGCCACATGCTAACTTCAACTTGTCACTACATTGGAATATATATTTTATAGGCTTTTCATGAATCACTATACCCAAAAAATAACCCCTTCCTTCTAGAAGGGCACAAAATATTTTTCTTATCCTTGGGTACATGTATGAACACTAGACAACCAAATGCTCTCATATGACCAACTTGTGATTTTTGACCAGTGAATGCTTCTTTAGGGGTCTTTTATTCTATAATTTGATGAGGACTTCCATTATTATGTAAATAATTATATTGGTTGCTTCTCCTCACAATCAAATTGGCACATAGTAATCATGTATCGTTTCCTTCATAGACTTGTTAATAGATTTGTTTTTATTTTGGTGACTACATTTTGTTGAGGAGTATAGGGATCTATTAGTTCCCCCTTAATCCTAGCTTCCTTACAAAAGGAAATGAGTTCCTTGGAGGTACAATCTCCAGGGAAAAATTTAAGAACCCCCCTAAATTTACATGTATAGTAAATGGGTGAATCCCCATGATACATGGAAAAATGAAAGGAGATTTTATCAATAATATAATATGTATATATAATTTTTTTGGCGAATCTCTCACCAGATTATATTATCTTGTAAAATAATGGAAAATCTCTTTCCATATTATATTATCTTGTAAAATCGTGGCGAATATCTCACCATCTTATATTATCTTGTAAAATCATGGAAAATGTTTCATTGAATTATAAAATATTACTCATAATGAGTATTTCTTGTAATGGTTATGAGCCTTGTTATCTAAAAAATCCCTCAAAGACTAAAATATGTATATTCCTCATATGGAATATAAATATATTTCTCATGTATAAAAAAAAAGGAGGATATGATAGGAACGATAGTCATGTGATGGTGTACTTAGCATTGACTAGTCATAATGGTTGAGAGGTAAGTCATGTACTTTAGTTAATATGTCTCAATTCATTTATTGTTTTAAATTTTATATTATAATTATTATGTATTTATTAAAACTTGGTACCAACATACAATATTTTGACAAGGAAATGTGTGGCCTAGTTCCAGTTTAGATTTTTTATCATTTCACCCATGGGCTAAGATTCACCCCTAAAATTTGTATGGATACATACTACCGATAGAATAAACACAATAGGTTCAAGTATTGGAAAGCTATCAAATACCCTACATGGGGTCTTCCATATTACAAGGGCATGTCGCCTCTCATATGTAGCCACAATTTGTGCCTAGAATTATCGTTTCCTTGTTATAGCATGCATAAAATTAATACATGATTTTCATTGACTTGCCTAGTACCAATAGTCCTTGCTCAGATCCCAGGTTTTACCTTGTTCGGATCCCAGGCTTTACCTTGTTATACCGTACATGCATTTAATACATTATTTTCATTGACCTACCTAGTACCAATAGTCCTTTCTCGGCTCCTAGGGTTTACTTAAACTCCCCAGAGAGGTGATTCCCCCACCCCGAACCCGCCCCCTTCAGCTTCCTATCTTTTCGGAATTATTCTTATATTGCAAGAATGCAGATTTTGGCATCCAATTCTCTCTAAAACCTGAATCAATATATGTCACAATTGAAGTCTATCATATATACAATGATATACATAAGTTTTTTCTGTATTTTCACAATTTATGTATAAATAAATCACGCCAAAGAAGCATGGATATTATTGATCGTTGTCTTTACCAAAAATATTTCATGTATCATCGATTATGTGCAATTACAAGTTTCTTGTTGCATCCAGAAACCATTGAGTTATGAAACACAAACATAATATCAAAATGTAGCAATGGCCATCAAATATCCACTTCATGCAAGACATATATGAATAGTAGCATATAAAGATGTATTCAACATAAATTTTCTTATTGCTTCCTTTATAGAATGGGAAACACCACTAGAAAAAATAATGTCATTAATAGCACACTTAAGATAATCTTTGCCTTCGAAAGAGTTAATGTTGCAGTGAGTAGTCATTCTTGACACAAATTCTCAAACCTTGAGGGTAGAAATATTCAAGACAACCTCCAAGCATCAAAACTTCCCATGGTGAACAAATTGTAGCCGCAACTACCTCTAGTAGTGGACACGTTATATCGATAACTATCAAGTCAAAGGAGAAAATATTGACATAGTTATTTAACGCAAGAATATGAAATTAAACACTAGCACAGATGTTCAGGTTTAACTTGTGTGCAAATATACCTTTTCCAATTTTTGTATCAATGCCTTTTATCTCAATTAGAGAGGTATCCCTAGGGATATCCAAGTGATCAATTTGGATAAATACAATGCATTGCAAACATGAACATGTATTTAAACTTCTCTTGATGGTCAAATTCTTAGCAAACATACTCCTAAGGACTAATCAGTCTAAAATTCCCTTCCATAAATCATTAGGGAATTTTCAAACAAGAATGAAAAGTCTTACTGGAGGATATAATATCAACAAGAAAAACTAGGTAAGTTGTCTCTAAATTGGAGCCCTCTTCCAAAATCATGAAGGGTGCCTTAGATGGTGACAAAGAAATTATGGAGAAGGCATATCGGCACCCATTTCATGAAATTTTTTACGTTCACTATGTCCATGTTGCGGCACAAAATTATCCCATGACAGTCATGGAATTGTGTTAATATTGAATAAAACAATTTATTATGAAAAAATAAATTCATGCTAACTTAGAATGCGATGCATGTTTGTTCCAAAAAAATTGTATGATTGTTGAATCAATTTTATGTATTTAAGAAGTAAATCCCTATAGATTCAATTATAATTTTGGACATATATTCTACCTGGACACTTCAGTATTTAGATCATGGAGGAATTTGGATACAAAGGTTCTTTTGGTTGATGATAAATTAACTGAAGTTATTGATTAATATGTTATTGGAATCATGTATTTCATGAAAAATGGAAAACATTATCGACCACTACATGATTACTACCTAAAAATGGGTGGCACCACATGGCACAAATAGGGTAATTTTTAACCAATATGTTTATTCATGGTTCTAGATATTTTAGGGCTGCAATCATCAAGATCCTAGACAGTGCTTAAGGATTTCCATAAAGAATGTCCATTTAAATGTGTCCATTCTCCTCTTTGGCAATTGTTGTATGTGCAATGGTGTTCATGGTTTCCTATAATTTTAAAGATTTTTTCACAATATTTTGATGGTTTGTCAACACCCTCAGCGGTTAAATATTGTTGAATCGATATCATGTTTAGTGTCTTGTGTCTAGAGAGGTAGTAATTGTAGTTCACATATCTACTAGACTAATTGTAATCAAGTTCTTTAATGCTTCAACTAATTTACAATGTATTTTGTCAGTGTCGTACACTGATAAATTTTTCCTACTACATTAATTTGATAAGAACATTTCCGAAGGGCTTGTGGTCAATATTAAATATTATCCCCTTACCTAAGACATAGTGTCACCAATAATTTAGTGTATCTAAAATTCCATACAATTCCTTATGGTTGGATACTTGAACATCACTTTAGAGAATGTCTTCAAGCATCTGTTGCACCAAGCATGGATCCCTCAACACATTTTAATATCAAGCACCACTTATAATGGTTGTTTGTCTAGAAATGTTAGCATAGATGCATTGTAGATTTGTGTCTTGGGTTCATTAAAAGATTTTTTCTCACCTGTTTATTTAAATTCTGTATTTTCCTTGGTTAAGGAATTGAAACACAATGATATAGTAGCATAATGAGGTCAATGAAGTGAAAATTACACTTAAAAATTGTATATTTTTACAAAGAATTACAACGCAAATTCACAAGAATGACACTAAGCCTTCTCCTCAGTTAAGAATTTCCATGCTAGTGAAAAATGTTACATAGGGCATAAAACACTATTATCAAAAGTCAATCCTATCTAAAGAGGATGAATACAGAACCCAACTAAAAATTTCCCTTTATTGGAACTACCCATCATCAAAAGTAAGTAAAACCAATATACAGATTTATGATTAACTTACAAGCATGATATGTCATGGACGCAAATTATCTTAATAGAAGGTGCCTTGCCACTCGAAGGATCACAAATAATAAATTAGAATATGAGGCTAAATAGTTATTTCAATAGTTTTCATTGGCAACGATGTTATTTAAATACCACATTATTGTCTAATAAAGTCTATTATTTAATAAAACAGTAGTATTAATATATAAATACAACATTTTAAAACACTATTATAATAACATCTAATTTCGTTTCGTATTATTCTGATACTGTCGATTCTCATAGCCAGCCATCAATTCCAACACACCTTCTTGTCCAACTTTTAGGGGATGCCACCTTTGATAGGAAAACTAGAGTCATTACAAACAATACTGAAATATCACTGGAACATCACACAAGACCCTGAAACATGTGTCCACAATCACTAACATTAAAAGAAATAATCTTTACAATAAAAACCAATTGAGAGCCCCTTCATCCCAATATAATATTAAAAAATTGCCACAAATTAAAAATATGCATAGGTTCAATTCCAGTTATAAAACATGTTATAAAATTGTACAATCACACCTCTTAAGGATACCCCTATCTAACTTGATGTGAAACTCTAAGCATTTGCTAGAGCTTGCAGTAAATCTATAACAAACATACCTCTAAGACTAATTACTGCATGTTAAGTGTTACAAAAAATTGCTTAAAGAATATCGTTAGCCCTGGGTCAAATTTTATAGTCAAAATATTTTGGTGAAGCATTTTTTGTCTATTGCACTTAAATATTGTACACCAAACCTTTTCTAGAGCTGGCAGTAAATATATAACAAAGAAACCTCTAAGTATACTCATTGCATGTTAAGTGTTACAAAATATTTCTGAAAGAATGTTGTTATCCTTGGGTCAAATTTTATAGTCACAATGGTTTGGTGAAGTGTTTGTTGTCTATTGCAGTTAAATATTGGACACCCAGAATTCGTCCAAACCACCAGACATGCTATAGTAAAATAATAAGTTAGTAAGATGCATGTAAACTACATGCAGTTTTCCCCAATTAATTGATAACTATCCTTCACACTAAAATACAATAATTTTGTCCTTCAAGGCTGTACAAGACTGAACTGTGAAATGAAATTCAATTTGTAGATGGTGATGAAACTAAATATTTCTCATTAATAATTTCTTAATATCTATCTTTAACTGGTCTTGTAAAGGAATAACCACCAAAAATCCTTTGATAAACTCCTTGCAACACTCCTTTCCTCTAAAAATACATTTTTCTTGTGTATCTCTATTTCCTTGTGCCTCTAGTGGATTTGTGTCTTTAAATTGGGAACCCGCATTTTCTTGATGTTGCTCACTAACATTTTTTACATTCTCCACTGAAAAAAGGAGTAAATTGCTATTTTTCATTTCTTCTTCTAGTTTCTTCTCTCTTTGTGAAAAATATTACACTTATGTGTCCTTATCTAAATTTAATATGTAGACCTAATTACACCCTTCAAATAATCTCCATCCAATTGTATCGATTATGTAATATGCTTCCTTTTCTATCTCAAGTAGAAAAAAATGATCATTCCAACTAACTATGTAAATGTGTGGCTCATAATTATCATCATCATTTACACTTCCATTTGTAATTTCTTCCCATATACTATCAAATGACATAACACTGGGAGTGAATTCACGGGAATTTCGCAAGCCTTCATGCTGCAAGAAGCCAATGGGGGATTTTATTGGAATAATAGACAGATGACATGTGTTTGAATTCAATATTGTTTCCAAATCAAATTTCCCATAAAATAACATCTTTCTATATTCCTCTAGTTCCCACAACTTCCTCCACTCCATAGATCCTTCAGGTATAAATGTGTCAAATTGTGATTTTTTTGGCATAGAATTGGGGTTTTTTTGTAACTAGTCAGCAATAACTACTACCAAATCACCACAAACACTCCCCCCTGTAGTACGCTCAATTCATTCATTAATTGAAGAAAAAACTACTTCATTTGATAACTTCATTTGTCCATCTTTACTACCTAGTTCTTTATGTTCCCAATAACCAATGGTAAAGTTGTCATCTCCAAAGTATAAACACCCAGATATGTTCGGAGCTACAATGGAATCGATCTCATTAGACTATAACAGATAAACATATATTAATATTAATATCTACCAGCAACAAACAACAAGGTTCTATCGGTTTCTAAATTGATGTTGAAGTAAATTCAATACTTGAAAATCATCCATATCTAGAAGCATCTAATTGTAATTAAAATTATTCAATAAAAAAATAAAATCTTAAACACTCAAGAGTCATGAAAAATGATGTAACACACAACCAAACTTGTTTGTAGCACCAAAATGAAGCAATAAAAAAATCCAAAAATAGCACAAGCATCCATCAGTATTACCCCATTACTTTTCTTTATGGTCTGAATAATGTGACATAGTTATAAGGGAAGAAAATATCAAGAGACGAGTTGTATGTCACTAGGTAAAGACACATGGTGAAGTATAATTAAAATGAACCCAAGTCACTAACCATATCCACTGGATAAAAAATAAACATAAATTCAGAACAACAAACATAATGTTTGATATGTTTTTACTTAAAAATGTGAAGAACCCAAATTGTAATGACACACATTCAGGCCAAATATAATACCATACTGACAAACAATCATTTATTGTAGCACCAAAATAATGCAATAAAAAATGCCAAAAATATTACAACCATGCATCAGTATTTCACAAGAACATTTCCTATATTAATTTTTTGTGTTGTGTAGAATGATATGGTTGGGAGTAGAAAAAATTATAAGAGACAGGAATATGTACCATCGCTTGGGGGGGAAGGTGTGGAGGAAATATTGATTTTCTGCGATGAAAATAAATATCATGATTCTCCACCCTCTTCTCTTCATGCCTTATTCAACAATGGTTCTCCCCTCTCTCGTGCTACCCTGAAACTTACCTTTCTTATTTTCCATGAAATAATACTCTAGATGGAAGTTTGTGGAAAAGGGTTATCAAAGTATGAGGAAGATGGATTCTCAATAAATTTTGGCAGTAGTTCCAGACTCGGTATACTATTAATCATCCAATTTTTACGAACTACTTTTTTTACAGAGTATAGATGAAGGATACCTTCAATGACAATATTAGCTGCAACCAAAGTTCCATAACTCAAGGACTTCTTAAATCCAGAGCAAAGACTACAATCGGCTCCACCCTCTTCACATTCATCAACAGGAGCTGAGACAATTGACTCAACAAATTCACATTCCTCACTTCTTGGAGACAATTTGTCATCACTTACCTTGTCTTCTTTAGGATATTTCTTTAATATCCCCACTACAACAATTCAGTGAAAGTTCTCACCTCTCTTAAACTTGCATTAAGAGCATATAATTCATCTTTTTCTGATGACAAATGGCCTCTAATGAAAGATGGTGAAGGAACTATAACTATTTGAAAGGAAACTATTGCTTCCTGAGAGGTCTAAAGCTCCAAAAAATTTGTAGCAATCTGCATTAATCAAAACAGTCATACTCAAGTTGAACATCTAAATAATTTAGAAAAAGGAAATGAACATGAAAAGGACTCCCTTTTAAGAATGCACCCAAAAATATAAATCTCCCACTTATACTATATAGATGACTCAGCGTCATCAAGAATCAGTAACCCAAAATATCTCTAATTAATATGACAGAAACAAATTTAACAAAGTTCTTAGTCAAAATGCAAGAAATTTAAAGAAACAAATGACCTTAATTCCTTCCATTAATTCAAGCTCTGAGATTAGAGATTAGTGCATCTTCATTGTAACCAAATATATTTAAAAATGCAATAGTGACCTTTTGTCAATAGTAAGTAGTTAGGTAGAAACACAATAGAATGACCAAAGGAGCTTACACAAAATACTCCTTCAGATGTCACTCCTCCAATGCAACAAGGAAAAAGTATCGTTGTGCTTTTGTTTTCATCCTCTTCACATGATAAAAAATCTCCAAGGTTCACGAATGATGTTCCTATGATAGAAGGCTTAGTTTTTGGTTCCTGTATCAAATTCAATGTGTTCCACATCACTACAACATCAGAAAATGCCACTGTTTTAAGGGGAAAACATTATTCACAATAATCGCTTTGTCTTAAAAATTTGTCCCTTTATCTCTCCCCACATATCTAAATTAACATACAAATAAATGTACAAAAAAAATAACCCTGAGTTTAGAAGGTTTATAAAGCCCAAAGATATTTGTATAGATTAAAACTTTCATCCATTTCTCTCATTGATAAGGTTAACTGTCAAATACAACTCATGTACAAAGAGTTTTTGTATCACACCATAGACATCATTGTCTGAAAAATTCCCTACATAAGGTGCTGGATAACACTATAGGTTATGCAATGGCCACATATAGTATTTTCACCAGGAAAATGTGGCTACTCATAGCTGCTAAATTCATGCATATTTTACTCATTAAAATAGTAGGTTTTAACCCATGCAAAAAATATTGTCCAAGTTTTTAGGGGTGTGCAATGGGCATCAACTATTAAGCCCATATTTTTTAGAATATTTTTCCAATATGCATAACATAATTCAATTAATCCGTCATATTTTAGAACATGTCTAAGTCACCGACTTATTTTTAACACCCTTCTGTTTTAAATTGAGAGGACCCAAATGAAATGAAGAGAAAAAATTGTCCATAACCTTAGAGAAGACTCAGGAGTGGAAATCCACGAGTCAGAAAATGCATGAGATGGCCCGCAACAAGTAATTTTTGCTCCATGTTATCATTATAACCAATCATATTCAACTTACAACTACAGTAATCTAAGAGACTGCACCACTATTTTACTGTTGCATTCTATTATCTATTCGAGTTAAGATCACTACCCTTAGATTCATTTATCTTACAACAGGGGTCTTCAACTTACAAATTCCACAGTGTCTGCTGAGCACCCAACAAGTCTACCCACCTTGGCTAAAAATTGAACCAAGATTGGATGGTAAATATTCTAGAGTATGGATTTCATAGTTCATACTGATGCCCCTTCATATACCTATTACTAGCCATAACAATAAGGGCCTAAATCATATAGAACTTGGCCATATTTGTGAACTAGACTCTAGAAATTGGCTATCCATTTCTTGCATTAGTTCAAGCTTTGAAATTAGAGACTAGTGCTTCTACGTTGTAACCAAAGATATTTGTATATGCAATAGTGACCTTAGGTAAAATTTAAGTAGTTTGGTACAAAAACAATAGAATGATAAATGGAGCTTACATAAAATATTGGTTCATATGTCACTCGTCCAACGCAACAAGAAACAAGGATCTGTGTGCTTTTCTTTGCATCTTCTTCACATGACACAACCTCCCTAATGTTCATGAATGATTTTCCTATTATATAAGGCTTAGTATTTGGTTCTCGTATCAAATTATGCTAGTTCCACATGACTACAACATAAAAAAAAACCATCATTTAAAGGGGAAAACATTATTCACAATAACCACTGTGTCCTATATAAATGAAGACAAAAAAATTTAAAACAAAAAATTTGTAATCTATAAGGTTTAAAAATCACAAATATGTTTGTATAGATTCAAACTTTCATTCAGTTCTCTCATTGATAAGGTTAACTATCAAATAGAGACCATGTCTAGAGAGCATTTGCATCACACCATAAACATCATTTTCTGAAAAATTCCCTACACAAGGTGTTGGATAACTCAGTAAGTTATGCAATGGACACTTAAAATATTTTCACTAAGAAAATTTGGCTACTCACAGCTGCTAAATTCATGCATATTTTACACACTAAAAAACAATTTCCAAGTTGTAAGGGGTGTGCAATGGGCATCAAAGTCCAAGCCCATATTTTTTAGAATATTTTGCCAATATGCATAACAAAATTCAATTAATCCATCAAATTTTAGAACATTTTTAAGTTACCATATTATTGTTAATGCCCTTCTCTTTTAACTTGAGGCTCACAAATGCAACGATACAAAAAAACTATACATAACCTTACATAAGACTAAGGAGTGGAAATCCACGAGTCAGGAAAGGCATGAGATGGTCTGCAGTAGGTAATTTTGCTCCATGTTATCATGAGAACCAACTAGATTTAGCTTGCAACTATAGTAATTTAAGAGATTGCACCACTATTTTACTCTTTCATTCTACTATCTATTCAAGTTAAGATCATTACACTTAGATTCATTTGTCTTACAACAAGTGTCTTCAACTTACAAATATCACAATGTCTTCTGAGCACCCATAAACTCTTCCCACCTTGGCTAAAAATCGAACCACTCTTGAATGGTAAATATTCTAGTGTATGGATTTTTCACTTCATATTCATGCCCCTTCATAGACCTATCACTAGCCATAACAATAAGGGCTTAAAGTATATAGAACTTGGCCATGTTTTATAACTACACTCGAGAAATTGGCTATATATTTTTTCCACTAATTCAAGATTTTAGATTACAAACTAGTGCATCTATGTTTTAACCAAAAATATTTATATATGAAATAGTGATGTTAGGTAAATAGTAAGTATTTAGGTAGAAACACAATAGAATGACCAAAGGAGCTTACAAAAAATTCTGCTTCATATATCACTCCTCCAATGCAACAAGAAACATGGATCTTTGTGCTTTTCTTTGCATCTTCTTCAGATCACACAAAATCTCCAATGTTCATGAATTATGTTCTTATGATAGAAGGCTTAGTCTTTGGTTCAAACATAAAATTTTGCACCTTCCACATGACTACAACATCACAAAAACTCGTCACTTTAAGGGGAAAACATTATTCAAAATAATCACTTTGTTTTAACAATTTTTCCCTTTATCTCTCCCAAAATATCTAAATTAGAGACAAATCAATGTACAAAAAAAGAAAATTGTGATTTTAGAAGGTTTAAAAATCATAAATATGTTTTTATATATTAAAAATTTCATTTTGTTCTATCATTGATAAGGTTAAATGTCAAAGACAAACCATGTCCAGAGAGTGTCTATATCACACCATAGACATCATTTTCTGCAAAATTACCTACACAAGGTGTTGGATAATGTTATGAAACCAGCTCCAAAAATAGAAGAAAAGAGAGATCAACGCCTTAGAAATCGGCCACTTCGAGGGGACAACCTCCAATAAATTACATATACAAACAATCCTTGGATGGTACAAATGGCAAGACCTCTTTCTATATATAGGATTCCATGTGGTCACAATATAATCCTAGCCGACCTAAAAATAATAATGTAAGGGCACAATAATAAAATATGGGGGTTACAGGGGTACAAAAATAACAATAAGGGGGGATACACTAACATAATAAAGGGATACACCAATAATATAGGGACTTCACATGCCCCTCTCCTTCAAATAAGTGGTGTCCTCAACGCTTGATTATTTCTTGATGCTTCTGCATAAAATTCTCATCCTCCCATGTGGAATATTCTACAGGAAAGTCCTTCCACTTGCTGAGATACTATGAAATTAATCGTACTTGTCGAGTTCTTGTTTCTGTGTCTACTTCAAAACTTCTTTCGATGTGATGTTGATCTTCATATTGTTTCATTTGATTATGCACCAAAGTTAGTTTATCCTTTGAGAGTTGGAGAACTTGTTGTTGATGCTCGATGTGATATTCCACTACTTTATCATCCATAATAGCTTTTATTTGATCCTCCAAACCATCCAACTTAGCCTCCATTTCTTCTTTTAAACCATCTATGCCATCTTCGGTTGCTCTTTGTAAGTTTGAAATTTTTTCACTTGGTACCGTAATTTTGATATCTCATAGTGATATTCTTCCTCTTCATGCGTCATAGTATAGATTTTTGAGGGCTTAATGGGCATGGAATTATTTTTTGGAGGAATTATAGAACCCAATACTTTTTCTATGCTTCAATATTCCCTTTGAATCACTTCAAACTGATTTTTTACACAAGACTTATGCAATTCGAAGAAAAAAATACACACCTTTTTCTTGGTTTTGAGGAGCTCGATATTGAAACTGAATTATCTCTATGATTTGGGATCTTCAATATCTAAAAAATTTCCCTATAGTAGCCCTATGAATCTTCTTTCAAATGTGACAGGTATGACCTGATATGGATTCTTCAAGGCAAGGTTATTCCATATCTCCCACACTGACCTAATTATGGACTCATTCAGTAGAGTGAATTTGTACGATGTGCCATGTGTTGCCGTTTCCTCCTTCGGCTCTGAAATTGATATACAGGAAATTACACTCTATTTTCTTGCAGCCATTTTTTACAGAATTCTAATCTGATTCTTAGAGATAGATTTATGATGATTTTCCAATGGTCACCTCTTTGAGATTAAATTCGGGAGCCTGAAAAAACCATGACTTCCACATATCATATCTCCGAAAATATTGCGAACCAAGATCTGAAATTTTAAAATGAATTTCATCAAGATTTTTTCTTCACTCTATAAACATTTTAGCTTCAGAACCTTCGTAGAAAAGAGGTTATAGTGTACATTCCATTTTGACATGTTTAGGTGAAATTCAGCAGACTGAAAAAAAATCCTAACTTCCACCAATCATATCTCTGAAACTATTCTCAACCAAGATCTAAAAGTTTTAGAAGATGTTTCTTAGGATCTAGGATTCGATCTGTAAAAATTTCAGCTTTGGAACCTTCGCAATAAAAAATTTATATATAAAATTCCACGGTGACTAGTTTGGAGCAGCGAAACCCTAGAATCCAAAGCTCTGATACCAAATGTTATGAAACCAGCTCCGAAAATAGAAGAAAAGAGAGATAAATGCCTTAGAAATCAACCACTTCGAGGGGGAAACCTCAAATACATTACATATATGAAAATTTATTGGATGATACAAATGACAAAACCTCCTTTCTATATATAGGATTCCATGGGGTCACCAAATAATCCTAGCTAATCTAACAATAATAATGTAAGGGTGCAATAATAATAATATGAGGGTTACAAGGGTACAAAAATAACAATAAGGGGGGCTACACTAACATAATAAGGGGCTACATGAGTAATATAGGGAATTAACAGATAACTCAGTAGGTTATGCAATGGCCACTTCCAATATTTTCACTAGGAAAATGTGGCTACTCACAACTGTTAAATTCATGCATATTTTACTCATAAAAAAAATAGGTTTTAACCCATGCAAAAAAAATTTCCAAGTTGTAATGGGTGTGAAATGGGAATCAAAGTTCAAGCCCATATTTTTGAGAATATGTTTCCAATATGCATAATATAGTTCAATTAATCCACCAAATTTTGGAACATGTTTAAGTCACCGACTTATTGTTAACACCCTTCTGTTTTAACATGAGAGCACTATTACACTAAAATTTGTCACCATGAAATTTAGCTGTCTATATCAGTTCATCATTACCTATTTATTTCTCCCTTACAGGTCCAAAATTATAAAGTTCCTAAATCATGTCTTGGAATTGGGAAAAAGCCCTTAAAATTCATAGAAATCCTAACTCCGGACTTTTTCTAGTCATTCCTTGCGGTACTGTGGCTAATTTCTATAAAAAATGAGGTACATCCCACATGTAAAGCTCATTAAAACTATAGATCCCCATAAAAGGTAAAATAAAGAGAAAAGTAAGTTCTAGAAGCCCAGCTAGTCAAATATTCTCCCAGCTGGGGCCTTCTAGAAGCGTTATCTGGTCGAGCTTCACCCCTTCCATTCATGAACTTTATCCCTTCATAAATGGAGTAATACCTTGGTTTTTGGAGCTGAAATTACATTATGAGAGGGCTTTATCCCTTCATTTTTGGAACTGAAACTACCTCCCTTTCGCTATAAATTGAGACCATGTTTCAGTCTCAGGGGTACGTAGACTGTAGCTAGTAGAAGAGAATCGCTGAAGAAATTATAGTCTCCACAATCTGCATCATTGGCATGAGAGATATTACAAACTCATATCCATAGCCTTATGCTGATCTAGAGAGTTGGAGTCTTGTCAAACTGAGGGAAACGACTGTTCGTGTCCCCAGAAGAACCTGTACGAACATCAAGGCATCACGGTTGTAAGGTTTCTTCTTTTTATTCAAAGATAATACAAATGGATTCTATTTTCTCATTGAGTTGTTCATTTATCTTTTGAATTATTTAATTCTTAGACTCATTGATCACTAAGATAGATTTTTGCTTTCGAATTATCATATTTTGCAGATGCTTTTGATCTAGTTTTCCTATCTTTGATTGCAGATCTTATATGCTGGATCGATAACGTTTGGAGCGACTGGATTGAGGATCGAGCAAGCGTTGGAATTCAGGTAGGAGTATCTATCCGTAGTTAATGAGTAATTCTTAAGAAAAATGGTCTAGAGAAAATGGTCTACATTTGTCTGTTTGTTTCTATATATCCTTAGGATACTAGGGAGATCGCTCTTGTCCGCAAGAGGGATTAATCCGATTAATAGAAATGGAGACTCCGCTGGGGACATATGAAGTTATTTTCCCTTTTTGATTTTTAGTTTTACTTTTGAAATAGTTATTCTGCTTTTGATTAGTCCACACTAGGTTGGGTAAATTATTTTTAGAACCCCTGAAAAGCAGATCTGAATTTTATTTTTTCCATATGTTTTCTGGCCTCCGCACTTTTTGTTTAAAAGAAGTGCAGTAACCTCTACAGTTTTAGTGTAAAAATAGTGTGGCACCACACTTTTTTGTATTAAAACCTGCAAACTTAAAGAAAATTTTTGAAAATTAAAAATTCTCTTTTCTTGAACTAGATTACTAGATTCTCATTGTTTGTCCAAACTTGTTTTGACTGTCAAAAGCCTTCTGTGTGAATTTCTTTAAGAAAATTTTACAATCTCATTAGTCTACGTTAATTTAATTGGGTGTTTTGAGTTTCTTTTTTGAGAAATTCTTGGTTTGATTTCCTTTGGTCATTACTTCGAGGATTGTCTCAGTCCCTAAATTGTGTCTGAGTGTTAATCGCTTTTGACTGTTTTTATTTTTTATCTTTGAAAATCTCACCCAATTTTCTTTACTTGCCCTTGATTGGTTCCTTAGATTACATTAGTGAAGGAGAATACTCTTTTTTTTCTTTTTCTGGTTTGGAATCATCTTGTGTTTGAGAATTCTCTTGCATAGATCACATTTGCATAATTAGAATTCTCATTTTCAGAATATGAATGAAAAATGTGCATAGATTACATTTGCATACTTTTCAAGTGAATTGTGCATAGATTACAACTGCATAGCTTACATTCTGGAAAAATAAATCATAGATTTAGATCAATTTATTTGATTTGAATATAGATGCTTTTATGCTTGTTTAAAAAAAAAAACCATAGAAAAAAAAAATTTGGAATTGATTAGCAATAGTTTTTCTTGATGAAATTAGTGCATTAGAGAATTTGTTATATTTTCTCTTATTTATCAATTTTTGCATTGTTGGAAGTGAATGGAAACTCTCTCGTTAATTTAGTTAGGATTCATTGAATTGAGAAGATTACATTATCATATTCGATTGCATTCAGTTTTGGGTCAGGTCATAACACCATTGGTTTCATATCCATTTACCCTGTGAGTAATAATAGCCCAAAGAACACAACACTTAAATAAAATTCATATAGAAATTTTTATATTTTCTAGGGTTTTTTTCACCAATCTAGCTTAGGCTAGTGCTTTGGAATAGGTTGTAGTTAACTTTCCAAAGAAACTAAACAAACAAGTAGAATCTTGCTGTAGGAAAATCCAATTGTAGCATGTATGCTTTGGGAAGCTCCTCCTAAAAGAGTTAAGCACGAGATCATATCCAAACCAGTGAGGCAATCATAACTTCCTCATTGGGAAAGATAGAAGATGTGCATGTATTAAAAATGGTAAACCTCGAATAGACCATTGTCGAGGAGCCTGGGGTCACTTGTCAGTAAACCTTGTATTATGTCAAGGAGCCTTCAAGGGGATTGAGCTTCTTACTCTGACCTTGCGTGTATATCGGATCGTAGACTGTCCCCCCACATATATGTGTTCCCGTTGGTGACCTTACTGGCCATTAAATTTACGATTCTTTCCAGAGGTGACGGTGGAGGGGAGATCCCACTGTACCTAGAGCAGACATCGAACAGACTCACTTGGACTCTCCGGAGGGTTGTCTTCACTGGAGATGGTTTAAGTGGAGAAACTTGCATTGGTCTGTTTCATTAAGCAGGTTGTCGAGGTAACTATTCCAACTGCCATTTCTACATTCAAATTCTACGATGTTGGATTTCATCACCAACTAGTGTTTTTAGTGCGGGAATCTACTATTTGTGTGTGGTTTCACTCCTAGATTTGTTAGCGCATTTTAATTTGTTTGTTTTTAATTTTTAGAGACCTTAGGTGTGAATTGTGAATTTTAATTGTTAGGTGTGAATTGTGAATTGTTAACATTTTTTAATTGTTAATAAAATTCACCAAAGTTGAATCTAATGGCAACTGGTCCAGAATTTACCAACCAAGTAACCCCTCTTAATGAGAATCCTAGTACTTTTCCTTGCTTTGTAAATGTTGGTCCTCCTTATATGGCAACATTGTCATTACCTGGATTTACAATAGGTTTACTGGTATTGTTATTTTCAAATTCGTTGTCCCCGAATACTCAAATTGTTCCCCCTAAACCAGATGCTTCACCTCAATAGAGTTCACCATCTCAACATCACCAACCTCATGTTTACCCTTTACCTTCTTCGCCCAACATGTATTCCTCCCTTTCTCCCTCTTCACTTGGTAAAAGCCTTGACGCTAGTAACCAGGTGGCTAAGAAGAAGAGGAAAGGGAAGAAGAAGAGGAAGCAGGATAAGGAAGAAGTCAACCAACCAACCATGGTTGTAAGTGTTAGTAGTTTTGAGGAAACCTCCAACATGCATCGTAAACCCAAATTCCCTTGCAAGTTTTGTAAGGGTGACCACTTCCTTATCAATTGTCCTGGTATTCCAAAGGTCTTGGAAGTATGGTCAGAAAAATCATATCAACTTACCATTTCTCCATCAACCAGTGATTGTCATATTCTTGGGAAAAAGGGTAAAATTAGGTTTATTTGTAGGTTATGCAAAGAGAGTCATAAAACTCACATTTTCCCTGACATGGATGAAGCCTCAAAATTATTGGAAAACCTTATTGTTCCACAGCAACAACTTCCAACTGGTTACCGTAAACTTTCTCCCAACCTACCATCAACTGATGAAGTGATTGATCTAATTCCAAGTACAGTCAATCCCACTCTTCCATTGGAGAGTGAAACTCATATCAACCAGGTTGATGATCCATTAGTTGATCAAATGGTCGACTTGATTTCTCATCCGGTCAATCCCACTCTCCCTGTAGAGAGTGAAATTCATATCGCTCAGGTCCTTCTTGTTACATCAAATTCTTCTACTCCAGGGGGTATTTCACCTATTTGTTCAGAACCCCCTCCAAGTACCAAGGTATTTTTCTTTCATTGGAATAGACAGACAAAAAGTCGTCTTCCTTCCTCCATCCCTTTCCAAATCATTGTGAAGGTTTGTGGTAAGAATATGCATCGCACAAATATAGATGAAGGTGCTTCTGTTATTATTTTATCCTCAACTGCTTGGCAAGATTTGGGTTCCCCTCATCTTGTGCCTATTACACAGAATCTGTTAGCTTTTAACAGAACCATTAGTGAACCTTTAGGGATCCTTCCTAAGTTTCCTATTACCTTGGAAGGTAAAACTGTCTGTATTGATCTTATGGTAGTCCAAGGCCCATTGGATTTTAATTTTCTCCTTGGGCGATACTATATTTATGCAATGAAAGTTGTTGTATCGACACTCTTTCATGTGATGTCTTTTCCTCACAATGGAAACATTGTGACTATTGAACAACTTTCATTCGCTAGTCTTGATTCTACTACCAATAATCCGACACCCCTAAATGTTCCTTGTACGGAAGTGGTATCCACCCTGCCATGGGTTAATTATGTGGCAACCAATCCCATGTTTTCAGTTACCGATGCAAGCGAGCCTCTCACTGTTTTCTCGTCTTCCTTTGACTTAGATCTGGTAATTGACATGGCAAACCCTATGGGATTATTTGAACACGATTTTATTATCCCTTTCCTTGACATGAGTGCCTTCCAGAGAACTGTTCTTCCATCTGATGAAGACCTCTTGGAAGCCATGATTGAGGAGTGTCCCGTGTTTCTTCCTGTTGGAAGACATGATCAAGGGTCCGATGAGGATAATTCCTTTCACTGTGTCAACCTTGATAAAAAATGAATCAAGTTATGAGGATGGTTCTTTTCTTGTGTCAACCTCATTAAAAAATGAAACAGGTTCCCTTGAGCATAGTTCCGTTTCTTGTGTCAAGCTCGTTAAAAAATGAAACTAGGTTCCATGAGGATAATTCCTTTTACTGTGTTAACCTCGTTAAAAAATGAAGCATGTCTTTAAGCATAGTTCCTTTTCTTGTGTCAAGCTCGTTAAAAAATAAAACAAGTTTCCATGAGCATAGTTCATTTCCTCTGTCAAGCTCATTAAAAAAGGAAACAAATCCCCTCCTAATCAAGCTCGAGTCTTTGATTAGATCTTGTAATTGTCAAGTCGAGTCATTCATCTGATCTCATAAATGAACCTTCATTCCATCCAGTGATCTACTTAGCTGAATGAAATGAAGCTTGGGGGGCATTATAAACCTTATCTCAAGCATAGTTTTCCTATGTTTCAAGCTTGTGTAAAAATGAAACCATTCTCAAGAACATTTTCCTTTCTTTCAACATTGTGTAAAAATGAAACCACCCTCAAGCACAGTTTTTCTACATTTCAAGCTTGTGTAAAAATGAAACCCTCTCAAGCATAATTTTTCCTTTGTTTCAAGCTTGCATAAAAATGAAACCTATCTTGAGTCCATTCCAGTTATTATTTTCAAGACTTGTTAAACTCATGAAAATCCTGAGATTCTTTAGCTATATTTTCATTCTCGTAAAGTACATGAAAATGCCAAGTTCTTTCCTTTTTTTCCTGCTCGTAAATTAAATTGAAAGTCGGCCACAATGAGTATGCTTTTTGTCACTTTTTCGAACTCGTTAAAATCTACAGAAAAATCGACACCATATGAGTACATTTTTATCACTTTTTTGAACTCGCTAAAACTTACAGAAAAATCGAAACCATGGAGTTCTCTTTTAAGCCCTTTTCAGACTCTCTAAACATGAAAATATTGCCGAGTACTTGACTATTTGAACTCGTTAAAGGAAATCAACAGTCGTTCCTTCAGTATAATTTTACCCCTTTTCCGGATTGAAATGGACTATTTACTAAAAAGCTATACATTGACTAATCATGGTCAATAAAGTTCTCTCCTGCATTATTTTATCCTTTTTCAGGCTTGAGATACTAAATCTGTGAAAAAGTACACCTACAGAGTTTTCTTAAGTTTTTCTTTCGACTCCTTAAAACTGAAAAACACAGAGTTTCACCTATACTGGACTCGTTAAAATTTAAAAGTAAAGGACATGTCAATTATAAATAGGAACAAACCACTCCTTCTTAGGGTTCGATTTTAATACTAAGTTGGACTCATCCGAAGGATGAGTTTACATTACAAGCAAATTTTATCCTCCTCAAGCTTGTCAAAAATAAAGAGGTACTTGCCAGAAATGGTGGGGGGGGAAGAGAGAAAAAGAATCCACTTGTCACACTTCATTTTAAAAATTTGTATACCACTCTTGAACACGACACTTTTGTCACATTCATGTCTTGGTTGGGAAAATCCTTTGGCCAAATAGTTAATCAAACCACATTGAAAGTCTTCAGCTAGTTTCTGGGTATTAGATTTAGGTCAATCATCACCAAACCATCTGCAGTGTCGTTATGTGTTTAAGAGATTAGTTAAATTAACCATTCATTGCAAACATTTGCCTCCATTCACGTTTCCCATCCCTAAGTCATTCCTTGCTAAATATTTCTTCAAATCTTGATCTAATGGTTTCATGTCGTGGGCTTTCCCACAATCGGTCACTTTCTATCGACGACAGCTCATCATCTAGAAAGTTGATATAGAATCATATCTATACCTTGGGATCTGCATGCCCTAATGGCAGTTTTCTCACCGTCGACGACAGGTTGCGTCATTGACCTTCGATTGAATTATTCTATGAAATGTTCGACTTCATATCACAAATTCGCATTTCATAGATTGTATTGAGTACTTTGAGAGCCATTGTCATTATTGGTGGTTTCTCTCACACTTTTTAACGGTTCACATCATTGACTGGTAATCAAGTGGTTTCTACCATTTTTTACTTCGACATAATTAATCGCATGGATAGAATCATACTAGTTCGAGAAATGGAAATCAAGACCCTGGATCTAGTTTCCACCATCCAGGTTGCGAGGAGTTTTATTATTCATCACATAGTATACTACTCATAACAGATGGCTATGTCCATGCTGTGTCTACTACTTCATGTAATTCTAAAATCATTTCTGTATCAGAACATGTAGTTATTTTTTATCTGAGTATGGGAATGCCTACCTCAGTGATGATATACATATATATATGCTTTCATTGAATTTTTTTCAGGGTTTCAACCAGTGTGCCTACAGCCCGATCCTTGGAATGATAAAGCACTTCACTCTTCAGAAGTCTTCAGACTTCGCACTTTATGGGAAATTTGTTACATTAAAAGTTTTCACCATGAAATTTAGCTGTCTATATGGGTTCATCATTACCTATTTATTTCTCCCTTAGAGGTCCAAAATTATGAAGTTCCTAAATCAAGTCTTGGAATTGGGAAAAAGCTTTTAAAAATCTTAAAAGGCCTAACTCCACACTTTTTATAGTGATTCCCTGTGGTACTGTGGCTAATTGCTATAAAAATTGTGGTACATCCTGCAGGTAAAGCTCAATAAAATCGCAGACCCCTCTAAAAGGTAAAATAAAGAGAAAAGTAAGTTCTAGAAGCCCAGTTGGTCAAATATTCTCCCAGCTGGGGCCTCCTAGAAGCGCTATCTAGTCAAGCTTCGCCCCTTCCATTCATGAACCTTTATCCCTTCATAAATGGAGTAATCCCTTGGTTTTTGGAGCTGAAATCCCATTATGAGAGGGCTTTATTCCTTCCTTTTTGGAACTGAAACTACCTCCCTTTTGTGATAAATTGAGACCATGTTTCAATCTCAGGGGTACGTAGACTGTAGCTTGTAGAAGAGAATTGCTAAAGAAATTATACTCTCCCAATTCTACATCATTGGAATGATAAAGATTAAAAACTCATAGCCATAGCCTTATGCTAATCTAGAGAGTTGGAATCTTGTCAAACTGAGGGAAACCACTGTTCAGGACCCCGGAAGAACCTGTACGGACATCAAGGCATCATAGTTGTAAGGTTTCTTCTTTCTATTCAAAGATAATACAAATGGATTCTATTTTCTCATTTACTTTTTCATTTATCTTTCGAATGATTTAATTCTTAGGCTCCTTGATCACTAGGATAGATTATTTCTTTCGAATTATCATATTTTGCAGATGCTTTTGATCTAGTTTTCCTGTCTTTGATTGTAGATCTTATATGCTGGATCGATAACTTCTGGAGCGACTGGATTGAAGACCGAGCAAGCATTGGACTTCAGGTAGGAGTATCTATCCGTAGTTAATGAGTAATTATTAAGCAAAATGGTCTAGAGAAAATGGTGTACATTTGTCTGTTTGTTTCTAGGTATCCTTAGGATACTAGGGAGATCGCTCTTGTCTGCAAGAGGGATTAATTCGATTAACAAGCACACAAATGAAACAATGCATAGAAACCATTCATAACGTTACATAATACTAAGGAGTGGAAATCCACGAGTCAGCAAAGGCATGAGATGGCCTACAACAAGTACTTTTTTCTCCATGTTATCATTAGAACCAACCAAATAAAGCTTGAAACTACAATAATTTAAGATACTACACCACTCTTTTAGTCTTGCATTATACTATCTATTCAATTTAAGGTAATTACCCTTAGATTCATTTCTATTACAGTAGGGGTCTTCAACTTACAAATTTCACAGTGTCTTTTGAGCTCCAAGCAAGTCTACCAACCTTGGTTAAAAATTGAACCAATCTTGGGTGGTAAATATTCTAGTGTTTGGATTTCTCACTTCGTAGTCATGCCTCTTCATAGACATATCACTAGCACTAACAATAATGGGTTAAAGAATATATAACTTGGCCATCATTTAGAACTAGACTCCATAAATTCGTTATATATTAGTTCCATTAATTCAAGCTTTGATATTAGAGAGAAACACAATAGAATGAACAAAGGATCATTAACTTGGGTTAAAGAATATATTAAATTGGCCATAATTTGGTAAGTAGTTAGGGAGAAACACAATAGAGTGAACAAATGATCATACACAAAATAATGCTACATATGTCACTCCTAAAATGCAACAATAAACAGGGATCTTTGTGCTTTACTTTTCATTTTCTTCACATGAAACAAATTCTCCAATGTTCACGAATGATGTTGCTATGATAGAAGGATTAGTGTTTGGTTCCTATATAAAATTATGTGAGTTCCACATGAGTAAATAATTAGAAAATCCCATCTTCTTAAGGGGAAAACATTATTCAAAATAATCACTATGTCTTAACAATATGTCCCTTTATCTCTCTATACATATTTAAATTAACAGACGAATAAATGTAAAATAAAAATAACTGTGAGTATAGAAGGTTTAAAAATCATAAAGATGTTTGTATATATTCAAACTCTCATTTAGTTCTCTCATTGATAGTGTTAACTGTCAAATACAGGCCAAGTCTAGAGAGTGTCTGTATCACACCATATACATCATTTTCTGCAAAATTGCCTACAGAAGGTGTTGGATAACTCAGTAGGTTATGCATTGGCCACTTTCAATATTTTCACTAAGAAAATGTGGCTACTCACAGCTGTTAAATTTATGCATATTTTACTCATAAAAACAGTAGTTTTTAACACATGTAAAGACATTGTCCAAGTTGTAAGGGGTTTGAAATGGGCATCAAAGATCAAGCCCATATTTTTTAGAATATTTTTCCAATATGAAAACAGAATTCAATCAATCCATCATATTTTAGAACATGTTTAAGTCATCAAATTATTGTTAACACCCTTTTGTTTTAACTTGAGATAACATAAATGAAACGAAGCACAAAAACTATGAATAACCTTATAAAAGACTAAGGATTTGAATTCCAAGAGTCAGAAAAGGCATCAGATGGCCTTCAAAAAGTACTTTTTTCACCATATTACCATTATAACTAACCAGATTCAACTTGAAACTAGAGTAATTAAAGAGACTACACCAGTATTTTACTCTTGTATTCTACTATCTATTAAAGTTAAGTTCATCACTCTTATATTCATTTCTCTTACAACAAGGGTATTCAATTTAAAAATGTCAAATTTTCCTCTAAGAACCCAACAAGTCTACCCACCTTGGCTAAAAATCAAATCAAGCTTGGGTGGTAAATATTTTAGTGTATGGATTTTTCACTTCATACTCATGACCCTTCATATGTGGTTGAAGATAAGATAATATACATGTATCTATATACAACTGATGACAACCAAAGTAGGTTACTGGCATTGTGTTTAGGTACAATGATATCTACACTAGGTATAAGCACAAAACCCTAGATATCATCTATTAAACCCTCACCTACTTTTTCCTGGTTGATGGTGATGTCCAACCAGTAGATCACTACAGGTCAAGGTCTAGCAAACACATCTGATGCGAGTAAAAGAACATAATTCCTTCAAATATATGCATCATCAACACAGATAGGAACCTTATTACACAATATGGATATGTTTGTCTAGGGTTTACTGTGAAAGAAGCAAGAGGTCCGCTTCCAAGGAAATTCTAATCAAGGTGTGGTCCCTGATTACTTTCTTCAAGGTACAATGAAATTCACAGATGACTAGTAAACTGTAAAGGTTTTTATAATTTTTATGCCTCACTAGACCTATGCCTCCATCACATTGCTGAATTGGGATAAAATCGTATAGAATATACAGATAAAAAGGATATCGTGCATGCAGTAGAAGCTCTAGGATAGACACTTAGTGAGACAAGGGACCCCTATATCACCTGCAGCTAAAAAATGATGACTCTAGTATAAAGATACAAATTTATACAAACATATCAAATAGAACACCCCTAAAAATCCCTAAAATCCAGGGTGAATTAAATCACCTACATGCCATCATTTGATAAAGTCATTCTATGCTTCGTTAATAGCCCACAAACTAGGTCAATTGAGGGAGATATTGAGAACCATCAGTCACCATTCTTCCAACCAGATCAGAATACATAAGTGAAACAACAAAAAACTGCTATGCCATTTTAAGAACCAATAGAAGATACAATACCCTTACCTATGGAGGTGAAGCTAACCCTACCCTCGATTTCCAAAATTGTAAATGGTGAAATAACCCATAACTAGTGCCATCACTAGAAATCAAGGTGATTATAAACAAATATGACATGAAATCAGGGCAAGGGAACCAAATATGACCAACAAACCAAGTGAATCGGGGTTAAATGTTTATTTGCGCTTATTTTTTATTGGCGAAAATATAATAATTGTCTTTTTTTTAAATAATTTTTGGGCTATCTAAGGAACAGGGGTGTAATATAAAAAATTGTCCCTCCAAAATATTAAACCCATTAATTTTCACCCATGGGCTAAGATTAACCACTAAATTCTTTTATGATACTCTCCTCTATTATCTAATATCGGGAATCTTTTTTTCTTCATTTTTTGGTTCTCCACCTCAAATTTTAATTCTTGGAACATTATGGAAACTTAATCTTTTGAATTCATAATATAGGTATAATTCTTGCCATATATGTCATCAATAAATGATACATAGTATAGAGTGCCTCCAATAGATTTCATTATAATAGGACAACACATATTATAGTGGACTAGATCCAAAATCCCTTTGGACTTATGTTCACTACTCGGAAATTATTTCTTAACATTCTTTCCAATAACATATCCTTTACATACACCTTTATGATAAATCTAAAATACTGTACATTTGAAACAATATGCTTCAAATTTGGCAAGAATCTATAATGAAGGTGTATCCCATAGCTCACTAGGATTAATATCATTATGTATTAAAGCTTGGGAATATTCCCCCAGGATTTTATACAATATTCCCTATGAATCTCAATAACCCTCACAAAGCTTATACTAAATCCCGTTTCTCGTACAAGGACTTTCCCATCAATGAAAGCTACTTGTAACACACCCCTATATACAAACTAAAAAATATAAATTTTATATAAATAAAACAGGTATACTTATTTCCTTTCATATTCTTATAATATACCTTCATAAATTATGACTAATTATTACTTCATAATAATTTGTAGATATATCATTTTGCATAGAACTATGTCTCATATCTTGGTATTTGAGTGCAAGGTATTTCGTATAGCTTTATACCTTATTTCCTAGTTATATCTAAACACCCTAGATTAAATTTTTGAGTCAATGCATACTAATGTATACACATTATACACAATCAATCATGTTACTAAGGCATTCCTTTAAATTTTTATTATATGTGTATGGCATATATACACAAGTCTTTATGTATCATTATATTTGTTCTTTTCTCGGTTACAAGATAGGGCTTCTACAAGATTTATATTTTTATCCAATGTTTAAATTTTATCATTCATAGGTTTTGTTCCTATTATAATAGTCATTTTTTTTCTTATTTTAGCCTACTCATTTGGTTTTTTTTGTATTGTAGGTGCATCACTGAGGATTTTTTAACTTGGATTCTTAATAAAGTAAAACCCCATAATAATATTTTCACACTTCATATAGTTTTCCTGTAACTCTTTTAACACTTTTTTTTTGTATATATATACTAATATAATTTATATCCCTAGGATTCGCTCACAAATATTTATGTCTTTTGGACAATTTTGAAATTGTTTCCTTCATTGGCGAAATATAAAGCCTACTCATCACTTATGGAGGTTTTGGCTTCCATTTTCTATGTTGGAAGATCCAAATCCTTGGATTCTCTATCTGCTTGAGCATGCCTTTTTTGTCTGAGAGAAAGAAACCAAGGTTTTTTAGTCATCATTATGCATTTTTTAAAATTGTTTTTCTAGAATTACTTCCTATCTAGAAGTTTGTTATTTAAAGGATTTTTACCCATGATGTACTTGGTTAATGGGAAACTACATCCCATAATTTAAAACATTTATTAGTTACACCTACTATTATTGTAATCATCTCTGACCATCCTTGTATTTCTTAAACAATGAATTTTCAAGCCAATGAACTTAGGCATCTTATTGAAATATGTATATGTTCTTATTTTTATACATTTTTTTCCCTTTTATATTATGAATCCTTGTATTTCTTAAACAATGAATTTTCAAGCCAAGGAAATTTGGCATCTTATTGAAATATGTATATGTCCTTGTTTTTATACATTTTTGTCCCTTTTATATTAAGAATATATATTTGAGATACTTTTTTGTTCATACTGAAATACTTGTGTTTAATGTATTTTTCCATTAATTTTTTTTATTGATAGTTTTATGTGTATAAATGAAAACTCAGTAAGTTAGTGTAACATCCTAAGGATATTCTTTTGTGATGTTTTTTATGTCTATATATCTTATATACTACAAGTATGTGTCCAACCTTTACTTATGCTATATATATATATATATATATATATATATATATATATATATATATATATATATATATATATATACATATATCCCAGTTTTGTTTTGTTTTCTCTTAGAATAATTATCTTCTGACTCTAAATGTTGTTATTATTACAAGATTATTTATTCAGCATTCTTGTACTAAATACTTATTGTCATTTGATTCTATTTTGTATGGTTAATTAGATCAAAATAACTCCACATATCTATATTTGAAAATATAAATGAAATCTATGTACCAAACAGAGAAAACTATATTCAATTACATATCATCTACTCTTCTCTATATGTAAAGGCTATTGAACTTGCATTCACTATATATACATTTCGTAAAATAAATTTCTTTAAGCTAACTAATATTTTTTGCACTAAGTATCTAAGGTATACATATGTGCATGTTTAATTGAACCTACCCATAAGTAGCAAGATTTATAATATTTCACACCATAAAAACGTTCACATGAAAAGGGTTTAGGATAATAACTTGATAATATCAATCTAGAAACTAATATGTAATCTCACCAACTCCACCCAACCTTCGACACTATTCTCAAAAGTGTCCCCTCAAGAACTAAGTCTACAAGTTCCTTTTTTCCTCACCTTTTCCCATTATTCCCTCTCACGAAATTAGTTTTTTGTCACTCTCTCCAACTATATGAAAAAATTTGAATTACTCTCTTACCATAATTTTGGTATTTCGTAATTACATCCACGTCACCGAGTAGGTGGCAGGTAGTAACTAGCTCATTTATGAGCTCCAATTCCCCACTCTCAAAGAAAACCTCCTTTCTTTTAAGGAAGTTAATGATCAATAGCTTCCATGACCATTAATAATCTAATCATTTATATTATATTCCTAGGACTTAATTAGGAGGGAAAATTTTAAGAACCGCACTAAATTTATTTGTAAAATATATTGGCGAATCCCCATGATACATAGGAAAAATTGAAAGTTATTTTATCAATAATATATATATATATATATATATATATATATATATATATATATATATATATATATATATATATATATATATATATGGAGAGTCTCTCACTAGATTATATTACCTTTTAAAATCATTGTCAATCTTTCAATGAATTATAAAATATTGTAAGGTCTTGGAAAATATTTCATTGAATAATAAAACTTTGTAAAGTCTTGGTGAATCTTTTATTAAGTTATAAAACATTCTGAAGTCCTGGAATTTTTTTCTACAAAGTATAAAACCTTATATGATAATAGGAAAAAATATTCATTAAATTGTAATATACTAACTTACATGTTTAGAAAAAATAAACATAATTTGTTGTTCCTATATACAATTTTGAAAGCTTCAGTTGGTGTGTTTGTCAAGGTTCTTACTATACACTCTTGTGTACCCCTCTATCATTTTTTATGATATTCCACCACAAAGTTATTTTATGTGTTGATATTGAACACCACTGCTATTAAGTTAGGAGAGATTAATCTTTTCTCTACCATTCTATCAAGCTATGAGAGATTAATGTTTGAAAAAATCATGGCATAAAAACACCTATTGAGTCTAAATATGTTTTTCACTAAAAAGAAGTAGGGACTTTCGATTGATGAGAACTTTACATTACATAAATCCCACATTGTATATAGCACAAGCATAGGTAAAGACTATCTTTTGATAGAATATGAATTCTTTTCTAGAAAAGAGTATGACATATCAAAAGTCAAACAAATATAAAGAAAGGCATATACTCACAAAGCTCCATTCTCAACAATATAATGCAACCATGTAATTCTACATGTATGAAATTCATATAGTGAACAAATATGGGTCAAAATCCGTGTAATACAAAGAATCATAATCCATGGTTGGCATCAAATAAGCTATTATTAATTTTAACACTAAAGAATCTATAAGAGGAATTCTTTTGAGATTCTTCACAAAGCAAGAAGCTTGGATTTCTCCAATTTCTATTATATGTTGGTTGATTTCTACCATAATATAAGTTTTATTTCTAAATTTTGGATTCTCAACATCCAAGACAATAGGAACAATCCTTGCTATAGTTCATTTTTCTCCATCAGTCAGAAAAATACATTCTAAGATCAATCCCACACAAATCATCACTACAACTTAATTTTAGACATACAAAAATGCTTCTAAGTATTGAAATCTATATTAATTCTAACCCACCTCAATGAGATCATGCATATTGAACTAATTTGTGTTGAGTCTATTGCCTTCAAAAAAAAATTTCATCTGGAAATCATTCAGGTACATCGTCACATATACCTGCAAAAGGAAAGAAATTGTACCCAAAGGAAATCATTCAAATAGAATAAGAAATAGAAAACTTATAATAAATATTGAATGAAATATTATAAATCATATTTCCTATATATTTAGGATATATTATATGTAATTCAATATTAAATCATCAAGAGACAAAAAAAACCTTGACCAAATATTGGCCTTCCAATCATTCAAAAATATTCGCTATGCTTTTAATAAAGCTAATAACAATTTAGTGTGCCTATTCTCATCCGGGCTCCAGTTCTCAAATTACTTGAATATAGGATACACTTGATACTCTGGGTTTTATCTTAGGTTCCTAAAAATGGTAATATATATCCCATAACCGATCATATTAGGTAAGTAAGTGGCATAGAATATGAACTTAGGGTTGAAGAAAGTATATTTTTGTTCTTTAGTCAAGAAACCAAGGTTTACTGCAAGATTTAAATATGATAAACCCATGTTCTGAAACCTATAACCAAATGTGTAAATGATTGAGTTGAGAAAGTGAATAGATATATTACAACATAAAATGAAATTATAGTGGAAAAATATATATTCCAGATAAATACTTTATCCAATGTAAGTTTCAAATGGAAATGTATCTAATATAGTAAAAAACAGTACCAATAGACATGGGGAGTTGTGAAAGGGGATCCATTTTTGTAGCAAACAACTACGCCTTTGATCTTCTAAACCATGCCTACAAAGTAAGATAACATAACCTGCATGGCGAGCTTCATCTATAGAAACAAGGGAAAATATATCAACCACAACCAACCGGGTTTGTTTTCTGCAAATGAAACAAATGGATATTCATCAAATATAATTTTTTAACTCAATTATTTCTTGTAATTCCATATCTATATCGCACAAAGGAATCAAAATATGAATCCAGGTATGTAACAGAAGCCATCAAGCCATGTTGACTTGAGAAGAAAAGTGATTGTATTAACCCCTAAATTATATCCTATTTTTCAATATGTATACATATTTGAATTAAAAACGTTTACTAAAATAACAATCACTCTACATATCATTGGAAACAGGATAGACTCTGCCCCTTGATGTAATGTTCCCAAAATGGATTACTCAGCAAGACATGCCTGAAAAACACATTTTTCAGGGTTGTGTGCATAATCTATCACAAATTTTTTTTATAAACACTCATAAACCAATTCCAAGTGCTGCAGCAACCTTTACTCAACTTTTATTCTAAAAAAGGTGAGGAAAAGCAGCTTTTCATGCCCTAAAATGACTGTATTCCGAAATTTGCATAAAAATAAGGGTCATGGCTCTAGGATATGTTATATTAGGTCAATATGGATTCACATGACAAATTTCAACACAAAAAATTAATTCTAGCTAAGTTAAACAATTCCTCCTTCCTCAACTAGGCTTAAAAACCCTGATTTCCCATGGCTTGAATTATGGAGAAAGTTTTGAAGCTCCTAAAACGTGATTTTATGAAGGGTTTAACTGAAATAATGATGGAATATCAGTATGGAAAGTTCATAATATGATTCAATGGATTTAGAAAATATAGATTTATACATGAAGAAAGGCCAAAAACTGAAGTTCTACAACCATGGGATGCGACAGAAAAGTTGAAAAACGTAATTTATAGGGGGCTGAAGCAGTGTTTCATTAAATTTTAGATATACAACAGATATGAATAGAAAATCACAGATCATAATGGGATCTATATGTAAAAGGAGCTTTTTAGTACATTCCCCTTAGGGATCTCCGCAGAAGATGACTAACAATGAATAGATATGAGATCTACACCATAGATCTGTAGTAATATTTAGAAATTTTTGAAGAATATGATACATAGCAGATCAGATCTGAATATAGAACATGGATTGGTTGGCCAATCTATGGATCACCACAGTGAAGGAAAGGAGTCCTTCCACAGGAGATCTCTCATCCAAACTATTATCAAATGTACACTGCAACTTTGACTGCAAAGAGGATGTAGTTTCCTCAAGTGACTGCACTGAATAAGTGTAGCACACTTTGGCCTGATGCCAACATAAGAGCCTGAAGCTCAAAACAACTATTGCACTCCTGCCAATGGTTTAGATGACTTCCCCACTGAAAAGATGCAATAGAACTCTTCAGATCTAGATAGATCTGATTCCACTTGCTGCAGCTCACAAGACAGCTCAACCCTCAACATGAGAAATGCTGTAATGTAAGGTGAAGCTTGGAAAAAATTCTAGATAGTGGATCAATGCAGCAAAATCTCTTCCAAGAGACCCTCATGGAAGAAGAGGAATTCCTAAACAGGAAATTCCTCTCTCTCTAGATAAACAGCCAAGAGAGTTTGAGTTGCTCAAGCGATCTCAAAATCTAAGTATCATCAAAAACCTTTCCCTTGAGCCTTCTTCTTCCTTTTATAAGATGAGGATGTGAAAAACCCTAAACCACCTCAAATGAATTAACCCCTTTCACATCGGATCCTCCATCTAGAACTGCGTTGGGTCTTCAAAGTGGTTCAATGTATCTGGCCTGCTTAGTGATTTGGTCATGTTGACCTGGTCAAGTGGCTCAATCCTGTTCACACACAAGTGGCTTTTATTCAGAAATCCATGATTTGTCTCTGTTCACATTGGGCATTGATTTATTTTTATGTTTTAGGAGTTTTTCATGTCCTCTTTTACATTTTATTCATCAATAAATAAAATTAAAACAAAATGAAATATTCCTATTAGCTTGGGAAAATTAGGAATATTACAGTCCTCCCATCTCAAATGTTGCTTTTCCTCAAGAAACTGCAAGGACAGAACTGAAGGATTTCCCCTCCTCCTACTGTAGCATCCACATATGATGATATCCTCCAAATAATTAGATGTTGTGTCAACAATGAATCTCCATATTGCCTCTCCCAAGCATGTAAATTAGTTGAATAGTTATTATCATGAATAATTAGAGTACTCAAGAAGGCAATAAGGTTCTGCCTAGAGGCTCCCTTAAGGCATGGGATCTGAAATGTATTGGGAAACAACATTCCCATGTGGATCCTCCATCCCTAAGCAATCATCCACACAAAATGAGTCACCTCCCAACAGGGCAATTCCTGAAAATGTTCCTCCACCTTGAGCTCCCGTAAAATAGGTGGGCTGAAAATCTACATATGGTAGACAATATAGCCTACCCCACACTTTCCTCCTCTTCACTTAAGATAAGTGTAGAGTGCAAACTGATCTTGGGTTGCAAGGATATTGCCCTCAACTGGCATCATGAAGAGTAGATATGCAAATATCCTCCCTCCAACGCTGTAAAACAAGTTAGCCCAAAATGTTTCATATGTGATGGATAGAAGAGTATCATCATAAGGTGTCCCATCACACACATGGCTCACCTCCAAGAGAAACAAGTGTTTGGTCATGGTGTCCACAACTCTTCCCATGTTCCCATTAGAACATGCACTGCAGAAAATGGGGGAACCTACTTCCCAAAAGGACACATCCAAACCATGTGCCTCACTCAACATCATGTCTCCCATCAAGATAAAAGAAATATAAGATTATCACCATCATGAAGGAAATAATGAAGGTCCTATGTGATGCAAGAGAGTACCTATAGTTCCCCAAGTCTTCACAGTGCATTTTTACATACTGTTACTTTAGAATAATTCAGGGAAAATTATTTCTTGTTACATGGTTAATCATATAAATAAAATGAACATACATTTAAGGAAAACATCTTTGGCCAAGGCCACATAAGAGATGGCTGTCTCCATCATATAATTTGGCCCAATGTAGATCATGGAGCTCAATGAATAGCTTTCCCTCTTGTGGAGCAATGCACTGCCAAAAGATGGTGAGAGGATGCAAGAAAAATCTCTCACCGTATGTTGGAAGCAAGAAGATACATGGACCCATGAATGAATCCTCAATAATATTTCGACACACTCCCATGAATGGGAATGAACCAAGTGCTGCATGAAAGTCCTCCTCCTCATGCTTTGAAACCCAAGTCAAGGAAAGCACACCATAGTAATAGATGTCTCCATCGACCACTTCATCTTCTTCACCTCCTCTTTGCTCACCAAGTGCATCGAATGAGAAGTGATCCTGGGAATACTCCATCAATAAATCCCAACTCCAAAGTGAAAACGTTGTTGGCCTATGAAAATAGGCTCCCATCAACACATAGCTCCAATATTTGACATGTAGAATGTCAAAGGAATATTCCATAATGCTGCTACATATGAGAATTCCTTCCCATGAAGAAAGTCCTTATTAAACATATAAGGCCAAGGAGTAACCCCTTTTCACTATGATAGTGCCATCTTCTACTCTTGCCACATCATGAAAACTGTGAGAGCAAATCTACCCTTGCTCTCTCGAGATCATCCCAAGAAAAAAAATATTTTGCTGCCTCCTTATACTTCCATCATCCAAATCATGTAGTGACAACATGGTGCTTGACATGAATAATGTTATGCCAACACAATGTACCCATACTCTTTTCTGCCCCATGATGCAAGTATTCTGCCACATACCCTTAGAAAGAGAGTGATGACCAAACTCTTTCAAGAGCAACCAATGCAACCAAGCCTCCTGTTGCCCAGTGTCATAGATATTAAAGTAGCTCTCCAGCTTCTTTCTCTCCATCCACATCCGCTCAACCAATTGTGGATGTCTCCTTCAACCCTTCATCCTGGTATTCCTCCCATGAGGGCTACCATCATCCCAAATCAAATTCCTGCATTGCATGGGATCTTGAAATGCAATATTCCTGAGGATAAATTTGACCCTATGAGGATCCAAATAGGTGGTATGAAAAAACCTCCCATCATGATGTGCATGGCTCAAGAAATTTCCAACACAGTCATGAGAGATGTTATCCATCTGAAGATTTCCTCCATCTACTATCTGCTCCTGCGAGAAGGGAATATCCTCCTCAAACTTTTGAAGAACTTTTCACTCCATGATGTGCTAAAGTGCACCTCCAATGAATTCTTTCCATGAGGTCTTCTCCTCATGCATGGCCTCCCAAAACCAAAGGGGCCTTGGATTAGCTGCAAGTAGAAGTTTCTCTTTGAGCAGGGGTGTGCTCATTGAGAAAGGGTCGTCTGGAAGGGAGAAAGGGTTTCTCACTTCAAGAATTCTACCATCCATCATTCCACCCTCTATTGCTTCATGAATGAAGCTTCCATGTGAATTCTCCAATGAGGAATGGTTCCTATATTCTTCCTCACTGCCTTTGTACAGCGCAATGAAACTCTGTTGCTCTAAATCAGTAGCATGCAAAGATGTAGATCCCTTAATACAATGTGTTGAAATGACAATAGATGGATTTTTAATCATACCTTGGTGAGATGTAGAAGCAAGAGCTTCTTCTATAAATATGTAGCCTTCATCTATTACTGAAGGCTACTCCTACAAGGTTTTTCTAGCACTGGTACAAGTATCCACCCTCTCAATATCCTTGAGATATTCTTCAATACCCTTTAGGGTCTGGAAAAGGAGCAGGGAGATATCCTCTTCTGTCATTCTCCCAAGTGGTGGAGCCATGCTCTTGTTTCTTCTGTAAAATGCATTTTATTTGTGAGGGTAGGAAGTGCATGGGTTTTCCTCTCCTTCTTGAAACCTTCTGTAGTTCTCACTGCAACTTTCTTCTCCTTGAAACCCTCTAGGAGTCTCAGTGTATCTTCTTTCTCTCTTCTGATTTACCTCTTTGGAGAGGCCCTTATTATATCTGAACACTGACGAGAGTAATCTCATCCTCTCGATCATTCTAATCTCTATTTCTTCTTTTCACTTCTCTGATAGCTTGATCTCATAGGCTGTGCCAGAGATCACGCTCTGATACCACCGTAATGTTCCCAAAAGGGATTGCTCAGCAAGACATGCCTGAAAAATTCATTTTTCAGGGATGTGTGGTTAATATATCATAAAATTTGTTTAAAAACACTCATAAACCAATTCCAAGTGCTGCATAAACCTTTACTCAACCTTTTATACTAAAAAAGGTGAGGAAAAGCATCTTTTCATGCCCTAAAATGACTGTATTCATAAATGTGCGTAAATATAAGGGTCATGGCTCTGGGATATGTTATATTTGGTCAATAGGATTCACATGTCGAATTTTAGGACAAACAAATAATTGTAGCTAAGTTAAACAGTTCCTCCTTCCTCAACTAGGCTTAAAAACCCTGATTTCCCATGGCTTGAATTATGTAGAAAGTGTTGAAGTTCCTACAGCAAGATTTTCTGAAGGTTTTAACTGAAATAATGATTTAATATCAGTATGGAAAGTTCATAATATGATTCAATGGCTTTATATTAGAAAATACAAATTTATACATCAAGAAAGGCCAAAAAATGAAGTGTTCCAACCATGGGATGAGACAAAAAAGCTGAACAGCGTAATTTACAGGGGGATGAAGTAGTGTTTCATTATATTTTAGATATAAAACATATTTCAATATAAAACATAGATCAGAATGGGATATATATGCAAAAATAACTTTTTAGTACATTCCCCTTGGGGATCTCCGCAGAAGGTGACTAACAATGAATAGATCTGAGATCTACACCATAGATATGCTTTAATCTTCAGAAATTTCTAAATAATATGATACAAATTATATCATATCTAAAAATAGAACATGGATTGGTTGGCCAATCCACAGATCACCACAGTGAAGGAAAGGAGTCCTTCCACCAGAGATCTCTCCTTCAAACTGTTATCAAATGTACAATGCAAATTTGACTGCAAAGTGGATGCATTTTCCTCAGCTAACTACACTAAAGAAGTGGAGCACACTTTGGCTTGA
This sequence comes from Pinus albicaulis, assembly GCA_034641835.2. NCBI lineage: Eukaryota > Viridiplantae > Streptophyta > Pinopsida > Pinales > Pinaceae > Pinus > Pinus albicaulis. Next base: position 528,970,768 of record CM076569.1, read on the forward strand.
CGCAAAGATAATAATCTGAAGCTCAAAACAGCTATTGCACTCCTACCAATGGTTTAGATGACTTCCCCATTGAAAAGATGCAATAGAACTCTTCAGATATGAATAGATCTGATTCCCCTTGCTGTAGCTCACAAGACAGCTCAAACCTCAACATGAGCAGCGTTGTAATGTAAGGTGAATCTTGGAAAAAATTCCAGATAGTGGATCAATGCAACACAATCTCCTCCAAGAGACCCTCAAGGAAGAAAAGGAATTCCTAAACAAGAAATTACTCTCTCTCTAGCTATACAGCCAAGAGAGTTTGAGTTTCTCAAGGAATCTCAAAATCTAAGTATCATCAAAAACCTTTTACTTGAGCCTTATCCTTCCTTTTATAAGATGAGGATGTGCAAAAACCTAAACCACCTCAAATGAATTAACCCCTTTCACATGGGATCCTCCATTTAGAACTGCACTAGGTCTTCAAAGTGGTTCAATGTATCTGGTCTACTTAGTGATTTGGTCTTGTTGACCCGGTCAAGTGGCTCAATCTCGTTCACACACAAGTGGCTTTTATTAAGAAAGCCTTGACTTGTCTCTGTTCACATCGGGCATTGATTTATTTTTATGTTTTAGGAGTTTTTCATGTCCTCCTTTACATTTTATTCATCAATAAATAAAATTAAAACAAAATGAAATATTCCTATTAGCTTGGGCTAATTAGGAATATTACACTTGAGGTAAGGTGTACATGAGAGAAGTCACTGTCAAATTGTTGAGAGTAGTTACTTTTGCTTTTGGTTGTAGCTTGACATAACCAATTTGGTATGTTTGTTGGTTGTGGGTAGGTGTTTTTAGTCCTTTGAAGAAATAATTACAGGGTTCCCATAAACAACAACTAGTGTGGGGAAATTCATAGATGTAGCCTGATGCTAATGTGATGTGGTTTATTTTAGGGTGTAAATGGTGAAGAATTTTTGAATACCTTAGAGAGACTCAAAATATGTGCTAAGAAACTCAGGATTCTCCTTCATTCAAAACATTTGGAGATAAAGCCCTATAATAGTATATCTTTCTAACTAAGAAATGTTTTCTTTCTAGGATTTTTTGCTAAATCGTGTAGCCTTTTCATTCTAAATAGAGAAATAATAATTGGTTTTATTAAACAGTTCACTCAATACCTCATTTTAGTATTTTTTTGCCATTAAAATTTGTATTTGTTGCAAATATGATAAAATTTATTGCGGGAGGCCCTTCGATTTAGCGAAGTACAATATTTTTTTCAAATATGGTTCACTAATACTTTTTTAACATATTTTATCCCTCTTCCATCCTTGTATGATCAAGGCTTCCGAAAATTCTTTAGCACCATTGGCTAGAAAATGTTTTAAAATAAATAAAGAAGTCCATCGGGAATATAGATTGAGATGGATATTTGTAAAGTTTGGACATGGGTTAATTTTATAGAGTTTCAAGATTACCATTAGAACAAGACTCACTGAGTCTCCTGGTTACTTGCAAGTTACATATATCAACAGAAAAACAAGGGGAGGACATGGTTAATCTCATCAAAAGTTAAAACTCCTCATTATTGGGTGAGGTTTCATAGGGTTTGGCCTATCCCCGGAAGACTCTCTGAGCATTTCAAGGTTTGAACAAGATCAATCTCGCAAACTTGGTGAACATCCTATAGATTTAAAAATTCATTTAAAAAAAATACAAAATTTCTTCAAGGGTTTCATTATTATTTTTTCTTTTAGCCAGAATAATTTACAAAGACATTTCTCCACCAAAATGCATAACAATTAATTTATTTTTTTTGTGTGTGGATTTTAAATCCATGTGAAGGGGATAATCACTTTTACGGAAAATTTTGGGAATTTTTGAAAGGATTATGCAACAATATTTCTGAATATTTGAACTAAAGGTGTGGCCAGAATTCTATTTTAGGCCAACAACCTTAACCATAAAATATTTTCTCATAGATTAAAGCGGTTTTTGGCTTATGCAAAATTTGGATTTTTTTTTAAGGATTATTGCCTTTTTTCCTTTGCATAAAGCCTCAAGGAGAAAAATAATGTTCTTTTCCTCGATATGGGCTTAGTTTTAAATTTCTATTTCCTCCTTCCCTCTCTTAAGCGGGTTTAGGAATAATTTGTCCCTCTTGTCCCATGTCATTTTGTAAATCCTTTGCCATATCCCAAGTTTCTTTTAAGGGGGGATATTAGGATATTAGACCTTCATAGTTTCTTAATATTAACTTGGTTGAATGTACCATAGTCATGTGTGCTTTGGTTATCCAATGGTCACAGTTCTATCTCATGCATAGATGCTTTGGTTGTGCTCATGTTCTCGGTATTTATTGGTGAGTCGTGGTATTGCACCAAGAGTGCTGCAACTCCTAGAGGCTACTCAACTTTACTTATCAATCCCAAGTTCGTAAAAAATTGGAGGTGACAGTGTTATATGCACAACAAATGATCTCTACTCATGCCATCCTCATTTTAGTTATACAATGAGGTGCTAGTAATTAGGGCTACTATGAAAGAGGAATTCTATCACACTTCTAACTGTAACCTAAGACTGAAATCATATCATAACCATTACTCTATTGGAAATAAAAAATTCTACACTAGATTTCACTTATTTATCCATCTATTGTCTACTTTTGCAATGAAAAATAAATAACACTCGTTATAAGTACAAGAAGGGAAATTGCACTAGATTGCATTCATTTTCTAGACTACTTTATTGACTTGCAAAAAATAACTAATTTAACTTTTCACACATGTTGAACCAATGACTAACAAACTTCTATCTAATTCATGCTAGCTATTTTTTAAATAATGTATCTTATGATAAAAAATCACGCTCTAATTACTCATTTTTGCAGCAAGAGAAGAGGGATCTTGGGTATCTTAAGGATCTCCCTAAACAAAAGATACAGATTTGGAGGTCGACTAGTGTATTTTTCAGGCTAATGTGAGGTGGAGGAGTGATTTTGAGGTGGAGGAGAGGGATCCAAATGTGCTATATGATTATCGTTTTGCTACAGGAACTCTTGTAATTCTACAGGAAAAAGGGTGAGAAGGTTTGGAGGCTAGAAATTGTAGAAATCATGTTAGGAAGAGTGAGAGAATGGTGGAACTCTACCTTTTTCTTGGACTTTCTTGTAGCAGTCTCTTTCTTTTCTATAACACAACTTATTTTTCTTGTAGCATCTCTTTTTCTCCTCCTTGGAGGTCCGTGGGTAGTTCTGATTTCCTGAAATATGCTAATATAGAGGAATGCCTTCTTACATATGTCATGGGTATCTTGGATGTTGTCTTGGGGGAAGTTACTTCTTGAATATTTACTTCTTCTCGCCCTATTTATTCCCTCTTCATAGGTGACTCCTCAATGGTGATGGAGCTCCCTGTTGGAGTTTAATGCCTCCCCTGTCTCTCCCTTGTGATTTTCCCGGTCTTCAAATACATGGGAGTCTTCCTCTTTCTTTTGGTTTTTACAGGGGTGCTTAAAGTCGTTATAGTGGCAACCACTTCTTTCTTAGTGTTCCCTCGTGAAATACCAGTTTTTAGAGGGGAGATATCATTGGTTTTTTTGGGCCTAAAAGTGTCCCCCTCTTCTACCTTTTCTTATTCCTTCTCTTCCATATTCTCTTCACTTTTTCTCTTCGTTTCTACATATTGTATGTTTCCTTCCTCTGTTTCCATTTCCTTTTCTTCTTTTGTCTTCTCATTCGCTTCCTCCCTGATTTTAGTGTCCCTCTCTCCAAGGCTAGAGGTAGGTGTCTCTCCCAAGGTGATGTTTTGTGTCCCTATGAGAGTCTCTCTATCCATGTTAATGAAATTGGACCACAACATAGGAGTTCTAAGCTTCTTTAGAGCATCTTCCACTATATTTTTTATCAGACCATGATGGGATAGGTGATGATGTTTTCCTTCCTTAACCCTGTGGCTCATGTCTCTGATTGAGTCAAGGAGGAAATATGGTATGTTAAACATTTGATCCAAATTTATATCCTCTCTAAACATCAACTCATGCAAAAACCTAAAATTATATCCATAAACTACACTTATTTTTCCCTCACAGGAGATGTACTTCATGATGTGGTAGGCCACCTCATCCCATGGGTAAGGAAAACTCTCCCTTCTTACCCCATTCTTGGCATTTAACTGTTTCTGATTGGGTAGAAATAAGCTCTTCTTGGAAGCAGCACTAGTAACCCTACCCTACCTATTCCATTTGATCATTAGGGTTAAGGTGGTCACTCTGTTGATTAGCTCAGGGGTGATAGTTATGGCTAGACCTCTTATCACTGTGGTGGCACTGTCATCTGCCTGAGAGTGCAAATACATTGCAAAATCTCGAGCCACCTCATCATCATATCCTTTGAGGAGCTTGAAGATCCCTAGCCATTGATGATTTCGGAAGATCTCTATAATAGGAGAGTGCAATCTAATTCTCTTTGTGTTTGTGGGTTCTCTCCTATTGACACCTCCCCCCATTTTTTGAATGTGTCTGATAGGTGTTCTTATGTGGCTTGATGCTAAATTTCATTGTCGATATGGGACCTTAAGACTCTCAAATCTTCAAAATGTGTATTTTTATCCCCTTCCTCCTCATGCAGTTGTTCAATACTCTTATCTATAGCCCTACTGTATGAAAACTTCCATGAAAATTTCTTTTGAATTTGATGGGGGTGATGGAAACGTGCCTATGTAATTTGAATTTCCTAACTTGAACTGTGGTTTTTTTGTGCTAATTGACACTTAAGGTGGCTTGCATGTCCCTTCTCAACATTTTTTAGCATCCCTTGAAGCTTCCTATAGCAGTTGGAGGGTTTCCTATAGGACTCCCTGCATGCACAATTTCTCAGTGATTGAAACTCCTCGGTGGCCTCCTCCCTTTGTCCTTTGTCTAAATATTTTTTAAATGAGCATAAGTGTGAGGGGAAATGATCCAAGGTACATTTTATGCTAATTAGAGTAGGCTTGGAGTGTATTGGTGATGTGTCCCTCTCATGAGGTTTCTTATTTGGACTGTTGGCCCCACTCCAGCCTATCATTTCCTCCTTCCTCCTAATGAGCTCCCACTTTATATTATCTCCTCTTTACCTATTTGAAACCCCTATGTGGCATGCAACTCCACCAATTTTTTTAGTTCCACTACCAAGGGTGGCCAAGTTAATTGGCCACTTTTTTGCCTATTAAACCCTCCCTTCTTGACATTTATTCATTTAGTAAATTTATGCATAGTGAGAGGGTGATGGAGTCATACTTGAGCCTTAACTCATTGCTAATGAGTTGTAGGATCCTTTATGTAGAGAGCTTTAGCATTAGAGTAGTCACAAGGGCTGCCTTTATTTTCTATGTTCTTATTTTCTCAGTGACATGCTTATTGTGTTTTTATTTGTTGTGTCTTTTGTAGGTACCTCATGGATGCCTCAAGTTACTATTTTTGATGTAGCTTCCTCTTTAGACTCCCATGGTGAGCTTCAGGATCATATCTTTAAGATATTTCCACTTCTCTTGATGTGTGAAGATATGTTTGAAGGCTCTGGTGCATGCGTGGGTGTGCTACGGGAAGTGATCATATTCCTATAGCAGTCCCCTTGTTACAAATCTAGAGCTCAAAATTCCATGAGGAGGCGAGAAAAGGATGTGTAAATTCTAGGGGTGGTATTAGGATGTTGATGTAGTGGTGTGGTTCAGGAAAAACATAAAATAAGAGGCCCTGTGTGTGTGTTAAAAAAAAAATTCACAGTGCCAGAATAGATGGTTAGGCAAGGAAATTTTCATGCATGGGATGAAATGATGGTTAGGGATGGTACGCATAGGTGGGGTAACATTTTTAATTCCTTTCCTAGGGTCAAAGAGCTTTGGGTGAGTGCATATAGCCTTGAGATTTCTTCCTGTAGATTCTCAGTACTTCCTGTAGCACTGCATGATTTCTTGTAGTTGCCTAGGACATCCTGTAGCACTGCAGAGATAGGAGAAAATTTGATTTTTTTCTCACTTGGTGGTATAATTTGATGGATGAATAAGTTTTGGGGTTGGAAATGGGCTGAGTAGGTAGATGTGAGAGAGAGAGAGAGATGGAAGAAAGTTGCTCCCTTTTCTATATTATCCTTGCTCAACAACCTGTAAAATAGAAATAGGTTAGTGCCTTGGTGACATTTTATTCTTCTAAATTTTTTGCATTTTTTTCTTAAGGTAGGTGGGATGCCTCAGTAGAGGTTTTCACCCCACAAGCCTCCCTTGGGTGCCTACAAGAGGTTTTCACACAAAGAGATTTTATTTCTCTATTTTTTGTTTTTCTCTTTTCCTTTTTTTTTTTTTTTTTTTCTTTTGCTCCAAGATTTCCCCATGGAAGTTTTCAACTATGGAGCTGGCCCTGGATGCCTCATAAAGTTTTTCACCCAAGCCTCATTATTTCTTTTTTCTCTTTTCTATATTCGTTTCCTTTTTTGTAGGAAAGTGAGAGACTGAAAAATATGAGGCTTCCAATTACATTCACCTCTATGTTGATTGTGTTGATGAATTATGCCTTGGGTAGGTGTTAGTATGAATTCTTCGTCGAAGTGTACGAAAAAGAACCACTTTAGCTACGCATAACTAATAGCCCTAACAACAATAGAGGCTGCCAAACATCTTCAGATCTGCGATTAGTAGTTAAAATGCTGCAACAAACGGATCTATAAATGGAAAGACATTAAGCAGTAAAGTAAAGAGTTTGCTCCATGCATCCAACAGACAAGACAAGAACACGATTTTTGAATGAATTTTTATATTACAGGGCACCTGGGAGGAAACAAGAAGGTGTATCCGGATCTCCTCAATGGGATGGGTTCTTTGTAGTCCTCAGCACTTCAGATCTAAGCTTTCTCTCTCTTGTAGATGTAGAAAACCCAATGTAGAAGGTAGAGCTCAATGGGAGCAAAATGGCAGAAGAATGAGACCAAGTGTATAGATCCAGAGTGATCTAATATGCAACAAAAGGTGAAGAATGAAGGGGAAAACCCTCCTATTTATAACAAAATATTGGGTCATTCTAGATCTTGGTGCATGATTAAAATAATGTTAACCAAATCTAGATCCACCTTTTATGGAATATTTTATTATATTTGTTGGAGGGAAAAAGTATCTGACTTGGGTCAAATCCCTTTATTTGTTAATAATAAATAAATAAATGATTTATTTATCTTTTTAAGGAAGTGGTTGAAGGATAATCAAATAAATAATGATTTATTTAATTATTTGTGGGTGATTTGGTCATATTTAACAGGGAATATTATCTAAATAAGATTTAAATAATTATTCCTAGAAAATAATAAGATAAATAAAGGTTTATCTAATTAATTTCTTTGTTTTTGGGTTAAACATGACTGGGAATAATAATTAAATTATGGTTTAATTAATTATTCCATGAGAAAAATCAAACAAATATAGGTTTGTTTAATATTTCCTTTTGGGGTTTCCTAATTTAACATAGTGAAAGCAGTTTTACTTAGGGTAAAACCTGTCTTACATGGTGTACTTGGGTCCATCTAATGATAAAAGGTTAGATGACCAAAAAATGGTGTAACAGATTGCCCCCCAGCGTGCGAGTGTCAGGAGCAAATCATATGACCGAAGTACGTTGTAAGAATACAATCACTAGACAGCAAAAAGGGATGTCAGAGAGAGAAATGTGAGGTAGAAAGTGTGCTGAAGGACTAGACCCTGAGGAGACGAGACTCGCAGGTGCAACAAGTCTCTTTTATGAGAGGGTACCTGTGCTGAAGGCGGCGGGGAAGGCATACCTATGCCCGCCGTGACAAAGTACAAAAGAATAGTGTGTCCAGTGAACAAGGGACCGAACCATAGAGTACAGCTGGCATAATCAAGAGCTAGATAAAAATACAATGAAGAGTCTCACATACATGCTGTGCCTGGGATAACAGCCAGGACTAGTACAATATCATCTGAGTACATGAGATAAATACAACCCAAATGCCCCCTGTAAATGGGCAAGGGCTCACAAAATCTGACTGATACATGCAAATCATAGAGGTGCTGCAAGTGGCTAAGGCCAACATCATCAAAATCTGGAGCGGCATCAAAGGCTGCAAAGAAAAGGTCATCCGGGCATGTGGGGGGCTACCTGTAGGGCCACCCCCTCATGAGGGTTGAGACATCTCACACACACCCGGGAATCATCAAGAGTTGCTGCTGGGTCCTTGGACCGTCAAGTATACGAATCTCGATCATGCTGAAAGGAGCTGGAGAAACAATCAAGTCACAGGGAAAATGAGAGATCTCCCTGCCTGATCCGAGGCACCGAACAAGAGTGGAAGCTGGAACCAAGGTACACCACCCTCTAGACCTTGCTTCTGGAATGAAAGTGCTGATGTCGACAGAAGGAGGTCCGCCATAGGTGAGGCAATGAGAGATCCTCAACTAAGGCACGAGAGAAAACAATAGAGCGACGGACAGACTGACACTAATGATGGTAGCGGAAATGGGAAGGACTGAGTAGCGAATGGACGACTTCCCTTGTTAGAGCATAAAGAGCATGGGTGATATGGCAGCGACTGACACAATATCGGAAGGGACAGGGGACAGTGGGGCTGAAGGTCATGATATGCGACACAAGAGAGGAACCAAGCAAAGAGGAATGGAGGGCTATAGTGGGGTATAAAGGGATGCATGATAGACTCCATGAATGCAATGATGACTCAACTTGGATGCTCTAAACAAGGGTGACTCGATAGTGCTGCCACATAGTAAAGGCCCAAATGGGGGACCATGGAAGCATGAGTACAAGGTGGGCACTCATGACGAAAATCGACACGAACATGGACGAGTAAGGGAGCGATATGGTGCCCCAAGTACAAGTGTCGTAAGTGAGGAAATTCGATTTTAAGGAGCGGTGAAGTGACCCTTCGTGGACAAAATGTGTCCGGGTGAAGTATCAAATCACCAAAAACTAATAAAAACCCATTTGAGAGCTCGGTGAGATCTGTCCAGCGGTGCTGACGGTTCGTCGAACGGGGCTACGGTGTGGTTGCAGCGGTCGAAAGAAGAAACAGGGGTTCTCTTTTAATGAGGCAGTTTTCCCTCCAAAATCATTCATTTTCTATTGTTGCTGTGTTGAATGTGGAGAGGAGAGAAGGCCCTAAATCTTGCGGTGAACGTAGCGGGCAAACCAACCGTTGGAATCGAGATCTGTCAGTTGGAGGTAAGAGGCCTAACCTTGCTCTTGCATTTTGATGGATTACATTTGCAGTTTAGGGCCCAGAATCCCAGAAACAGCCCCTCCTTCACCTCTACGGTCGGGTCGCACTTTTTGGGGAAAAAAGTGCGACCCAGGATGCAGGTATCAGGGCAAAAAGTGCGACCTGGTCCAGAAAATGGCAGAAAACTGCGACCTGGGAGATGAGGGAGTTTTGGTGCTGTTTTATGGCTAGGAGCTGGATTTTAGTGTTTGGTTATGGTTTTCCCGATCTGTACCCTGACAAAGATGATATGTGTGTACAGGTATGGCAGAGTTGCGGGTCAGCTGGAGAGAGAGAGATCTGGGAATGCTTCGGACAGAGATCCAGGCGGATCAGGGCGTCCGTCGTGTATTGGCCAGATTTGGGGTTCTCAAGTTTTTGGAGAACCCGTTGATGAGAGCAAGGGAACCGTTACTGGCCCGGATTATCAGTTATTGGGATCCAGATCAGGAGATCTTTGTAGTGCAGGGGCACCGGATCGAACTGACGGTCCAGGATGTGTACTTTCTGACCGGCCTCCCACCACTGGGGATGGTGGGAAACACACAGCCAGTGCTGCCGCGGGGGCGGCATATCATGGAGTTCGTGGAACGCCATTGTCGACCGGGTCTCCAGGTCAAGGGGACTCGGATATCGATCGGGGATCTAGAGAGGCTAGAAACCCGTGCAGTGGCCGCAGCGGTGCTGTGGATCCTGGGCAGCCAAGCGTTCCATCACATCACCGGTGGGCAGATGATGATAGTGGAGAGTGTGTTGGGTGGGACCTACTTTGGGTGGGCCCAAATGATGTTGGTGTCGCTAAAGCGACAGTTGTCGCTATGTAGGCGGCAGGTGAATCATGATTGCTCATATGGGACTTTATTGTGCGCCTTCTTCTTTGAGAAGATCCCGACCTTGAGGCCTCGTGTGCGGCTTCCAGATGGGGGCCCGAGAGAGCCCAGGATGCGTCGTTGGGGACGACTACTCTGCAGAGGACGAGGAGGGGCGGTCGGGCGAGTGTTTCGACCGGAGTTTTTTGCCCATTGGGATCAGATGCCGTTGTACATAGACGACTACCCGTATAGTGGGATGAGCTACTGTGGGGATCCGGATCTGCCACTTCCGCCTGGTCGAGTCTGGGGGCCCGATGGTAAGTGACAAATTGCTATTCTTGTGTGGGCATGTTAAAGTTTTTGAATAGTAATTAATGATACTGATTCATGTACTTTTGGTATGCAGATATAGCACCGGTAAAACCGGCCGGGTATATGGGACGACCGGCAGCGTCGGGAGCTACAGGTCCGAGTGGGTCGAGAGCAGCGCAGAATGAGGATGCAGCCGCCCTACTGGAGGACATCCGTCGTAGATGTGAGCAGTTGTTGACCGGAGTATCAGAGCGCGGGTGGCAGGATTTGGACGACCAGTACATAGAGCCATGTGTTGGTCTCCCCTCGGAGTGGCGAGGTATCATGCGGCGCATGGCGATGGCCGGTCAGGCTATGCGTGATCTACATGCTGCAGGGGTAGAGCCATTGGCCCGGGAGCCTCCAGATAGTGATTAGGGGTAGGGGCATGTGGTGCCCCCTCTGATGTATGTAGGGGCAGGTGGTGCCCCCTATGATGTATGTAGGGGCAAGTGGTGCCCCCAATTTTTTGGCTTTTTGTTTGTAACATGCGATGGGCATGTCGTATGTATCAGAGTAGATGGACTCTAAATATATGTTTTGCGACACATATTATGGATATGTATCGTCTTTTGATGGTTGATTTAATGTTATTGTCTTGTATGAAATGTGTGTGATAAATGCCAATCTAGAACATGGTTTGCAATACTATCTACATAGTGATTCTGGTCTTGGGGTACATGGTTGAAAGTTATGGTTTCAAACGCACGTATTAAGACTTTCACTCGTAAATAGCGTCTAAATAGCACAGGGTTATGCACACGATAAACACCATTTAGTTGCATTACAAGAAGCAGGGAATCCAAACGAACGTGCAGATGGAGGATGCGATGAAAGAGGGCATCAGCTAATAGTCCACGCACTGCATCATATTCGGCCTGATTGTTGGTGGCAGGACCAATGCATACCCCGTTAGAAAGAACAAGGTCATGCAAGGGGGTGAAAATGGCCCAACCTGCCGAGGCAAGATTCCTGGAGTAGCGACTTGCACCATCGGCGTAACCGATAAAGGGTGTGGATGGGGGGTCCTGCAGAATGGTGTGACAAGACAATACATGAGGGGATGAAAGGAAATGACGGCAGCGTGAGGGTACAGAAGTCATCAGGTGGCAACGGCGGGAGGAGGGGGAAGTGGCAGGATGATCAAGACTCAAACAAGGTGGTGTATGAGAGCTATCGGAAACATGGTGAGGACTCGGGCTGCGGAGGTCAACAGAGACACAAGTGGAGTGATCTCGAGTATGAGGGGGAATAGAGTGATCAAGGGACACAACAGGGGAGGAGGCAAACGGGCTAGGCTCCGAGTGTCGTGCAGAGGAAGATAGGTAAAGGATGGTTACTGTAGACTCCGACATCTGAACATCAGGGGGAGGAATGTCGATGGGAGCGGGGGGATCCTCAGGCTGGCCTGAAGCATACTGTGCGAGAATGGGAGAGGCGGATTGATTTTGTTCAACCTCATACTCGCGGATCACCTCTAGGGAGGCACGGTAATGCGTCAGGTGAGGACAATGGTGGGAGTAGTGGCCATGGGCACCGCACAAGGCACATGGTTTGTTGGTGCAGAGAGTCTTGGGGTTCTTGGTCACGGACGAAGAAGGAGTAGGGGCTTCAAGGGCCGTAGACTCGGGGAATGCGACTTTAACCATGGGCCGGATACGGGGTAACTCGGGGCAAGCATGGGTGGCATGACCGGTGACATCACATAAGGCGCAAGGCTTCGCGGGCAGAGCAGGAGCCGGGTCGGTTGTGGTGGTCGTGTCTTTGGGTGCCCCCTTGCGGGCTTTTCCTTTCTTCCCGGGAGCCGTCGCAACAGGAGAAGGGTCCTGTGGAGGTGCTGGGGGCACAGTGGCTACGGAGGAAGCGAGGGGGACCGGTTGAACCGGTGTCAAAGCCATGTAAGGTTTGGGGTGACCAGGGGGAGTGGCGGCTGGGGGATCAAGGTACCAAACCGGAATGCCCAAGGTCAAATTAGGGAGGGAGAGGGTGGCCATGACGGGGACAGAATATACTCCGGGAGGGGGAGCTAGGAAAGGGATCTGCCCAACAGGGAAATGACCAGGAGGGACAGCTCCAAGATGGTTAAGGCCAGGGGGAACTGATCCGGGAGGATAAAGGGGTTCAGGGATACCAGCTGTAGGGGAAGGGCCAGAAGGAGGAGGTCCGACTGGCTGAGATGAATGGCTAGGAGTGGGTTGCGGAGGGCGGGGGGGAGGTTGCTGACTAGCCGAGGCAGGCCGCTTATGGGTAGCCTGAGACGATTGCATCATGCAAACATTCCACAAGCTGGGATCAGTGACCGGAGGAGGGGGAAGCTGAGGGAAAGTACCAAGCAAGGTGGAATCTTTGTAGACGCCGGGGGAGACACTGGTCAGGGAATCGACGGTTTGCTTGTTGGCTATAGAAGAGATGGTCGTCTCGGAGGAGGTCTGAGACGGCGGCTCATGATGAGATAGCTGGTCAATAGTGACTATCTTCCCATTGTGTGGGAAAGACATCTTGCGGAAAACCGCGGATGGGACAGCAGACATGGCATAGGTGTAGCTTCGCCCCAATAGAATGTTGTAGTCTAGAAGGGCATCAATGACTTCGACGTCAACGCAAACAGTCTTACCGGTGAGGGTGATAGGGCAATTACGAAACAAGCCAATGGGCTGGGAGGCATGACCGTCCCACGCTCTAAGGGTGATCGTGGAAGGGGCCAGCTCAGGGGATCCGAGTTGCTTCCAAACCGAAGCGGACATCACGCAGGTGGATGCCCCCTCGTCAATTATACACCGGGAAACTATGGCGTTCCGTATCTTGACTGGGATTTGGAAGGCGACGGAAGGAGGGAGGGGTGATCCATTGAGTGGCGCGAAAACAATCATTCGTCGCTGTGCCAGATCTGGCAGCCGCTCACTAGCAGAGCAAGAGAGCCTTCTTTGGGGCTGCCCTGAAGGGCACCACGAGAGGAGTTCCAAAGCAGGAATGGTCATGTGATTGCGCTCAAATCATCTATGTGCACACATCAGCGTCACCCAGCATTCGCGTAATGGTCCCTTTGGAATCTTTGGATGAACCTCAACTTTGGGTCGAGGGATGTGTAAGGGGCCACCGGATGTCGAAAGAGGCTCTGTAGAACCTGAAGAGGGAGGCTCGGGGGCAGACGGAGCAGGAGGCTTGGGGTACTGGCGAACCCGAGTTTGAAGGTGAAGATCGACGGAGGGGTTGGGATCAGAATTCATCATAAGGATCTGGTAATCAGAGGAACCAGAAACGCACAGAACACATCCTGGTTAGCCATGTTACAGCCATGAAAGGGACGAGGAAAGGATCGGTAAACACAGCTGGCTGGGTAGTGGCCACATTAGGTGGAGCATGAGGGGAAGCGTGCTGTCCGCGCAATGTGGCTTGAGACTCCCACATTTGCCGCATCTGGGGTAAGAGAGGACAATCGTGCGTGTAATGGCCATAAACACCGCAACATGAACAGGGTTTGTTTGTACGAAGCGGCCTGTCCGGCTTGGGCGGAATGCCCTGTTGCTGGTTGCTAGTGTTAGGGTCCATACCAGAATTGGGTCCTCGGTTACCAGGGGCAGATTGGTTCTGGTTGCTCTCCGCCTTCTTTGAGAAGAAGGGGGATTAGTCGCGCCCTGCTGTGCAAATACTTGCCCTGGAGGAGGCTGTAGGTGCTGTTGCTGGGGTTGAGGAGGCACGGGAGGAGGAAGCGCATATGCTGGAGGAGCTGGCGCACCAGGCTGTGGATAAGGGTAATGGGTAGGGTGAGCAGCATTAGGGTAAGCAGGAGGTTGGGAAAAAGGAGGAGGCATGCCATATCCTGGATACATGTTACCGGGAGGGGAAAAAGTGTCGGAGGAGCTGGCCCCTCCTTGAGGGAGACCATAGCCCATAGGAGGTTGGGCGTATGGATGGGAAAGGGCTCCAACGATACCGTCGGCGGAATGAGATGCCCCCGGGGCGTTAGCGCCACCGGGCCTGGGGATGTCAGGAAGGACGGTATAAACATAACCAGACTGGGCGTAGATCAGGTCATATTTCAAAGCTATTTGGAGGGCGGCTTCTTCAGTTTGAGGAAAATGGGAGGCGACATCTTTGCCGATGGGAGCGGGAAGGGTGCGCAGGAACCAGTCCATGTAAACCCGATCTTCAAAGGGAGGTGCTCGACATAAGCTCCGTCTTCGTCGCCATTCCTGAACATGGGCGGAAAGGCGTGTTGAAGAGGCTTGCTTAAAGGAAGTCAAGAGCTCTGTGCCAGTATCGTATCGGAGGGGGAGCTGGAAGTACAACAAAAAGGCTTGGGCAAGAGTCTCAAAGGTGGTATGGGTAGAGGTGGCTTGTTCAACATACCATTTAGAAGCTTCGCCGGTAAGCGTGCGTTGGAACAAACGAAGACGGATGGAGTCATCGGTAATGGAATTGGAGGAACACCACATATGAAAAGATCGGACATGATTGGTTGGATCTTCTCCATTAAGGCCCTCAAACTTAGGGATGTCTGAGGGGAGCTTGGTTGGCATAGCGGGCCAGTTAGCATTGTGGTGAATGGGGTCATTGATCAACTGATGGAAATCGGGGAGGCTGAGGCCTGCAATGTACGGCAGCAGAGGGGTGGCTGGGGTAGTTCCTGTGGCGGTTCCGCTAGTAGTAGGGCCGGCATTGGGGCCGGGAGAACTGCTAGCGTTAGGCCCTGGACCAGACATGGTGAAGGGGGCAGGAGAACCGGGAGGAGAAGGAGGACCCGAGGAATCAGGGGAGGAGTCGGAGTGCGGACTCGAAGGTGGACTGGCTCGACGACGGCGGTGCGGAGCAGGTCGATCAACTGGAAACTGAGGGTGAAGGCCAAGAAGTCTCCAGGAAAGGTGCCTTGGGGGCGCAATGATGACAGGAAGAAGGGAACCAACGGGGGAAAAACGGGGACAGAATCAATTACGGTCAAGGGCAGAAAAGGTGCAGTGACAATTGATTTTAGAGTCTTTGCCAGGCGGTGTTAACCAGGCGCTTCTTCACTTAGGGTCAGTGTGTGGCGTGCGTTAATTTTAATTTTTAAACCCTTTTCGTTTTGAGAGCAAGAAAAAGTGTGCTGCGTAACTGAAAAGAAATCTGCATAGAACAATATAGATTGTTGAAAAGACAGAACATTTAACAGCTAACAATGCATCAATCTAACCCAAAGAGGTGGGCCTCTCAAAACTACTCTAAAAGAGGGAAAAAATCAAGTCAAAACACACATAAAAAGAGCTCGACAGATCTAGGGTCAAAAGGGACAGGGATCTGGAGAATAAGGCTGCAGGAAAGGGGTGCAGATCACAGCCAAGAGACAGAGGCAAGGTGGCTGGAAAAGGGAAGGAAATCAGCAAAAACCAGAGGGGGTGAGGCGGAGGCCGTCAAAAGGAGGTCCAAACAAAACGACAAGAGGTGATTTGAAAGGAAAAGAGGTTGATTTCGATGGATCTGAAAGTGAGGTAACAGATCTGGAAAAAGAGGGGGCTGAAGCTCTGAAACCGACGGCTGAAACAGCTGAAACTCTTCCACAAAAAGTGGAGGGTACTAAAGCCCTAAGGGGCTGGGTTCCCACTTAGATGAGTAAAAACAGATCAGATCTTGGTCAAGGCAGGCCGAGACAGAGGGCCGGAAGACCCTACGTGTTGCAGCAGAATCCCGTAAAAATTGCGTAAAAAATGCTCGGAAAAAGGCGTGTCAGCCTTCACCCGATCCGAAAGTGTGTCGCAGAAAATGCTGAAAAGCATGACCGAGGTCCAGGCGCAGGTTTAGGGCCAAAAAGTGCGACCCCCCTGTTCCGGTTGTCTCGGCGGCAGATTTTCAGAAAAGTTGCCGTCTCAGTTGCGGCTGGTGTCGCTTACCTGCGCAATAGGGCCAGAAACACATGGAAGTTAGAAATTTTAAGTTTTTAGGGTTTTATGTGAGAAAAATGACATAAAAAGAGGAAAACTAAGCAGCTGAAAAGAAGCCCTAGGGCCTGAAGTAGCTGGATATGCAGGAATATGAAAAACTACAGCGGTCGTAATTTAAAACCCGTGTGGAGTCGCCATTCGTTAGTATGAATTCTTTGTCGAAGTGTACGAAAAAGAACCACTTTAGCTACGCATAACTAATAGCCCTAACAACAATAGAGGCTGCCAAACATCTTCAGATCTGCGATTAGTAGTTAAAATGCTGCAACAAACATATCTATAAATGGAAAGACATTAAGCAGTAAAGTAAAGGGTTTGCTCCATGCATCCAACAGACAAGACAAGAACACGATTTTTGAATGAATTTTTATATTACAGGGCACCTGGGAGGAAACAAGAAGGTGTATCCAGATCTCCTCAATGGGATGGGTTCTTTGTAGTCCTCGGCACTTCAGATCTAAGCTTTCTCTCTCTTGTAGATGTAGAAAACCCAATATAGAAGATAGAGCTCAATGGGAGCAAATGATAGAGATGAGACCAAGTGTATAGATCCAGAGTGATCTAATAGGCAACAAAAGGTGAAGAATGATGGGGAAAACCCTCCTATTTATAACAAAATATTGGGTCATTCTAGATCTTGGTGCATGATTAAAATAATGTTAATCAAATCTAGATCCACCTTTACGGAATATTTTATTATTATTTGTTGGAGGAAAAGGGTGTTTGACTTGGGTCAAATCCCTTGATTAGTGAAAAATAAATAAATAAATGATTTATTTATCTTTTTAAGGAAGTGGTTGGGAGATAATCAAATAAATAATGATTTATTTGATTAATGGTGGTTGATTTGGTCATATTTAGCAAGGAATATTATCTAAATAAGATTTAAATAATTATTCCTAGAAAATAATAAGATAACTATGGGTTTATCTCATTAATTTCTTTGTTTTTGGGTTAAACATGATTGGGAATAATAATTAAATTATGGTTTAATTAATTATTCCATGAGGAAAATCAAACAAATATAGGTTTGTTTAATATTTCCTTTTGGGGTTTCCTAATTTAACATAGTGAAAGCAGTTTTACTTAGGGTAAAACTGGTCTTACATGGTGTACTTGGGTCCATCTAATGATAAAAGGTTAGATGACCAAAAAATGGTGTAACAGTAGGGGACTTTTATATATTTTTATCCTATAACCATTGACAAGAACATGGATCCCCTCCACATCTATGGTTCTGTTTTGAACAACCTCATTGTCATGGAATTTGTCTACTTGATAGGGGCCTAGCCATATGGTCACTAGCTTTCCCTTGAATTCCTTGAATCTAGAGTCATATATAGAAGCCCAATACTCTTCCTAAAAAGTCTTCTCTTTGATGTGCTCATCATAAAAAAAAAATCATTTATAACTATATTACTTTTGTATGAAGGTGGCCCTGCATCCTAAATTCATCTGAACCATTCAGCTAAAGCAAACTTTCATGTTCTGCTTTTTTAATTTCCAAATCAAATTTAGTTACCATCCTAAGGCTTTTATACTCAAATTCAATGGAAATCAAAGCCTTATTCCCATAAAATACATCATATGGAGTAAACACTGTAGTTTTCTTCCAGGTAGTGTTTTAAGCCCAAGTGGCCTCTACCAATATGTCTACCCAATATTTTATGTTGTTTCTCACAACTTTGGTAAGGATGTTCTCTAAGGATATATTTGTCACTTCCACATGCCCATTTTCTTGAGGGTGATAGGAAGTAGAAGTCATGTACTTGATCTGTGTTTCCACATGAGGTTCTCATTGAGATGATATGTGAATTGATCCCCTTGATCGGTGACTACCTCCCTGGGATATCCAAGCTTGTAGAAAAAATTATCTCTCAAGAATTCAACCATATTTTCTTCTGGTTTTGCCTTGATAGCTCTTGTATCAACCGACTTGGTCAAATATTCAGTGCAGACTATGATGTATCTATTCTTCCCGAATGGTGAATGAATGGGTCCAATGAATTCCATTCCCAACTTATCAAATGGCTCCAGGGCCACCTAAGTTTGTAAAGGAATTTCATCCCTCAGTGTAGGTCTCCCCATTCTCTGACACTGATCAAATATACTGGTGTATCTCCTAGCATCTCGATGGAGACTAGGTCAATAGTAGCGAACTTGCAAGAATTTGAAGGTTGTCCTCTTAGTAGAAAAATGAATCCCACAAGGCCCATCATGACATGATGAGATGATGTCAAAGACCTCCTATTCCCTCACACATCTCCTTAGGATTTTATCTGGTCCCAATTTAAATAGATTGCCACCAATCCAAGTGAAAGAGGAACTCTTTCTTATAATTATTCTCTTTTCTTTGGGTCAAAGGGTTGGAGGAAACCTCTCAGGAACTAGGTAGTTGGCTTTGTCATAAAACAAAGGAGAGAGCGTTGAGATAGAAAATAAATGTTCATCCGAAAGCTGATCCTCAACACTCCCTCATTCATATGTAGGCAAAGTGATTCTAGATAGGAAATCTAGAACAAAATTTTATTTTCCTAGCTTATCAACAATGGTCAAATGAAATTGCTACAACAATAATAACCATCTAATAATTATAGCATTGAAATCAGGTTTTTTCATTAAATATTTTAATTTTTGCATGCTCAGTATCGACAAAAGTTTGATACCCAGTAATATAATGCCTGAATTTATTTAAGTAATGTGTTGGAAATATTGTCATTGATGGAAAAGGAGAAGACAGGAGCAGCACCTGAATTATCATCAAGACGAAGGAGCACAAAGGAACAATAGTTAAGCAGCAAAGGTATAAAGGTAGCATTAGACAAGAAGAAGAGGCAACGGACGAAGTAGATAGGTGACTAGAAGCAGAGACAATGAATTCAAGCAGAGACAGCAAAGAAGCATAGAGGTAGTGGAGTTGCAAGATACAACAAGGGCCAAAGATCTTATATAGAACAAGCTCAGGAGGGAGTTGCACTAAAGAAAAGAAAGGTTCTGGGTCTTTAGAGATCTGCAGGGTGTTGTTTGAAAAGCCTCGGGAAAAATTGTTAGAAAGGCCATCAATTGAAGACCAGGCCAGATATGAATGGTTTATAAACGGTTTTGAATAAAATCTATGGCAAGGGTTAGAATTGGAGATTCTGTGTATAAATTGAAGGAATTGATGGTTTCCGAGACATGATTAATGTCAACATTGTGGTTTTGAACGTGATAAAGATTATATATATCTCTGAGAAAACTGTGGGAGGCTTGTAGTCATCAATCACTGGAAGGATCGATGACAGCAGCAAAGGAAATGAATTTTAAATTTATAATTCAACATTTGGATTATCGATTTTATGTGTGTGGAGGCACATTCGGTTGAAATCTCAAACTGTAGAGATCGTGGAAGAAGATCGATGGATAAGCGTTGTGAGAATGGTGCGTTAAAGTCATGAAAGTGGAACTTTGATGGCGTATGATGGCGTACCAGAGTCGGATTGGAGTTTGAAGAATGGCGGAATCAAGATGCAATTGGATTGTGTTTAAATGAAACCTGAAGAGATGGAACCGGGAGCAAACAAAAATGAAGGCGCACGTGGAATTTTGAGTCAATGACGACCAAAATAATGAAAGCGGTTTTGAGGAGCAACTTGGTGGTATCGCGCAACCTCAAAACTGGTAAGTGGAATTCCTCAAAAAAACATGATATACGCCAGCACTCGACACGTGTAAATGAGTGGTATTCAAAAACCATTTATATCGCGTAATTTTTGAGAATTAAAACTCATGCATTTTGGTTATGCGATTATCGTTGGATTGGGGAGAAACAATTTGATAAATAGTTAGCCGTTGGATGTGAATGGTAAGTTAATGTTTGGACCCACTTTTATCGCGCAATTTTGAGATGATAAACCTCTGGAACATATGTAACGCGATTTTTGTTTGATCCTGAAGCGAAACGATCCAAGTGCAATCGCATAGAAAAGTTGCGGGTTTGTTAACTCCATGTATGGCTAGCATTCTTTTCATTGGTAAGTGTTTGTTAATTATTCAATGTGTGGACCCGAGGGAAAGATTACACCATTGATTTGTTGAGTTGGGATGCAATGGGATACCAACCGTCCAATCTAATAGTGTGTAGAATTGAAAGTGGCCCATGAACGAGAGGCAGACTTGGTGCATAGAGGTATTATGTTAACCTTTAAAATATAAAGTTTAATATTTGGTTGAGTGTTGTGATATGGTGTGGTCAAACCGAGACATGAATTCTAACCTAAATTCCGAGCTATGTTGGACCTTTTCGATTTTTAAAAGTCTAAGATGATAGGTCAAGTGCTGAAGTTATTTGAACGAGTGAGCATATAAAAACTTTAATATATGATGGTGTTTGGCCTTTAATCAAAGTCTGAGTTTGTATGAAATTCTAGGACCAAAATTTTTAGTCACGCTGGTTAAACCAAAGTCAAACCTTGGTAAGATATAAGATGTGAAGGTGCATATATAATTGTGGATGAACCTTTTATATTGGCAAGTTGTGGAGACCACTAATGTTAGTGTTGGCCGAATATTTATGTTGATGTTTAAGCCAAAGCAAATATTGATTGGTTGCTTCCATAAAAAGAAATCTTGATACAGGATTTTACCATAGTGGTGGAAAAAAAAAGCTCCCGCATTGATAAAGCTACCAGATTTAGAACATAATTTTGGAAATGCATTCTACATGCATAGAAAGTAGGAGAGTATGCAAAACTCTTACACTACAGCAACAGAAAAGAAAAACATACAGTGAGCCAAGAATTGAAAGGGTTGATTGCGATATATCCGTTGCAAATGTAAATGTAAATGTTTTAATTAATTTTATATTGTTTTTGATGCAAAGGAAAGTCTTCGTAGGCAAAAAAAACTCCACTGGAAAACCGAAATATGTACATATTACTATATTATTTTGAACGAGATGAAAAATAAATGAGAACATGGAAGGAAAAGGGTCATGGTTGTTCATTTCGAATTCCCTATGGAATGAAAACAATTATGAGGTGATCTCCATAAATAATGTTACCAACATATGCATAGAGATGTTAGAGAATGGAGAAAGTGGTCTGAGAAGTGTAAGGAAAAGAAGGAGAAGATAGAAAAGTTGTGAAGATCCAGAGATGATATAAGGCAGATATGAAAGCTGGAGGACAACAGTGAAGGAGGAAAACAGAGCTGATATCCAGGTAAATCAGCATTTGATCTTATTATAATGTGAGTAAGTTGGTGCTTCCATATCAATTTGTAGCTTGATAGATGTCAGTTGTAGCTGGCTGAGGTTGGAGCCTCCTGTAGGTTGTAGCTTGCAAAAAATAGATGGAAGTTGGAGCTTCCTTGCAAGTTGTAGCTTGAAAAATTGAGGTAGTAGCCTCCTGTAGGTTGGAGCCTACAAAAAATCAGTGGTGAGAGGAGTTGGATCTTTCCTTTGCATCACAACAATAATAAGATGTGGTTTTCTCCCTTATGGGTTTCCACTTATATCCAGTGTTTATTTGCATGATGATTATGTGTTGATACTCTATATTTAATCTGCTTAATACCTGTTGCTCACTTATTATGATTTTTGTTTCATTGTACATTAAGTTGATCATAAAATGAAGATGTAAATAAGTGTAAAATAAAGTATTACAAAACCATGAATTCATTAAATTGATTCACGCCCCCCCCTCTCAGTTTAACTAAGGTTCAACAATTGGTATCAGAGCGAGTTCCTTTGGTGTAAGCCTAATAGCTTGAAGGAGATCTGGTTGAGTCATGGATTATCAAAATGTACATGTTTTAAATACAACAAATTTTCCGGAATGGAGAGATAAGGTTAAAACAGATATAATGGCTTATGAACTTGAGGTATGGAAACTTGTATTTGATGGTTACTGCACATAATCTCCCTCGTTGCAAGAACAACAGTGGAATTCCAAGAAAAAATGTGTGATACATACAAATATTCATAACTAGGATCTTGATTTAATAATGGATTTAACCTCTGCAAAAGGAATCTGGAATACATTGCATCTCATGCATGAAGGAGACACTAGTGGATGCATTATCAAGAAGGAGAAGATAAACCAGAAGAAGAAGAAAATTTCCTTTCAAAAGGAAAAAGGCCAATCAAATGAGATACCTTCCAGGGTGAATGGATGTGAGTACCATGAAGAAATTACAGTTGAGGAAAAAGCCAAACTTGACACAGCCTTGACTGAAATATAAAGATTTAAGAATGAAAACAAAGACATTAAGACATTGGGGCAAATATGTGATGAGAAAGAATATGAAGATAAGGAAGAAATTGTTGGCCTGAAGGCACAACTTGAAGAATCAAGGAAAGTAGAAGACACTCTGCTGCAACAAATGACAGAGAAAATTCTGGAATGTGGAAGATTGGAAGAAGAGGTGGTAAGCCTAAGGATGAAATTAGAAAAGGCCTAAATTGAACTAATTATGAATATTCCACAAATGAAAATCTCTGGATAGTTGGACCAAATTCTAAATGCTCAAATGTCTCCTCTCATAAAGACTGGGATAGGATATGAAGGAGAAACAAGTAAGTCCAAGGTGGAAGATAACAGGAATGTCATTTTTGTAAAAGTTGTAAAAGATAATGAAGCACCTCAGAAGATTCCTATAGAATTAGAAGCCAGCAGGAACATGATTTGTAAAGAAAAAAACAGAAACAAGCAGCAACATGAAAGGATAGAGAATGAGAGGATGAAACAATCAACTGCTAAAGGCTCATACGCTCCTAAGGATGAATTGAACAAATTCAGAAGACGTCAAAGGAGGTTCTTTCCTCCTATGAAAAATATCACATGTTTCTCTTGTCATAAACCAGGACATATTGCAGCACATTGTAAGACAAGGCATATCAACTTTAACCAGCAAAATATGTAGCAAATCATAAGAACCCTTCAAGAAAGAAAATGGAAAAGAAAATCTTTCACCAAGTACACAAATAGTTTATGTGGCTACTGCTATTCATGTAATGACTTTGGACACGTAGCAGCTCAATGTAAGACAAAGAGAATCAATTTTAACCAGCAAAAGATGCAGCAAATGAGAAGACTACCTCAAGAAAACAAATGAAAAGGACAACCACTCAGCAGGTACATAAATCATTTCCATGGCTACTATTATGCATGAAATAATTTTGGACATAAAATTTTTGAATGTAAATTACGTTCAAAAGGGAGCATAAAATATTATACATAAGCTCAAACGTACCTTGGTAAAATAATATGTTACGTATGCCTCAAGCTTGGTCACAAAGCAAAAGACTGTAAACTTCCATATAAATTAAAGAACTCTAGACAGATGATGGAATCTAATCAAATCAAACAAAACTATGAATAAAAAATAAGTGCAGATATTATGAAGAACCCCAATAAAGTATGGAAGGAAAAGAGAAATGGGGAGCCTATTACCTCAATAACATAATGAATCCATCATAGTCTAACGGGGAGCTGCTCTAAGAAGCAATGCAAATATCCAACCAGTGATAGATATGAAGAAACATCCCATGGGGAGAGCAGTTCATAAATATTCCCAACAAAAGTAGTCTAAGAAGAGCTCCATGAAATAACAACAGCTAAAAGGTCAGGAAGGGAGAGGAAAATTCCTCTAACAGAGAACTATAGAGGAAGAATATTATCTGAAGCATTCAATAGCTAACAGATTGATGGAAGATGAGAAGGCAACAAGAAGCCATGGTAGTAGAGAGAACATCAGCCAAGATCATGTAAGCTAAGAAGACAACAAAACACTAAGTGTTGAATGGTTAAATCACAAAAATTATGTTTCGAACTATAAAACTAGAAAAATCCATAGAGGATGATCACACTGTGCGTCACAATGCAAGAATTAACAATGAATCAAATTTAAGAAGGATGAGTAAGAGAAATTTTTATCATCATTATATCATTACATCATTCATATATGAAAAGTCCCCTTGGAGGAATGAAGTTAAATAAGCGACAAATCTCTGAGTGGTCTTCCCATGAAGATTCCAAGTAAATGAATTGAAGATATCTTCCTGAAGATCATTATGTTAGAACAGTTGAATTGTATATAAAGCAACAATGATTCTGGAGCAGTCCTAGAAAGGAAAATGCATTGACATTATTTTAAACCAGAATAACAGAATAAGCAAAAGGTTAATGATGTCAATATAAGATTCAGTATATTGATGATTTTTGTTGAGAATAGTGGAGAGCTCAATAGTAGAAACTATGAAGGTTGTCTTAACTATGGGTGCATGCGCGAGTTGAAGTGAAATTACTGCTTGGTTTATCAAAGTAGTATCAATTGGTATTTGGATCATGCAGTCTACCTATCAGCAGAATACCAAGTGTCCTCAATAGAGCAGTGGTATGGTACAGGTCCTTAAGATCAGAAGTACATCAAGGTAGTATTCCCAGCGTTATCTGCATTACTAAGCCATGAAAAGGTCAATAACAGTGCTAAAGGATCATTTTTTTTTACACTTGAAGCATTATATTGAGCATTGAAGCAGTATCTATTTCTATATATAACTATATGCCTTCCTGAAGTTAGTATATATATATCTTCAAGGCCTCTCTCTTAAGATCATTCATAACACCGTGTGAAGTCTGTTTGCTGAGATTTCAATTAAACATCTTGAATATGCTTTTTCGGAAGATCATCATGATAGAATAGTTAAAGTATCTGAAGTATGAAGGACTAGTTGTGTTGATATTACATTTGAAGCTCAAGAGTCTGTTAATGTTACATCTAAATCCTACTTCAACAGAAAGGAATTTCTGGTATGTCACCATAGAAAAGAGGTTGATCATTGACATACATACCCCCTTATGCCATAAATAAAATTGCATGATTGATAAGTGAGACTGACTAATACATTGAATGTATCTAGCCTCAAGGGTTAGTTTTGAAAGTACTTTGTACAAGTAGTAAATTAATTTGATCTGTCAGATTAAATTATGGTTAATTCATTGTTTGCATTAGTATCAAGGGTCTTTCATCTATTAAGTGTAATATCCATATCAGAAGCCTAGCTCTTATCACCACCAACAGGAAGTAAAGGTTAACCACATCTATAAAAGATAAATTGGCATCATCATATTTGAATAGATGTGTACTACAAATATGTATCTTAGATGAATATCATAATATGGACTGAAGTATACATGGATCAGACTTTAAATGTCGTATGAAGCATTCTCAATATTTCAGTATTGTTCCAATGATGCATGCCTGATTAGATAAGTTTGATTTTCAAAAAAAAAAAAATGTTCTCCCAACAACACTTGTACACCAGTCAGGAAGACAAGGTATAAAGACATGAGAAGAAGGGATAAACACAACTCAGTGAGAGGAAATGAAAATATAGAATCCACACTGGGAAATGTGCAACCCTTTGCCATTGATGTCAAAGCGGGAGGAAAATCAAGCAAAATAAGATAGGCAGAGGAAGAAAAAACACACCTTTTAGAATGAAAGGGGGAGGAAGTCTTGAAGGAAGTATTGGAGTATTGGTGGAGTATTGCCATCAATGCCAAAGGGGGAGACTGTTGGAAATATTTTAATTGATGACAAAGGAGAAGATAGGATTAGCACCTGAATTATCATCAAGACAAAGGAGCAAAAAGGAACAATAGTTAAGCAGTAAAGGTAGAAAGGAAGCATTAGACAAGAAGCAGAGGCAAGGAATGAAGAAGATAGGTGACTAGAAGCAGAGACAACGAATTGAAGTAGAGGCAACAAAGAAGCAGAGAGGTAGCGGAGTTGCAAGATACAGCAAGGGCCAAAGATCTTATACTGTTTGAAAATTAAATATTACAGAGCAATGCAACACATAAAATATGCGGAAAATACAAGCACACAAAACACATAAAACTAGAGAGACACAGATATACGTGGTTCACCCAAACTTGGGCTGGCCGCCCACCCGAAATGCGTCCTTCCTTTCTATTATCCAGCAAAAAATGAAGAGACAAAACCTACAGCAGATCCGCTGTAATATCCTTTATTCTCTCTCATAGTCTCCCTCTCTGTTTCTCACTCCGAGAATACACATACAGTGCACAACCACAATACAATGCCCTCATAAAAGCGAGGGGTTTCCTTCTAGGGAAAAAAACCCTAATCTAAACATAACTTCTACCGTCAAATCATTTGCCTAATGAAGGACCCAGATTGACTAGAAATTAGTATACTTTTACAAGGCAATTTTACAGGCTGACGACCATGGCCGAAGCAAGCACGACCACGGCCGCGCCGTGGACCCCGCCGGCATGGGGACTCCCCGGGTGGGGCCGAAGGGGGTGGGCCCCCCGGACGCGGGGGACAGTCCCCCCTATCCCCCCTCCGGCAGACCCCCCCCCCCCCCCGTGCAAAGGGGTGTGCACCTTCGGTACATCCAGCTAAAATAAGGATCTCTGAATCAGGAAGAAAATCAGGCTCCACACCCAACAATCTCCCACTTGAAGACTGATGGTAGAAACTCCATCGCTACTTCATTTGCTGGACAATGAATCCTCTTTGGACCTGGTTGTTCCTCATCTTCATCATCATCCTTGAAGACCAATTGAAACTGCGCACATTTTTAGTTTCTCCCTGGTTACAACTTTTGTTAGCATATCCGCATTGGCCTGCTGTGGGCCTTTTCCAGCTTCAACTCTCCATTTTCCAATATTGACTGTATGAAATGGTACTTGAGATGTATGTGTTTAGTATTGGAATGAAATGCTAAGTTCTTTGCAAGATGAATGGCACTTTGGCTATCACTGTATAATGTGCTCATATCATGCTTCTTACCCAATTCACCCATAAGCCTTTGTAACCAAATAATTTCTTTACTAGCCTCTGTAGTAGCAGCATACTCTGCTTCTGTTGTTAAAAGTGCAACAACACTTTGGATTTTCGAAACCCACTATTAAATTGTTTCCACTGAGAAAATATATCTCAGAGGCATAGTATCTCTCACCTTAATACATCAACATATCCCTGTAGAGAAATGTTTGAACCACCAAAGCATAATGCTTGATTTGTGGTACCTCTCAAATATCTGAGAATCCATTTTATTGCCATCCAATGTTCTTTTCATGGATTATTCATGTACCTGCTTACAACTCCCACTGCATGTGCAATATCAGGCCTTGTGCATACCATTGCATACATTAAGCTTCCAACTGCTGATGCATATGGAACTTTAGACATATAATCCATGTCTTCTTGGGTCTTGGGGCATATCTCCTTACTAAGTTTGAAATGGCTAGCAAAAGGTGTACTAACTGGTTTTGCATTCTGCATATTAAATCTTTTCAACACCTTTTCTATGTACTCATTCTGAGACAGTGTTAATTTGCGATTTTTCCTGTCTCTAGTTATCTTCATACCAAGGATTTGTTTTGCAGCTCCCAAATCCTTCATTGCAAATGAATTTGCCAATTTTCTTTTGAGCACATTTATTTCCTGCATGTTAGACCCTGCAACAAGCATGTCATCTACATACAATAACAATATAATATAGCTGCCATAATTTTTCTTTTTTAGATAAACACAATGATCAGAGTGACATCTAGTATAACCTTGTTCAGACATAAACTTGTCAAATTTTAGATACCACTGCCCTGGAGCCTGTTTTAAACCATACAAGTTCTTCTTTAACCCGCACACCAATTTTTCTTTCCCTTTGACCTGATATCCTTCTGCTTGCTGCATGTATATCTCTTCCTCCAAATCTCCATGGAGAAATGTTGTCTTTACATCTAACTGTTCAAGATGTAAATCTTCCGCTGCTACAAGACTTAAGATAGTTCTGATTGAAGTCATCTTAACAATAGGAGAAAATATTTCATCAAAATCAATACCTTTCTTTTGTGCAAACCCCTTCACCACAAGTCTATCTTTGTACCTCTGTTTTCCTCCATCTTCTTCCTTTAGCCTGTAAACCCATTTATTCTGCAATGTAGTTTTACCTGCAGGCAACTTGACTAAGTCCCAAGTCTGGTTATGCATTAAGGAGTCCATCTCTTCTTCCATGGCTAGCTCCCACTTCTTCCTGCTTTCAACTTGCATTTCTTCTTCATAACATTCGGGTTCACCAGAATCAGTCAACAATAAATAATATAATGAAGGAGAGTATCGTTCAGGGGGTCTACTTATCCTGGTAGATCTTCTAACACCACTTTCAGGTGTTTGAGGTGCCTGTTGCTGTTGTGGTGGTTGCTGCTGCTGTGGTTGTTGATTATTATCATTTTCAGGCACCTTTACTTTTTCAGTTATCTCATCAAGAACTGTGTATTCCTTGCTTTCTTTTTCTCGTTTCTTTTCCTGCAACTGATTCTTATACAAGACCTTTTCATTGAATATTACATCTCTGCTCCTAATGATTTTGTGATTTTCATAATCATATAAGCGATAACCAAAATCATTTACACCATATCCAATAAAGGTACATTTCTTTGATTTTTCCTCAAGCTTTGTTCTATTTTCTTTATTAATATGGACAAAGGCCTCACAACCAAAAGGCTTTAAAAAAGAGTAGTTTACCTTTTTACCTGTCCATGCTTCCTCTGGAATACCACCATCCAAGGAACTTCAAGGCCCTCTGTTTATTAGATAAACAACAGTATCTATAGCATCTGCCCAAAATTGTAAAGGCAATCCTGCATGCAATCTCATGCACCTTGCACGCTCCATGATTGTTCTGTTCATCCTTTCTGACACACCATTTTCTTGTGGTGTTCTTGGAACTGTCTTCTCTCTATGAATTCCATGCTCTGAACAGTACCTATCAAACTCTTTACTGTAATATTCACCTCCATTGTCTGATCTGAGACACTTCAACTTCTTTCCTATCTCAATCTCAACCAAAGCTTTCCATTTCTTGAAAGTATCAAATACATCAGATTTATTCTGAATACAATAAATCCAGGTTTTTCTAGTTGCATCATCAATAAAAGTAACATAATAATGAGAGCCACCGAGAGATGATACCTGAGCAGGTCCCCATACATCTGTATGCACAAGCTCCAATTTTTCGCTCTTCTTTTCTTTCCCAACTCTAAGAAATCTGACTCTCTTCTGTTTTCCATAAATGCAATTATCACAGAAATCCAAATCAACATTCTTCAAACCTGGCAGCAAATTTCTTGAGTGAAGAATCTTCATTCCCTTCTCACTCATGTGTCCGAGCCTATGATGCCATAATGCTGCATCTGCTCCTTTCGAAGTTAAAGCATTAACAGAGTTAGAAATACCATTGCATAAATACAATGTACCAACCTTTTCTCCTTTTGCTATTACCAGGGCTCCTTTGGTGACCTTCCAAGTTTTATCCGTGAAAGTTGTAACACAACCTTCACTGCCTAACTGCCCTATTGAAATCAGATTTTTCTTTAGATCTAGAACATGCCTTACCTCCTTTAATAGCCATTGGTTTCCATTCTGCTGTTTTACAAGAACCTTACCCATTCCAACAATTTTACAGGGTTTATCATCACCCAAACGAACTTGTCCAAAATCTCCTTGAATATAGTCATGAAAATATTTCTTATCAGGTGTGGCATGGAATGAAGCCCCTGAATCTACAACCCAAGAATCAGTAACATTTTCGAAAGAAAGAATCAAAGCATCTTGTAACACATCACCTGTCACATTTGCTTCATGATTATTTTCTTGTTGTGCATCTCCTTCTTTTCCCTTCCGAGATCTATAGTCTTTCTTTAGGTGTCCTTTCTTTCCGCATTTCCATCACACTATCCCCGATCTGGAATTGGATCTGCCTTTCCTTGATTTACTGCGATATCTTGAGCTCTTTCCTCTTTTCTTTCTTCTTCCCCTAGACTCTGCACTCAAAGAATTACCCGATGTCTCACCAGAGCTTTTCCGTTGCATTTCCTCACTAAGGATAGCACCGAAAACATCATCAAACTTTAAAGTACTAGATCCAGAGACAGAGTTACTAATGGCCATAACTAAACCATTCCAGCTTTCTAGCAATGAGCACAGAAATAACAGAGCTCTAACTTCATCATCGTGTTTACACCTTGCGTAATTTAATCGTACCTAAATCGTATTAAAATCATTTAAATGGTTCTGCACATCCACCTTCCAACATCTTCATATTGTTTCATCATTTAAGAATACAATACCGTGTTTTAGACGAGGTTGCAGGTTTCGCCAACGTTCGTATCAAACTCCCTTTGTTGTTGTTTCCTTCGAAATATTGAAGGCGAATGATGCCGCAAGGCACAACTGTACTGTTCTGAGTGCCTTTCTATCGAGAATGTTCCATTCTGCGTCTGTCATGGTCGCCGAATTATTTGCTTTTCCACTCAATGGTAGGTACATATATTCTTGATACAGATAATCTTCCATCTGCATCTTCCACAGCGGGAAGTTTTGGCCGTTAAATTTCTCGACTCTAAACTTAGCATCTTCCGCCATTGCTCCCACTCGAACCAAGAACCCTTCTTTCCTGTGAGTTTATCAGCCAAATATACCTTTGGCTTTGATACCAGTTGTTTGAAAATTAAATATTACAGAGCAATGCAACACATAAAATATGCAAAAAATACAAGCACATAAAACACATAAAACTAGAGAGACACAGATATACGTGGTTCACCTAGTTTGGGCTACGTCCACCCCGAACAGCCAGTCCTTCCTTTCTATTATCCAGCAAAATGAAGAGACAAAAGCTACAGCAAATCCACTGTAATATCCTCAGTTCTCTCTCACAGTCTCCCTATCTATTTCCCGCTCAGAGAATACACATACAATGTGCAGCCGCAATACAATACCCTCATAAAAGAAAGGGGTTGCCTTCTAGGGAAAAAAACCCTAAACTAAACATAACTTCTATCGTGAGATCATCAGCCTAATGAACGGCCCAGATTGACTATAAATTACTATACTTTTACAAGGAAATTTTACATCTATTTTTTGGCTTCAGGGGCGCTGCCCCTGAAACCCCCGCTGGGGGACCACTAGCCCCTGGACCCCGCAGCTGGGGGGGTAGGCCCCCTCAAACCCTGCGGGGGGGACAATTCCCCCCTGCACCCCCCCGCGTGCAAAGGGTGTACAATTTTCCTGGGGTATACATCCAGCTAAAACAAGGATCTCTAAATCAGGAAGAAAATCAGGCTCCACACCCAACATATACAGAACAAGCTCAAGAGGGAGTTGCGCTAAAGAAAAGAAAGGTTCAGGGTCTTTAGAGATCTGCAGGGTGTTCTTTGAAAATCCTTGAGAAATTTTTTTAGAAAGGCCATCAATTGAAGACCAGGCCAGATATGAATGGTTTATAAACGGTTTTGAATAAACTCGGTGGCAAGGGTTAGAATTGGAGATTCTGTGTATAAATTGAAGGAATTGATGGTTGCCAAGACATGATTAATATCGACATTGTGGTTTTGAATGTGATAAAGATTATATATATCTGTGAGAAAAATGTGAGAGGCTTGTAGTCATTGATCACTAGAAGGATCGATGATAGCAGCAAAGGAATTGAATTTTAAATTTAGAATTCAACATTTGGATTATCGATTTTATGTGTGTGGAGGCACATTCAGTTGAAATCTCGAACTGCAGAGATTGTGGAAGAATATCGGTGGAGCAGCGTTGTGAGAATGGTGCGTTAAAGCCATGAAAGTGGAACTCTGATGGCATATGATGGCGTAGCAGAATCGGATTGGAATCTGAAGAATGGCGGAATCAAGATGCAGTTGGATTGAATTTAAATGAAACCCGAAGAGATGGAACCGAGAGAAAATAACAATGAAGGCGTGCGTGGAATTGTGAGTCAATGGCGGCCAAAATAGTGAAACCGGTTTTGAGGAGCAACTTTGTGGTATCGCGCGACCTCAAAACTAGTACGTGGAATTCCTCAAAAAAACACGATATATGCCAGCACTTGACACGTGTAAATGAGTGGTATTCAAAAACCATTTATATCATGTAATTTCTGAGAATTAAAACTCATGCATTTTGGTTACGTGATTAATGCTGGATTTGGGAGAAACAATGCGATCAATAGTCATTTGTTGGATGTGAATGGTAAGTTAATGTTGGGACCCACTTTTATCGCTCAATTTTGAGGTGATAAACCTCCGGAACATATCTAACGCGATTGTTGTTCAATCCTGAAGGGAAACGATCCAAGGGAAATCACATAGCAAAGTTGTGGGTTTGTTAACTCCATGTATGGCTAGCATTCTTTTCATTGGTAAGTGTTTGTTAATTATTCGACATGTGGACCTGAGGGAAAGAGTACACCGTTGATTTGTTGAGTTGGGATGCGATGGGATACCAATCGTCCGATCTGATAGTGTGTAGAATTGAAAGTGGCCCACGAATGAGAGGTGAACTTTGTGCGTAGGGTATTATGTTAGCCTTTAAAATATAAATTTTAAGCTCTAGTTGAGTGTTGTGATATGGTGCGGTCAAACTGAGACATCAATTCTAACCTAAAGTCCGAGCTATGTTGGACCTTTTCGAATTTTAAAATTCTAAGATGATAGGTCTAGTGCCGAAGTTATTTGAATGAGTGAGCATATGAAAAATTTAATATATGGTGGTGTTTGGCCTTTAATCAAAGTCTGAGTTTGTATGAAATTCTAGGACCGAAAGTTGTAGGCGCGCTGGTTAAACCAAAGTCAAACCTTGGTAAGTTATAAGATGTAAAGGCACATATATAATTATGGATGAACCTTTTATATTGGCAAGCTGTGGAGACCACTAGTGTTAGTGTTGGCCGAAGATTTACGTTGATGTTTAAGCCAAAGAAAATATTGATTGGGCGCTTCCATAAAATGAACTCTTGATATAGGATTTTACCATAGTGGTGGAAAAAGAAAGCTTCCACATTGATAAAGCTGCCAGATTTAGAACATAATTTGGGAAATGCATTATACATGCATAGAAAGCTGGAGAGTATGCAGAACTGTTACACTACAGCAAAAGAAAAGAAAAACATACAGTGAGCCAAGAACTGAAAGGGTTGAATGAGATATATCCGTTGCAAATGTAAATGTAAATGTTTTAATTAATTTTATATTGTTTGTGATGCAAAGGCAAGTCTCCGTAGGCAAACAAAACTCCACTATAAAACTAAAATATGTACATATTACTATATTCTTTTGAATAAGATGAAAAATAAATGAGAAGGTGGAAAGCAAAGAGTCATGGCTGTTCATTTCGAATTCCCTGTGGAATGAAAACAGTTATGAGGTGATCTCCATAAATAATGTTACCAACATATGCATAGAGATGTTAGAGAATGGAGAAATGGGTCTGAGAAGTGTAAGGAAAAGAAAGATTAGATAGAGAAGCTATGAAGATCCAGAGATGATATAGGGCAGATATAAAAGCTGGAGGATAACAGTGAAGAAGGAGAAAAACAGAGCTGATATCTAGGTAAATCAGCATATGATTTTATTGTAATGTGAGGAAGTTGGTGCTTCCATATCAAGTTGTGCCTCGAGATGAAATGGCCGAGGTTGGAGCCTCCGTACATTGTAGCCCGTAGAAAATAGATGGGAGTTGAGCCATGAAGGCCAGACCATAGTAGTCACAGGCTGAGCCTGGGTAAGAGAAAGGTGAGAGGGATGTTGGGATGGCCTTTGCACTGCTGCAACAATAATAAGATGTGGTTTTCTCCCTTATGGGTTTCCACTTATATCCGGTGTCTATGTGAATGATGATTATGTGTTGATACTCAGTATTTAATCTGCTTAATACCTGCTGCTCACTTATTAAGATTTTTGTTTCACTATACATTAATTTGATCATGAAATGAAGATGTAAATAAGTTTAAAAGAAATTCTTACAAAACCATGAATGCATTAAAATGATTCACCCCCCCCTCCTCTAAGTTTAACTAAGGGTTCAACATAATGTTGAAGTCCAACAAGAAATTGCAGCACCAACACTAGTGTGGGACCAATGGGTCCTAGCAGCACCTACACTAGTGTGGGACCACCAGGTCTTAGCAGCACCTACACTTTTGTGTGCTAAATTTCATGCAGTGTCTAATTTAATTTTCCCTTAATTAAATTGGACAATAAAATGTAGTCTTATCTCAAAATTACTTGTAATAGTTAAATAAGTGTGATAAAATCAGTTAGTTGATAAATTTTGAGTTGAGCGTATTTGGTGAGGCATTTAGAGTAATTCTGGTTGTAACAGAGTTCAAATTGCAATTGGTGCATTAGTTAATCCATGAGAAATCAGTTATCTCAGTCTAAGAGAGTTAAAGTCAGTTGAGCTAGTTGTAACTGATTGTTGCACGAGAGAGAGATCAATTGAATTAAATATTATTTAATTCACAATCAGTAATCTTTCATCAAACTAATGATTTACTATTATTAGTTGCATGCATGTCAGTTCCAATGGAGACGCAATTGAGACAAAGGTGAAAGGTATGCTAACTATCAGTTGTAGGATTATTGGATTGCACCCATGAAACCAAACAACCATTGGATTTCCCATGATCCTTGTGTAGTTTACGAAGGTAAAAATTACTAAAGAACAGGGATTGCATTCATTAGGAATTGTGTAAGCAAGGCAGGTTGTTTAGAGGTTGTGAATTGGCTAAGTGTTGGCCAGTTTTGTCTAGGACAGTGCGAGACAATTAGCTGAGTGCTGGAGACTCTTGTGAGAAGAGTGCATTGTAATTGTTTCATGTTTCCATGTTGAATATAGAATAGAATATAGTGGGGTTTTGAGGAGAAAGCTTTCCCTAGGGAATTATCTATGTTGTGGCTTGATTTGATTCTTTATTTCGTTCATGTGATTGGCGATGTTGTTTAATTTCGACAATTGATTTGTAGAAGCGATTTAGTATCTAGCTTTAGTAAATTTTTAGATCAGATTGAATCCATGATATGCATATATGTTGTGTAATTTCTACACGGTGTTAGAGCACAGGAAATTGCTATAGTAAATAATAAGGTAAGTTTGTGACTAAATAGAATTCGAATTTGTAGAATACATTCTTGGTGCGACATGTGATTGAGGATCGAAATGCCTTTCAATGGCTTCATATTGGAGTATTCACTCGAGGGAAGCTCAAAATATATTTCTTGGAAAGACAGAATGGAGGTAGTAATGGAAGACAATGGCTTGAAGGAATTCACTGAATATGGCATTCCCAAACCCGTTGTAACGGATGATGCAAATCTTGATGCCTGGAAAAAGAAGGCTGAAAAGAAGAGGAAGATCTTACTGGAGGGAGTAAGATACCACATTGTCTCAAGTATCCATGGAAAAGCGACACCATATGAAATGTGGAAATATTTTAAAGATCTATTTCAAAGCAGCGGTGACCATAGGAAATTGGCACCCAAGGATAAACTCAGTAATATCAAAATGGAGAAAGGAGACTCCATGCCAAAATATTTAACAAATTTTGTCCAATGTCAAGATGAGCTTGGGAGTGTTGGAATTATCTTTGTTGATGATGATTTAGTGATCCTAGCTCTTCCATGACTTCCCAAGAGTTGGCATAGTTATCACGACTCTGTCATTGGAAGGGAAAAGCTACCAGATTGGAAATAACTTTCATTGGATTTGGTGCAAGAAGAATTCAGGTGGAATACCAGAGATGGATCTTCATCTAAGAATGAATATGAAGAAGATTATGCTTTGGCTTCCAACATGAAGAAGGGGAAAGGAAAGAAATTCCACTCCAAATCTGAGTCCAACAAATATGGAAAGAAGTGCGACATGTCTAGAGTGAAGTTTTTTCACTGTCACGAGCATGGACATTATGCCACTAATTGTCCACAAAATAAGAAGAAAAATAAGGCTTTAGGATCTGCAACTGGTGAGGCTTTAGACTTTGAATTTGAGCTTGACTTCTCACTCATTTCATGCATGGTGTCAAGTGCAATGGGATCAGTGTGGTACTTGGATAGTGGTTCTTCCTTTCACATGATGGGGTACAAGGACCTTTTCAGTATCTTGGAGGAGAAGGACCTCCAAATGCATATTGAAATGGGTGATGATGAGCGGTACAGTGCTACCGATATTGGTACCATTACCTTCCAGAGACAGTCACGTAAACCCTTTCCATTAAAATATTTAATGCATGTACCAGGCTTGAGGAAAAATTTAGTCTTAGTTGCAATGTTGGAGGATAGAGGCTGTGATGTTGTCTTCAGTGAAGGAAAATCTTTCCTATGACACAAAACAATAGGACAAACCAAGAGGATTGGGATTCAAGTTAAGAATCTCTATAAACTTGATGGAGATTGTTGCATAGAATTAATGTGTAAGGTGGAAAGAGTGGTGAGATGGGATGAGGGTGAGTTATGGCACAGGAGATTGGGCCATATTCGCCATAGAGCCTTGAAGGTCATGGAGAATATTTCTACGAGTCTTCCCAAGGGTACACTTGCACATTCAAACACATGCAAGGGATGTACTATGGGGAAGTATGCAAAGGCCACCTTTCGTGAGAAGGAGAACTTAGCTTTATAAATCCTTGAGAGATTTCACTCAGACATATGTGGACCATTCTCTACTACTTCGACAACAAAGCATAAGTACTATGTGACATTTGTTGATGAATTTTCTCAAAAGTGTTGGATCTACTTCATGCAAAAGAAAGATCAGAAGTTCTCAAAGTTTCTTGAGTTCAAAGAGCTGGTAGAGAAAGACACGGGGAATCAAGTTAAGGCTCTTATGAGTGACAATGGTGCTGATTACCTCTTCAATGAACTCAAGAACTTATGCAGCAAAGAAGGAATTCAAAGAGAATTGATTGTGCCTCATAACCCACAGTAGAATGGGGTCACAAAAAGAAAAAACATAACGATTGTGGGTGAAACACAAGCGATGTTGCATGATCAGGTACTACCATTTTGTTTATGGGTGGAGGCATGAAAAAAAATGATATTTGTGCAAAACCGTTGTCCTGATAGGATACTTGACATGAGTACACTAGAAGATGCTTTTACTGGTAAGAAACCTGATGTTTCACACTTTAAGATTTTTGGCTCATTGTTCATGTGCATGTGACCAAAGACGTCAGGAAGAAGCTGTTGGGAAAAATACTGAGAGGGGGGGTGAATCAGTATTTAGAGCTTATAATATAAATTCAACTTTTTCTTTGAGCAGATTTCCATACACAGTTTGTATGAACGGAACTAGCGTATGCACGCGGAAATGCAGAAGGAAACTAGCGTATACTGATTTAACTTTCCAGATTTAAAAAAAATTCTTAGAAGTAGTCTTATAAATAGATTTATCAGTTATGTATCAGGTTATGAGCAGTAATCAACATAATAAAGCATCACACACATGAACACCAATATTTAAGGCGGAAACCCAATTCGGGAGAAAACCACCGCTATTGTCGTCTCTGTTTTCAATCTTTATTATTTAGAAAACATTTTACAACATAGTACTGATGTAGAATCATACCAGTACGCAGGCTTCTACCTGCAGAAGGCTGCAACCTTCGCTCATTTTCCAGCTGCAACTGGAAGGGAGCTCCAACCCCCTGATCTCGTTTACCAGCCTCTCTTAGAAGGGAGCTTCGACCCCCTGATTTCAACACCATATTATACTGGTTGAAAGCTTCTACTTCAACCCTCAGACTCACTACAGACCATGTTTCATCAATTTTCATACTAGATAAAATAGCTTCAACACAACCCCTCACTTAACAACAACAAGCATACTTTGCCCAATACTTCAAACAGAACAGTGAGACCACTGTAACTAGAATATCAGAAATAACCCAGACTTCAGAAGAGATATGCAGATACAAACTCAACCCTGAACATTCATTAATTCAAATATCATATGCTACTTTGCTTCACTGAAGCCGCATACATATGCGCTTTCCTGCACACCAACTCGCGTATACTTCTGTGTATTTTATTCTTTAGAAACCCTAACTTCCATACGTGCTTTTCATTAAGAGAACCCGTGTATATATGTGCTTTTGTTGAACCCAACTAGCGTATAGATCTGTAAAAAATAAATTTTGTAGAACAGACCAGATCTATAAAAAAATTACCAGGATGTCTTCATTTTCTTCAATAGACTTGCACCATTCTTCATGATTTCATCAGTAGATCAAACTAGAGATTCATCATCATCAGATCTAGAGATCTTGAACCATCATTATACCCATGGGTGCATCATAGCTTCAGATCTATCAATTAAGAACAAGGTTCATCCATGCATATATTCCTTAGAGAGATTTATTCATCAACGACCCTTACACATGAACACCTTGCACTATGATCTTCTTCTCCTTAAATAGATTTAGCTTTTACCAATACCATGAGCCAAAACCACACAACTTCCGATGGTATTCTTGGACAGAATCAAATAAACCATACAGCGCTCAATATTGTGTGCCAAAACCATGGTAATACCCCTTGGTATTATAATTTTGGAGCACAAAAGGGCATACGCGACTTGGGACGTACTTATCCGCGTACATACACGACTTGGCCGTTACAAACACGCGTATACATTTTTCTATATGGAAAAAGTCAATCTGCTTGTATAGAACTGCTGATGGATTTCTGAGATTCTTCATACAGTCATTAGCTGCATCCTTTGCCAGAGAGTTGAGATCAAGGACAACCAATTCAATGTAGTAGGATACAAGAAACATATTGCCAACAGAAGCTGGAACCAAAAACTGAGATTGGAATATTTGTGGAGTACACTAAAACTCCCCAAAACTATCGAGTGTATTTTCAAAACAACAGAATGACTATTGTGTGACGGGATATAAAATTTGATGAGTGGAAATCCATGCGAATGTCCCTTGAGACGGAGCTAGATTTGCATGTAGAGGAAAAACTCTTGGTTCCAAAGTATGACCCTCAATATTTGGAGAAGCCACATGTGGAGGTTCATGGAGTGGCAGAAAAAACTCATCGAAATCCATCCAACAGAAATGGTAGAAGGCGCACCACAGAAGCTGATAGGTTGAGACTTGATGTAGTAGAGAATGTAGGAGCCCTTAATTCACTTCATAGATAGAGATAGTCTCCAGATAGGTTTACTAGATACATGGCTCTTATGAGAAAGTATATTGTTACAAAACCATCTTCCTTTTAGGAAGCAGCACAACAACCAATTTGGGTTGATGTTATGGTAGAGGATTATGAATCCATCGTCAAGAATAGTGCATGGGATGTGGTCCCAAGGTAGGTCGGAAAATCAATGATTGGATCTATATGGATCTATAAGGTGAAGCAAGCTGCTGATGGGAGTGTGGAGAAGTACAATGCTAGATTTGTGGCCTGGGGATTCCAACAAGTTTAGGCGATTGAATATGATGAGATTTTTGCACTAATCGCGAGGTACTCTCATTCATAATATGGATGTGAAAAATGTGTTTCTCAATGGAGTTATTGAGGAAAAGTGTACATAGAGAAACTAGAATGTTTTGATATCTTTGACAGTGATTGAAATGTGTTTTGACTCAAGAGAGAATTGTATGGGCTGAATCAAGCACCATGTTCTTGGTACACTCAGATTGACATCTATTTCACTGGGTTGGGATTCACCTAAAGTGAAGTGGATGCAAACCTGTACCAGATTGTGGTTGATGGCAAGCTCTTAATTATCATACTTTATGTTGATTATCTAATTTTGACAGGCGATGAGAAGCTGATAAACTCATTCAAGGACGATCTTGTAAGGGAGTTTGAAATGAAGGACATGGGACTCCTTCACTATTTCCTTGGTTTGGAAATATCGCAGCAAGATGGTAAATTTTTTGTTTTTCAAGGAAATTATGCCAAAGAGATATTGGGTAAGTTTTACATGGAGAGAGGTAAACCCATGCACACTCCTCTTCCAAGAAATAGGAGGAAAGAGTATGCTACTTCTAGAGAAGTAGTGGATGCTACTATCTATAGGAAGCTAGTAGGTTCACTGATGTACTTAGTGAACACCAAACCAGACATTTTCTACGCAGTTAAATAGCTGAGTCAAGCTATGGTTAAGCTGTCTAAGATATTTTGGAAGGCAGGGAAGCATGTATTGAGATATCTTTAGGGGCACTACAAAGAATGGATTATGGTATAGACAAACAGAGGGAGTGAAGCTTCAAGGTTTCATAGATGCGGATTGGACAGGGAGTCCATTAGACAGAAAGATCACATCAGGAGGGACTTTCATCATAGGATCAACAATAGTTTCTTGGTACATCAAGAAGTAATGATCTGTGGAACTCAATTCAGTTGAGGCAGAGTACATGGCAGCAAGTCAAGTTTCATGTGAGGCCATCTAGATGAGAAAGATCCTGGTTGGTTTGTTTGGTTCTTAGATGGATCTAACGACGATAAATTGTGATAACCAAAGTTGCATTAAAATCTCGGTTAATCTAGTGTTTCGTGATAGGTCCAAGAACATGTACATTAGGTACCACCATCTCAGATATTGTGTTTAGAGGCGCATAATGTTACTTCCATACCTTCCCACGAAAGATAAGGATGCATACATTCTGACGAAGGCGCTCACCAGGAGAAAATTCGAATACCATTGAGGTAGGATTGGGGTGGCAGATAATCCATTTCTTGTTGAGAGGGAGTGTTGAAGTCCAACAAGAAACTGTAGCACCTACACTACTGTGGGACCAATGGGTCCTAGAATCACCTACACTAGTGTGGGACCAACAAGTATTAATAGAACCTACACTGGTGTGGGCTAAATTTCGTGCAATGTCTAATTTAATTTTCCCTTAATTAAATTCAACAATAAAATGTAATCTTATCTCAAATTCACTTGTAATAGTTAACTAAGTGTGATAAACTCAGTTATCTCATGAATTCCGAGTTGAGGGTAGTTGGTGAAGCATGTAGAGTAATTCTAGTTGTAACAGAGTTCGAATTGCAGTTGGTGCATTAGTTAATGCATGAGAAATTAGTTAACTCAATTTAGGTGAATTAAAGTCAGTTGAGCTAGTTGTAACTAATTTTTTCACTAGTGAGAGATCAAGTGAATTAAATATTATTTAATTCACAATTAGTGATCTAACATGCAACTGATGATTTACTATTATTTGCTACATGCATGTCAGTTGTAGTGGAGACCTAGTTGAGACAAAGGTGAAAGGGGTGTTAACTATCAGTTGTAGGATTATTTGGTTGAACCCATGCAACCAAACACCCATTGGATTTCCCATGATCCTTGTGTAGTTTAGGAAGGCCAAAACTCCTAAAGAATAGGGATTGCATTCATCAAAAATTGTGCAAGCAAGGCAGGCTGCTTAGAGGTTGAGAATTAGCTAAGTGTTGGCCAGTTTTGTCCAGGACAGTGTGTGAAAATTAACTGAGTGATGGAAACTCTTGTGATAAGAGTGCATTGTAATTGTTTCATGTTTCCATGCTGAATATACAATAGTATATAGTGGGTTTTTGAGCAGCAAGCTTTCCCCGGGAAATTATCTACATTGTGGTTTGCTTTGATTCTTTCTTTGCTTCATGTGATTGGTGATTGTGTTTAATTTCCATAATTGATTTGTAGAAGCGATTTAGTATCTAGATTTAGTAAATTGCTAGATCGGATTGAATCCATGATATACATATATGTTGTATAATTTCTACAAGGAATGGACAAAAACTAAAACCTTCTTCTCGGTGACGGGGTAGTTTAGTTTGGCCTTAGACATATTTTTGTTGATTAAATAAATGGCATAGGGTAATTTATCATCCAATTGTCCTAAAGCTTCCCCCAAAACTTTATCCAATTCATCAGTATCGATATGGAAGGGATATTCTCACATATTTATGCTTCTGAGGAATATGCACCCTTTTTATAATGGCCATTTTGTTTGGGTCTACCTGTATTCATGCCTGGGATACGGAGTGGCCCGGGACAATCCCTTCCTTTTTCAAGAATTCACATTTCTCAGGTATCAGAGAGAGATGCATTTAAATGAATTTCCTTAACACCTTACCCATATTGTAGAGATCCTCCTCGAAATCATTCCCATAGGGGGTGAAATCATCCATGTAAATTTCTACCGAATTATGGATAATTTCGTCAAAAATTCTCAAAACTGCTCTTTGGAAAGTGGCAGGTGCATTGCATAGGCCAAAGGGAAGGACTCTATAATTTAAATTTCCCCAAGGACAGGTGAATGTGGTCTTTCATTAGTCTTAAAGGCTGATTTGAATCTTATTATACCCATTTAATCCGTCCAAGAAAGAGAAGAACTTCTTTGCTGCAATACCATCCAAGACTTTATCAATGAAGGGCAAAGGGAAATGTTCTTTCTTAATGGATTTGTTCAATTATTGGTAGTAAACATAGATCCACCACTTCCCATTCTTCTTTGGGACTAAAACAAGAGGAGACACCCATTCAGTGTTTGATATAGTGTAGATGAACCTTGCATCTAGCAACTTCTACAGTTGATCCTTTACTTTGTCCTTTAAGGCTAGGTTCATCCTCCTATGGGGATGGTGCACAGGCTGGCATCCATATTTGATGTAAATATGATGTGTGCACGTTGAGGGATGCACCACTTTCATGTCCTTATAATTCCAAGAAAAATCATCTAAGGTATCCCTCAGGAGCTGGCACAATTTCTATTCTTCTTTGGCCAAGAGAGAGGGGTTGATATTTAGGGATCTAGATGGGCCAAATTCTACAACCTTTGTAGGTTTATAGATTTATTCAACTGATCAAAACTCATTCCAAGGGTTTATTTCAGATTCTATCACCAGGTCATCAAGTGGAATGGTAGTGGGGGTTTGGCTTTGAATGATCTGGTCAATGAGGTCATCCTCATCAGGTTGCCCCACTCTAAGAAAAATATCTATGGTACAAATGGGGTAGAGTTTGGTATGGTATAATTCATATTCTTCTTCATTCTCCAAAAATAAAGTTTGATCATGGTCAATGGAAAGCTAGAAAGGAGAATAAAATACGATTTTCTTGGACAAGGGCCCATGTAATATTCCCAAATGGGGAAAGCCGAAATATAGCACACAATAATGGAAATAAATAGTAAATATCAACACATTACATATGATCCAAAGATATATATATGGTATTAACCATAACATCAGAAAATGAGTACAATATCTTGGGGATCACGTCCCTCAAGCTAGGCAAAAGAAGCATCCTATGCCTAAAAAGAACTAAAACATGTAATAGACTTCTACACCAAGTACTAAAGCACACACAACATAGTATTTTTGGATAACACTGTAGTTGGAAAATATATATACATATATATATGATGATACCATGCTCATACAAGAATGAAAATGGGGATCTATGCTCCCACACACTTTTCCTAGACAACCTAGGAAGGGTTTATGTAAATACACAAAATAGCATAATGTTTGAATGTAGCCCTAGGGCTAAATAA
The DNA here is from genome assembly GCA_034641835.2 of Pinus albicaulis. Taxonomy (NCBI): domain Eukaryota; kingdom Viridiplantae; phylum Streptophyta; class Pinopsida; order Pinales; family Pinaceae; genus Pinus; species Pinus albicaulis. The sequence goes on from CM076569.1 coordinate 529,014,439, forward strand.
ACTCTATAACTGGGAACCTCAAAGGAGGTGTTTTATCTGATTCCTATCTGAAAATAACTCCTCCAAAGGACTCTTCAAGTGTAGGGCCGATCCCTCCACTGAAAAGAAAACACTCCAAATGGAGCACTGAACTCACCCCTGCAACTGCTCACTGAAATAACGTAATCATGGACTAGAACTGCATTTTAGGGGATTTTGATGACTTGGCCTAATGCCAAAATATGATATGAAACTAAAGGACCTTCCTTACTGGTCTCCCAATGGAAAGAAACATTCATCCATTGAAACAAATTTCAGAAATGATTCAAAGAAACCCTCCACTACTGCACCCTGCAACTCAGCACATATCTAAATAGAGTTTGTGCTATAGAAGAAATGTGTAACTTGGCTAAATTCTAGAATGTGGAAATAATGTTCAAACTACTTCTCCTTAATAGCACTCGAAGTCCCCTGAGGATGAAGGTGGGATTTATGCTCGGAAACACCCTTATGCTAAACAACATTGCAATCTTAGCTAAATAGCTGAAGAAATCCAACAATCATAACAGACCACAATCAAATAATAATATAAAACATGTTCACAATGCCTGCCATCACCTTCCTTATATTCTTGGTAAGCTTCCTCACTCTTGGCCCCACTCATTAAAGGCACTACTTCCATGCAAAGGATCTCCCTCCAAAACTTCATTGTCCCTCATTAAATGTCTACTAGTTCCATACCAACGTTGTTTATTTTGTCAAAATTGACCCATTCCACATGCTCCATCACTTGTTCACACATAGGGGAGCTTTATCCAACTCTTTTGATGCCATCCATTCACATTTGGAGTGGTTTTATTCCTACTAAGGAGATTTATGGGTCTCCCTACCATCTTATTCTTCTAACTAAGAAGCAAAATCAAAATTTAATATTCCAATTAGTTGCATGCTAATTTAGGAATACTACAATTCTCCCCTCCCAAATGTTGCTTTTCCTTAAGAATTTGTAAGGACAGATCTGAAAAATGTAGGGAACCTTCATTCGCATGTGAAGCTCCAATCTCCAAGCTATCATCCATATGAAAGGAATCACCTTCTAGAATGGTAATTCATAGAAAAATTCCTCTCACATTCTCATGAAAGGCTCCTCCGAAAGACTCAAGTCAATCATATGGATCACTTCATAAGGGAAAAAGTGATATACTGTAGCAGCCATATAATTTCTGATGCTCCTCTTGAATCATGAAAAATTGTGGGAATTTTCATTCCCCATGGACACATCCAACTCATGTGTCATCCATCCAATTATGTACCCAATAATAATAAGAACATCATCAACATATGGGATCACAATCAAAGTCATGCTAGCTTCCATGTGTAGTACTGGAGAAGGAAATTGGTCCCTCAAGTGTAACCAGAGCATTTTTTCTCCTGACTGCATCAGAATATGGCAATATGAGTGGTTTCCGAACCACCTATTTGCTTCCCAAATATTCTCACATGCTTGGAGAAGGTGTATGATGTATGGTGCAAATTGAGCACACCCTACATAATATATCATCTCCCCAAAATATCCTAGCGAGTGGCCATCATCAATACTACTTATGGCCTCAAGTAGACCATGAAGTATAGAAGAAAGAGTGCCCCCTCTAAGATAAATTCCATACACATGAATGGTAAGGAAATACAAATACATAGTAAACGAATCATGATGTACATAAATACAATCTTTACCATGTACTTGGTTCAATCTAGTAAGGTGGGTCATAGATGGGCCTCCTCTCACTCCCAATGAGAAAGGAAGTGGTTGTGATAACTATACCAAAGGGTTATGTCTCTCCTCAACCTCCAAACAATCCATGCATCTCCTCATATGATGGTGCATATCTTCTTTGAATCCTTCTCAAATGAATCCCTCCAGGATAGTATGGTATGCTCTTATAAAACCAATGGGTTTGGAGAGAAAACCCTCATATGCTGCATCTAGAAGTTTCTCCTTGAGATTAGAAGCTATGGACAAGAATATCCTACTCTGAAAATAGATGAACCCATCTCTCACTACACATATCCCATCAGATAACTGGCCATCAAGCACTCTGCATGAAAATAGATCCTTGGAGTATTCCACTAAAATTGGGATCTCCAATAAGGTTCAATTATCAATAATGACATCGTTATTGATCTATCATGTAAAGCACCTGTCATGTTGCTGCTCTCTTATTTGACATCTCACATGCTAAATTCATACACCAAAATTTTGTAATCTTGCCTCTGTTGCTCCTCTTATAGCTGCTCATGTTCTAGGGAAGGTGGAGGTTTTTGGAGGCTAGCATTCCATGGGAAGCTATCACCTAACAAAAAAATTCTAAGTTTGGCCATTGCAAGCATGAGTGGCCACCAACCTCTACCAAATATGGAATATTCATCCCAATGTGGATGTATCTTTTGATTCTCCAAAGCCATGGAGTGGTCTCCTTGCACCAAGATGGTTCCATCCATCCCTAAAACATCTTGTCTCAGCGCAAGATGTTGGGTGAGAGTGGGTAATACTGATATTGGAAGAATGTCTCCCTCCTCCTTGAGCCTACCCCGGACTCTCTACACTATGTCAAGTCCTCCCAAGTTTTTCACCTCTTTGGGATCTATGAGTGGTGCCACCTGATGTGAGGCATCTCTCATCAACTCCTAATCTAGTGGAATTCCTCCATGTAATGAGACTTCAATGTCAATATTAGACTGCATATATGAGTGGACTTCTTTGTCCTTGAATCACTACGCAAATCAGTCTGCCTCTTTTGTGTATCAACCTTCTGAAATATATAGGGGTGTGTGATCCTAATCAACTGATGTTGGCCTTACTCCCTATCTTCTTCTTCCATCTACAAGGTCTCACAATATATCAATAATGGCACATGATGCTCATGGATTGTGCCTTGATCTCCACATATGAGATCCTTTTGAACTCCTTGCAAGGATACAAGGGCTCCTCCAATTGGAGCAACTACTCCATCTTCCTCTCCATGAGGTACTAGATATACTCCTCATGTGACATCGTTGTTACTTCTTGCCTTCTCTTCATCATTAGTGGAGGTTACCTCATCATCATTATGAAGTTATTTTTTTTTATCCTCTTTTGAAAAAGAGATCTTCGTGTCTTCCTTTTGAAAATAGATTTCTTCCTAAAGTGGGGATCTTGCCTCTAGCAAGGTATTCTGTAATTTTTTAACCCCTCAATAGCATTTTGGAATGGAGTTGGGTTTATGGTTCCTTCCAACTCATTCAAAGGTTTTTTTTTTTTTACGCTTATCTAGCTCAACCAAGGATGTTTCAGAATGTCTTGCATCAAATCTTTTCACTAACCTCCTAGTGAAATTTGCATAAGTAGATACATTTACATGATTCAAGGAAGAAGTTTCATAAAACCACTAGGCATAAGCCTTACCTTCAAGGTGCAACATTTCTAATCTAATGGCCTCATCTTCTGAAACTTGGTGCTGCTGTAAATAGGTCTCTAGCTCCTATACCCAAGCCCTAGCTATACATTTAGGTGACCCATCAAAAGTTGGTAGAAATAATCTGCCCAAGGCATGTTGCTTGCATCTCTTTCTTCTATTTTGATTGCTAGGTATTCTGTTCTCCTTGATCTTGAAAAAACCTGGGAATTTTAGATGATCCCTAAACCTCTGAGATTGATATTCATACTCTTGAATATATTCACCAAGAGTCTCCTCCTTTGGTACATCTCCTTCCTCCATCTCTCTTGCTATGAACATAGGCATGGTAGAGCATTATATATTTGATTGTGTGGCTCAATTCTCACACCCATAATATGAAGAACTGAATCTTTCTTCATGTGAAAATATTTTTGAGGGAGCTTCATTTCTTTCCCTCCTCATTCCCTTGATTTATCTATTACGCTCATGCATAGTTTCGAGAAGAAGTTTTGAAAAATTCTTTCCCTCCATTTCTCCAAATAATGGATACTTTCCTTTGTCTCTTCTATGAATCTTCTCCTTTCCGTGAGAATCTTCTTCTTCTTCTGATAACATAGATGCAATGTCTTCACAGGATGAGCCAAGATTATGCTTTGATACCATTGTAATATTCCCAAATGCGGAAAGCAGCAATATAGCACACAATAATGGAAAGCAGTAGTAAATATCAACAAATTACATATGAGCCAAAGATATATCTATGGTATTAAGAATCACAGTAGCAAATGAGTACAATATCTTGGGGATCAATTACCTCAAGCTAGGGAAAAGAAGCCTCCTATGCCTAAAAAGCACTAAAACATGTAAGACACCACTACACCAAATACTGAAGCAATTATAACACAGTTTTATTGTCTAATACTGTAGCTAGGAAATATATATATACATATATCTGATTATACCATGATCATACAAGAATAAAAATGGGGATCTAGGTTCCCACACACTTTTCCTAGATAACCTAGGAAGGGTTTCCAGACATACACAAAATATCATAATCCCGAAATGAAACCCAAGGGTTGAATAAACCCTACAACTAGCCACCTAAAAGGAGGTGGCTGAATCTAATGTATATCTGAGAAGAACTCCTCCAAAGGACTCTTCAAGGGTAGGGTTGATCCCTCCACTGAAAATAAAACACTCCAAATGGAGCGCTGAACTCACCCCTGCAACTGCTCACTGAAATAACACAATCATGGACTGGAACTCCACTGTAGGGGATGATGATGACTTGACCTGATGAAAAAATATGCTATGAAGCTCAGGGACGTTTCTTATTGGTATCCCAATATAAAGAAACCTTCCTCCACTGAAACACAAGCTCAGGAGTGATCCAAATAAACCCTCCACTGTTGCACCCTGTAACTCAACACATATCTAAATAGAATTTGCGTTGTAGAAGAAAATTGTAGCTTGGCCAAATGCCAGAATGTGGAAATAATGCTCAAAGTACTTCTCTTGAGTAGGCACTTGAAGTCCCCTGAGGATGAAGGTGGGATTTAAGCTCGGAAACACCCTTGTGCTAAACAACACTACAAACTTAGCTAAATAGTTGAAGAAAGCCAATAGTCATAATAGACCACAATCAAGTAATAATTTAAAATATGCTCACAATGGCTACCATCACCTTCCTTATATTCTTGGTGAGCTTCCTCACCCTTGGCCCCACTCATTAAAGGCACTACTTCCATTCAAAGGATCTGCCTCCAAAACTGCATTGTCCCTCATTGAATTTCCACTACTTCCATACCAGTGTTGTTGATTTGGTCAAATTTGTCCCAGTCCACATGCTCCATCCCTTGTTCACACATAGCGGAGCTTTATCCAGATATTTTGGTGCCCTCCATTCACATTTAGAGTGGTTTTATTCCTACTAAGGAGATTTATGGCTCTCCCTACCCTCTTATTCTTCTAACAAAGAAGAAAAATCAAAATTTAATATTCCAATTAGCTGCATGCTAATTTAGGAATATTACATCCCATTCTTGATAGTCACACATCCGAACCTACAACTGATATAAGCATTAGCAATGGCCAACCAAGGTGTTCCTAAAATGATAGTATATCAATTAAAATTTGTTTTGGGCTAAAGTACCAAGAAGTTTTTTGGATACTCCTAGGATTCAATGGAGACCATAACGTCCTCAACAACTTCTTATGGAACTACTATGGATCTATCTGTAAGTTGCAAAACTGGGGTGGTATTTCTCAAAGCTCCTTGGAGGTTGTGTTTCAACATGGTTTCCTTGGTCATAACATTGATGGCAGCCCCAAGATAAATAAAGGTATGTGGGACAATGATACCATCGATGCATATATTTACTACTCGAATCCCATGGTCTAGGTCCTTTATGAAAATCACTCTTCCCAACATCTAATCAGATAATTGTCTTACAATATTGATGGTGGGAGTGTATTTATTCATTATCACGGGCATTTTGAAACATTTTTCTTTGATAAGCTTATTATATATGGGAACATATTTAATGTCCTAGAGAAGGGGTATCTTTACACAAATTATTTAGTTCTTCCAAAACTTCAGTCTCTTCTAGGGTGTGCTGGCTAGGGTGGATTAGTCGCTCAAGAAAAGGAGGTTGATTGGTCTGAGGGATGATTTCTTCCTTTCCATCCTCAACCAATGTAGTTGGAGATAGATGATAATTTTCGGGGAGCACTCTTCCAGACCTAAGGTTAATTTCATGTATCTCCACAACATAGGCCAGATAGGATGTTTCTCCACTGTAAACCTGATGTGTCTGCTTGTTGTTTAGGTTCATATTGGGCTAGGCAAGCATTCGAGGCAACTTAGGGGGAGCAGGATGGGTTAGTTGAGGTTGAGGTTGGGATGGAGGCAATAAAGGAGATGAATGGTTTAGTTAGGGCATCCACCCTTGTGATGGGTTTCTCCACTAAGGTGGTTGAGGAACATACTACTGAAAAGGTTGATTTATTGGATGAGGATGATATATAGGGGCATAAGGCCAAGTAGGGGTTGTAGGCCATGATGGAGGAGTGGAAGAATTTGAAGGCTGAATGGATGCATTCTAAATTGCATGGTTGTAAGAATAAGGTGCACCTTTCATGCCCTGTTGGTATGGTTGAGGTGCTTGAGGCCTCCTTTGATTTATGAAGCATTTTTTCTCAGGTCCACATTCCACACCTTGATATATAACTTTGAGGCATGGTAAGGAAGTACATTTTTCTATGGCATGGTTCTCTTCACAGACTAAGAAAACCTCTATGAAAGTCAGTGGAAATTCATTCCAAGGGTGTTTTCTGGTGCATCTAAGGAAAAATATAGCTAAGGACCTATTTTCTTCCTCGCGTGTCATCTTAATATGAGTTTTGTCCATTTTAAATACAAAGGTGTGAAACATCTCACTTTTTAAATCCTTCAACATGTTTACAATCTCATGCTTGATGGAGGTGAAAGAGGAAGGGATATTGGTCATGCTTTGACTAGCTCTACCCTTTTTCCTGAACTCCCTAGAGTGGTTTCTGAATATAGTATTCATGTACTCATAAGGTAGCTAATATATGTCTCCTCTAGACAGAATATTAAGGGTTTTTATCACCTCTTCCATAATCCCTCGAAGAAGTACTAACTTGAGTGATCGATGATCGAGGGTGTAGTTGGATATTTTTTAATTCAGTTGGAATCTTTCTTCATAATCCTTCAAAGATTCATTAGGCTCTAGGGTCATCCTAAATATTTACTCCGTGGTACATTTGGACCTGCAATAGTATCCATATTTGTTTCTGAAGGATGCTTGCATCTGAGCCCAGATATTGATATTTTTCCCAAGAAGACCCATGAATCAGTACAAGGTTGCATCCTTGAGGGTGGATGGGAATAATTTTAGCTTTTTCTCAGCTAAGGCATAGTAATAATTCCTACACACAACAGAAAACACGAACATTAAAGTTTCAGGGTCATCAAAAGTTAGGGCATGGAAGTATGGAAGGGATGAAGGGCAGATGTTCTTCATTCTAGTTTCTCAATTGAATTCTCTAATGGGAAAAAATCCTTGTTTCCTATTTTCAACCATAGCTTGTGTTAGCCACCGGTAAAATTTGATTATATCAAAAGGTGGCTAAATATATTTTGAGCCTTCAAGGAACAAATTCTATTACTAAAAATTTTCAGTTCTTAAAGACTCTTGAAGGCCTCCTGCCTCTTTCCAGATCCTATACTTTTGTTTACATCCCAAAAAGACTCTGAAATCCTACTGATTTCCAAGGCCAAATGTTGCTGCAAACACCATTTTTTCCTTTACCTTCTTCCCAAACTAACCTCATCTTTCTATCCCCCTATTCCCACAAAAATCCCTCATTTTCACATTTCTGCCTTTTCCCCTCATCAAAATCCCCTTTATAAGGTTCTAAGACCCCTTCTTAGCCTTATCGGAATCCCCAAATTCCTTTGAAAATCCTCAAAAAGCATTGAAATGCATATTTTCTATGTATTGGGCTTAAGCCCCCTTGGTCTAAGCCCCTAGCCTTTTCACCCATACACCCTGGTGCCGTGACCATGTGCTGAGTAGTCGGGCACTTATCTGGTTTAAGTAAATATTTCGCCCAAAACATTAAAAAAAACCCTTTGATATTTAGTTAAACTGTCAAATTAACATTTTATTAAATTTTTCCTGCCCATGCAAATATGGAGCGATCTCGACCGTCAATTCAATCCACAAATCTGATGGTGTGGAGCACGCATCCCTGTGGACCCCCCAACCATGCGCCATTTTCTCAAAACCACGTGGTTTTTATCGCACCACTCTTCAGTGGAGGGCAGTTTTTTCCCGATGGCCAGCGATTCCATACATCGCTTGACACACGTCCCATGTACTATTTGTAAAACCACCATCCATCCGTCGTCCATTGCGTGTTAATGTTCGAACCGGGATGCCCAGCGATATCGTTGTGGACCGTCCGATCTGAGCCCACTGATCCAATGGTGATTGCTCGCTGGAGATGATAGATGGTTAATGAAGGTGCGCACACGATAACTGGGCCATCGTACAATGAAAAATCAATCTCCGCCGTCAATTTGATCTACAGATCAACAGCCCACAATTTATCGCTCGATCTATCCGTTTGAATTTCCATTGCCCAATCCCGACCGTCGATCTCTGTGTGATCGATGGCTCAGATTCATCCTTCTCCTCTGATCGCCTCGTTCAATCTCGACCGTCGATATCTACACGATCGACGGCTCAGATTTAATCCTTCTTTCACCCATTCCACGATCGCTCCCGATCAATCCTGACTGTTGGATGATGCCATCCAACGACTCCGATCTCCTCGCACGCCCTCCGATGCAATTAACCTATATACGCAGGTTCTATAATAGTTTTCGTGTTTTGCAGGGTTTTAAATCATTTTTTTGTTATTTCCAAAGAAGATTCAGAGGCGGAGGGTGACAACTCTCCTGTCTTCGATTCATCAAAGGAAATCATCCACAGGGTGGAAATGCACGTTTCATCAATGTTTTCTCAGGCATGGATGCCTTATAAACCCTGCGCAACCCTGCACACGAGAAAAAACACCATGGAAGGGGCACAGTCAAAGAGTATCAGTGCCGAAGACCAAAATGTATCAGAAGAGAGGATTAGAGACAATTTTACGGGAATTACAGCTAAGACGGTTATCAAAAGCCTAATCCCCACTTTAAAACACAGTTTAAAGAATATTTTAAGGGTTTTATCAACAAGAGTGCTTCCACCGCCATAATTGAGGCAAATTGATCCCTCTAGTTACTGAAATTCCACCTATGCCTCAAAGTATTCAATCAGAGGCCGAATTTATTGATCAGGATCAGATATTTGTCTCAAACGGAGTCAAAGAGTTACCCCTGCGGGGAATTCAATGTAAATAATGGCTACAGAGTTACTTCGATGCCAAAACAGAGGCTACTTGAACCTTCTCCAGCTTCTAAAGGCACCTACAACCTCACAAAAAATCAAAGGCCGCCGAACAATTAATACTAATCGAGGATCTTATTCTAAATCGTCGGCAAAACTATTTTAAAGGTTAAAGAACAATTCGAAAGAATATCTTTTCAATCATCAGGCCTCGAAAGACACAAACAGAGTTATGAAGTACAATTTTAAATGATTACATACCCACCGTATGCCTTGCCTGGTTCCCAAAGGCCAGGAATTGCATTTATTACATAATTAAGGATACTTGACCCCCGGGAAATCCTCCCACCTCTTCATTCTTCTATAAATACTACTGTAGAAGATGAGAAAATGTTGGTCTCTGGAAATTTGAATGCATGTGATAGTTATTCTGAAGCTACTGATGCCCTGTTGCAACTTAAAGATACACAAGCTGATACGAGAAGTTTGAAGTTGTAGAGACCCACCGGGCTTGCTGATTGTAACCGGTTTGAACATCAAATACAAGCTACTGATTTATGGGATCCTGATTTGTGTCAATGGTTATGTGTTCCTCATTGTCAATTGTTATTTTGCTTAATGTTTTCATTCTGTTCATTTTCTCTGATAAAGAGCAGCAAACATAGAGCTAGGATTTACTTTCTACAATACCCTACTCTCACTGAAAACTTTATTGTCTATGTTTTCATCATTTGAATGTTCTCTTTGAAAAGTACATCAATGAAGGCTGGTTTAAAGGCACTTGTCTGATCTAAATTTCTCTTTGTCACTATTATCCATGTTTTCCTTATCGAACATGCTGAAGAAATATATTTTAAAAGCACTTGTTTGATCTTAAGTTGTTCAACTGTCTTTTAATGTTTTCTTACTAAAAGTATTTCCAAGCAGGCTAGTTTAAAGGTATTAACCTGATCTCAGAATAATTTTATGTTTTCCTTATTGAATATGCTGAAAGCAGGGTAGTTTAAAGGCACTTACCTGATCTTAAGCTTTTCAATTGTTTTTTAATGTTTTCTAACTAAAATAACTTCAAAGCAGGCTAGTTTAAAGGTATTAACCTGATCTCAGAAAAATCTCATGTTTTTCTTTAAGTACATGCTGAAGCAATATAGTTTAAAAGAACTTACTTGATCTCAGGCTATTTTACTACATCTTCATTTGTTTGTTCTTCATTTTCTATATGTTTCATTCCATAAAATCACCTTAAGAGATCCTTTGACATAAGTGACTTGCCCCATGGATCCTTCTTGAACCTTGTTGTCCAATTAAAAATCCTCCTATGACTCCATAGCCCAATGGGTTAAAACTGTCTTTGCCTTTTCTGTCAGCCAAATCATTCCTTCATCTGCAAACACCTTCACCCTTCATTTTGAAACTACCTTCACTTTCATCATGTCCTTGCCCAACCAAAACAAACAAAACAAAACCCAAGCTCTTCATAACTAGCCTAATATCATAATTTCAGCTATTAAAGATCACATCTTTAAGCTCATTCATGGAGAGATCCCTCTCTGGATTCAGGAGGGCTAGATCCTAGAATGCCAAAGTTGGTTGAAAAGATGTTGCTTCTGTAATTGGACTCTGCCAATCTTGCCAATAAATTACATATTCCTAACATTTCTGGCGACTCTGCTGGGGAACAAAACCCAGGATCATCTTCATTTAAGGATAACCATAGAAAATAAGGGATTTCGGTTCAAGAATAATCACTATATCAAACCAGCTGAGCCACCAGCTACTAACATTTCTGGTGACTCCGCTAGGGACAACTTCCCTTAAAAACTTCATAAAACTTATGAGTAAAAAACAGCCTTTTCAAGCACTACCAAAGAATGGTCATCATGATAAAACTTGTTTGAATCAGTGACAAACTAGGTAAACCCTAGGATTCTCCTAAGACTTTATCCAACCTTGAAAAATTAGCTAGCTTAGCCATAAGAGTAGGCTTTCTTTGTCTCATAATTGTAGCTAAGTTTTGAAACAGAGTTAGGATATTCTTAAAAACCACTCAATTGAAAAAGAACTCAGAAAACCTAAAAATATTTCAGATTGGTAGTAAAACACTTACTCTTAGTTTTCACTGACCTTTGATGTGTTTTACCCCATACTCTTAGAAAGAGTCTGGAAAGGGCCAGTTAGCCTCCAGATCTCATCCTCTTTCAGAGGTGACATATCTGGTAAATGCCCTCCCAGTCAATCTCTGGTTAGAGTTTGTTGTGTTGCATGATATCCTTGAAAAGGGATATCTCACAAGCATGGTGGTGGACCATAAAACCTTTTACCTTTAAAAAGAGCTAAAAATTTCCACTTGGGGACTCCACAATCCTAAACAGACCTTAAGACTCCGCTGGGAAGAACCCTGATCATCATAATATTATTCAAACTCAGTTAGAGGACTGTAGGATTCAAATTTAGGTAAACAGGTTAGTTAACCATTCAAAGACTGTCATATCTGGTTGAACTTTTCTTGTTTATTTGGGTCTTAAAAACACAACATAGTGGCTCCTAGAAAGATTCACACTAGAGCCTACCTTGACCCAGACCCACCTGAAGTAGTTGATAACCCAGAAAGAATCCTCAGGAAGTCTCTTGAGATTAAATTATCAACTGTTTTTAGATCACCCTTGAGAGCTAATTCAGTCCTGAAAATCTTTCAGCTCTACAACAATCAGAAGCTGACTTAGTAAATCCATTTAGAACTAGGTCTCTTGGTGATTTAGATCAGTTAGATTCTAAGTCTTCACTATCATCCCCGAAAACAATTGAACATCTTGGTAGCAGAGAGACAACACCTCCTGATTTGAATTTTCTTCACAACTTAGGTGCCCCTCATCCAAGATCAACTCAGCAGTCTATTCCTGTTCCATCCACTTCTGCTCACCCTACATCCACTGTTCAAACCACTCCACTTCAGCCCACTATCCCTCTTGTAAATCCACCTCCACCTCCTGCCATGGCCGCATGGTATGCTCCCCTAGTCCTTCCTATACCACTAGTCAATCTTCCATAGGACTATCAGTCCAAAATTCCATTATATGATGCTAACAATGCTACAACTGCATCAAAACATGTGGATAAGATGAATGACTACTTTGACAGAAATGAAATTGATGACGATTCAGTCAAACTTAGGTTATTTGCTCAGAGCTTAGGGGGATAAGTGAGGAAGTGGTTCAAAGGTTTAACCCCCCATAGTATCCGTGATCTACAAGCCTTCCATCAAACATTCTTAAAAAAATGGAAAGTAAATAAAAACCCTCTCCAAGTCCTTTCTGACTATAAGAATCTCCATAGAGACACTGGGGAAAGTGTGCAAGCTGATTGCACTAGATTCAATAGTGTGTATAATGCACTTTCCCCAGAACTAAAACCTCCACAAGGCTCATATTTAAACAAGTTTCCTGAAGGGTTTGATCCTGAGATGGCTTATCAGCTGAGGGAGAGAGATTTTGTAACTCTTGAAGATATGCAAAAGGGTGCTCTTTCTGTGGAAGTCAACCTAATGGAGAAGAGAGCAAGAATGAAAACTGAAAAGAGAGTGTCCTTTAGAGAGGAAAATGCCCCTTCTTCTTCCAACTCAAAGATGGAAAGAATGATGGAGGAGATGATGAAGAAAATGAGCATCCTTGAGAAAGCACAAGAAAGTCAAAACCAAACTGCTCCTCAAAACAAGAACCAGAACCAGAATCAGAATGTTAGAAGGAACCAACCTCCAAACAAACCTAGGGAAGATGATCAACAGATCACTCCTCCCTTTCATCAAAACTATATAAGTGAGGTTGAGGAAATAGAGGAGGATGATATCAACATGTTGGGAATAGATAATGATGACTTTGAGATTCATTTTGATAGGGAACAAGGGTTTCATACCCCTTATGATGAAAACAAAGATGATAATGCAAGTTATTTTCAGGACATGGAAAATGTCATCATAGAGCCTCAAAAAGAATATGATCTTAGAAGAAAAACCAGTCAACAAACTCCCAACACCAAAACCTCTGACAAATATTCACAAAACAGCACTATAACCAAGCCTAAAATTGTCAAAAAAAAAGGGTAAAACAGTAGCTGTGAATTCTGATAGAGATAGAGAGAAAGGCACTCAAAACAAATAAAAGCGGAGTGCGGACATTAGTAATACTACCACTTCAGCTAGTACTCCTGTTAAGACCATTTTGTCAAAAACAAGTAGAACAAATCAGCAAGCTGATGTTGCTGATAGACTGGGAGCTATCAAGGCTGAGACAAGTTCATCAAAGAACCAAATTCTTTTCAGCCTAGAGTAGGAAATTTCAAAGATCAGAATCTATGTTCCCCTGACTGAGTTAGTTGCCCAAAATGTATATAGGACCCAAATTTTGAAGGCTTTAAATATTGAGGATAATAATGACTCAGTCAATCTTAATGATGACCAGCCATAGCTTATTTTTGGTCCTAATATTGAAGGTATATATCAAGAGGGACCTGTACCTCCCTTTTATGTGAGTTTCAATGTTCATGACAAGATCCTGCATAATGCTATGCATGACTCTGGAGCCTCGCACAACCTTATTCCAAAGGTGATAATGGAAAGGCTAGGATTAGAAATAACCAGACCTTACAAGGATTTATATTCTTTTGATTCAAACAGAGTAAAGTGCCTTGGCCTGATCAAAGATCTTTGTGTAACTTTGACCCAAATCACAGCCAAGTGCATGGTAATGGATGTTGTGGTGGCTAATGTGCCTCCTAAATATGGAATGTTGTTGTCAAGATCATGGGGTGCCAAACTGCAAGGTACCATACAAATGGATGGGACATATGCCACTATCCCTATTTTTAGCCAGCTCAAAAGACTGTACAGAGATTCACACATCAAATTCATGGTCAGTAGCCCAGAAAAGCCTGAGAATTCTCCCATTTATTCTGTCCATACTAACCTGGATTCATTTATCTTTTACAATAATGAATCCACAAAACAGTCAGAGCCAAAACATAGTGACTCAGATAAACAGTTAGAGACCCCAAATCTAGAAATAAATGCAGTTCTAGATATGGAAGAAAACGAGAGAGAAACTTTGGAACAGTGCGTTGAAACAACGGACCAGAATGAACAAAGCCAAGGTGGCAAGCAACAGACTGCCCCTCATGCTCAGCTCCATGACAAATCTGAGGAGGTGAAACAAGTACATCTAAGTGCCGAGATTTCACAGCAACCCTTGAGCACGTTGGTTGAAGGGGACAATAACCAAGACGAAACTGAAAATAGTCCTCTATGGAGTATGTATTTTGATGGGTCATGCACTAAGAGCAATGCTGGGCTAGGTGTCTGGATTAATAACACTGAAAACAACCACATAGAAAACATTTCTTGCAAATTAAACTTTCAGTGTTCCAATAACATAGCAGAATATGAATCCCTTCTCTTAGGCTTACATCTGTTAAAAAAGTTAGGAGCCACAAGAATTAATGTGTATGGGGATTCAGAACTAGTCATCAAACAAGTCAATAGGGAATATAACGCAAATCATCCCAGACTTAGATCTTATCGAAACGATGTCATGGACCTTTTAAAAACTTTTGAGGAGTCCAAATAAATTTTTGTCCCAAGAAAAAGAAATATTGCCGCACACAATTTAGCTTTTGCGGCTAGAACATGCTTAACGCTAGTTGGAACCAAATACTGTACAACTCAAATTAAGTTTAGACCAGCGGTGCCAGATAATGAAAAATATTGGCAGGACTTTGAGGGTAACAAACAGATAGAGTATTTTCTGTTGGGAAGGAATGAATTTGAGTCATTTGATTCGGATTCTAAATCTGATGAAAATTGCCTAAACAAAAATTCCCCTGAAAAATAAAAACCATCTGGTCCCATAGAAATCAACATGTTAAATGAAGGACTTGACACTCATACTGAAGAATACAAGGACACAGAAAACTAATACATTGAGGTATTATCGTCAAAGGACAAGAACATACCTAGGGGGCTAGCACCGTTAGAAGACCTCTTTAATTTTAACGATGTAGCAAAGAAGCTCACCGTAGAATACATAGAGTCTGAGGTCAAGGAATGCAACATAGGCACCGAGGACCAGCCTAAAATGATTGAATTAGCTAGGTCCTTGCCACCAGATATGAAAAGAAAATACGTTGACCTGTTTAAAGAGTTTGTCGATGTGTTTTCCTGGAGATATGAAGAATTGAAAGCCTACGATACAAAAATCATCCAGCACAAGATCCCTTTGAAGGAAAACCAAAAACCCTTTAAGAAAAAACCGCGTAGAATTAATCCAATACAACTGCCTCTAGTAGAAAAGGAAATCAAGAAAATGTATGAGGCAGGAATCATTGTGCCTGTGAGGTTTTTAGATTGGGTTTCTAACCTTGTAGCCGTAAGGAGAAAGACAGGAGAAATCAGATTGTGCATTGATTTCAGAAACCTTAACAGGGCCTCCCTAAAAGTCAATTACCCTTTACCCAAAATGGAACACATTCTACAAATGGTAGTTGGTTCAAAGAGGATTTCTCTGTTAAATGGTTTTTCAGGGTATAACCAGGTTTTAGTACTCCTAGAAGACCAACTCAAGACATTTTTCACCACTCCTTGGGGCACTTTCATGTATGTGAAAATGCCTTTTGGATTAATGAATGCTGGGGCCACTTTCCAAAGGGCCATGGACATTGCATTTTCGGAGGAGATAGGGCACTTCATTATAATCTACCTTGATGACATAACAGTTTATTCCAAATATGATGAAGAGCATCTAAAACATTTAAGAAAGTTCCTTGAAAAGTGCAGAAGGTTTGGGTTATCTTTAAATCCCAAAAAGACAGTGTTTCGCCTTCAGGAGGGTAAACTCCTTGGCCATATCATATCAAAAGAAGGGATTAAAATAGATCCAAATAGAATTGAGGGAATACTAAAAATTAGCCAACCAAGGAACATAAAAGAATTGCAGTCCTTTATTGGAAATATTAACTTCTTGAGGAGATTTATTCCTAACTTAGCAGAGCTCCTTATAAACATGACTAATATGCTCAAGAAAGAAGTATGAGTGAAGTGGATTGTAGAAACCAAAAAATCCTTTGAATTGGTATAACATGCACTCACCCAGGCGCCAGTCCTAATTAGCCCAGACTTTTCAAAAGAGTTCCTTATTTTCTCCTTTTCCTCAAAGCATATTGTGGCTGCAGTCCTGTTGCAGAAAAACCCAAAGGGACAGGAACAACCCATTGCGTTTTTCAGCAAGGCTTTAAGGGATGCACCCTTGAAATATAACATAATGGAAAAACAGGCCTATGCTTTGGTAAAGGCCTTAAAGGACTTCAGGGTGTATATTCTACATTCCCACATCATTGCCTATGTACCTAATATAGTGGTAAAAGACATCTTGTCACAAGACCCAGATGGAAAGAGAGGTAAATGGATTGCTACTATATTGAGTATGATTTGGAAATCAGACCAACCAAAATTATTAAAGGTCAGGGCTTAGATCAATTAATGGATGAATCTAATCTACAAGCCCTTGAAATTAACATGGTAGATGCCTTTGATGAACAGGAAGAATTACTTGCTCCCACTGTCGAAGAGAAGTTTCAAAACTCACCTTGGTACATTGATATCTTGTATGTGCTTGCAAATCTTAATGCTCCTCCTGATTTATCAAAAACAAAGGCAAGGTTTTTAAAATTGAAAACTAGGAACTATTGCATTTTAAATGAAGATTTATATTGGAAAAATGTTGATGGTTTATTGCTTAAATGTTTGCCTGAAGTTGATGCAGAAAGGATCAAGTATGAATTCCATGAAGGAGAGTGTGGAGGCCATATTTACTGGAAAACCACAGCCAATAAAATCCTTAGAGTTGGCTATTACTGGCCCACCCTTTTTTAGGATGTCCATAAAATGATAGTTTCCTGTCACAAGTGCCAGATTTTTGAAAGCAAAACAAAACTTCTTCCTTTACCATTACAACCTATCACTGTTGAAGCTCCTTTTCAACAGTGGGGCCTAGATTTTATAGGGTAAATCCATCCTGCTTCATCTGCCCAACACAAATGGATTCTCACAGCCACTAAATACTTCACAAAATGGATTGAAGCCATCCCTTCTAGGAATGCCACAGATTCTGTCATTATAAAATTCCTTGAAGACCATATCTTGTCTAGATTCGGATGCCCTAGGAAGATTATTACTGATAATGCTACTACTTTTTTTTCTAAAAAGATGATTGAGTTTTGTCACAGGTATCAGATTACACTTTTTCATTCTACTGCTTACTACCCTCAAGGTAATGGGCTAGAAAAATCATCCAATAAAATTTTGGTTACCATCATCAAGAAACTGCTTGAAGAGAACAAAAAATCATGGCATAACAAGTTGGTGCATGCTCTGTGGGCAAACAGATTGACCACAAAGAAGTCCATTGGAATGTCCCCTTACCATCTTGTTTATGGAGTAGATGCAGTGTTTCCTACCAGCCTAGGTGTACCAGTGATAAAATTAATCCAAGAAATACAGTCAGAAGAAGACAACATGATTAGGAGAATTATTCAGACAATACATCTTCAGCAGACTAGGGAGGAGGTTTACCATAGGGCTCAGAAGGCGCAAGAAAACATAAAGAAGTTTTTTGACAAAAGAAAAAAGGCTTGTGTCTTCAACATTGGAGATAAGGTACTCAAATGGGATTCCAAAAGAGAGGATAAGGGTAAACATGGTAAATTTGATAGTTTTTGGCAAGGTCCTTACATCATCCAGTCCACTGTTGGTCCTAATGCCTTTTTTCTACAAGAGTTAGATGGCACAGATTTGTTTGGGGGTCCTGTCAATGGCAGGGTCCTTAAGAATTACTACTGCTGAGTTCAATTTTCAAGCTTTCATTTCCATTATAAATACCATTTGCTTTGTTAATTCCTTGAAAAGAAAAGGTACAAAAACAATAAAAAGAAAATAAAAGAGGGAAGATTGTGAAAACAAGAAAGGTAAAGCCCCATACCAAAAAGAGAAACAAATATGAAAGTGTGCAAGCTCAAATGCCACTCCTAAAGAACACACTTCTAGTTAGTCAAACTGCCTAATCTTGACTAATTAGCTTTAAATTTTCTACTGATAGGATAGTGAATTCGATTTGCCAAACTATCTAATCTTGGCTTATCAGTAGTTAGATTAGGATAGAAATGAAAGGTTAAAACATGTTCAAAACCTAAACCTCAGTTTCCAAAGAGAGATGACTCAAATATGTTTTATTTTCTGAGTCAAAAGGATGTAAAAAATTGGTCCTAATCAACTCAATAAGAGTCAAATCAGAGCTGTAGAAAAGAGGAAGGAAATGTTTTCAATTTTCAGACCTTAAGCCTTCCATTTTTATTTAATTTTTGCAAAATAAATGTCTATGTGCATCTTGTCTTTATTCCATAGATCACAACAAGTCAAACAGCTTAATCTTGACTTGGCTGTTGTTTAAATTTTTTTTTTAGAATTTAGAGAATATGATCTGTTAGAAAGTTTAATCCTAACAGATTAGTAGAATAGGTAGAGAATCATATGGGCTCAACTGTTTAATCTAAGTCCATGGAGAAATAAGGAGTAGAAGTAGATTAGATTTCCTGCTTTCAAAAGAGTAAAATGTTGTGAAAATATTTTTCCAATCCAAGTGCACTCTAAAGAAGAAAAAATGTTAGATCAGTAGGATTGGGTAGGTAGAAAGTTGTATTGATGAAGGTCCATTTATTTTATGACTGCTAACACATTTTCAAAGAAAATCATCCCAGCACAGGAAGAGTAGCCCAATGGATTAGGCAACTAATCAGCCTCCTAGAGAACATCAAAGGATCAGGCATAGGTCAGCCTCCCAGAGAATGCAAGTCTGAAGTTCTTGATGCCTTCAAGAAGGCACCATCCCCAAGTGGAGCCACTGTTAGCCACCTGTAAAATTTGATTATATCAAAAGGTGGCTAAATATTTTTTGAGCCTTCAAGGAACAATTTATATTACTAAAAATTGTTGGCTCTTGAAGACTCTAGAAGGCCTCCTGCCTCTATCCAAATCCTATACTTTTGTTTACATCCCAAAAAGACTCTGAAATCCTGCTGATTTCCAAGGCCAAATGCTGCTGCAAACACCATTTTTTCCTTTCCCTCCTTCCAAAACTAACCTCATCTTTATATCCCCATATGTCCCACAAAAATCCCTCATTTTCAAGTTTCTGCCTTTTCCCCTCATCAAAATCCCCTTTATAAGGTTCTAAGACCCCTTCTTAGCCTTATTGGAATCCCCAAATTCCTTTGAAAATCCTCGAAAAGCATTAAAATGCATATTTTATATGTATTAGGCTTAAGCCCCCTTGGGCTAAGCCCCTAGCCTTTTCACCCATACACCTTGGTGCCGTGACCGCGCGCTGAGCAGTCGGGTGCTTATCTGGTTTAAATAAATATTTCGCCCAAAAAATTTAAAAAAAAACCTTTGATATTTAGTTAAACCGTCGAATTAACATTTTATTAAATTTTTCCCGCCCATGTAAATGTGGAGTGATCTTGACCGTCGATTCAATCCACAGATCCGACGGTGCAGAGGGTGCCTCCCTGTGGACCCCCCCAGCTATGCGCCGTTTTCCCAAAACCGCGTGGATTTTATCGCACCACTCTTCGGCAGAGGGCGATTTTTGCCCGATGGCCAGCGATTCCATACATCGCTTGACACGTGTCCCATGTACTATTTGTAAAACTGCCATCCATCCGTCACCCATCATGCGTTAATGTTTGGACTGGGATGCCCAGCGATATCGCTGTGGACCATTCGATCTGGGCCCACTGATCCAACGGTGATCACTTGTCAGAGTTGATCGATGGTTAACGAAGGTGCGCGCACGATAACCGGGCCATCGTACAACGACAAATCAATCTCCGCCGTTGATCTGATCTGCAGATTGATGACCCACAATTTATCCCCCGATCTCTCTATTTGACTGTCCATTGCCCAATCCTGGCCGTCGAACTCTGCGCGATCGATGGCTCAGATTCATCCTTCTCCTCTGACTGCCTCGTTCAATCTTGACCATCGATCTCTGCACGATCGACGGCTCGGATTTATTCCTTCTTTCACCCATTCCACGATCGCTCCCGATCAATCCTGACCATTGGATGATGCCATCCAACGGCTCCGATCTCCTCACACGCCCTCCGATGCAGTTAACCTATATACGCAGGTTTATAATAGTTTTCGTGTTTTGCAGGGTTTTAAATCATTTTTTCGTTATTTCCAAAGAAGATTCAGAGGTGGAGGGTGACGACTCTCCTATCTTCGATTCGTCAAAGGAAATCATCCACAGGGTGGAAATGCTCGTTTCATCAATTTTTTCTTAGGCATGGATGCCTTATAAACCCTGCGCAGCCCTGCACACCAGCAAAAACACCATGGAAGGGGCATAGTCAAAGAGTATCAGTGTCGAAGACCAAAATGTATCAGAACAGAGGATTAGAGACAGTTTTACGGGAATTACGACTAAGATGGTTATCAAAAGCCTAATCCCTACTTTAAAACATAGTTTAAAGAATATTTTAAGGGTTTTATCAACAAGAGCGCTTCCACCGCTATAATTGAGGCAAATTGATCCCTCTAGTTACTGAAATGCCACCTGTGCCTCAAGGTATTCAATCAGAGGCCGAATTTATTGATCAGGATCAGATATTTGTCTCAAACGCAGCCGAAGAGTTACTCATGCGGGGACTTCAACGCAAAGAATGGCTACAAAGTTACTTCGATGCCAAAAAAGAGGCTAATTGAACATTCTGCAGCTTCTAAAGGCACCTATAGCCTCACAGAAAATCAAAGGCCACCGAACAATTAATACTAATCGAGGATCTTATCTCTAAATCGTCGGAAAAACTATTTTAAAGGTTAAAGAACAGTTCGGAAGCAGATCTTTTCGATCATCGGGCCTCGAAAGACACAAACAGAGTTATGAAGTAGAGTTATAAATGATTACATTCCCACCGTATGCCTTGCCTAGTTCCCAAAGGCTAGGAATTGCATTGATTACATAATTAAGGATACTTGACCCCTGGGAAATCCTCCCACCTCTTCATTCTTCTATAAATACTGCTGTAGAAGATGAGAAAATGTTGGTCTCTGGACATTTGAATGCATGTAATAGTTATTCTGAAGCTACTGATGCCCTGTTGCAACTTAAAGATACACAAGCTGATATGAGAAGTTTGAAGTTGTAGAGACCCACCGGGCTTGCTGATTGTAACCGGTTTGAACATCAAATACAAGCTACTGATTTATGGGATCCTGATTTGTGTCAATGGTGATGTGTTCCTCACTGTCAATTGTTATTTTTCTTAATGTTTTCATTCTTTTCATTTTCTCTGATAAAGAGCAGAAAACATAGAGCTAGGAATTACTTTCTACAGTACCCTACTGTCACTGAAAACTTTATTGTCTATGTTCTCTTCATTCGAACTTTCTCTTCGAAGAGTACATCAATGCAGGCTGGTTTAAAGGCACTTGTCTGATCTAAATTTCTCTTTTTCACTATTATCCATGTTTTCCTTATCGAACATGCTGAAGAAATATAGTTTAAAAGCACTTGTTTGATCTTAAGCTATTCAACTGTCTTTTAATGTTTTTTTATTGAAAGTATTTCCAAGCAGGCTAGTTTAAAGGTATTAACTTGATCTCAGAATACTTTTGTGTTTTACTTATTGAATATGCTGAAAGCAGGGTAGTTTAAAGGCACTTACCTGATCTTAAGCTTTTCAATTGTTTTTTAATGTTTTCTAACTAAAAGAACTTCAAAGCAGGCTAGTTTAAAGGTATTAACCTGATCTCAGAAAACTCTCATGTTTTTATTTAAGTACATGCTGAAGCAATATAGTTTAAAAGAACTTACTTGATCTTAGGCTATTTTACTACATCTTTATTTGTTTGTTCTTCATTTTCTATCTGTTTCATTCCATAAAATCACCCTAAGAGATCCTTTGACATAAATGACTTGCCCCATGGATCCTGCTTGAACCTTGCTGTCCAATTAAAAATCCTCCTATGACTCCATAGCCCAATGGGTTAAAACTGTCTTTTCCTTTTCTGTCAGCCAAATCATTCCTTCATCTGCAAACACCTTCACCCTTCATTTTGAAACCGCCTTCACTTTCATCATGTCCTTTCCCAACCAAAAAAAACAAAAAAAAACCCAAGATCTTCATAACTAGCCTAATATAATAATTTCAGCTATTAAAGATCACATCTTTAAACTCATTCATAGAGAGATCCCTCTCTGGATTCAGGAGGGCTAGATCCTAGAATCCCAAAGTTGGTTGAAACGATGTTGCTTCTATAATTAGACTTTTCCAATCTTGGTACAAACTTGGAGGTCACAGTGCTATATGCACAGTAGATGAGCTCTACTCATGACATCCTCAACTTATTTCTACCATTAGGTGCTAGTAACTAGGGCTACTCTGAAAGAGGAACTCTTTCACACTTCTTACTGCAACTTAAGCCTGAAAGAAAATCATAACCATTACTCAATTGGAAAGAAAATAAAATACAATAGATTGCACTGATTTATCAATTTAATGTCTACTTTTCCAATGAAAAGGGACTAACACTCATTATAAGTACAAGAAGGGAAATTACACTAGATTGCATTCATTTTATAGACTACTTTATTGACTTTTAAAAAGGAACTAATATTTATTTTCACACATGATGGACCAATTATTAATTGAATTCTATCTAATTCATGCTATCTATTATGCTAATGATGTATCTTATGATTAAATAATCACACTTCAATTACCCTATTTTGCAGCAAGATAAGAGGGATTGCAGAATATAGATTATCCACAGTATCATAAAACAATGGTCTACATTTCAAATCCCAACGGGGATCCATATTCAGGACGAGAAGAGGGAGTTTGGGTGTCCTAAGGGTGTCCCCAAACCAAATATTTGGAGCTATAAGTGCACTAGTGTGTTTTTTAGGCTTAGGTGAGGTAGAGGAGTGACATTGAGGTGAAGGATAGGGATCCGAATGATGTTATATGAAGCTTCTACAAGATTCGTTTTTTCCTACACAAAGTCCTGTAATGCTACAGGAAATTTGCTAAGAGGGTTTGGAAGCCATAAAGGGTAGAAAGGAGGTTAGGAAGAGTGATTTAAAGGTGTTTATAAGGGAATGGAAGATGAAAAACCCCCTTAACAAATATAATAACCCTTAGAAGGCATGTCTTGCACCAAAAAGGCTACTCTTTGTGGTGTGATAATGGTCTTTAAAACATGGTTGTGGGTGACTGAAGGAGGGTTGAAACTAAAGTGATAGTGCTCCAAGGGTCCTTCTCTGCTGTGATAGCAAAACCTGGAAACAATACATCTACTCATGCATTTATCATCAACAAAATTATCATGGAAAGAGTGGAAAATATGAATTGAATCTAGATAGAAATTTTCATGCAATTGAAACATAAGTCTACCTTTCAACCTACAACATACTCATGATAAGAAAAGTGAGATCTATTTTAAATTTTCCAAGAAATCATAAACTGAATATGTTTGATCTATGGTTGAATATCTTCCTCCTCGAACTCCAATGGAAGAGGTGAGAGAGGGAGAATCTCAACACAGTCTTGATATTTTATATGCTACCAAAATGCAATGAAATTAAACAACTACTAAAGCATTAAGGGAAAAAAAAAATGTACACAGTAGAGACTACAACCCAGGGATTGGGACCTAACCCACAAGTTTCATCTCTCTGAAATCAACACAGTGAGAAATAAACCAAATTCTCATTTTTATTTCATAACCAGTCTCTTTCATTAACAATGAAAGTAAAAAATATTTAATACAGAGCCAAGAGTTCAGTAGCAGCATATAAAATTCGAATTCTAATGATATTTTCCTCTTGTCTATTTATAAAAAATGGTAGCTACCAACAACTCCCTAAAATGTAGGTGTTTTCCCCCTTGATATTTGAGAGAAGTGGAGCTTGGCTCCCTCTTCTCATCCACTTGCTTGGTTGCCTTTGACTTCGAATTGTTGGAGGAGGATATGGAGAGATATTGGTTCATTAAAGGAGTTAATAAGATGGTAAATCTTCCTATGATAGCTCATTGTTGTCAATTTTGAGCCCTGACATGGAATTTCACTCAAAAATAGCATTATTTCCTTCATTTCCTCCAATTAAACTATGTTAGGCTTCAGTTCATGACAATCCTTTTACACCATTATCACTAATAAAAATATGAAAAATTTTAATAAAATGTGTGAGAGAGAGATAGAGTAAATAAGCTAAAAAGGTGACATCATAAACCCTTAAAATATACCTAGTGATGGCCCTCGTCATTTATGACAATTGATCTATGTATTATCATTTAATTGGTTCATGATATCTATTTAAATAGAATGGATGGTCACTTGTCTTACATGATGAAGATTAGAGTATTGCACTGGATAGATCGCTTCAATTCTTATTGAATAATACATTCTATTGCTTCATGGATGCCCCATTTTGAGGGTTTTACCATGTAAATATTGGTGTGTTAGTTTATGGTCAGCATGATTTTTTCCTAAGTGGTATCCATCCTTGTGAGTAACCCACTTGTGATTTACTAATATGGTATCAAAGTGCTTGTGAGGTTCACTCATCCTCACTGAAAGATCGAGCTAGTTATGTTGGGTATTTGAAGAGCTTCAAATCCCCTCTTTTGGTTTTCAGGTCAAGCCTATGCATCTCATATTATTAGGTCTTGAAGAACTAGGGTGGTTTTTATATTTCAAAAAAACCTATGTATTTTTGGGAGATCTAGCCACTCCATGTATTATAGTCAAATTTAAATGCTTGATATTTTTCTTATGATGAGGCCCTCAAGGCTCACTTTAATTTTAGGTTCTTGGGAGTCATGCCACTTCATATGGGCACAACCGTAGATTTGTATATAGTCACGACTAGACCTAACATTTTCTTAAGGGTTGGGTCCACCTTAGTTTCACAGGATAGTATATATAAATGTAAGTCTTTGGCCTAGTTTTGGAATATAATCTAGATAAACAGATGAAAAACAAAGTATATCTTTGTTTTTCCATATTTCATTTGATGATAAATGATACAAATTTTATGTTTCTTCATGGGTGTTTCCCTCTTCGAGGGTTTTACCACATAAATATTGGTGTCTTAGTTTTTTCAAGATGATTTATTCCTTTGTGGTGTTCATCCTACGTGTAGCCCACCTATGATTTCTCATTATGGTATCAGAGTGTTTGTGTGGTTAAATCCCCTTTTTATTTAAATATTGAGGTAGTTATGTTGTGTGTTTGAAGAGTTTCAAATCCTTTGTTCTAGTTTTTAGGTCAGCATTATGGAATTATTTTGATTAGTTCTTGAATTTATTGTGTTTTTGTTCTGTTTCAACAAAATATGTTCTTTTTCAAAATATTTGAATGTTCCATGTATTATGTAATATTCCAAAAAATTAACCTTCAGGCTAAATGGAATATTATAGTTGTTTTATCACTAGGTAGGTGAATAAGTGGGTGAGAAGGCCCATAAGTCTCCTAAGCAGCAATAAAAACACTTCAAGTGTGAATGGAGACCTTTGTAGCAACTAAATAAAGCTCCTCCATGTGTGAAAAGGGTTTGGATCATGTTGATTCAGTCAACTTTGACCAAGTCAACAATGTTGTTAAGGAGGAGTGGAGATTAATTAGAGAATAACACAGTTTGGAGGGAGGCGGACCTCATGAAGGAAGTGACCTAATTGAGTGGGGCCAAGGACATGCAAGATCACATTCTACTTAAGGAAGGGGATGGCATCCATTTGAGATCATGTTTGAGATTATTATTTGATATTGGTCTGCTTAGACTATTGCTTCCTCTTGCTGTTTAGCAGGGTTGCTATGTTGTTTAGCACCAGGCGTTCCTGAGAGGGAATCCTGCCTCTTCCCTTGAGAAGCCTCTTGGGAGAGTATTGCACTATATTGATCCACATCGAGGCTTGAGGCTGAGCATCATTCTTCAACTCCAGTGTTATTTTTTCATATAATAGTGCTATGTTGCAGGGTGTTGCAGTGGAGGATTGATAACACCACTTTTGGGTATGTTTCTCAGCAGAGGGAGCTTTCCTTCTCTTGAGAGATCAGCTAGGAGGATTTCTGGGCTCATTTCACATCTTGGCACTTGGCCAAAGTATTCCTCATCTCATACATTGCATTCCCTTGCAATAACTGCGTCATTTTTTGTAGAGTTGTAGCAGCAGGGTTTAAGCCCTTGTTTTTGAGTTAGTTTCGTAGGGAAATGACCAAACCTTCTCCACAAAAGCTAGAAGAAGGGATTCTCATCCCTCTATTGTATTATTCAGCCATGTATATGTAATTTTTCAGTAATACTGGATTATTTTAGAGCTGAATATTCAAATCTTCTCTTTTGTACTCAAGCTTTCAAGAAACCCTTGCCGGGTTAGCTTTATAATGTATTAAGGAGGTCAGATCTCTATTTTCTTAGCATATTGTTCAATAAATTTCCAGATATATGATTTTATATCATAATTTTGCATAAACCCTCACATAATAATGCTATCTAGTGCTTCAAAAATTCTGCATAGCTTAAGTCATGGGGTTTGGGCATTTTTAAGCCAATTTGAGGCCAGGAGATCTGTTTAACTTAGTAGAAGGGATTTGTTTCTGATTCCATTTTATATATGAGGGCCAATAAATATATGCTAAGGGATCTAAGTGCTATTTACCCTTGTTACAATGTAAATATTTGGGAATAACGTTTTTTGCTCTAATTGATGCATTTTCCCCACTTGGGATGACGTACAGGAGCTCATTTTTGCTGTTGTTACATTCATTTGATGACTAGGCATTCCTCTCATATTTTATGAGGTGATTTATTATCTATGTTTCCAGAATTTTGTTCAAATATTGTTGCTTCCCCATTTGGGAATATTATAGTGGTATTAGGGCATAATCTTGGCTCAGCCTGTGAGTTCTAGCCATTATGCTATCAGGAGAAGAGAATATGTACATAAAAGAGAATACTCCATTATGTGGAGGAAGTAAGGAGGAGAGGCTCTTAAAGCTTCTTCCTAAATCTATGCAGAGCATTAAAGAAGATATCAAGAAAATGAGAAGGGAGATGGAATCTCCAGAGGAGTTTGGATCTAGATCCAAATCTAGATTTGCACATGATAGGTGTGAGCATGCATCTACACCCTATTATGCACAACACAGTAAAATGCCCAGATCTAGCATGAGAGATTTTAAAGAAGAGGAAATGCCAAGGAGGGAAACTCTTAGCAATTTTCTATAAGAATATGAGTCTCAAAATGAGAAGTTTAGAGATCATATCACTTTCTAAGAGTTTTGCAAGATCAAAGTGGAGAGGAGCAGGCAAGATGACATGGATATATTTTCTCTATCAATTTTTGATGGATCACCAACATGTTCAACCAAAGCTTGGGTGGAGGAGCTACACACCTATTTGCAGCAGCACCAAGTTTCTAAAGATGAAGCCATCAGAGTTGCAACACTACACTTTGAAGATAAGGCCTATGCTTGGTGGATATTTGAGTCATTTTCATTAAAAAATGCCAATATTTCTTCTTATGCAAGGTTAAATAAGAGATTAGTGGAGAGGTTTGATGGAAAACATTATAAAACACCCTTGGTAGATCCAAAAAAACCAAAATAATCAAAACTTGTGCATGGGTTGGAAGAACTTAAAAACTCAAATCCACTTTAGAAATTTGTTGAAGAGGCTCACATCTTGCATAAAACCATATTAGAGGCAAGAACTATATCTCATAATCTTGAGGGCATGGAGATATTCTTTCCAAAAGAAGATCCTCTTATTGAGAAAAGGACTCCCATTCATATTGAAAAGGGAGAGAAGGATGGGGTCAATAGCGTTGTCACATCTAGAGCATATCTAGTCCCTCATGCAGAGGAAGGAGGAGTACATGCTCCAACACGAGGAATTCTTGTATCATTGTAAGAAAATCCCCAGGATATCACATATGAAGGACACAGAAAAATCGATGAGCAGCATGATTGTGAGACATTGTAGATGAAAGGAGAAGGTAGGGAGGAAGATCAACATCAATTGATGAGGATAACACACACCTATCTATTTCAGAGAACTAGTGCAAAGGGGCAGAATGATTTTCGCTGTGAGGGCAAGGGCAAGGTTGCCCAACCATATGTACTGTCTACTCTTGACATTGATGTCTCATTACATGGAGGCATTCCACCCAAGGGACCACCAGATCTGGAGTTGGTAAGAGACATCTTGCCATTTAGTTCACCACTCTTATATTTCGGAGAGGTGAAGGATTTGGAGGAGTCTAGCACAGCGCAGAGAGTTTGGGATAGTCATAAGGAGGAGGGATACATTCTCCCATTTTCAGCATTACCCACTCTCACTACATATACTGCACTGACAAAATTTGTTGCAGTGATGGAGGATGGCACCTTCATGGTGCAAGGGAGCTGCTCCATGGAATTAGAGAAAAAGAGGGTACATCCTCTGAGGAAGGAATCCTCCATACATTGGAGTAGATGGAGGCCACTCATGCTTACATTGGCCAAGATTGGGAGATTCTTTTTGGATGGGAGCTTCTCATGGGAGGCCAACTTCCAAAGATCACTACTTCTATTTGAGCATGAGCAGTTGCATGATGAGCATGACAGCATGTTGGAGGATGACATTGGCATGGGGGATGTCAAAGGAGAAGACAACAACATGTGGGGAGCTTCACATTACAGATCATCAACGTTGTCTCTTAGGAGGATTGATCCATATTGGAGGTCTCAACTCTTTGTAGAGTACTCCAAGGATGTAATAGTCCCAATTAGCTATTGCTATTTGTAATATTATAATTGCTCCATTTTTGCAATTAGAAGACTAAAAGGGCAATAAAAAAATCCCAATGTGAAAATGGATCATATTAGGAGGGAAAATAAATCCACCTTGGTGTGAAAGGGGAAAATTTAGGTGAACTAGATCCAGTTGACCAAGTCAACAGCGCTGGTACAAGAGGAGGGAAACCAGCAAGGACAGCGCAGTTTTGAAGGAGGAATCCTTTCTAGGAAGTCACCTCAGTAATGAGTGGAGTCAGTGGTGAGGAGGCTTACCAAGGATAATAAGAAGGGGATATCAGCAATTAAGGCATTCAATATTCATCTATCTTTTGTATTTTGACTACTTGCATGCTTCAGCTATTTAGCTGTGGTTGCAGCACTGTTTAGTGCAAGGGATTCTCATGCGGGAATTCCATCCTCTTCTTTGGATCAACTTGTTTAAGGGATCAAAAGGGAAGGTCCTGAGCTTTAATTCCATCATCTGACTTAGGGTCAATCAACCATCAACATCTACAATGCATTATCTTTCAGAAACTCCGTCTTTTATGCAGGTGCAGCAGTAGCAGGGGTGAATCCCTTGATTTTGTGCTAGTGTTTGAGGAGGAGGTGTCTATTTCTCTCCATAAAGTCTAATAAGGAGGGAATTTGGAAATTTTATGTATTTATCAGCTCTTTCATGTTATATTTAGTCATATAAAGTACAGAGTTGCAGTAGACTGTGTTATTTTCTGCAGTACTGCTTTTTATACTAGTGTAATGCCGGAAACCTTTGCGGGATTGCCTTATTTCTTGTGTAAAAGAGTTTAAACCTCCATTTCTTGGCTCTATGATTAATATAACCTCCAGATAAGTATTGATTCATAATTTTCTATAGAAACCCTCATGTGAATTACGCTATTGCAGTCTTCATAAATTCTGTTGTTGAAAGTCACGGGATTGGGGTGTTTTTAAGCTGTATTGAGCTGGGGAGATCTGTTTAATGTAGCTAGGATGATTTTTTTATGATTCCATTTGATATGAAAGTCATATACAACATATATAAGAGGATCCAAGTCCTGTTTCATGTTTTCATTGCGCAATTTTGTGAATACAGCGTTTTCACTGTCTAGAGTGCAGCAATTCCTAAAAAGGAATATTACAGTGGTATCAGAGCTCTACTCTTGGCTCATATTATGGGGATAATATATATATAGTATGGAGGAGGAATATATCTAAAAAATCATACTTCAGACCATGCAAAAAATTGCAAGAGATCTCAAGGATATGGGGCATAAAGGGGATTATATAGGGTTTTTCCATGAGGCAAGCACCAGCACTTCATATGGCATGGAGCATTCAACTGCACCACAACCCTCTACCATTCCTTAATTCCTATCTAGATAAGGTAAGGAGGAAACCCTGGGAAATTATTTTTAGGAATATGAATCCCAATCTCAAAGGTTCAAAGAACACTTGAGCTTTTAGGAGTTTTGCCGGATCAAGGATGGGAGGAGAGTTAATCCTCATCAAAAGAAGGGAAATTTTATGCAGGGATAAGACCTGCAGCACAGTATGGGGAGGTTCTTCTTTCACATATATTATGGGATACTTAAGTGTACAACCAAGGCTTGGGTGGAGAAGCTAGACACTTACTTTCAGCTCAATAAGGTTTCTGAAATAGAAGCCATCAAGATAGCTACATTGCACTTAGAAGGGGAGGCTCATGAATGGTGGTTTCATGGATTTACCACACTTGGGCATAGTCACATCACTTCATACTCGATCTTCACCAAAATACTTGTGGAAATATTTGATCCAAGATATCTGGAAGCCCATTTTGTCAAGTTAACCAAGCTCAAACAGGAGGGAGATCTTGAAAACTATATTTCTGAATATTTGCAGCTTTCAGTGATGGTATCCAACCTCACTATCAGCAGGAAGGTATGCATGTTTATTGATGGGGTGGCTGAACCATTGTAGGGGTTGGTCAAATCCACTCAACCAACCACTCTCCTTGAAGCTATGGAGAAATCTAGAGACTTACAACACACCTTGCCCAGGGCAAGAACATTACTGCGGCAGGAGACTTCTTTAGGGCCAAAGAAGAAAATCCTTGTTCATGATTTGAAGGAATAATGTGTTGCAAGAGAGGCACATTATGTTAAGAACTTCTCCAAAGAAGGGGAGGAGGCCAGCACTGTACCACCCATAGAAGACTTTTCTCCAAGAGGGGGAGCTATTGCAGCGTTAAGAGGGGTCCCAAAGTAACTGACATTGAGGGTAAGAGGTACTATTTTGGGGCAAAGAGTGTATGTACTGATAAATAGTGGAGAAACTCATAATTTATTGATGCACAGCTAGTACAGAGGAGAGGGATCCACATGGAGGAGTTTGAGGGATTCTCAGTCTTGGTTCCAGGAGCTAGGACCCTGTAGTGTGCCAACTATGTTCCGGCACTATCCATTACCATGGGGACCTACACCTTCAAAGACCACTTCTTTATGGTAGATATTCCAGAAACTAATATCATATTGGGAGTCTAGTGGTTGATCACTCTTGGGAGAGTTACCACTGATTGGAAGACTTTGGAGATGGAATGGATAGAAAGGAAGAGTGGTCAGCATCAGAAGATCAAGGGCATAAACACATACCCCCCCTCAGGTTGTTTCAACACACGGGATGGAAGCAGATTTGCGCAGAGGAGATATATAATGGGCAGTGGAGCTGCATCTATCGGAATTAGGGGGCAAGGATTCACCAATACATCCAGATGTACAGTCTCTTTTGGATCGTCATTCTACAATATTTAGAGATATTCCACCAGGGAGGCCTCCTAACCGAGGGTTTGAACACACTATTGAGTTGGAGCAAGGGATCCAAGCAGTGATCACCACTCCTTATAGGCACCCCAAGGATTATAGGGATGATATTGAGAGGGCCATGCAAGAGCTGCTAGCTCTAGAACACATCAGGCCTAGTACTAGTCCTTTTTTTTCTTTAGTGGTCTTGGTAACGAAGTTGGATGGCACATTGAGGATGTGCATTGGTTATAGAGCCTTGAACAAGAATACCATGAAGAACAGATACCCCATACCTAGGATAAATGAACTAATGCATGATTTGAGGGGATCTAAATACTTCTCCAAGATTCATTTGAGATCTGGGTATCATCAAATCAAGGCGAGGGATCAAGATATCCCCAAGACGGCGTTCATATGTCACTACAAGAATTTTGAGTTTTTGGTGATGCCCTTTGGATTGACCAATGCCCCAACAACTTTCCAATATTGCATGAACCACATCTTCTACGGTCATTTGAGGAAGTTTTTATTGGTCTTCTTTGATGATATTCTTATCTACAACCGCACTTGGGAGGAGCATCTATAGCATATTGAGAAAATTTTATATATCCTCAAGGAGCAGCAATTCTATGCTAAGCTCTCCAAATACGAATTTGGCCTCACAGAGATGTTTTATCTGGGACACATCATAGTAGTGGATGGAGTGAGGTTGCATAAGGAGAAGATCTCGGCTATCAAATTTTGGCTTGAGCCCAGAAATTTCATAGAACTCCGGGGGTTTTTTGGCATATGCGCTTATTACCTAAATTTTGTGAAAGGATTCTCATAGCTAGCAGCACCACTCATAGACTTGACGAAGAAGGGAGCTTTCCATTGGAGACCTATAGTGCAAAGGGATTTTGATAAGCTCAAAGAGGTAATGAGTAGTTGTCCTGTATTGGCTTTGCCTGTTTTTTCTCAACCTTTTGTTCTAGAATGTGATGCATCAGGTGAAGGAATTGGAGTAGTCTTGATGAAAGGAGGGAATCCTATAGCCTTTGAAAGAAGGAAGCTTCTTCCTCATGAAAGGTTATACCCCATCTATGATAAATAAATGTTGGCTATCATGCAGGCATTAGCCAAGTTCCGACAGTACTTGGTGGGGAATAAGTTCAAGGTGAAGACTGATCATAACAGTCTTAGACTCTTCCTTGAATAGAAGCAACTCCAGGAGAGACAACAAAAGTGGGTGAGAAAATTCCAAGAATATGACTTTGAGATAGAGTATGTCAAGGGGAAGAGAAATGTGGTGGCTAATTCTCTATCCAGGAGGCCTACAGCTCTGTCTTTGAGAGGCATGGATGCAGATTGGAAGGCTCAAGTTTTAGTTGAGTGTTCCAAAGATGACTTTGCATGTCAGATACTTGATGGAGTGGTATCGGATGAGAGGTATAGGGTGATGGATGAGATCATCTATTACTAGGACCGTATCTTCTTGGATAATAATTCCAAGCTCAAGGAGAAGATCATACTAGCATCACATGATTCCCCACTTGTAGGGCATCAAGGCTTCACAAAGACTTATAGGGCCATAAGAGAGAGATTCTCATGGAAGGGTCTCAAAGATGATGTGATCCAACATGTCAAGGAGTGCACAATTTGTCAGCAGAACAAGGGAGAACACACCCACCCTACTGGATTATTGCAGCCACTACCTATTCCAGATGGGAAGTGGGAAAGAATATCTATGGACTTCATCACCAGCCTACCAAAGGTACAAGGTAAGGATTGTATCTTTGTAGTTTTTAATAGACTAACAAAGTACTCTCATTTCTTCACCATTTCTGCACATTATACTGCTTCATAGGTAGCTGAAATTTTCTTTAGGGATGTACTTAGATTCCATGGTCTCCCAAGGACCATAATGAGTGATCGAGACAACTACTTCATGGGTGTCTTTTGGCAGGAACTTTTCCGATTAGTGGGGACTGATTTAACACCAAGCACTATCTATCACCCACAAACCGATGGACAGACCGAGATAGTGAACAAGTGGCTGGAAGGCTACTTGAGAAAATATGTTGCAGGGCAGCAAAGGGCTTGGCTGCGTTGGCTCCACTTGGGAGAGTATTGTTACAACACTACTCACCATATGTCTATTGGTATGACTCCATTTTGAGCCTTATATGGGTATGAGGCACTCTCATTTGCTGATGTTATGTTTGGGGCAAGTAAGGCTCCAAGAAAAAAGGAATGAATTCAAGAGAATCAGGACATACTTAGAGCCCTCAAAGATAACACTGCTACTACCTAGAACTAGCAGAAGATATATGTAGACTGTGGTCGGGTAGAGAGACAATTTGAGGTGGAAGATCTTGTCTATCTGCATCTTCAGACTTATAAATAGTCCACACTCAAGGAGAAGGGAGCTGAGAAACTCAAACCACATTTCTATGGGCCATACAAGGTGATCATTTGTGTTGGTAAGGTAGCATATGAGTTGGCACTTCCTAAGGGAGAAAGATCCACAATATCTTCCATGTCTCTTTCCTAAAAAATTCCATTGGGAGGAAGGTAGTTGCCAACATGGATCTCCCGTCCATTGATGATGAGAGCCACCTAATTTTGCAGCCAAAAGGAATCTTAGACACATGGGAGAGGAAACTAAGAAGAAAAGTTATCAAGGAATATCTCATTCGATGGAGGAATCTACCAGATGAGGATTCCACTTGGGAGGGAGAGAAGGTCTTGCAGCATCCTTATTTACTGTTTCTTTTGGGAAAGAAAATTATGAGTGGGGAGGAGTGTAATATTCCCAATTAGCTATTGCTAGTTGGAATATTATAATTTCTCTATTTTTGCAGTTAGAAGAATAAAAGGGAAATAGACAATCCCAATGTGAAAAGGGATCAGATTAGGAGAGAAAATAAAGCCACCTTGGTGTGAAAGGGGGAAATGCAGGTGAACTAGATCTAGTTGACCAAGTCAACAACACTACTACAAGAGGAGGGAAACCAACAAGGATAGCGCAGTTTTGAAGGAGGAATCTTTTCTAGGAATTCACCTCATTAATGAGTGGGGTGAGGGGTGAGGAGGCTCACCAAGGATAAGAAGAAGGGGATAGCAGAAAGGAAGGCATTCAGTATTCATCTATCTTTGGTCTTTTGACTACTTACATGCTTCAGTTGTTTAGTTGTGGTTGCAGCACTGTTTAGTGCAAGGGATTCTCATGCGGGAATTCCATCCTCTTCTTTGGATCAGCTTGTTTA
The DNA here is from genome assembly GCA_034641835.2 of Pinus albicaulis. Classification (NCBI taxonomy): domain Eukaryota; kingdom Viridiplantae; phylum Streptophyta; class Pinopsida; order Pinales; family Pinaceae; genus Pinus; species Pinus albicaulis. Next base: position 529,049,689 of record CM076569.1, read on the forward strand.
AGGGATCAAAAGGGAAGGTTATGAGCTTTAATTCCATCATCTAACTTAGGTTCAATTACCCATCAACATCTACAGTGTAGTCTCTTTCAGAAACTGTGTCTTTTATGCAAGTGCGGTAGTAGCAAGGGTGAATCCCTTGATTTGTGCTAGTGTTTGAGGAGGAGGTGTCTATTTCTCCTTGGAAAGTCTAATAAGGAGGGCCTTTGTCAATTTTCTATATTTATCATCTCTTTCATGTTATATTCAGTCATATCAAATACAAATTTGTAGTAGACTACGTTATTTTCTGCAGTACTACTTTTTATACTTGTGTAATTTTGGAAACCCTTGCCAGGTTGTGTTATTTCTTGTGTAAAAGAGGTTAAACCTCCATTTCTTGGTTCTATGATTAATATAACCTCCATATAAGTAGTGATTCATCATTTTATATAGAAACCCTCAGGTGAATTACGCTATTGCAGTCTTCATAAATTCTGTTGTTGAAAGTCATGGGATTGGGGTGCTTTTAAGCTGTATTGAGCTGGGGAGATATGTTTAATGTAGCTAGGATGATTTTTTTCTGACGAAATTTGATATTCAAGTCATATAAAACATATATTAGAGGATCCAAGTCCTGTCTCATGTTTTTATAGTGTAATTTTCTAAATACAATGTTTTCACTATCGAGAGTGTAACAATTCCTAAAAAGGAATATTACAAAGGATCTTGGTGCTTGCATGATTCTTGATGAACCGAAGGGATATGATAGATACATGTTGGATGATGAGGTAATTTATTCTCATGACAAAGTCTTCTTGACTAGATTTTTTTAGCTCAAGAGAAAGCTACTACATGCAGCACATGTGGACTTTCTTTCAATGCACTTTGATGCATTCCATACTTTGATGGAGGAGTTAACTTGGGAGGGAATATAGTAGGATATATATCATCATATGGAGATATGCATAGCCCATATGGTGATGGTGAGGATGTCACAGCCACTTCCCTACTCTTTGGGGGTGAGGGAGAATTTCCGGTTGACCCATTTCAGCTCAAGGTCCCAAGTACATGGTGGAGAAGGTATAGTTTCACATTATCTTTTGTACTTATTTACTTTATGTGAGCATCATTTTTTACCAATAAGGATTATCCCTTCTTGAATATTATATCATGATTTACTTGAAGCCACTTGTAGCTTTGAGATTAGCTATTTTATTGGTGGTTTGTGGGGGAAGCCACATGATTTTTGGTGTGCACCATTGACACCACATTGTACTTTCATGCTTCTATATTATAGAATTATTGTGGCAGAAAAGAAGTGGTTTGGAGAGAACTTGTTATTAATTTTTTTGATGCAGGAAAGGGGTGCATTGTGCTGGTTCCATGTGTGGAACTATGATCCACTCTCCAGTTGTCATATGGCAACATGTTTTCATTGGTTTTTGCTTCCATGTATTGTTGATATTTTTATGTTCCTGGGGAGATTTTTTTGGAGAGTGACAGATGAGCTAGATATTCCCATTGGGAGTATGATTCTCCCTACCTTACATGATGCATGTTTCAGGAGAAGCAATGGGCAGCCCATGATTGCCAAACTACATCTCTCTTCTCCATGTGGGAAGATCCATCTAGAGAGTTTGAGTTTTTGGAGGAGGCACTTCATGGCTTATTTGTTTTGTGGGGTAACTTGGGCCATTCTTGGAGGCGATGACATTTCAGCCCAAGATCAGCAACCATCCCATACTTACCGTAAATGGAGAGAGAAACCACTTGGGTGGGAGGATCCAATCTCTCCATGCAACCCCAACACATTGTATGAACCGAGGGTTGAGGATATTTTTGATGAGCTACCTAGAATGGCTCATTTCATTTGGATGATAGCATGGGTGTGGGAGTAACTCATTGGGAATGAGATTCCCCATGTTTTTCATCACTCCTACCTTGAGGAGGCCATTGGATAGCAAGGAGGTTTCCACTTACGCCTTCCACCTTTCTATGATGTGAGCCATGTGGTTTTGCACACTTGGGAGGAAACATTGGAGGACAAATTTATTGCAGACTATTTTGAGAAGCGATGGGGACTATTAATGAGGAGGCCATAAGAGGAGGAGGGGAGGAATTTTTCTCTCCTCATACAGTTTCTTGAGGACAAACAACATTTTGGAGGGGAGGGCTGTAATATTCCAAAAATTTAGCCTTCGAGCTAAATGGAATATTACAGTTGTTTTATCCCTAGGTAGGTGAATAAGTGGGTGAGAAGGCCCATAAGTCTCTTAAGTAGCAATAAAAACACTTCAAGTGTGAATGGAGACCTTTGTAGCAGCTAAATAAAGCTCCTCCATGTGTGAACATGGTTTGGATCATGTTGATTCAGTCAACTTTGACCAAGTCAACAACGTTGTTAAGGAGGAGTGGAGATTAATTAGAGAATAACGCAGTTTGGAGGGAGGTGGACCTCATGAAGGAAGTGACCTAATTGAGTGGGGCCAAGGAAATGAAAGCTCACATTAAACTTAAGGAAGGGTATGGAAACCATTTGAGATAATGTTTGAGAATATTATTTGATATTGTTCTGCTTAGACTATTGCTTCCTCTTGCTCTTTAGCAGGGTTACTGTGTTGTTTAGCACCGGGTGTTCCTGAGCAGGAATCCCACCTCTTCCCTTGAGAGGCCTCTTGGGAGAGTATTGCACTATATTTCTCCACATCTAGGCTTGAGGGCAAGCATTAGTCTTCATCTCCAGTGTTATTTCTGCAGAGAATAGCGCTCTGTTGCAAGGTGTTTTAGTGGAGGATTGATAACACCACTTCCGGGTCTGTTTCTCAGTAGAGGGAGCTTTCCTTCCCTTGAGAGATAAAATAGGAGGATTTATGGGCTTATTTCACATATTTTAACTTGGCCAAATTATTCCTCATCTCCTACAGTGCAATCCCTTGGAGGAACTGCATCATTTTTCATAGAGTTGCAGCAGCAGGGTTTAAGCCCTTGTTTTTGAGCTAGTTTCCTAGGGAAAGGGCCAACCCTTCTCCCGGAAATCTAGAAGAAGGGATTATCATCCCTCTATTGTATTATTCAGCCATTTATATGTAATATTTCAGTAATACTATGTTATTTCAGAGCTGAATATTCAAATCTATGCTTTTGTACTCAAGCTTTCAAGAAACCCTTGTCGGGTTACCTTTATAACGTATTAATGAGGCAAGATATATATTTTCTTAGAATATTGTTCAATAAATTTCCACATATATGATTTTATATCATAATTTTTCAAAAACCCTCACAGAATAACGCTATCTAGTGCTTCAGAAATTCTGCATAGCTTAAGTCATTGGGTTTGGGCATTTTTAAGCCAATTTGAGGCCTGGAGATCTGTTTAACTTAGTAAAAGGGATTTTTTTCTGATTCTCTTTTATATATGAGGGAAAATATATATATTCTACGTGATATAAGTGTTATTTCCCCTTGTTACAACGTATATCTCCGAGAATAACATTTTTATGGTCTAATTGCAGCATTTTCCCCACTTGGGATGATGTAGAGGAGCTCATTTTTGTTGTTGTTACATTCATTTGATGGCTAGGTATTCATCTCATATTTTATGAGGTGATTTATCACTACTATTTCCAGAATTTTGTTCAAATATTGATGTTTCCCCATTTGGGAATATTACATATTACATAGTCAATGCTTGTTATTTTTCTTCCATGTATTGCAATAACTCTTAAAAATTGTTAGGCACACCATAATTTTCACTCGATAACTCCTTTATCACCTCAAATAAACTCAAAACACCATTACCAGTCCTTTTTGCAACTCTCCACCTTTCTAATCTATTGGGTAGACATCGGAGGAATAAACCATGCATTGTACCTTTGGTCCCTTTAGAAACTTAAATGTCTTTTTGTATGGAAGAATCAATATGTAAGGCACTATGAAATACAAATATTTTCTATGTTATCCAAATGAATGTTAATTCCTCCTAATATGGTGAGTAAGGCTGCAAGTACACCAGTTCCTGTTAGCTACAAAATGAAAAATAATATGGAAAGTACCCAAAAAATAAGTTTATAAAGATCCAAATCCCCATCCCAATCCATCCTATTAGGCCCACCTATCTTCTATTTATTATTTCTCGCATGCATCCAAACTATAATGTGTTGAAGGGACCATTAACTTTCCTAAATGAAAGAAATTTTTACCAAAGAATCATGCCCTCTTCGATTGTAAACATCCTAATAAAATGGATTCTTAATTCCACCTCCTAATCATTAATAGGAAGCAACGTTTTTAAACTCTTTTGAGAACAAAAGGTTTTTCAATTTTCCTACTATTTTCTTGTTTATCAGTGGCCATCAGGTTAGGTCCAGAAAGACTACCTTTCGGCATACTATGGAGTCTAAATTGAGCTCTTGATTTTTTTATATGGAAGATATATTTTGTTTAGGGGTACATGTTATCCTTGTTTTTGTATAAAAAATGTGGAGGAGGATATCTGTATATTAATATTTCATTTCTAGAAATGGTCTCTTTAGTTCCTAAAGTAACTAAGGTATATGTTAAATGTATTATTCCTCTATTTTATATTAGAAATAAGTGTTGGTATTATAAGGCCTTGTATTTTATTGTTTGGACTAATATATTTTTTACGTTCACTAGAAATCAATATTTTATTTTGCAGTGGATTTTTTTAGGAATAAATATTTTTTTTAAAGGAAAACCTCACAAGGAAACCGAATGGATGCTTCCCCACATTCATGTATTATACTTTCAATAACACCATCCACATAGACTACTGCACCTAACCCAATGGGATTCAAGCTAGGTGTCTCCTAGCATGGAACTAGATAATGACAAAAAACATTCACAACTAGTTGAGCTAACCCTTTGGGTTCTATTAAAATTAAATATAAAAACTAACTATAAAATATATGGAATTTCAAATTTTCATTGCTTGATAAATATTTTCTGAAGTCCACTTTAAATTATTTTTATGAGAATATAATTCATCTTACTAGAATATATTATTGGTCCAAAGAATGTATACTTATTAATGTATTGAATTGATATCTCTCCTGTGTGAAAAATATTCCTATTTAATTTTATCAATCTAGAAGACACTGATTCCACAAATGGCTCCAAAATTTTAAGTAAGAAAAGGATAATTACAAAAACAAAAATTGAAGTTCAGAAATTTTCATGAAATAAATTGTTTCATGAAAAATTGAATCTGGAAAATATTTACTTCCATTGAACTTTGTGTTTCATATTTCTGACTAATTATAAGATGATGATTGGTAAGGTTCATACCAAGATGGGAAAAATAAATAGAATACATAGCACCATACAAGTCAAATAAAAGATTCCCATTGTCACCCATACTCTTTCAACATTATATCGAAGAGCTAGAATATCTTATTTCAAAGTGATAGAGGTGGTTTCCTTCTCTATGGAATTTCCATCGGAAGAATGTCGTTGAGGAAGTCCACTTATACATCTATACTAGAAAAATGCTTGCATTCATTCTAAGTTGAAATTCCAAAAAGGATAAGTACCATTGAATGCAGTGAAGCCATAAATCACTATAGATACATTTAAAAATGTTAAATTTAATGCTTACCTATATAAATATTTAATATTGTGACATACAAAATTAGGATAAGTAATAAAAAAAATATCCTTTGGATGAAGGTCTTCGAACTCGTTATACCCTTCCTCACAGGAGCGAGATTTTTTTTATAAATGACATGCTTAATAGATATTTTAGACTAATTTACACAACCATAATTGATGAAGGAATCAAGAAGTCCTTGCTTCATTGTATTTATATGATTACGTTTCTTCTCAATTTTTAGGTCGTCTTTAAAATCTTCTTGTTGCATTACCTCTTCACCTTCTAATACAGAGGAAAAAAATTAGAGGCACTATGCCTGAGTGGTAGGTATTCTAATGATATATCATACACATAATGTGACAGAATATGTTATGCAACCAGCTCAGAAAATAGAAGAAAAGACAGATCAACGAATTAGAAATCAGCCTCTTAGAGGTGGCGACCTCATTTATATTACATAAATTAACAATTCTTGGATGATTCAAATGATAAAAACCTACTTTCTATATATAGGAGTCTAAGAGGTCCCAATATAATCACAACCTACATAACAATAGTAATGTAAGGGCACAACATTAACAATAGTATGCTTCTATGGGGCACATTGATAACACTATGGGGACTACATGGAGACAAAAATAAAAATAAGGGGACTACACTAACAATAAAAATATGGGGACACACTAGTATTATAGGGACCTAGAATTCCCCTCTCCTTAAAAAAAGTGTTGTCCTCAATGCTTGAGTAGTTCTAGATTCTTCTGTATAAAATTCTAAACCTCCCATGTGGAATCCTCACTTGGTATGTTCTTCCACTTGATGAGATACTCTAAAATTGATCGATTTCATAGTTGTCGAGTTCTTGTTTCTGTGACTGCTTCAGGTTCCGATATGATTTTTCCTTCCTCGTCAAGTTTTGGAAATATTTTTTGAATTGGGAGTTTGGCACTTATAACCTTCTTTACACGTGAAATATGGAAAACTAGGTGCACTCGGGAAGATGCCAGAAGCTCCAATTTGTATGCCATAGTACCAATCTCTTGAAACAACTTGTAAGGACCATAGTACTTTGGTGATAATTTATTATCCTTCTTATCTTGCTTGAGGGACATTTTTTTATGGTTGTAGTCATAAAAATACGTAGTCACCTACATCAAAATTATTTTTCTGCGATGCTGATCTGCCTGTTGGTTCATTCGATTCTACACCAAAGTTATGTTATCCTTTATGAGATTGAGAAATTTTTTTTGATGCTCGATGTGATATTCCACTACTTGAACCTTAGAATTTTCTCTTAAAGATGATGTGATGGATGATATATCATATCCATAGAGTGCCATAAATGGGGTCATTTGTTTTTTAGTGTGGATGGAAGTGTTATACAACCATTTAGCTAGAGGTAACCACTTGACCCATTATCTTTTTTTATCAGATACAAATAAATTAAGATATACTTCCAAAAATATGTTCACCGTGTTAGTTTTCCCATCATATTAAGGATCATAAGATGAGCTATGAGATATTCGAGTATCCATACAAGAAAATAATTCTGTCCAAATATTCTAGTGGGAATGGGATCTATGTAGCTTACAATAATCCTTGTGTTTCCATGTAGCTTTTGAATTGTTTCCATAAATGCAGTATCAATTGTACTGGATTTAACTGGATGAGATAATGCACAAAAGTGTGCATACTTGGTAAGCCTATCAATGACCACTGTGATGACACTCTTTCCTTCAGACTTGGGTAAACCAGTGATAAAATCCATTGAAATCTCCTCCCAACGTTGACTTGGAATGGATAAAGGTTGTAGCAAACCTAGGGTCTTGATTGTCTTAACTTAATTGTGTTGGTAGACCAAACATTCTGCCACAAAATTTTGAATATTAGATTTAATGCCATCCCAAAAAAAATATTTCTTGACCCTGTGGTAATCTTTTAAAAATCCCGAGTGTCTTCCTAAGGGAAAGGTGTGCAATTTCAAAAGAATCTTTTGTCTTTGTTGGGAATTATTACAAATATATAAGCAATAAATGTACCATAATGAATAATTTTTCCAGCTAAATGTATCATATGTACTATGATCTTGCTGCAACTTTTGAATGAGTGTCCACACTTCTGTGTCATTCTTCCACTCCTCCATTACTTCAGCATAAAATCCAGTTGGATAATAGAAATGTTGCAATCAATGCTTCCACGTCCTCATCCTTTCTTCAGAGTGCATACGCAACAACATTTAGCTTCCCTTTTTTGTAGATGATTTCAAAGTCATAACCCAACATCTTTGTGACCCAATTTTACTTCTCTTTTTAATATAGTCTTTGTTCCAAAAATTATTTAAGACTATCATGATCTATTTTTACCTTAAAGTGTCTTCCCATTAGGTAAGGTCATCATTTTTTTAGTGCATGTAGTATTGCCAACATTTCCTTCTCATAAATAGATTTATGTAAATACTTTCCTTTGATTGGATGACTTTAAAAAGAAATGGGTCTTCCTTCCTGCATTATAAAAGCACCAATTCCATTTCCTGAGTCATCACATTCCTCAATAAAGGCTTATGTGAAGTCTAGTGTAGCTAAAACTGGTGCTTGGCACATTTCCTCTTTAAGATGTTCAAGGGCCTTAGTTGCTTCTGGAGTCCCAGAAAAATTATATTTCTTCAATAATGTTGTTAGAGGTACTACTATTCTCCAATAATTATCAAAAAACTTGTGATGATACCCTGTTAACCAAATAAATCCTCATAGATGATTTAGGGTTGTGGGGATTTTTTATTCCTTAATGGATTTAATTTTGTTAGGGTATACTGTAACACCCTCATGAGATACAATATGACCCATATATTCCACCTCATGTACTCCAAAATGAAATTTGGAGGGTTTTTCATATAAGTGTGTCTCCTCCAATAATTTGCGCACCCTGTCAACTTGTTGCACATGATCCTTCCAATACTTGTTGTAGATTAGTATATCATCAAAAAATTCTAATACAAAATTTCTAAGGAAGGGTTTTAAAATGGAATTCATCAACCCTTGAAATGTAGAAGGTGCATTGGTAAGGAAAAAAGGAATTACCAAAAAATCATAATGACCCTCATGAGTTATAATTTTTTTTTTCGGAATGTCTTCATTCTTCATTTTAATCTGATGAAAACCTTAACGAAGATCCAACTTGGTGAAGTAAATTTATGCATGTAATTCATCCAATAATTCATCAATGACAGGAATGAGAAATTTATCTTTAATAGTGAGCTTGTTGATCTTCCTATAATATGGACGCATGCACCATGATCCATGCTTATTATGCACCAAAACTACTGGAGCAGAGAAAGAACTTTGACTAGGTTGAATTATACCATCCTCTAGCATTTCTGTAATCATATATTCAATTTTTCTCTTTTGGGCATAGGGATATCTATAAGGTCTGATGTTTGGAGGAAAATTTCCTGGAATAATATGAATGGCATGATCATGATCACAAATAGGTGGGAGGCCTTAAGACTCTCAAACACCTTGGAATTATTTTCCAATACTTTTTAGATCTCTGGAGAAATAGAGAATTTCGATGTTTGAACCTGTAGTGAGCATAGTTTTGAAATTATGCCCCGTTGTTCTTTCCTAGAAATATTTTTCATGAAATTAGAGATTATTGTCCTTCCATGTTTCCCTGTGATACCCCGTAATTCAAATTCCTTTCCTTCCCAAAAAATTTCAATAAAATTTCTTGAAAATGAAAAGCTATAGTCCCTAAATATTGTAACCATTGGACTCCTAGTACAACTTCAACACCACCCATTGGAATATTAAATAATAACTACCCCATGGTTAGCTTGATATTATGGCACTTTAGAGAGAAATTTATAGCTCCTGCATTTGCAACTGTCACTTGACATTCTAGTCTTGGATATAGGAAGTAATTCAATGCCTTGGATATCTTAAAATGAATAAATTTATGTGTACTCCCTGAATCAATCAACACTATTACATTTTTTTTTTCTTGATATGTCCTTCTATATTGAGAGTTTGAGGAGTGGTAATTCCTTTCAATACATTACAAATATGGTTGGATTTCTTCCTTCTCTTGCATTGGTTCCTGGTGTATATCCTCCTCTTTTAATGTTTCTTGTTCCTTTTATTCCTCCTCTTCAATATATATGTAAAATAATTTCTTCTCGACACACTTATGACCTTTGGTGTATTTTCTATCACAATTATAACACAGACCCTTTTCTAGTTTTTAGTCCAATTTTTATGTTATCAACCTTGTAGGTTGTGGATGGCTAGGAGCAGCAACATTTCCATCTTTATAGTCATGATTAGTAGACTTACTTGTTTCCATAATTTTTCTTTCAACTTTTCTTGCCACCCTAAATGCATTTTCCAATGAATCAGGTTCCCAAAGGTGAACCTCATGTTGGATGTTATCCTTTAAATTCCCTCTAAATACATCAATCCTATGTTCCTCTGGAATATTATTTACCTTTATATTAAATTTTTGTAAGTCCTCAATGTGCTCCATCATTTAACCTTTTTGTTTGATATTTGTCAATTAGCTAAAGAAGGTGTTTCTCTTTGTATCCTCATAATGTGCTATCATTTTCTCCGTAAAAATTGACCAAGTGACAAGTGGTTTATCAGAAAAAATTCATCGATACTATACAAACATATTTTTTTCTACATATGAAGTTGCAATGTGTACCTTTTGTGTGTGTTGCATACCATGGAGATCAAAGTATTTCTCCATTTTTAGTATCCATGATATTGGATCTTTGCCATCAAACTTCCCCATATCGATATTTGGAATATGTTGGTTCTTAAATCGAACATTAGAGTCTATAAAATCATTATTAACATTTCTTTTGTTCTCATCATGAGTTTCACCTACTACCCTTTCAACATTAGGAATCATTTCTTGTAGAATTTTTGTCAAACCTTCATTCAAACCTTCGAGGTCTACTTTTAGACCATTCTTCATATATTCCATGTTGCCTTTTAGTTTTTCTTCTATACCATGGATCTTAGCTTCCATGCCATCCATGCCTTTCTTCAAACCATCCATCTTAACTTCCATGCCTTTCTTCAAACTATATATCTTAGTTTCCATTTCAGTTTTGGTTACTTTTTATGAGAGCCAAATTTGTTGCACTTGGTCTCGTAATCATGATATATCATGTTGCACTTATTCCTCTTCATGTTTCATAGTAGATATTTCTGTGGGATTAATGGGTGTGGAATTATTTTTGGGAGGCATTATATAATCCAATACTAATATCAATGCTTCAATATCTAATTTAGAATCACTTCAAACTTATTTTCTTAAAAAAAGTTATACAATTCTTAAGACAAATCACACCTTTTTCTTGATTTTGAGGAGCTCAATATTGAAACTGATGTATCTCTGTGATTTCGGATAATCAATATTTTAACTTCTATCTTCTAGTATCCCTTCGAGTCTTCTTTCCAATGCCACAGGTCATGGCTAATTTGGATTCTACAAGACAAAGTTATGCCCGATATCCCACAATGACCTAATTATGGATTAGTTCAGTAGATCAAACCTCTATGGTGTTCCACATGTCACTGTTTCAACCTTCAGTCCTGAAATCGATACACATGAAACTAAATTACTTTCACTTTCGACCACGTTTTACATAATTCCAATACGACGCTGGAAATTAAAGTCATGATGATTTTCCCTCAGTCACCCTTTTTAGATGAAATTATTGAGCATGCAAAAACCCTAACTTGCACATATAATATCTCCGAAAATAATGCGAACCAAGGTCTAAAATATTTACACAAATTTCATCATGATTTCAGCTGCACTAGGTAAAAATTTCAGCTTCTGAAGCCTCGTATAAAACACGTTATAGCTACAATTCCAAGATGACTTGTTTGAAGAAGATAAACCATACAATACCAGGATATGATACCAAATGATATGTAACCAACTCACAAAATAGAAGAAAATATATATCAACAACTTAGAAATAAACCTCTTTCAGGGGGAAACCTCCTTTACCTTACATAAATGAAAAATTCGTGGATGATTCAAATGATAAAAAACCTACTTTATATATATAGGAGTCTAAGGGGTCCCAATATAATCAGAGCCTACATAAAAATAATAATGTAAGGGCACAATAATAAGAATAGTGGGATTTTATGGAGCATGATGATAACACTATGGGTACTACATGGGCACAACAATAACAATAAGTGGACTACACTAACAATAAAAATAAGGGGATACAATAGTATTATAGGGACGTAACAGAATAAGAAAGGTATATTGCACAACTATGTGGGAGAATAATTGAGGGGATATTTTCTCATATTATTTCGGGAAATAATACCCTAAAGGTCTTGGGTTGACAACCTTCACAGATCAGGGGCATGCTATTCAAGAAGGACTCACTTAACCAACTTTTATGCTGAAAAATAGATACTACTAGTTGCAGAACTCACCCGAAAGTCCCTCAGTTGATGTAGATCCTATGAGGTGCAAACCCCCTGCAACACTTTGTTCTCTGAAACCTGTAAATCCACAAAGAACGAACACAAAAACCTAGTTGTACAGCATACATAGTTCCTAGATGTTAGTGAAAAGAATGCATAATATCATAAAAACTATATGAAATGTTCAATTTATGACTATTACACATGTATAAAGCATCATAAACACGTAAACATCGAGAACAAGATGGCTCTTCTTATTATGAATGACATGTACAGTAATCAAAACGTGGAGAGATCACCTGAATCCTAACACAACCTTTGAGCATACCATCCTCTGGATCTATCCAGCCCTAGCCTCGCGAGAATTCTTCCAAGATGTGTGCACAATAGATGTCATATAGGATGATGAACATCTCAAGGAAATAAGGGTTTCCTGAATACACTTGGGAGGTGTAGGAGGCATGGGAATATCAGACTTTAATAGGGCTTCAACAGAGTATAATATCTATATTTTCTCTCTCTCCTTTAGGCCATTCCTTTGAGGGGTTTTTATACTCCCTCAAATTAGTTTCTGCAGTTAGGAGAAATTAGGCCACGAGCTAGGGTGGTTGAATTACTGGAATAACCATAAAAAATGCCTCAAAAATAGGGAAAATATATGTTTTTTAATAATTAAAAAGGTGTACGTGGATCTCTATGAATGGACTCGCATGTATACGCAGAAAAATCTAGGCAGAGTCGCGTATGGGTTTTAAGATATTGTTTTTTGTGAAAATTTTCAAGTCTGAGGGAAAAGGGTGCCCAAGGCCAAAGTGTAAATCATCAATTACATGAAGGTGATAAATGACACTATAATAGTTGCCCCCTAATATATGAGGTTAGAAGGGGTAAATGATGGCCTAAATGTATTATGTCCAATAGAAAGAACCTTGCAAGGACTAGAGAGGACTTCACCAGATTTCATCCTGCCAAAAAACCAGTGAGAGAAATCAAAGAGATAGCTCATGTCTGAGGCGGGCATACCCATGCTCAGTGAAAGAAAAGCATGTCTGCATATGAAGTACAGAGCGGATCCAAAATGTATACAAGCATAGCTGAAAAGTGTAAAATACATATTGAATCATTTAATCACTGCCGAGAAGTATAAGTCAAAATCAGATCCAAGTATCACATATAAGAGATTGATCAATGATTCTTAAAAGATATTTGATCACAAAAGTCACAACTGAATCTCCAAATACCAAATCATAAGTGGTGGAACAAATGGTACAACACGCAACTCGGGAGCCAACATATAGGATGTTGCTGTGGTGAAACTAGAACATATAAAGGTGGATGGTGTCATAGGCAAAAAATTGAATAAACTATCTAACTAAACCGAATCATGCTGATGCAAACCCAAGGTTTTCATCGATTAAAATGGAGCAATTCTACATGATGGGAATAAATGAGCTGAAGTCGACCATGTGAGAAATCGTTTGATTACCGGTCATTTATGTATACCATTAACAAAAATGAGACAACCCACAGATAATGATAATGAGTGTCAAGGTGCCCCAGTACCATCCAACAAGTGCGAATAAATGAGTTGAAGTCGAACACTTGAAAGAATCTACCAATCAGGAGGCAATGATGTATCCTCACTGTTGATAGTGAAGACTCAGCCACTGATGACTTCAAACCCTAAGGTATTGACAAAAGGGACTCTAGACCTTATTCCCAAGGTAATGAGACAAAGTCGATGGGAAAAGATCTACTGGAAGGAAGGAATTAAGGAATCCCACATCAGTCTAGCACGAGTGTAACCCGCAGGGCAAGATTTGGAAGGAATCAGATGAAGTAGAGTGAAGTAACCAAATTGAAGTACATTTCCAGCATGCACAAGATGAAGTTAGCACATGGCAGAAACCCTCTGAACCAACCAATAATGAAAGCTGACAAAGAGGCGAGATATCCACCAATATGGTGAAATGGAAATCAAGGTACTGCACGAATCGCAGGTGTGATAATGTAAGCTGATGTCGAACATAAGGGAAACCAATCAGTCAAAGACCCATAATGATGATCAAATTTTGAGCGCAAGGTCACCTATCAATGATGTAAATAGGGCCAGGGTGCAACTCTAGGTTTTATTTCAAAGCAATATGTCTTAGTCTATAAGAGACAAACCCTCTGGCAAGAAGTCAATGGAGACCTTCTCAAACCATCATGAGAATAGGACCAAACATCTGATGTGAGAGAACAAGATACCGACAAGACCGGGAAGGCCAACTGAAAAATGAGTCAAGAGAAACTGCAGAAAGGTCGACTCAGGTTAACTTCCCTTGAAAAAAAGCACGACTCATGTTGACTATGGAAGAAAATGATAACTTTGCATAAGTTTTTCATGCAAGAGGCATGAAAAAACCCTCCATATGATTGGAAGAGATAACCAATTGGGGGAGAATTGACACATGTAACAAGGTTATGGCTTCTCATAAGTCAAAACTAAAACCATCCCAAATGAAGGAAAGACATAGTTTTTTGTGCTTTGTTCAAGGGCGACAAAACTAACATTGTAGCTGCCATCAAAACACAAAGTAATATCCCGTTCCTGCTGTTTTTTACATTTTTTTTTTTTTTTCATATTCAAAGCCTAGAAAGGAATAAAAGAATGCTAGAATACAATGGATAGAACAAGTATCATGAAAGAGATGCACTAGTTCCTGGGATAGGAAAAATCCTATGCTCAATGCAAGGTGGCAGAAACTGGTAAGTGATACTCAAAGGAATGTTCCATCCATGGGTAAAAGTGGTGTCAAGTCGCGGTAGCTAAGTGATTGCATGGTTAACTTGTACAGAAAGTCATGGTCAAAATATGGCTTAAACATTGAGTCCAAATGAAGCCGGCTAAAGGCCATGATAAACAAGTAGTCAATATGCAATGCAGTAATACAACTTCACAACAAAAGGGATCCTCTAGGGTAATGGCTTAAAAAATTATAGTGAAGAAGAAGAAGAATGAAGCTTTAACATATATGCCATGGCGAGACTAAAGAGGACTCCTGAGCATACATAAATTGCAGCATGGGCGAAAAATGCTAACGAGGAACTAACTAGGAAGCCCATGTAAAGGAAGGCTCTACCACCAAGTCATGATTAAAAATCAGTGAGTGAAATGGGTTAATTATTCATGACATGATGGGATCGACCCTATGACAAGTGATCAGAATGGAGGCTAGTATGAAAAATGAAACAGAAGGTGGATTCCATAGCCTATATGCCAGTTTAAAATAATATACCTACCATGATAGGTCAGCGGTCATGGATCCAAAAAAACCAGAAAAAAAATCTCAACTTCAATAAAATGTCCCTGAAAAAATACCTTGCCCAACACTTACAAGCAACACATTTATACAGCCTTAGATAGATTTCAAAAAATAAGCACAAAGGAATTTTGCAAAAAATTTCAAAATCTGGGTATAAATACACCATTTACCTCATATTTGTGTCATTGTTACATTGCAGAAGTGGAGAAGGAGCTTTTGGAGCAAAAATTCATTTTCTCAAAACTGGAGCAATCAGCCAGCAAATCGCGTCGAATCATCAAGGTAAGCTCTAAATTAATCTTTGTCATCAATTTCGTTCTATTTTAGGATAAAAATTTATAATTTTGACAGTAGGAAGCATTATTTTTTATGAAACCCTGTACACATATGCGGGTTCATGTGGACGAACTTACATATGATACGCGACTGTGTGTAAAAGAAGCTTCGTATGCGCAGACCGAGAATTTAAAAATTGAACCTAATGAATGATTTGATGAATTTTCTCAGGATGTCAATTAGCTGCAGGGAGCGTGAACATAGTGCCATTGACAATGAAGTGATGGAAGATCAAAATTCACTCGATATCCTTCAAAATTGTGGATTTCTCAAGCTCCTTATAATGCCATATATGAAAAATAATGTTCGGTTGCTCCAAATGTTGGTAAATCACTGGGAACCGAAATAATACTGCTTCATGATAGATCAAATGCAAATATGCATAGTGGTGGAAGACATATATTTCAACACTGGACTCTCTCGGAGAGGAGATCCAATAGATTTTCATAGAAAACCTTTGGGAGGGCTTATTGTGGAGCATTATGTCCAATTCTATTACATAGAGGGGTCTCAAAAAGTAGGTACACAGATTGAAATCAAATATTTGAAAGAACTATATATGAATATTCTCATTTTCACCATTGGCAGAGTATCATGATCTGCCTCACTACATCAGGCTTCGAGGACACAAATGAGTATTACAGTATAATGCTTGATTCACCTCTTTGATTGGTGCACAACATTGCTGAGCAACATGAAAAGATAGTTGACTTCAATCCGGAAGGAAAAAACTAAAAATTTTGGGTATGGAAATATTTTACTAACATTATTATTTAAGAGGATTCCAAGGCTTCGGCCCAAAGTCATCTCAACCATCAGCATCCCCAGAGATCCAAGAATAGCTTGGTGGGCTGATCTGATGAAGAGATTGGGGGGCAGTGAAGTTCCCCGAACCACTTGGGATGATGAGTTCTTCCAATGGTGGGAGGAACAAGTTATCACCGTGGAAGATTATCCCTATGTTGGGATGGATTTTTGCAGTGATCCAGATCAAGTCCTTCCACCCGGTGCAGCATGGGGTGCAATCGGAGAGATTGTTATTTTTTATTTTTTATTATATGAATTTTTTTTATTTTTTCAAAATATGATAATGAAATTTTTTTTTTGGTTGAACTTCAAATGACTTAAAAGATTATGAATGATCTTGATACAGATATGGGACCAGTCAGACCTGAGGGATACCCAAGGAAAAAGCACCATAGAGGTGAGGCAGATGCTAAAGACCCTGGTAGGACCGTCCATGCCGTCGAGAGAAACATGGAGAGTTTGACTTACCAAGTGCCTACGTCTGCAGTAGAGGACCTACCAGAGGCTATCCAAATATGGGTAGTCAGAGTACCATGAGACTAGGTGTGGTTATTTTTCCGTATAGCGACTGCTATTATGTTCTACAGGAACATGAATGTTGGGCAGGGACCACAGGATTAAATTTATAGATTTTACCCGGTGACTGTAATATATTTTTTATGCTGAACATGATCGAGCATAAGCCCTAATTTTGTAGGACAGATGGGTCCAGTTTTTGTATATTATGAACACTCTGACTATATATATATAGTGATTTATATGATCTGATGACTCAAATGTATGAAAAAATGAATGATGTATTTGATATATTGATTAAAATGTTGAATGATGAATATGCCAATCAATTACTTTATTAGCCAATAATTGTACCATCCAATTGTCAGCTCGAGGAATGTGAATTAATGTTATAAATTGAAATGATCTTTGTAACAAATGTACTCTAAGAAACAATCAGTGCAAAAATGGATCTTGAACCCGATATGTGTTGTTCAACTGCGAAACCACCTGCTGGGAGTCCAAGAAAACTACTAATGAATCAACACCCAAGGATATATTTCTTTCAAGAGTAGATAAACTACTGCAGTGTATTCTGCTATGTTCTTAAAAGTAGGACTAATGCAGACACCTCTTGAAACCAACAACTGACCGGACGGATAATGTAGTACCCAAGGCACAGAAGCTAAGTTTTGGGTATGTCTACTAGAACCATCGACGAAACCAAAATGACTCATGACATCCAATCACAACCTACCAAGGCAGATCAAATGCATCAAAATCACACCAAAAATTTAAAACTTAGATATGATATATACAAAAGCAAGATGTTAGGCCAAAGCCTAGGCATAATAATTGTTCAAATAGAGCCCATTTTTGGGCTCCGAGAACTCATTTCCGTCAAAATCAACCAAGGCATAAGCTCCTTTATTGAGGAAATTTTTAATGATGAAGGGGCCATACCACATATATTTAAACTTTCCTGCTCATAGGGCATCCTTCTCTTGGGCATAAACTAAGACAAGGTCTCCTTTGGAGAAAACCCTAGGTTTGACCGCTTTATCGTACTGAACTTTTATCTGTTTCTTATGTTCCTCATTCATCGTGACGGCATCCCAACATTTCTCATCGAGATGTTCCACATGAAGGAGATGTTCTTCGAGACTAGAAGTGTCAGGAAGAAGTTCTATAGCTAACTTAAGAGAAGGAATTTCACACTCGATGGGAAATATAGATTCCAACCCATAAGCTAGTTGAGACGGAGTAAAACCAGTTGCAGTTTTGACTGACATCCGGTATGCCCAAAGTGTAGGATACAACATAATGTGCCAATTGGATCGAGCTTTATCAATTTTCCGTTGAAGAATTGTATTAAATTATTTTCTTACGGCTTCCACTTTCCCATTGGCTTGAGGATAATACAGAGATGAGTGCTCCTCCCGGAAACCTAATTTCAGAGACAATTCAGCCATCATTCTATTCTGAAAGTGACTTCCATGATTAGTGACAATCTCTTTGGGAATACCAAAGTGAGAAATGACCTGATTGAAGAGGAAAATAGTTGTTGTCTCACCATCATTCCCAAAAGTAGGCATAGCCTCGACCCACTTCGTGAAGTAGTCTACGGCTAAAATAATGTACTTGTGACCTTTGGCCGAAGGTGGGTTACAAGTAGTATAATCAATACCCCAATTTTTAAAGGGGCTGATAGTGATGACAGGAAAGAAAAAAGTTGGATGAGCGTGCATATTTAGAGTATAAACTTGACAAGGATGATACCTTTTGATCGATTCCATACAATCTTTGAAAATTGAAGGCCAAAAGTATCCCGCACGCAAGATTTTTTGGGCTATAGCTAGCCCGGATAAATGACCACCACAAGCTCCACTGTGGCAATCATTCAGCACAACCTCAGCTTCTTCAAGAGTTAAGCACCGTCTAAGGATTGCATCAACCCCGCGACGATATAAAGTGTCACCAATGATCGAGTAAATTTTAGCTAGGTGACGTAACTTACGGTGCTCATCTTTTCAAAAAGTCGAGGGAAACTTCACAGTATGCAGATATACTATGAGATCCCCATACCAAGGATCCTGTGAAGAAATGAGAAAAGATGTTCATCCGGGAAGGATTCATCATAAACAATTTCTTCTCCACAGAGAAACTCAGAAATCAATTCCGTAAAAACCAATGATTTCTTGGACTTGGAAGACATAAACTCAAGATCAAACTCTTGCAAAATCACAATCCATCGATTGTAGTTGCACCCAATCACTCACCTACTGAGAACAAACTAAAATGGATTGAATGCTGCCAAAGCATAGGTTTTTCAAAGAAGGATATAATGTCTGAGTCACTGCATAGCATGAACTGCTGCTAAAGCAAGCTTCTCTATCGGAGAGTACCGGAGTTAAAGTCCTACCAAGCCTCGACTAAGGTATTAAATAACATGCTCCGAAAGAGCATCGTCTTCCTGGACCAAAACCATACCAATGGTAGATTCTGTTGCTGCGAGATACAAAAGGAAATCCCTGCTATAATCAGGTGGAATCAGTAGAGGAGCAGAGTTCAATGCTTTTTTGAAAGCATCGAATGAGCGCTGAGCAAAGTCATCCCAAGAGAATGGAACTCCTTTATTTAATAATCTCATAAATCCTTTCGTAATCTCAGCATAATTTGTGATGAATCTCCGCAGAAAATTAGATTTTCCTTGTAGACTTTGAAGTTGACAAATTCAAGACGGGGGAGGCAACTAAATTATTACCTCAACCTTGAAGGGATCTACCTGAATCCCTTCCGTAGACATGATAAATCCCAAAAACCGATTGAATGTGACCGCGAAACACACTTGTTTGGATTCAACCATATTTTGTAATGTCGACATCATTCAAATACTTGATTGAGGTGAAGAAGATGATCAATTATCTTGCAAGAACGAGCAGCTAAATCATCCAAGTATGCCTCAATAATATGTTTGATTTCATGGAAAGAATAAGGCATAGCCCACTAAAAATTAGCTCCAGCATTTTTAAGGCCAAAAGGAATTTTCTTGTAAGCAAAGGTACCCCAGGGACAAATAAATGTAGTCTTATGCTGATCTTCACGACGGATAGTAATTTGATTATATCCAGAGAAACCATCCATGAAGGAGAAAATCTAATTCCTCGCACACTCATTGATAATATAATCTATAAACGGTGTGGGGTAGTTATCTTTAGGACATGCTTTATTTATTTCCCTGAAATCGATGCAAACTTGAATTGTTCCTTGTTTCTTTTCCACAGGAACTAGATTCGAAACCCACTCTGTTAAAGGAATAGGAAAAATGAATCATGTCTTAAGCAACTTCTCCACCTTATCTTTGATATTTGTTTCCTTCCTAGGTTTGACCACATGAAGTTTTTGCTAGATAGTCTTAGCATTTTCATACAAATTGATCTCATGCTGGACAATAGATGGATCTATAACAGGCATTTCCTCATAAGACCGAGCGAACACATCCCTAAACTCTCGAAAGAGGTCAGTGTAAATTTGAACTTCTTCAGGGGAACATTCAGCTCCGATGAGAACATTCTCTATAATGTTGGGATCTCTGGAAATTTTCACCAGGATAGTAGGAGAAATCACAACCATGTTCTCTTCAGCGAAAACCTGTGATGGTGCTAAAGGGTTCAAGACTGGGTGAACAGGGCCAGAAGATTGAGGTCTAGGAAAACTTGATTCAAATTCACTCAAATATGGTAGAAAGTAAGATCGATGATGCAAATCATCCCATGGTCTTTCTACACCAGTCATAGCTTCCAGGATGGCCTCTTAGAATGGAAGAGTGGTATCAAGGAAATCTTGGGCCGAAGATGAATTAAGAATCCAAGCTGGAGCCACATCTCCATCCAATTCCTCCAGTGAAAGAGAAACTGGAATGGACTCTGCAGAGTCAACAATAGATCTATAAGTAATCTCAGCTACAGACATTGGAAATTCCATTCCACCCACTTGACCTTATACTAATGTGGAGGTAGGAGAAGGTAAGGTCCAAGGGTTTGAAAAATAATTAGTTCTGAAAAAATCTCTTCGAATAGGAGCCATGGAGGATGAAATCGCATTGATATGAAATGAAGGAGGCGAAATATCAAAAGTAACCATCAAAGAAGAATACATTTCGACCCCCAAATTCTCGACAGGTGCCTTGGTATCCTTCACCAAAGGAATGGTTGAGTCAGAAGATGCATTCTGATCTATAGGAGAACAATCCAGTTGGTCAACTGTGACAATTCTCCCTTCATGAGGGAAACAAAAAATACGAAATAACAAGGATGCAATAGAATCTATCTCATAGATCTAGTTTTTCCCTAACCGAAGGTTATAGTCTAAGCTTGCATCAAATATCTCAACTTCTATATTAACGGCTTTTCCCCCAACACAGATGGGCAAAGCCGGAACAATACCATGTGGCTTGTGAAAATGATCGTCAAACGCAGTCATAACAGCGGCTGAAAGAACAGCTGCGGGAGATCCATTACCCTTGCAGCATGCAAGATACATTACACACATGGAAACCCTTCATCTATGACCGTTCGAAAGATATTGAATTTTTTATAACTCAATATAATATGAAAAGCCATATGATGAGGGAGTATATTTTTAAAATTTGACATATCGAATGTAATCATAAGAGAGTCTTTGGATCTACATCTCCGATAGCAGTGAGCAAAGCACTTCGCTGAGCAGGACAAGACTGGAGTACCTCTAATGCAGACATGGCACAAGGACTCTGAGCCAGATCTTCTACAATGGAGTAGTTCTAGGTGTCCTTGGCATTTGGATTAATCGTCATATGTTTCGCATCTACCTTCGGCATCTGAGGTATAGGCTCAACAGTAAGCTTTGTAATATGAAGTGGTTCAGCACTATCAGGAGTACCCTTAGCTTTCGAAGACTCAACTTCACCATAATCATGAGATCTCGTAGCGATATCTATGTGAGCACTCATCATGTATATGTTTGACATATTTTTCCCTTCCTGGCTGCCCCCAGAGGGAGCTCCAGCATTTTGATTCACGCAAGAAATTAATTATTTCCCTTGGGGAAAAAGGTTTGTCAGCACATCCTGGGAACTGGAAGAACCCCGTTGAGCTAACAAGCACTCTGCATCCTAAATTTTAGGGCAAAGTTGCGTAAGATGGTCTCTAGTGCATAATTTGCATGGAAACTTCACTTTCCTTTTATTATCCTTTTGACCTTCTCCAACATGATCGTTGGTTTTGTTTGCATTCCCCTTGCCATCCTTTCCTTTATTATTGTTATTACGTCCTTTCTTCTTCCCATCATATTTTTTATTTCCATTGGAGTTAGAATTATATAAAACATTAATTGCCAGGGACTGGGAAGGAGTTGAAATTGAAGGCACAGCCTAACTAGAGGAAGCATATTGTATAACACAATTGCTGCAATTGACTAAGAAGGTTGGCTACACCATGATCGATCAAACCAATAAGTCCATCACCATGAGGACCGGGTTTAGTTATGGATAAGTCCAATTTAGAGTGAGGAGCATCCGAAATTTTTTTATTGAGGACTCCAGACTAAGACTAGATCAATTCTAATTGCTGAGCCCTGAAAATAGCCTGCTCTTCAGAAAATACCCCTGAAAGGGATACATCTTTAGAAATATCTAGCTGCAAATATTTCAAAAACCATTCCAGAAGGAATTCATTCGGAATATGAGCTTTAATGAGCCTCTTCCTTCTTCGCCATTCCTGAATATGATCAGAAATGTGAGTTTCCTTATCCTACTGAAAATTGGCTAGGAGTTCAGTCCCAGAGTCATAACGGACAAGAATCTGAAAATGGTTTAATAACATGGTATCCAAATCTCCAAAAGTGGAAAAATTGTCCCCAGTTAACTCATTATACCACTTGGCTACATTTCCAGTTAAGGTGCATTGAAATAACCTCAACCTAATCGAATCATAAATCAAGGAGTTGGATGAACACCATAAATGGAAAGTGGTGATATGATCTACCGGATCCTCTCCATTATTCCCTTCAAACTTTGGAATGTCTGAAGGGATTTTGGTGGGGACCGGAGGCCATCCTAGTATATACCAAATTGGATCGTTAGTCAATTTCAACAAATCTAGCAAGTTTAATGTTGCCAGAAATGGTAAGCGAGGAGGTGCCTGGGAATTCCACCCTCCATAGGAAGGATTCCAAACATTCTGAAAAGAATATCCTATATTTGTTGAGGCACCAGGTCGCCAAATGTTGTTCGTAGAGAATGTTGGGCCATAGGAAAATCCTTGTGACCCAACATTTGGAGAAGGACCCACCCCCCCCCCCCCCCCAGCATAGAGTTACTATAAATAGGACCATTTCCCCCTACTAAGGTAGTGAATGGAGAGGAAACCCCTTGATAAGGGTTCCAAGAATTTGCAAATGGAGAAAAAGCCTAAGAATTACTCGATGAAGGGAATGGAACATTCCCTTGCTGACCAACAAGAAGCTGATTCCCTGCTACCAACGTTGTAAAAAAAAGATTCCAATCTATAAAGGTATTAGAACTTTCACCTTTAGACTATGGATTGAAACCTTGAGTCTGAGAAAAAAAAGGTAAAGATCCTAAAGAAGGGGTCGAATGATGGATGTACCCACTTCCAATGGGGAACCCTTGAAATGAAGCTAATCCAACAACCATAGAGGGTATGGGTGTAGATGCAGCCGAAGCAGCAGAAAAGGAGAAATAAGGAATCCCACTAGTCGGTATTCCAAAGTAAAAGGGACGAGATTGTGAAGCATGTGCTTGGATGTGACCAGGGTCAAACACAGCACCACTATAAGTGATAGTAGATATAGAAATAGTGCCCCCTCCTTCTACTGAAAGAGGGGTCTGAACACTTGCAGCACCCACAGCTGAGGCTGTGTTCCCAGTCGCGGCCATCGAAAGGTATGAATATGAAGGATAAGGACTTTCGAGTCTATGAGACTTAGGTCCGATGTATTGAATGATAAAATGATAACTAGAAGGAAGAGAAGATGGAAGAGACTCAACGGATTGAGGGAATTCCTCTACTATTTATTCTTCCAGAAATAAAACTCTCGAGATGAGTGAGGCACTCCTCTCTGTATTGACATCATCACCAAAATCACCCACATAAAAAACAAGCCCTGACGGAGGATCTCTCTCCATTGCATTTGAAACCACCGAGTGAAAATCACCCTCCAAATTACTCCTATGCCTTCTTGAAGGAGGCTCGGCACTCGCAGGAGATAACCCATGAATCCTCCTCGATCGATGAGGAAATCGGTTAGCCACTTTAAGCGATTTATTCTAGACTCAAAAAATATATGAAGCTAAGAAATCTAGGAGAAAAGAGCACACTCTAAAAAAGTTCCTAAGATATAGCTAGACAAGTAGCTCTCAGGTATTTCCACTCCAGGTGATGAGGACCGGACACCAAAATACAAGAAAGTGAAATAATAGGACCTCCCGAAAGTATTTTAGGGTAATTACGACCCAGGCCTACTAGCAAAGGTAACCGAAATAGTTACGTTGACCTCCTAACAACAGCTTTTGTCTGTGCAGGTCCCCAAGCTTCACAAGGGCACCCTGCAGAATTACTGATGGAAGTGATGCAACGTTCGCCTCAGGTATGATGTGTATTCCCCCCTGCAGTCACCTATGTGATCCCTAGGATAGGAAGCTATGGACACCAATCCATATCAGTAGCCGGGCATAATGGTCTTAGGTCAAGATTTAGCAAATAGGAGAGAGGGTATCTCTCTTCACTGCCTACACTATCCCTCGCGCTTGACTCTCTGGTGGAGAGATTTCCTGGTAAACTTAACGGTGTTGGATTTCGCTCGTTAATAAACGTATATGTTTAACAGTTTGAGCAGCCTTGGAGAGTCAACTCTCCACTCACCTAAACCAACATCCTAAAACCTAGCTAGTTGGTGTATAATTAATGACAATAATATAAAAACTAGTTGCTTTTAATTATATCGCTTATTTTAGATTGGCTGTTATTTAAGTCAAGGGTGCACGGAAGTGAAACTAATGGTGTTTTTATGACATAGAAGAAACCAATGAAAACCAAACTACATGCAAATGCAATGATTTTCTTTTGATGAAGATTGATTTCTACACAAGTTCTATGAAACTAACAAACAAAAGCTTTGTTTTCTTTTTAGACACTCATACTTCACATAAATCAGAAAATTACAAAAAAGACTAAAAATGCTCAAATGGACTTAATGCAAACTACCAATGAAATGTAAATCCTAAGATGCTAACTCTAAAGAAGAAAAAAGAAGTCTCTAGAAAAACAAATGTTCATTCACTTTTTGAAAGACAACAAAGCTAGTTCCAAATCAGAACTCATATGTATAAAAATGCCAAAAATGTACTTGACATAAAAGAGAGAAATCAAGAACAGACTTCCTTCTAGACAAGTCAAGAACCGAAGACTACAAACTGAACCAAAGCTTCAAAAGATGAAAAAGAAACTATAAACAAAACTAAAAGCAAAAGGAAATGGAAAACACAAATTTTTTTTGGGCTTTTCAACTTATAAAAGAAGGAAATGAGATTTCAAGAAGACAAATAAAAAAACTACCCAAGAACTAAATCAACCAAATATGAATTCCAATCAAAGGCTTCAAAGGACTCAAGCCAATTGTGTTACTTTCGTAGCGAGACTTGTACGAGCAAAAAGAAGAAAGAAACTGAAATCAATCAACTCAGAACAATAGCATAATATTGCGGGGAACAACAACTCCAAAAAAATCAAAAAAAGATCTTTCAAAATTCACAACAAGACAAGTCTACAAAATCAAGAAAATCAAACTACACCAAGAAGGAAAGAATCAAATGCGAAGCAACGCATAAGGCAAATAAGAGCAAACGAGTAAAAGCTCGTTGTTCTGAATGTTCAGGACAACCAAGAATATTTAGGGAAAGATCTTGGTGCTCAAGCTGCGATTGCATACACACAAAACAAGTATTTCACCAAATGGCTAGGTCTTCATACAAGCAAGAGAGAAACATATACAAAATCACTTTAAACATAGTCCATAGGCCTTAAAGATACTACAGAAATAGCTAAACACAGACAGATAAGAACACAGGGGCCAGAAATTAAAAAAAATCAAATTTTCCCAGGTATATGCGCTTTTGCAGTGAGCAAAAAGTGTGCATACGTGACTATAACAAAGGAAACTCGCATATACACCAGTCCCTTTATAAAAAACAACGTGTATATGCAACTGTGCAAAGAAAAAACTGCGTTTGGAAATAAATAGGAAAAAAAAAAAATCAAGCTTGATCAAGAGACCAGGTCTTCTATCTAACTCAAAAAAGACTTACTAGACTGAAAAAAGTGATAGAAACTGTTGGGAACCTACAAGACAGCTAAAACAACCCAAATGGGAAATCAAAAGAATGTCATCCCTAGCGGAGTAGCCATTTCAGTTTCGGGAAATAATGTGTTAAAGGTCTTCGGTTGACAACCTTCACAGATTAGTAGCATGCCATCCAAGAAGGACTCACTAAACCAAATTTTATATTGAAAACTAGATAATACTGGTTGTAGAACTCACCTGAAAGTCACTCGGTTGATGTACATCCCGTGGGGTGAAAACCCCTTGCAACACTTTGTGCTCTGAAACCTGTAAATCCAGAAAGAACAAACACAAAAACCTAGTTGTATATCATATATAGTTCCTATATGTTAGTGAAAACCATGCATAATATCATAAAAACAATATGAAATGTTCAATTAATGACTATTACACATGTATAAAGAATCATAAACACATAAAAATCGGGAAAAAGATGGCTCTTCTTATTATAAATGATACGTATAGTAATCAAAACGTGGAGAGATCACCTGAATCCTGCCATGGCCTTCGAGCATACCATCCTCTGGATCTGTCTAGCCCTAGCCTCATGAGAATTATTCCAAGATGTGTGCACAATAGATGTCATATAGGATGATGAACATCTCAAGGAATTAAGGGTTTCCTGAATATACCTAGGAAGTGCAGGAGGCACGAGAATATCCGACTTGAATAGGGCTCCAATAGAGTATAATATCTATATTTTTGCTCTCTCCCTTAGGCCATTCCTTTGAGGGGATTTTATACTCCCTCAAATTAGTTTCTGCAGTTAGGATCAGTTAGGCCACGGGCTGGGGTGGTTGAATTACTGGAAAAACCATCAAACCCACCTCAAAAATAGGGAAAATATATATTTTTTAATAATAAAAAGGTATACGCAGATCTCTATGAATGGACTCGCGTGTATACGCAGAAAAGTCTGGGCAAAGTCATGTATGGGTTTTAAGATATTCTTTTTGTGAAAATGTTCAAGTCTGAGGGAAAAGGGTGCCCAAGGCCAAAGTGTAAATCATCAAGTACATGAAGGTGATAAATGACAGTATAACACATAGAACAAATCAACCTCAGTTCCTCAATTGAGAATAATTGAGAGGATATTTTATCATGTTGTTTTTATCACTACCTTCTATAGTTCTAGTGGTTTGTATGTAATATATTATGTTTTATTGCAGTTATGTATCCATGGAGACCATATTGTGGCCTCTAGGTGTTTATATGGAGGAACACATGCAATTCCAACACATTTTCTCACAAGGGGTTGTGGATTTTCAACAAATATTTTTGATATACACATGCATGAATATGTGAAATTGTCCATAACACCATATAATTTTTTTTATACTTTGAGTCCATGTCAAAAAAAAATCTCGAAGTTATTGACATGCCATCTTTGTTTGCCATTATCCATGATAAAAATTTCAAATTAGTGGTCTACAACACCTTTTCCCCCATGATCTTATCCCCTGCAAAACTTGGTTTTGATGTTGAGATGTAGAGAAATTGTGCAATAGTAATAACATCTAC